>CM022393.1:137033978-137696446 GCA_011833715.1 Carcinoscorpius rotundicauda
CTGAGGGCTGTCTGCGTTAGCCTTCCCTAATTTAACAGTGTAAGCCTAGAGGGAAGGCAGATAGTCATCACCACCCACCGCCAACTCTTGGGATACTCTTTCACTAACAAATAGTGGGACTGAACGCTGCTTTATAACGTCCTCACGGCTGCAAAGACGAAGATGTTTGGTGTGAGAGGAGTTCCAACTCGCATCCTTCGGATTATGAGTCGAGCGCCTTATCCACCTGGCCATGCCATGCCTCTCAGAATATGAGATTAAAACGTCTACAAGAGTGCATCTTAGTTTTAATATACCTGAAACTTGTGATGAAAGTAATTCATAGTTCAAATGTTTTTAGTCTACTTTTCTCTTTAAATTACGAAAATTGAGAAAATGTTGAAAAAAAATTAAATTTTAAGTGACATTTCTCATAAATGTTAGCGCTAGTCCATTGTTTTCTCATAATTCATAGCTATTGCAATTTAAATCGTATGTTATTGCCCGTGATGAATTACATACATCAACAGAGAGGGTTCGTTAACATTATATTCAAGAGATGGTCTGGCATGGTCAAGTGGTAGAGGGAAGCTTGACCGACCTTGACTTGCAATATGGGGGTCACGAATTCGAATCCTTACCCCATCAAACATGCTTGCTCTTTCAACCCCAGGTGAGGTATAATTTGCGATCAATCCCTCACTATTCTTTGGTAAAAGAGTAGTCCAAGAGCTGGCGGTGGGTGGTAATGACCAGCTGCCTTCTCTTTAATCTTTCATTGCTAAATTACATATAACTAGAGCAGATAATCCTCGTGAAACGCCAATTTCCAAACAAGGAAAACATTAAAATGATTTTCAATATGAAAATAATCAAGTGATTTGAAAGCCGCAACCGATATAAAAAGCCACACTTGAACAACATTTTGAAATTCTCTGATGTTTTAATGTATCGTGGGATGACACCATAAGCAGTGATTACAGCAGATAACCCGATATGGTTTTGCTTTAAAATAAACAAGTTATTGGTACTAACAAAATATGAAAAGAAAACATATTTTCCTTAAATGATAATTCTGAAATAATACAGTTTTGGGTCACTTGACCATTTTGGTACACATTGCAAATGTCATCGATAAAGGTAGGAAAATGGACAACGAAACAGTGAAATTCTTATCTGTCATTGTCACCATATTGACAGCTTAAGTTTTCGAATTTACAACAATGGTGGACATGGAAAATGGGTAGATGTGGCTTTGCTATAAAAAAAACTCACCCAGAGTTATAATCTAGGTTTAATAAGTTTCATTCACAGTGATATTGTGCAGGGTATCCGATAATAAGTGAGCAATAAAAACTTCTGTCCTGACAGCAACTTTTCTCCGTATGATACTTACTAATTACAATGGTAAATAACAATGGAATGGGTTAGTTTGAAGAGACTGGTTTATTAGCGACAATTCCTTTTGTAATCATAACACACTTATGTTACATCAAAGTTCCATTACCTTTGGACCAACCTATATTTAACAGATTTAATCATTTTATTTTTAAAATTTCAGCCTACATATAGGCACAGCCATTTCTATATTTTTGAACTGATACATAACTTAGTAATCAGATAATTGGGTTTGATCCACACTCTTATAACACACTTAAGACATTTAACCAGAGAGAACGTTTTGCAGTACCAGGTTGCGAATCGTGAGACATCATAAACAAAATCCGGACACGCACACTTCCTGGCCTACATCTAACCACAAATTGATGATTCTTAGGGCTAGGACTAAACAGAAACTAGAAATTGCTGAATTACTTAAAAAATAAACATATATAGTTTTATGTTACGTATACTAAAAGAGAACTGAAGTTTAACATATATATTTTTATGTTACATGTACTAAAGGAGAACTAAAACATAACAAGTATATTTTAATGTTACATATACTAAAGGAGAACTGGAACTTAAAGTGTATATTTTTTGTTATATATACTAAATGACACTTAAAACCTAGACAGATACATCTCCCCATCCACACAAGTGTGTGTTTATTTATCAACCTATTTATTTAAAAAGACAGATAAATAGATACGAAGAAGCTGGTTGAGAGAATATGAAACTTTTTTTTCCTAAAATATCCGATACACTTCTGACATGATATAAATCTTATATTTATATTTATGGCAAAGTTACTAGGGCTACTTGTCCTCGTTTTGAGCTGCTGACCAGAGGTCAGTCAGCTTTACTCTGCCGCCCACACTAAGGAATTAACTATCATTCCTATAACTAATATATGGACCATTTAAAGTGTCAAGGAGTATTTTGTGCTATTACATGTGTTTGACCACGGTCCACCATTTTCGAAATTCAGGGTTTTACTCTCAAGTCAACCCGCGCCATACTTCAAGTAAAAGTTTTGTTTTCATTTTTAAGCCTAATATATAAATTACAAAGATGAATTTTAAATCAAATAAAATGCTTATAATAACAAGCTCTTAAGTGCCAACGTTTTTAAAGTCAAACGTTTTAGTCGTTTCAGATGATGGCGACTTTATTAACGACTTTATGTAAAAAACATTCTATTTTGAACTGGTTGCCGCAGTGGTTTTTAAAACTATGATTTTGATCAAACTTATAAAGTGCAATAAAAATGAAAACATAAAGTGCAAACACTTTATTCTTTAAAGGAAGTTTCATTCGGAATATTATAATTGAACCGATAGAGTTTAACATACGTTATCCACCTATATCTAAACACAGTGTAACATCATCTGCTTATATCTAAAAGCAATGTAACATCATCTGCATATATATAAGCGCAATGTAATTGTGATTAGTCATCCACTTATATTTTAACACAGCAGACCAAACATACGTTATTCTTCCCCCGTATGCAAACGGAACGTAACATAGATGCATCATCCACATGTCTGTCTAAACACCATGTAGTAGACATATATAACCAATATATATCTAAACGCAATTAAATCTCTTAATTTACTAGAATGCGTCTTTTAAATTAGAAACCAACTTCGTTTTACAGTTGAAGTCCTTGAGGTACTCAAATTACTGTACTACCGTGGTTTTAGGCTTACGAAGAAACGATAATTTTGTGTGATACAGAAATGCAGTCCACTCGCCTCTGGAAAATACTAAGAATCAGTTATGAAGACTAATTTGTTTAAACTTGTTGTAAGGAATAATACCGATAACGAAAAATGTCAGCCTCGTAACTAAATGGAAAGAAATATCTATTTGTTACGTACTTGTAATAACTACGCCTTTCGAATGAAAACTAACTGGAAGAAGTTAATATACGGAAAAACAAACTCAATTGATTTTAAAACACACAAGGAAACGTTCACAACATAACTTACATATTTATTTGTCACTCTCATTACATCTCGAAACCAAAACCTTTCACGAATTATTGAATTTCGTTTCAGTCTTATTACATTAGTCTACATTTTCCACACTTTGTGTCCGCCGCTGTTTCGAACATGAACTGATCGTTCCAGTTTACTTGGACTTATCGTATTGCTGGTTTACTTTAAATATCATGTCGGGTAAAAAAAAACATTCTTTTGTCAAATGGTTGTGATTGCTTTCAATCAAAGAAATATGAAAATGCTACTGAACGATCAAAGTAAACAAATGTAACTTAGTGATACAGTGCAAATGAAAAAGATGGGCCATTTTCGAACGTGAGCGAAAAGAAAAACGTATTTTATTTACGGATTATACATATAAAATATCTTAGAATCTTTCCACAAAGTCTATAGTGATATTTCAGTATACAGGAGTTGCGTTTTAAATGAGTATTCATTTTCTGCAACAAGAGGAAAAAATGTTTTTTTTTTTAAATAAATCATGTAAGTTTAATATTTACTGATTCATTTTTGTTCTCTCTTTCAGTATATAATGTTGAAGATATGATTTCTCTTTATTACATGAGATATAATGAATGTTAACATGAAAGTATCGCATTAAAGGATTTACAATGTTTGTTTTATTAAATATTTAATGTTGGTTCTCTCTGTCTGAATATTGGCCGGGTGGCTAAGGCGTTCGACTCGTAATCCGAGGATCGCGGGTTCGAATTTCGGTCGCACCAAACACGTTTTTACAGCCGTAGGAACATTATAATGTGACGACCAATCCAACTATTCGTTGGTAAAAGAGTAGCCCAAGAGTTGGCGGTGGGTGGTAATGACTAGCTACCTTCGTTACAGTCTTAGACTGCTAAATTATGGACGGTTAGCGCAGATAGCCCTTGAGTATCTTTGTGCAAAATTCAAAACAAACAAACAAAATTGTCTAAATATTATGTTACTGGATAACTGGCGCGTTATTGTAATAATGTATTGATCAAGTAAGATATTGAAAGCTTTTTATATTACAATTATTTGTTGGAAAGGTCACAATTTTGTACTGTCAGATTCTTCTTGGAGTTTGTGGAGCCGGATATTTGTAACCAAGTACTCAAGTAGTAAAACTTTTCAGTAAAAATTAATTGAAAAACTACCACTACAACATTGAAGAAAAACAGATTCTACTCTCAATATTGGTGTGGTATATTTACAGGTCTTTCTCAGTAAGTAGTTATTTTTATGCCCCCCCCCAGTGGCTCAGCGGTATGTCTGCGGACTTGCACGCTAAAATCCGGGTTTCGATACCCGTGGTGGGCAGAGCACAGATAGCCCATTGTATAGCTTTGTGCTTAATTCAAAACAACAACAACAACAAGTTATTTTTACGTATGTATTCTGCTTATAATTATTCTTCCTTCCCGTTATGACGTTTCTGGTTCTTTGTTAAGCCCTTCTACAAGCCTGTGGTTCAACATAGAACCCAAAATACCATCTCAGGAAGAAAAAAAATGAATACATTGAGGTGAATGCACTGCCAAAACAATGCCAGAGGTCCAGATAGCGCTCGTGCGCGAAATTCAAAACAAATCAACACCGCAGTTTATTTGAACCACGAAATTATTAGAATAAACCGTGCTGAAGAAAATAACAAAGCATTCGATATTATGGGCTCCATACATCTCTTAAGAATCAAAACATCAACAACTTTCTTTTTATAACTAGTTCATATGGGCCTCTCATCTGGTTCGTGAAAACATTTTTTTTTCTGAAATATGTGTACATCAAATTGCTTGTAATTCCTGCCATTGATACATATGTATTTAAAAGTGTGTAATACATCCAATTTTTTGTTTTGTTTTGAATTTCGTGCAAAGCTACACGAGGGCTATCTGCGATAACCGTCCCTAATTTAGCAGTGTAAGACTGGAGGGAAGGTAGCTAGTCATCACCACCAACCGCTAACTCTTGAGCTAATCTTTTACCAACGAATAGTGGGATTGACCGTCACAATATAACGGCCCCACGGCTGAAATGGCGAGCATGTTTGGTGCGACCAGGATTCGAACCCGCAATCCTCGGATTACGAGTCGAACGCCTTAACGCACTTGGCGGTGCCGGGACCAATACATCCGATTCTCGTCTAATAGAAAAGTGTTACTTTGATCCCTCAAGGTTTCGAAGGTAAAAGTGAAATTTTTTAGAGGTTAAATAATATTCCACATTAACGTGACTTAGTAATTCTAACTAGTAGTGACTTACTAAAAAGAAGTAGAGTACTTTAATCTGATTTACATTCTAATCAGGAAAATTAATTATTCTTCAGAACAAACATCTGGGAGAAAGAGCACAGGGTCCAGAGAATCAATTAAAGATAATGAAATAATAATTGCCTTCCTTACAACCAATTTGTCAAAAGAACTTGTATTGTTCTAGAAACAAAAGAAGAAGAAAACAATTCAATATTGGTTTTCATCCTTCTGGCTGTCCAGACCTGTGGCATTTTATACCACGCACTTCACGTGATCATATAACTCATGCTGTGGATTGGCCATACACAAACAATCAGTTTACAGGACGTAGTCCAAAGTTGCCCTTTGTGCACGCTCATGGCACGTGTCTTTTATCAAGCCACCCACCTCACGATAGATGACAATATAAATCGTGGAAATAATTTTATGCGACCTAAAGAACGTATGGCCCGGGCTTGTAATATACTTAAAACGCTAATTACTGTGCTGAAAACAGAAATATATACATTAGTGAACTAGTGTCACTAAATTCGTGATGACGAGAAACCCACTTGAATTAAATATGTAACTCAGGATGACTGGTATGGGTATTAACACTTTTACTGATAAAGAAGAGAACAAAGTTTTGACCTTTCTCGGTCAGCTTCAGGTTAACAAAGAGATACAAGTTGCAAACTCTTTCTATAGATGACCTGAGGATGATCTAAGTTTCTGTACAATTCTCTGATTGGTTCGTTACCATTGGTGTGGTGTTCCATTTTTAGCTTTTTCAACAAAAGCTGCAGTCATCCTGTTTCGTTCCTGCTAGTGTCCCTTGCGGCTCATCTGTAAACCTGCTGACTTACAGCGCTGAAAATAGGGTTTCGATACCCGTGGCTGACAGAGCACAGAAAGCCCATTGTGTAACTTTCCCTTTGACAAAAATCAACAACTAAAACAATTAATGGGACTTCTTTTTGAAATTTCTCTACAAAATAGTGTTGTCATTCTGTTTAAGTTGTCATTTTGAAGTTTCTCTACGAAACTGTATTGTCATTCTGTTTAAGTACAATAGCATGTCATTTTGAAGTTTCTCTACGAAACTGTATTGTCATTCTGTTTAAGTACAATAGCATGTCATTTTGAAGTTTCTCTACGAAACTGTATTGTCATTCTGTTTAAGTGCAATAGTATGTTATTTTGTAGTTTCTTTGCGAAACTGTATTGTCATTTTGTTAAAGTACAATAGTATGTTATTTTGTAGTTTCTGCAGAGTTTCATTTTGAGGTTTTGTTTACAGAACCATAACAATATTGTTTCGTTTGTTAGCACGTGATTTTGAAGTTTTTGTGTAGAACTGTAGGAATTAATGACCCATTTTAAAATTTTATTCACAAAACTATCGCAATCTACAGAGACTGAACTGTATAATTCATTTATTATATAATACTTTTATTTTCTAGAATATTTAAAGATGCATTCATTTAATTTGATCTGCAACTAATATTTTGTTTTTAAGCTTTTCACGAACTTCCAATCAATTCAATGGTTTTAAAACAAACGTTTTGTCTGTACGTATGTTAATTTAGGAAAAAAGAGAGTTGAAAAAGACGAAACTGTTTTTTGTTTATTCACACCGTCTTACTGGAAAAAAGCTAAATGTAAAGAAAACCATTTTCGACTTACATTTTTATCAAAAGAGGATTTACCTGAAAATAGGAATGATTTTGCTGTACAATATTATTACAATAACATAAGAAAGTGTAAATTTTGAAACTAAAGACAATAAAAGGTTCAAGTTATCGAAGATGATCAACATATAGAGCAGGGAGAGCTCTATATGGTTCAGCTTGAGACTCGGAAGCCATAGAATGTGCGATCCAAAATTTGCATACAGCGACGTCTATACACAAACCACATGGATGACTAGTCTTGGGGCCTGGCATGGCCGAGCGCGTTAAGGCATGCACTCGTAATCCGAGGGTCGCGGGTTCGCGCCCGCGTCGCGCTAAACATGCTCGCCCTCCCAGCCGTGGGGGTGTATAATGTGACGGTCAATCCAACTATTTGTTGGTAAAAGAGTAGCCCAAGAGTTGGCGGTGGGTGATGATGACTAGCTGCCTTCCCTCTAGTCTTACACTGCAAAATTAGGGACGGCTAGCACAGATAGCCCTCGAGTAGCTTTGTGCGAATTTCCAAAACAAACAAACAAGACTAGTCTTGACTGTTAAAATTATTAACGTCGCTGTGCGGGTTTAGGGCATACCTTAGTATCAGTTTATTTGTTTTGTTACAGTTAGTTTTTAAATTTCTTGAAATTAGCAGAACATGAAGGTTGAGTGACTTAATTGTACAGAGCCATAGCGAGTTATAGGAAATAACGATTCGCTTACATAGATTTAAAACAGTATATCAGAAACCGAAATCTTGGAATGTGTTTTCTTGCATCGTTATGAAGATTTTTATCAAAGTTTCATTGGAAAAAAAAATCTTTTTATGGATGAAGAGATCAATTTCAAAATGAATCAAAACTCGATGTGTATGTAAACTACGTTAAGCTACTAAGTTAAGGCATTCGATTCGTAATCTGATGGTCCCAGGTTCGAATCCCCGTCACACCAAGCATTACTACAACTATCTCATTGTGTCACCACTTTGTTACCATCAAGACCGCCATTATTGTGTTGAAGTTGTTTGTATGACTACGCTTTTTCTGTCAACATCATGGTGGTAAACATATATTAGGCCTAACATAAAGTCTGATGGCAAGTATAAATAATTACAATCACGCTTCACCAGCTTGGAAAAAGCGTTCGCTTCATAACGGCTGTTATTGTAACAAACGGCCTGCATGAATAGTTTCGACCACTGCTGTGTTCGTTGTATCTCAGCCGGCTTGAAGAGCATTAGATTGAGCGAAAGACGTCGACAATGGAAACAACGAATATAGTGTGGTTGTAATACTATTATTATATACATTTCTAATTCTCAAAATCTGTAAGGGGCTGGATTAAGAATATGGTGTTAAAATGTAATAGATCTGTCATAATGTCTCATGAAATATGTAATTAATTATACAAATGTTCACATGTAACGTACTTTCACTCATTTCTGAAGTGAAACAGAATACAACTTAATTAAAACGCATAACTATTGACTCTGCGCTATTACAAACACGTAAAAGGTGCAACTTTGTGTCGTTAAATTCAATCATTGCTGTACAAAGACTGCAATGGTTAAAGTGAAAAAAAACAAAAAGCATTTCCAAAGCCCTATTGAAACAGGACCATTAAAGTCTTAAATAAACCAAATAACTAAAAAGAAAACAAGTTTTGAGAATTACGAATCTACTAGAAAACTACCAGACAATACGTAAACATTTCTGCTCTATTCAAACATGTCTCGATTATTTAGCAATCTGTGTATGACGTTTTCATCTTAGTTATTGCAAGGATGTGAAACGAACGCCATGTTCAACTGACCTGATGGATACTCTCAGTAAATTAATGAGTTTCCAAAGTAAATTACTTTAGTTCAAACAGACTTTTGGTGTTATACACCATAAATCCTGTTCAGACTCACTCCGACGATAACTCCACAACGGCCGTTATCTGCCATATCTACAGCATCACACCTGTGTTACTAATATAAACGATTTTACTGTACAAAGGACTTGCTCTCCTATCACTCTCGTGATGAATGGTGACACGTGGATAAAGCTTTCACGCTTCGAAAGCATGACGTATTTTACGCTAGTTGCATTTCATGATTAACTGCACGAGAAAAGTCTACAGGTCAAACAGAAATAATGTAAAATTAAGGAAACCGTTCTAAGGCTTAAGTAATGTAAAAACGTATTGAAGTGTGCATGGGAAAACCACACACGAATGGACCTCAAGGATACGAAACTTGTAATATCACTTTAAACAGTTTTAGACTGAAAGTTTTAAATATTTTCCAAATACATGTTGTCAAAGTTTATGGTCTTTGTTGAAACGTCACGAAAAAAAAAAAAACTCTGCTTTTTAATACTTAATGCGAACGTATCTTATTTCTAGCCAATAAAAAAAGAAACAGACTATTCAGAATTAGCCATATAGGACGTTGAATTTTAGTTCACTATTTTGATTTAAAGCTCAATGCGATGCTTCATCAGTTTCAGGGTTTCAGAGGAATCAACTTGTGGTGATAATTTCTGTTTTTGTCCTGAACGTTCGTAATACCCGTCACATAAAACATGCTTGCACATTATTATGAATATCCTTAAAATGTCAAATCAATGTGTTAGATGTCATAACTGTATACATATATAACATTTGACTTTGTTTGTACAAAATATTGACTCTCTTCCGTTATTTCCTTTTACTTTAGCCCGGCATGGCCAGGTGGTTAAGGTTCTCGACTCGTAATCCGAGGATTGCTGGTTCGAATTCCCGTCGCACCAAACATGTTCGTCCTTTCAGCCGTGGGGGCGTTATAAAGTTACGGTCAATCCTACTATTCGTTGGTAAATGAGTAGCCCAAGAGTTGGCGGTGGGTGGTGATGACCAGCTGCCTTTCCTCTAGTCTTACACTGCTAAATTAGGGACGGCTAGCACAGATAGCCCTCGAGTAGCTTTGTGCGAAATTCCAAAACAAACAAATAAACTTCTTCTGGTATTCAAATTAAAATAAACTTTAAATGGGAAATTAGAAAATATTTCGAGGACTTTTTCCATCTCTCATTTTGGTACTATGACAACAAATTAAAATATTTGCTTCTGCTTTTCCTTTTGGAATTTTAATAACAGCTAGAAAGATGTTTCCATGGACTTTTCCTTTTCTGTTTCTGGTATTTTTACCAACGCGTTACGAGAAATCTCTAAGAGCTTTATTTCTAATATTTTAATCAAAAATGAACGATATTTTTAGATACTTTTTATTTCCCTTTACATATTTCCTACAGCAACATGAAGACACCTGAGGACTTTTAATTCTTCTGCTCCTGATATTTTAACACCAGGTTCAGAGATATCTCTAAAGACTTTTGCTGACACTATTTTTGTGGCTTTTGTAGTTAGTAAAAATATATTTATAAGGACTTTCATTTTGGTATATTAAGTTAAAACTGAAGGAGTTACCAAGGGCTCTTTCTTTATCTGCTTCTTGTATCGTAACAGCAAGTTCAGAATCCATTTCTGAAAACGTTCCTGTTTAACAGAGATTTCTAGGAACGTTCCTAAATATTCTTCTGATATTTACATTAAGAGTTTGAAAGGCATTTCTAAGAATTTTTCAACTTAATCTTTTTGGTATTTTAACAGCAGATTAAGAGAAATTGATGAGGATATTTTTGATTCTACTTCATCAGAATTTTCCCGCTTTTAATACTGTTAGTAAAAGCAGTATACTAATAAAGTTTTCTAAGAACTTTATCTTCTTCTTTTTCAATTAATTTAACAAGTACGTTGAAAGGGAGTTCAAATATTTTTTCTTCTTTTGGTATTTTAACAGGACGGAAGGGAGATTCCTGAGGTCTCTTTTTTTTTCTCTCTCGGCTTCTAGTATTTTGACAGCAAGTTAATAGAAAGAGAGATATTTGAGTACTCTTCCTGTTCATTCTTCTGTATCTTAATACCAAGTTAAGTGAAACTTACATTTTCTATATATTTTAAGCGCATGCTCAGAGACTTCTCTCAGTTCTTTTCCACTATTCACTTCTGTTGTGTTATTGGAGAATTATAAAGCAGTTTTCTCCCACATTTTTGTCTTATTTTAACTACATATTAGTAGAGGTTTCTAGGAACTTTTATTGCGTTTCCTTCGACTATTTTTATATTCTTTGCTGGTTGGCTGTTATTAAGCACATTGTAAAACAATGGGCTGTTTGGGATCTGCTTACCACGGGCATCAAGAAACGATTTTTTATGTCTTAAGCCTCCAGACTTACCGCTGAGACAATGGGAGATTTTTAGTTAAAATAGATTGTCTTGAAGCTTTCCTACATCTATTTATGATATTTGAATAACAACATATTAGACCTTTATTTTTTCAGAAAAGTCTTAAGAAATTTACTTTTAATGTTCTTTTTTAAATAATAAAAGAATAGACAAGCAAAGTTCGTAGGAATCAGTATTAATGTGCTTTTAAAACACCAGAAAAAAGGAAAGAAATGGTCTTAGAAATATCTCTTATCTTGATGTTCATATCAGAAACAGAGGCAGGAAACATGTTAAACATCTCTCTTAGGTAATAGCACTCAGAAAAAGGAAATATTTCTAGAAATTACCAGAAGGTGAGGTAGGAAAATTCTTAAAAACTACTGTTAATGTGCAGGCAAAGTATGAAAAGAAATCTTTTTCAACTTTGCTTTTAAAAGACCAAATTGTGATACGATTCATAAAAATCTCACAAGTTTCGCTGAACCGACTTTTAAAATACCAGAAGCAGAAGCCTTAAAAAGCTCTCGTAAGTCGTTCTTAAAATACCAGAATCACAGAAAGGAAACCTTATCAGAAGAGCCTTTTTATATGTTGTTAAATTACAAGAAGAAGAAATGTTTTCAGAATTGTTTTTTTATAATTTGCAGTTAAGATACTAGATAAAGATGCAAGAAAAGTCTTTAAAAGTCTTTCTTAACTTGCTGGTAAACAGCAGAAGGAAAGGAGAGAAATGTTCTAAAACTGTCTCCTAGCCTTCTGTTACAATGCGAGAAAAATAAGTAGAAAGAGTCTTTCAGAAATGCCTCTTAACGTGGGTTAAAATACCAGAATAATATTCAGGATCTATCACAATAAATGTCTTTTAACTTGATACTAAAAGAACTAGAATGTCAGGTAAGAAAAAGTCTTAAGGAATCACTCTTAACGTGCAAGTAAAATACTGAAGGAAGAGATTGAAAAATACCTCGAATTTTTTTTCATCCTTTTGTTAAAACAAAAAAATATAGTCAGGAAAAGTCACTTCTTTTCTGAACTTATTGTTAAGAGTACCGGAAGAAGCAACAGAAAAAGTATTCATAAATTTATATTAAGATGCTGTTAAAATATCAAATAAAAAAAACAACAAGAAATAGTTCTTAATAATAAATCTCTTTTGATTTGCTTTTAAGATACAAAAGAGAATCCTGTCCTGATAAATCTTGCTAAATTTCGTTTTGAAATACCAGAAGTAGACGAACCAAACGCCTTCGAAGGTTCTGTTAAGTTGTTAACAAGGAAAGGTCCTCAAAAATACCTTTTAACTTGCTGTTACAATACCCGAAGGTGTACGTAACATCTTCGTAAATATCTCGTTACTTGTCAAAATACCAGAAGCAAAGGCAAAAACACTTACAAGAACCTCTCTCAAATTGCTGTTTAAATACTAAATGAAGAAGTGGGAAAAAATCCTTAGAAGTCCTTTTTGTGTATCATAATTTTTTTGAGAAAGTTTCCTGTGATTCCATCTGCTATATATCAAAGCTGTAAATCGTATTTTATTAATTAAGTAATCACGTGTTTAATTAACGATACACGTTCTTCCTTAATATCATTCGTGGTACAGGTTAATCTTTCTTATTAGCCAGATTTACACAGTGCATTATTCGAACCCTTATCGAGCACACGAAAGTGATGTTCCCCAAGGCGCAAGCTGAAACCTATCCTATCTGACTGTCAGGGACGTGTTTTCTCTGTGCAGTGGCCGATGCATCTCGCAAGGGTCGCGAGGTTAGCTCAGAGTGAGGTTCTGCACCGTCCCTCGTCAGCCCAACTGATGCTTTCCACGAGAGAAACACGGGTAAATAATCATCCTCCGACCTCGGCTCCGAATGGCCTTCGTGAGTTTCACCAAGAGCCACCGAATGTCCAGAATGGTAAGTTAAAGATTATCGGAAAACGCATATATCGCCTTAATATCAAACATCTGGAAAGAGTAGGGTCACTGGGCGGTGAGGTAGTTCTTTTGACTTGAGGCCGTGGTTGAAACAGGACAGTGGTTCAGTGCCTGCAGAGCTCAGCCGAGCAGTAGGCCTGTAATTAATAGCCGCCTTATCTGGTCTATCTGGGGGGCAATGGCGAGAGAAAGCATGCTAGGTTCACGTGCTGACGTTTTTGATGAATGCGAATAAGCCACCCCTTAGTAGCGCGTTCATTTAAATCCCGCGTGGCTAGGGCGGGGACGAGTTGATTCAATTTTCAGAAAAAAAAAAAGTACAATTTGTTGTGCTTTACTGAAATTTGCCATGGAAGTATTTCTCTGGTCAGTTGATCCCAATAATACGCATTAAATGATTCAGGACACAACGAGAGAGAGATAACATCGAAGCACGGCGGCCAGCTCGTGACTGGTAGCATCTGGTACCACGAACTTATACCGTCATGGTGCGTTGGCAGGGTCGGAAGCGCCAAGTTCACGTGTATTTATTAGTGAAAATGAAAGATTAAATAGACAGATGGGCAGAAAGCCACATAATTAGCTAATTATACGGCTAGAGAGAGACTGTATCCGTCGTTTTACACAAACGTTTTTAGTATTATTATTAACTTGGAAATATTGTAAGTTACCCAAAAGCCACGCAGCACGCTTGGCGTTTTTTTGAAACCGAGAATATGAACGACACGGCGAGTTTATTACCAGTAGTAACTGTATTTGAGAGGGTTGTATAACAGTTAAGGTGATAGTGTAGATTCACTCGAAAATAACTAGTTATAAAATAATCGACGTTTGCGTTACAAAACCCAAGTGGAAAATACCTTCGTTTACACGTAGGTTGGATCCAGGGTCGCCATCGCAGCACGTGCACACGCGCACCGTGAGAATCACTTGAAACGCAGCTGATACGTTCCTTGCTACGCCTACTGATTAATAAAGATAAAAAAAAGGTATTTACATCTTGTCTTGATCATCAATACGCTAGATTTTTGACAAGCAGCATACATAACAAAGTAGTTTACTCAACAGCCTCACGTGGCTGTTACAAACTGAACTTTCTCACGAAGACGTGTTTCTATTTTGTATCGCGTAGACCAATTCCAGTAGTATTTAATAAATTTTGTGTTCAAATAAAATAGGATAATGAGATTCAACAGAGCTAATAAGTCATACGTTTACCACGGACAAATATGAAAAGTAATATAAATTCGAGCTTAAACATTTGACCAAAAGAAACATGGAAAAATATTAATGACTAAAGTCCCACTAAAGTCAAGTTGTTTCTCAACAGCTCTTGTTTGAGATTTTTATTACAAGGCAACTGTTTTTATATATAAATTATTTTCAGACTTCTGTAACGATGTATTGGTACCTACAACTCTTTTTAATAGTATAATTCTCAGACACTTCTGTCATGATTCATTAACACCTATAACTGTTTTTATACATTACTTTCTTAGATTTCCGTAATGATTTATTAGTATCTGTAACGTAACTATTTTTATATAGTATATTCTTAGATTCCTGTAATGATTTATTGACACCTGTCACTATTTTTATATAGTATATTCTTAGACTTATGTAATGATTTATTATCACTGTGGTTTCTTTTGTAGCATATTTTATAAATCCTTAAAAAGCTACTATCTCTTTGTCTGTGGTTGCAACTTAAATAGTCATTCATGTTTAAGACCTGATAAATTTTGCAGGAAGTAAAGATTAATCCATGTGAGCAAGTCACCATTAAAAGTATTCATGTTTGTTTACCTCTCCTGTTAATGAGCAGGACCGTCTGCGAATCCCTTACCCCTTTTCCAACTCCCCCCCCAAATCACTCTCAGCATATGCAGACTGTCCTTACTAGCTTCACGTGAAATTCAACAGAGAAACCCTCACTGTTACGTTTCTTCTATATGTATTAATAAATTTAAAAATCGGACCTGATGGTGCAAGAGACTAATTAATGTGCTTGATAAGCACGTGTAATTCTTGGTCTTGTGCTGGACTTCTGACACTTGGAGTTGGCGAATCAGCTACGCATCCTGCAATAAAAGACTTTATTTGTGAAACACGTTATCCGCGTTTTAAGCCAAGGTGGGGTTAAAAGAGTGAAAGCAAATCCCTTACTGTGTACAGTGGATAGTGGTGTTATATGATGATAACCAGTTGTTCTGATCAGTAGCTCAAAACTAGTGGCTATAAAAGTTTTTTCTAGTAGCTTTGCAATAAATACAAAAACAAGGAAATCTTAGAACCATTATTTTATTTTCAAAATCACTGCTATCATTTTCATGCTGACACGTGTTTGTGGGATAACACAAGTTTCAATACAAGAAAATGTGATATTTCTAGCCTATAGTGGTTCGAAAAACATCAAATATAAAATTAAAAAAAGCAGATTCTGTCAAAATGTTGGATAGAAATGAGTACGTTATTGCACTGAAGAACGAAGAAAAACAAAAAGAGAAACTGCTTATTCTTGTAAGAAAAACAAACGGCCCGGCATGGCCAGATGGTTAAGGCACTCGACTCGTAATCCGAGGATCGCGGGTTTGAATCTTCGTCATACCAGACATGCTCGGTCTTTTAGCCGTGGTGGCGTTATAAAGTGATGGTCAATCCCACTAGTCGTTGGTAAAATAGTAGTCCAAGAGCTGGCGGTGGGTGGTGATGACTAGTTGTCTTCCCTCTAGTGTTACACACTGCTAAATTAGGGACGGTCAGCGCAGACAGCCCTTGATAGCGCGAAATTCAAAACAAACCAAGGAAAACAAACGAAACCCCCCATTGGCTCAACAGTAAGCATGAGATTTTATAACACTAAAATCTGGAAACTGATCTCTATAATTCGACAGTACTGTTTTTAACAATAATTAACCTTATGAACTTCATTAAAATGTTTAACAATCCGAACAAGAGACAGGACTGCTTTTATTTGTGAACTATACACCTAAATCAAACAAATTATACATTCATGTAGTAAAATGTGATGAGCTGTTTGTCATTCCAGAGTGACTCATTCTTTCATATCACAAATATTTATTTGCTGGTCTGGAACTCATCAAACATTTAAACATTCCAATTTCACGTTGACAAGAAATGAGTAGTGTGGATGTTGAGTTTTGTTTTATCGCGTGACTTAGTAATTTAAACTGAACGACCATTTTAAAAATATATACAAAATAAATAAATCTTTTTTCGGTGTATTTTGTAAAGAAATGTAAAATGTTTTCAATTTACTATACTCACGAGTGTTATCACCTTGAAAAAGGTACAAGTCTAAATTATGCAATGAAATATCTTAAGTTTACGTGCCGTAATTGTAGGCTTACCCTTCATTATTATTATTCAACCCTCGTAGTGCTCGGGTTAAAAGTTCTTGTTTCTGAACAAAACTTCTTTTCATATGATCACATCTTAAGTTTCATCTCACAACCAACACAACTTAAGGCACTTCTCAGAATGATTGTATTGTGTGTAAAAGAACGTTGTCCGTCAGTTTGATGTGGATAAGTCGTGAGAATCTGGTTCAACCAGTTTCGTAGTAAAGAACCTCGGGAGGATTCCATAAATATGGGGTTTAAATAGTTACGTTACTACGCGGTCAGTTCGATTTTGGCACTCATGTCAAACTTACCTTATTAATAACGTAAACGAAGGCTTAACTGAGCAAGAAATCTGATAATCAAATACATGAAGTTGACACCAAACAAAAGTGACACCGCGGTACCTTTGGCATTAGGTGATTGTTCGTTTTCTGAATTTCGCACAAAGCTACTCGAGGGCTATCTGTGCTAGCCTTCCCTAATTTAGCAGTGTAAGACTAGAGGGAAGGCAGCTAGTCACCACCACCCACCCCAACTCTTACCAACGAATAGTGGGATTGACCGTAACATTAAAACGACCTTATGGCTGAAAGGGCGTGCATGTTTAGTGCGACCGGGATTCAAACCTGCGACCCTCGCTGATTGCGAGTCGAACGCCATAACACACTTGGCCATGCCGGGCCGGCATCAGACGAACGCTTTTGGTTCTACAGCTCGATCTGGGCGACCAAAGCACCTACTTATAACATTATATTTTAAATTATCTAGTTATAGTAAATAAAAACGTGATCGAGAGGAATTTTCTCAATGCATTACTGATTAATCGTTTCCTTATTCCTTTATTCGTATGTATAATCAATAAATAGCAAACTTACAAAAATAACGCCATAACGTAATACGAAGGAGGCCAGATACCTCACGTCTCAAGCTTTATTACGTTATGAGTTATTCTATTTTGTTTATTTTTTTAACTTACCGGTGCTGTTAACGGTAAGTTTAAACACTTATACTGCTACAATCCAGGAACAAAATCACCTCATTCCACAGAGCGCAGATATCCAAGTGTGTTATTAGTAGCTGTGGAACGTAAGACAAATTAAACAAATTATGACATGTTTCAAATATGTATAATTATTTTTGATCACGAAAACAGTCTTAGCTTTCGTATTATTCAAGCCCACAAGACCAACATAACGTTACTCCTGTTATTCCAAAGAGTAAACAAATGGATTTAAAAATGAGAACTTAGCTTTATCTAGAAGATAATTATTCTCCACAATTCACAGAGTATTCCTCGTTTAAGTTGCAAAAGTAACATAACTTGTAAGAGAGGACCGACCAAAAATTCCAGTACCCAATCGGATGGCAGCTTCTAGAAGACACCAGGAAGAATGTTTATTCAGAACGTTGGCGTCACCCTCATCATCAGGAACCGAGCTCTCGCAGGAGCCTCGAGGGAGAAAAGCCTGAAGGTGGCGCGTGCGCCACGTGCTTCCTAAAGTTGATTCAGTAGTGGTTCATTCAGAAAACTTAGTGATTGTGTGCCTGCCCCCTAAGTCATCTGGCACGTTGCCTTCTATAGGCGCATGCAATGATTGGCGCGTGACAGAGTCATTCTTCATTGGCAGTTACACACATTACAGCCGACGTCCTATATAGAAGCGACAGGTAGGAGCCAATGAAAACAGGTGATCACGGCAGACAGTCGAGTTGTTTCATCTTGGACAGGTGGGACTACACGCACCATTCACGTTAGAAGCAATCACTTTTTACAGGTTCGTTAAACGGGACCGTCCGACCTATGTCTAGTGGCACGGCGGTTTTTACTTCGGTCCCTTTCCTTTCAAGGCGTTCTACTTCCATGGCTTCCGAGATGGCGGATTTCCAAGATGTGAGTCAAAAAGTATATATCCACAAGTACCACTGACTATTGTGGTAACCAACATCTTATATGCTGTTTCAAACAGCTGCCTTAACGAATTTCGTTGTAGATTAATGTTTACCAAAATGATAATATTTAGTGCTATTGTAGTCATAAACATTTTGTATATTGCGTGTTTTTTTTTTCATTATGAGCGATTAAAGCGCCACCTCGTAGACCTTCGCAAAGTAAAATCAAAGTCCATTCAAAATCAATGCTCTTGAAGTGTAAAAACCTGGCACGCATTAGTGTTTTTTAACTTAAGTTTGTCTTTACGTGGAAGAAGTTTGTCAGATGGAACAGGTTGCTAGGAAACGAAGCTTCTGTGAATTTGTTTAGTAAGGCCGGGAAATGATTTTAAAGCGCTTGGCGTCGAGAATACTTGCTTCACTAAACTTTAAAAGTTCATTGCGTTTGAGAGATTAACGAATACACATCCATAACTATTCCAGTTTGCTGTTTTTTTACACATGTGTTTTTTGTTTCTTAAGTGTACGGAGATAACCAATACGGGTTTCATAAAGACTTTAGAGGGAGACAGCTAGCTTTATATTTTTTTATTTCCGTAAATCTTATTATTTAGGTGTTATACACTTGAAGTTCCAGTAAAATGCTCACTTACACATTTTATTTGTTGAAGATAAGTTTCTACGTTATTCTGTTTGTTTCCATGGCTCCCGTAACGGGAAAAAAACTAAAATACGGGTCCCCATTCTCTTCTGTAGACACAACAGATAACCAAACCAATGAGGCTCTTCTGTTTAGCAAGGTCCCACGGTGGGACGGCGGTAAGTCTTCGGATTACAATGATAAAATAAGTGGTTCGATTTCCTACGGTGGACATAGCAGATAGCTTCATGTGGTTTTGCTGTAAGAAATGTCACACTCTTAAGCAGACAACTTTCTGCTCTGAAGGTGGTAGCTTATGTAAATATGAAATTCTTGGTCTTTTCGTGGAACTAAAACATACAATTCAGCTGTTAACCTCATTTCACTCTAGATCGCGCATGAACTACACCTGTTAAAAAAGATAAAATATTTAAACCCACGATATCAGAATAAAAACAAATTTATATGGATCCAAGTTTCAACTTTTACACGTGTCACCTTCAGTCCAATGTTTGCGTTTTTTTAAAAATCTTTTTGTTAGATTGATAAGGACACACAAGATTGTCAAAGTTTGTTTCAATAAAAATTTGGAGCAGTTCCATTATTGTGAATTTAAACGTTATTTGAGATTGCACTTTATTGTTTATTTACTTTTTGTTATAGAGCATTTTTAATCTAGGATTTGAAATTAAAAGTTTACCTTGTGCATACTTTAATATTTGAAACCTGTTATTCCACATCAGAGTTTTTGTCAAAGTTTTGGAAACTGTTTTATGGGATTCTATTGAAATCGGACGTTTTGGTTTTACTTAAGGTTAAAACTTTAATGCACTTTTACCGTAGGTTTTTAAGTCGTTTAACCCTGAGTTCAGTCCTACGCAGAAGTTTCGTTTAAGAAATGAGAGCTAAATAAATTGGTAGAATCTTTAGTCTATTCTGTTGGTTTTTCATCAATCATCGTCTTTGAAACAAGTTCTACAGCCCTATAATTATGTCAGCTATGTTGTTTTATGCAGAATATATAGAATTTTTTGTTCTAACTGTGCAAACCAATCAAGATGGATCACAATTCGAGACATTTTATAAGTTAATGTGTCATTATAACATTTTTGGTTTATAGTTGAAGCGGCTGATTATTACTGTATTTATTTCTGCACCCTTGCGCAGACGGTCCGGCAAAATTAGGTGGTTCGAGCACTCGATTTATAATCTGAGGGTCAAGGGTTCGAATCACTGTCGCATCAAAAGCTTTCGCTTTTTCAGCCGCTGGGGCGTTACAATGTGACGGTTAATCAGTTATTCGTTGGTAAAAGTGTAGCCTAAGAGTTGTGGCGGGTAGTGATGACTAGTTGCCTTCCCTTTAGTCTCACAATACTAAATTAGGGACAGCTAGCGCTGATAGCCCTCGAGTAGCTTTACTTAAAATTGAAAAAAACAATAACAAAATACTCTTTCGTGGGCTATTTTGGTCACCCACTTTTTCAGTTAAAATAATTGCTACTTTTAATGGAAATGAGATATAGTCGAAAATTATTATATTGTGTAAAAACTTTATCCTATTGTTTCAATGGTAAGTCTTAAGGCTTATAAATTTATAATCCAAGTGTCAATTCCTTTGGTGGAAATGATATGTTGTGTTCACTAGCATCTGTTTACTTTAGGCGTGTGTGTGTTACAACTACTAATATTTACACAATTTGTATGTAACATTTCAGTCTCAAGTACTTCTTAAAATTATAGTAAACTAAGTAAAAAGCAAAACTCGGATGATTTTTTGCATGTTTTTTGAATACATATATATATCATGTTCTAACACCTTAATAAGAAATACAGTGTACAATTTAATATAAGAACAAGTTATAATCCACCGCTAGTTTATCGTAAATGTATTTATTTATTTGTTTTTGAATTTCGCGCAAAGCTACCGGAGGGCTATTTGCGCTAGCCGTCCCTAATTTAGCAGTATAAGACTAAAGAGAAGGTAGCTGGTCATCACCACCCACTGCCAACTCTTGGGCTACTCTTTTTTCCAACGAATAGTGAGATTGATTGTCACATTATAATGTCCCTACGGCTGAAAGTGCGAGCATGTTTGGTGTGACAGGGATTCAAACTCTAACTGAATAATGGGATTGACCTTAACTTATAACGTCCCTTCGGCTGAAAGGGGGTCTATCGTATTCAATGATGGGATTTGAAGTTGCGACTCACAATTTGAAAATGGAACACAAACCAGTCCAGTACAACTTCTTCTCAGGTAGTTTGTTGCTGGTCCTCTGTTTACTCCCTCTACATGAGGGCCCGGCATGGCCAAGCGTGTTAAGGCGTTCGACTCGTAATCCCCGTCACAACAAACATGCTCGCCCTTTCAGCCGTGAAGGCGTTATAAAGTACGGTCAATCCCACTATTCGTTGGCAAGAAAGTTGCCCAAGAGTCGGCGGTGGGTGGTGAGATCCTCCCTACGTGAGTAAATTCATCAGTGTTCCCCTGAGCGAAAGATGTTTTTTTTTTCTGAATTTTGCGCAAAGCTACTCGAGAATTATCTGCAATAGTTATGCCACATACGGTCTGTAACATGATAAACCAGTGCTGAAGTGTGATGTCTACCCAGATTTCGAATATTACCTAGTTATGTCCTTACTGCCACTGTCCCGGCATGACCAGGTGGTTAAGCCACTCGAATTGTAATATGAGAATCGCGAGTTCGAATCCCCGTCACACCAAACATGCACACCCTTTCAGCCATGGGGGTGTTATAATGTGGCAGTTAATACCACTATTTATTAGTAAAAGAGTAGCGAAAGAGCTGGTGGTGAGTGGTGATGACTAGTTGTCTTCCCTCTTGTCTTAAACTGCTAAATTAGGGACGGCTAGCACTGATAGTCCTCGTGCAGCTTTGCGCGAAATTCAAAACAAATTTACTGCCACTAGACATTGTTATCAGGGATACAGTAATAAATTTCAATTGCATTATTTTTAGTCGTTACCCATGCATATGTTGTACCCTCTTTGAACTCACTTAAAATTTATTTGTCTACATTATTAATTTAAAAAAAATATGCATCTTTATCTAAATTAGTCTTAAGCAAGAGTTTTTGTATTCTCTTAAATGAACAAAAAGGGTTGGTGTGGATTGTTGAATTTATTTGTTCTGAACAATGGAACATTTATGTTTCCACAATGTTCACACTTTCCAGCGATATTTAACCTTCTTCCTGTTCGTTTATAACGAAAATACGAATGTTTTTCATTTCACATCGTCCACACCTACCAAAAACGTTGTGTTTTTGTTTGCATTAAAGCGCAAAGTTACACAATGAGTTTGTTTTGTTTGTTTTGAAATTTCGCACAAAGATACTCGAGGCTATCTGTGCTAGCCGTCCCTAATTTAGCAGTGTAAGACTAGAGGGAAGGCAGCTAGTTATCACCACCCACCGCCAAATCTTGGGCTACTCTTTTACCAACGAATAGTGGGATTGACCGTAACATTATACACCCCCAGGGCTAGGAGGGCGAGCATGTTTAGCACCACTTGGGCGCGAACCCGCGACCCTCGAATTACGATTCGCACGCCTTACACAATGAGCTAACTGAGCTATGCCCACCAGAAACACAGTCTCTAGTGGTAATAAGCCTTGAGACTTCTCGTGAATATTTTCAATTATCAGGTGAAAATAGTTCGGTAAAAAATATATTAAACCGCTGCAGTCAAAGACGAGCAACACGTTTTAATTTTTTGTTTATTGAATTTCGCGCAAGGTCATTCAGAAGGCTATCTGCGCTGGCTGTTCCCAATTTTAAAGTGTGAGACAAGAGGTAAAATAACTAGAAAATACAGTCCACCGCCTAATGAATAGAAATTGACCGTCATGTTACAACGCATTTACGATTGAAAAAAACAAGCTTGTGCGAAATTTTCAAAACGTTTGACATGCGGCCTCATATAGGTTTTCTGAGATCTCGTGAGTTATTTGCAGGCGTTCGTCATGTTGTAAATATTCTAAATACCCGTTCTGAGTTGATAAACGCATAAAAAACATTTTGTGAAAACATTTATTTAAAGTCTAGTGAAGCTTGTACCTTTCTTTCACATTGTCCCAAAGTTATCAGTCATGGGAGTTTGAGCCTCGAAAAACGTGGATGTACTTCGCAGAGCGTGTTTTATTTTAATTCAATATTTATTTTTAATTACGTGGCTTCTTACTTTACAAAGTTTGTGGGTGAATACTTATTTTAAACTTTGTACATTTCAGTATATTTTAGAACCATTTAAAATCAAATCTGTTAATTTCTGAACATACACAAGATCAGTACAACTTATCTACAAAAATAATGCACTTGCATTTGTCTGTCCGGTATTTTACTCGGAAAGTTCTGGATAAAACGCTTCAAATCTCAAATTGCTAAACTTTCCTTTGACCGAGAAGTACGGATAGTGTATCAGCTTTACTATTTAGTGTCACCTTACTTGTTTTTTACTTAGTAAAACATTTGAATCCAAGGAATGTGGTACAAAGTCATTGTCATCAAGTGACAACTGTCGTCAATATCAACTTTAATTTTTTTTTATTTCCAAAGTATTTCACACAAACAAAGTTTAACCGGCGTATAGTTTCCTAAAAAAATGCAAATTTCACTGAATACGGTTTCTACGGCTGTTTTCCACTTACTTAAGTCTAAAATGCGCATGCTCAGTTCGTTCCAGAACTATATTTTTATCACTTTGTGAACAAGCATTGGACGTTTCTGTATAATGAGATAAGTTTGCATTCGTTACAACTTTACGTCTACTTTATTTTGCAATTCTTTGGTTTTCGTTTGTTTCACAGACTGCCATCAACATCTCTTAGTAAGTTTTTTTTTTTAATACTGGTTTTGTTCTTTAGGTTATGAGTGTCTTTGTTTTAACATGTAAAACCATGCCACACGTGTAGTCAGCGCTCGTAACTGTCTCATGTTCTGCACACTTATATTATAAGAACCATCACTTTATTTTATGTTTAGTTTACAAAATAAATTACATCTACACTGGTTTGTTTGCCTGACCGCGTAAACGCTTTTCAAATAAACTAAGGTTTATCCATCTAACACATAACGCCCGCAAGAAAGAAAGCGCAGTTTTCACGACTTGATGCTCGAAAATGATAAACTGTAGAAAATTTTAACGAAAGGCATAAAAACTACTGCAAATGTTTTGCGAATCACGGCTAGTATATGTGTGTGTTTAATTAAGTTCTGATAAGTGGCTGAAACTGTAATGAAAATAAGTAGTTGTACAAAATCGGGTCCAATGAGGTATTCACATATGTAGGTAGGTAAATTTAGGACTAATTTGTTATTAAAATAAGTAAGGTTTCAAATATAAGACCAATATTTTATTCATATAAGCACATATGAAAATTTAGGACCAATTGGTTATTCACATAAATAGGTATGCGAAATCAGGACAAATTAATTTGTCAAATAAGTAGGTATGTCAATTTAAATGCAATTAATTGTACATAAAAGTAATTTCAAAATTTTATGTTCACTTAGTTATTAATATAAGAAGGTTTGCAAATTTAAGGCCAATTATGTATTCGTGTAATTAGGTTTGCAAATTTAGGGCCAGTAAGTTCGAGATACTAAGGGTATCTTAAATAATTCAGTCTTAAAAATGCGACTAAAGAAATGCTCCGTTGGATTACAACTAAACAATACTGGACCTAATCACTTCTATAATCTGAGATATCCTACTGAACTAATCTTTACCACCAGGTGACATTTAGTAGCTAATAATGGGGTTAACATCAGAGACGAAAACATTTCTTTTATTGTATTGTAATTTCGTGCATGTAAAGAGAATTATCAATCACAGAGGCCTCTGTGATCCAAAATTTCGTAGTCATGCTCTTCCAATTAACCCTAGTTTAATATGATGGATAATTTTTACGTAATATTTGATATCTAACCATTCCGTAACATCCTTTAGCCACGTGCAGGATTGTTTGGATATAAAAAAGTGGTTATCTGAAACTGTTGAACATTTTATTACGCGGTGTTAATAAACAACTGCTTTTATTTGTGTTTATTATTATTATTGGCATGTTAATCATATTAACCTTATCACGCGTAAAATATCAGAACTGAAAATATGGATCAAACCTAAACAGCTGTAAATTCCAGAATAAAGATGAAGGTGTGTTTTTCCACCATAGCTGTGTGATTAAGATGATACCATGACCTAATCTGGGTGTGGGTAGTTGGTAATTGTAAAAGCATGAATGAGAGACATCCATGTTGCATGAACAACAATTGTTCATTTTGTAGGCCACAGCGGTAAGTGATTTACAACACTAAAATCAGGAGCTAAATCCCCTCGGTAGATTTAGCAGATAGTCCGATATGGTTTTGCTATAACAAAACACACACACACACTTTGTAAGGCCCTACATGGCCAGGTGGGTTAAGGCGTTCGACTGGTAATCTGAGAATCAGGTATACAAATTCCTGTCACATCAAACATGCTTGCCCTTTCAGCCGTGGGGGCGTTATAATGTTACTGTCAATTCCACTATTCGTTGGTAAAAGAGTAGCCCAAGAGTTTGCGGTGGGTGGTGATGACTAGCTGCTTTCCCTCTAGTCTTACACCGCTAAATTAGGGATAGCTAGTGCAGATAGCTCTGTGCGAAATTAAATAAAACACAAACAAACACAGATTAAAATGGAACTAATTGAGTTTTACTGTGTATTATAAATGCGGAAACTGATATCACTTTTCTAAAAATCGAGTATTTCTAAGTAGGGATTATGTGCAGAAAAGCTAATACTATATATATTATTACATCTAATAAAACTCATTTACTTTGTAAAATAATAAATATATTTAAATATTCTTGCGCTCCACTCGGAATGAAAAGTTTTAATATCATGTGTACGTTCCCGTTAATCATGTAAATGTTTCAAGTGTGTGTATAATCGGTGGGGAAGGTTTAGAGGTTAGCATGTTGGAATGTGAATCGGAAGAATCTTGGTTTGCATCCCCATGCAATTCGTAGTGTGAGTCCATTGGTGCGATATAAGAGTGACAATAAAATTCTGCTGTTTGGTAAGAGTAGCTCAAAATTTTGTTTTGGAGCTTTCACTGGGAGCTAAAGAAAAAGTTATGTGTATTGGTCATCCCTAATTATGAACTAATAAACTTGAAGGTTGTTATTGTTGTTGTTTTGAATTAAGCAAAAAGCTACACAATGGGCTATCTGTGCTCTGCTCACCACGAGTATCGAAACCGGGATTTTGACGTTGTAAGTTCGCAGACATACCGCTTAGCTACTGGGGGGCTAAACTCGTAGGAAGGTAGATATAGTTAACCCACCACCCTTAAAGTTTATTAGTTCATAATTATGAATGACTAACACACATACATGCTATTGGTTGTTGACGCTATGTTAATTTGGTGTAACTTATAATTTATTCGAAACGTTATCGTCTTACTGTGTGAGAGTTTCGTGCTATTTAATAAATTATTTGGTCTCTTTAACGTTGACTGTTCTCATCTTTGTAAAGCAACATTCTTGGACTATTTAAATGTAATTTTTAACTCGTATTTCTTCCTGCTGTTCAAAAGTGTGTTGTTATTTTTAATAACTTACAATACTACCATTAAAGTAAAACGCTCTTTGTGAACGTTTTCCATTTAAACAATCTTTGAACTTAACTTACCAGGTGACACTAAATACATTTGAGACACTCCTGATATAATCTCAACACGCCCGAAAAAGCAAACAAGTATAGCACAGCTGATAGGTTTGTTTGAATTTCGCGCAAAGCTACACGAGGGCTATCTACACTAGCCGTCCCTAATTTAAAAGTGTAAGACTAGATGGAAGGCAGCTAGTCATCACCACCCACCGCCAACTCTTGAGCTACCCTTCTACCAACGAATAGTGGGATTGACCTTCACATTATAACGCTTCTACGGCTGAAAGGGCGAGGATGTTTGGTGCGACGGGAATTCGAATTCGCGACCCTTAGATTATGAGTCGAACGCCCTAACCCCCCTGGCCATGCCGGGTCCCGGCCGATAGGAACTCAACGTGCCTGATACACTCGGAAGTCACCGTAAAAACGCGACACCACCCAGATATAAATACACCCACTTGGAAAATTTCACCACCCTAGCAACGTAACGCTGCTGATAGAAACTAAACACACCTGTAAAAAAAACAAAAACACACCTCTACATGTACCTGATAAAACCTAACACTTTTATTCAAT
The DNA here is from genome assembly GCA_011833715.1 of Carcinoscorpius rotundicauda. Taxonomy (NCBI): domain Eukaryota; kingdom Metazoa; phylum Arthropoda; class Merostomata; order Xiphosura; family Limulidae; genus Carcinoscorpius; species Carcinoscorpius rotundicauda. The sequence continues at coordinate 137,061,563 of CM022393.1, forward strand.
AAAATACTAATTGTTTCTAACAGATATGAAACAAAGTGTCAATGTTTTAGTGTGATGTGTGAAAAAAGGGGGAGAAACAAAGTGTTAATGTTTTAGTGTGGTGTGTGAAAAAAAATGTGGAGAAACAAAAGTGTCAATGTTTTAGTGTGGTGTGTGAAAAAATATGTAGAGAAACAAAGTGTCGTTGTTTCAATGTGGTACAAAATTAAATGTCTCCAATGCAAAATGTGAAGTCCAAGTGCTGTAGGGGTGTAAAACTAGCAGTCGGTAAATAACTGTGGTATGAAATACAAACTGATAAAATATTACGGTGTGAAATTCAGCTAGTGGTATAATGGTGTGAAACCCTCTGCAAAATAAAGCGGTGTGAAGGTCACGTGTTAGCTGAAAGCAGTGGTGTGAAACTCAAATATCGGTCAAGTTTATTGTTGCGAAATATAACAGCTGGTAGTTTGTTTGCCTTATTCTGTCATTGGTATATGTGGTGGGTATTAGATACATTATTTATATAAATTTAATATGCTTGGCTTCCTCAGTCTTAATGTTTATAATAAGAAGTAAAATAATTGACCTGTACACGCGTTCTTGTGCCTCATTTTCACAACACGGATTCCACTGTTAAGCCAGCAGTAAGCTTAAAGGATTTTAAAACTAAACATCGGGTTGCGATATCCACGGTGGGCAGAGCACAGATAGCTCATTATATAGATTTGGGCTTAACAGCAACCTTTCCATGTTACAGATAGATGGAGAATTGCATACATAACAGAACTTCCAGAAAAGTATATTTCATAAGTTATTTCCGTAAAAAAATTCAAAATTTATTTATTTGCATATTTTGCAATAATAAATTAAAAATAACATAGCTCTGATGTGTAGGTTTAACTAAACCAAATTTAACTCAGATAAATATGTACTTGTATTTATGACAAAGTTACTAAGGCTATTTACCGTTGTTCGTGCTTGTTTGTTTTTGAAGTTTGCGCAAAGCTACACGAGGGCTATTTGCGCTAATTATCCCTAATTTAGCAGTGAAAGACTAAAGGGAAGGTACCTAGTCATCACCACCAGCCGCTAACTCTTGGGCTACTCTTTTACCAACAAGCTGCCCGGAACATTATAACGCTCACACGGCTGAAAGGATGAGTATATTTGTTGATTCGAACCCCCGACCCTCCGATTACGAATCGAGCGCCTTAACCACCTGGCCATGCCGGGCTACCGTTGTTCATGATTTTGAACTACTAACCAGGGGGAGAAATCAGACAGTCTGCAACACCCAATCATCCACTATCTACATTAAGGACTCGACTGTTACCTTTATAACGCACTCGCAGCTTTAAGTGTGGAGGGAATGTTTTATGGCACCCCAGATCGAAACTTGATTCGTCAGGTCCAAAATTCACGATTTCCCACGGAGCCAACTCTCACCGTATTTTAGCTGAAAGGTAAATAAATAATTTTGAAAACAAAAATACAACATCTGACCCACGGTTTTAATCTATCCTTTAAAGTGGCGTGAGTGTCTTGAAAAGAGCTAACGAACAAATGTGAAATACGTTGAACAATATCGCCATTAACAACTGTTAAGCCTGTCTGTATTTAGACTCAAGACAAATAGCTAAGCCTGCCTGGTCTGTGACATCTATTGTCTTCTAACTGATATGTTAGCAACTAATAATTAAATTATCTGCCTGCTTTGATCTGGTTTGCTGCGAGCGAACACAAGTTTTAGGATTTTTGTTTTCTGAATCAGCATATTGCTCGAAAATAACAGTTTGGTTATAAAAAACTTCCTTTGTTTCTAAGAATGTCTCTGAGGATTCATTACTAACTCAGTAAACATGTTCAGATAAAGCAGTATATTTACAGGTAAACAACAGCGAGTCAAAAGATAAGTCTAAGAAACGTTACATTGGCTCGTCCTAAAACGTACAAGTTTGTTTGTTTGTTTAGTACTAAGCAGAAAGCTACATGACGGACAACCTGTGCTCTGCCCGCCAAGGGTATCGAAACAGTTTTTTAGCGGTTTGAGTCCGCAAACACACCGCTTTGCCACTAGGGGGCGCATAGGCTCGATCAACAGACTCTTGAAACACAACCCAATTATTTCATGCCTTGTAAAACACGAGTAAATCAAGTTAGCACTTGGTGGCGTTGTTGAACTTATGTTTAACTTTATGACGATGTAAAAGTATAAACACACACACACACGTATAGAAAGAAATAATATATAATAAAATAAAATCTACCTCTATATAATCTAACGTTAAAAATTTATTTGAACAAAATCATTAGTGGATACATTTAATAACTTTTCTCTTCTTCAGTGATAGTTTACTTCAACGCAAGGACTAGTCATTGTTTTCTGAGTGCATGTAAATACTGATAAATTCATAAACATTTGTTTTGTTATTATCAATCAGACATATGTTCATTAGCGATACTTATTGTTTATAGAGGTGTGGCGCTAATGATATTGTATTCTTCTTTGTTTTTGCTGTTTTTGAATTGAACACAAAGCTACACAATGGGCTATCTGTGATCTGCCCACCACGGGTATCGAAACCCGGTTTTTAGCGTTGTAAGTACGTAGACATACCGCTAAGCCACTGGAAGGCGTTCTTGTTCGAGTGTAAAATTTTACGCAAAAATAATCAGGAGATATCTATGTTAGCTCCCTCTAAATTTTGCCTCCCCACAGTGTCTGTGGACGAAGAACACTAGAAAGCGGGTTTCGATACATGTGGTGGGCAGAGCACAAATAGCTTCCTTACTCTGTAGATTTGTACTTAACTTCCAAAAAGAAAACCAGGTGTATTTACTTCATTAATACAAACATATATATATATATATATATCTAGATACTAGATATTTCAACCAATCGATACCACCTACAGCCAATTCTTCTGACGCCGATTAGTGGAATTAATCGTAACATTATAACGTTCCGAAGGCTGATCAGTCAGACTAATGTTAAAAGTCTCCACACACTCCGCGTTATACAAAACGTTCTGTATTTGTTTAGTTTACTTTCTTACTTCTTACTTCCAGATGTGGCAAGACATCGAGAGTGTTTTATTGGGAGACATGAACAGCCCGTGTATTCCTCACGGAATACAGTCCCTTCAGACAGACAACCGGTCGCTCCTACCTTCCGCCGTCAATTCGGCCGATATCACGGTTGTACCGCCTGGCCATCAACTCACGTCGCAGCCTGCAGCCACGCTTCAGTACGCGCCACAGCCTCAGCAAGCAGATTCCTGCCGGCCTGAAGAGAGCCGCTTGGATTTAGATTTGGGGATAACGTTAGAAGGCATCAAGCAGACATACAACGAGGAAACAGGATTGAATTCTAACGTTAAGTGCGAAATGGTTTTGACTGGTCAGCTACCTGACGTCATTGGTACAGAGCCTCTTCATATGTACAGTCATAACCCTTATGGTCAGAGGTGCGTTCCAGCATCGCCTAACGTCAAAACTGAAACCCAGCATTACCGTAACCCTCTCGGTACAGAATATTTCAGTGGTCACTGGACAGCCTACAACTGTACGGTGCCGACCCATCACGTCTCTTCTTCCGCCACTCCAGATAATCACGCAATCAGATACACTTATCAAGCTGACCATTACGGGGGTTACCACCCCTCTGTGGCTAAAGCATCCACCGGGTTATTACGCCCCCTTCTATCACCGACTATGCCACACTGTTATCCGTCCTCCTACCCTACTCAGTCCAGAATGATCACTTCTCCAACTTCCCCTCATTTTGCCGAGTTGATGACCACTGGTCGAGGGCCGGTTGGGGGCAACACAATGTGTGGTGGTGTTAATCTCCATCCGCCAGCACCCAAACCTCGCCGTGTTCGCCGCTCTAGAGGCCCCAAAAAAGTGACTGTTCACACGTGCTCTTATCCCGGCTGTACGAAAACGTATTCCAAAAGTTCACATTTGAAGGCTCATCTCCGGACTCACACCGGTGAGAAACCCTACCAGTGCACGTGGAAGGGGTGTTGTTGGAAGTTTGCTCGCTCGGATGAACTGACCAGACACTACCGTAAACACACTGGTGATAGACCTTTCCAATGTCGCCTATGTGAACGCGCTTTTTCTAGGTCGGACCACTTGTCACTTCACATGAAGAGACATACAGAAATTGTCTGACCTAGCAGCGAAACGGCTCGCACGAGATCAGGTCGCGGACGTCTCGTCACCGTATGTCCCGGCGACAGGACTCGGAAAGCCGTGATTGCTGGAAGTCTCACTCTAGTCATGGACGGTTCGTTAGATCACACCCTAGTTACTTCTACGATGCCCTGAAGGTCCCTGAGGTTTTATGGCTTCGACCTCTGTCAACTACACAGAACTGGACTACGCCGATCTCTCCAACCACAGGCTGCGACACAATCAGTGAAGGTAAATATATGTATATACATATAAATAGTTCATTTCTATTGGAGTGTGAAGTACGTTAAACGTTCTGTGCTTCAAAAATCAAATAAATAGAAACCCAATTTTTCCGATAATTTTAATAATAATAATAAACTCCCAGACACCGTCAATCCAGTAAACTTTATAATAATTTTGGCGTACTTTATTTATCAGGGCAAATAGTCTGAAGTTTCGAGTTCTGTCATTTTCCACTTTTGTGTACCATTGTCAGCGTTTTCTATTCTGGTATTTGCTTTAATGTAAATACTCTCTTACGGGCCCGGCACGGCAGGTGGTTAAGACACTCGATTCGTAATCTGAGGGTCACGGGTTCGAGTCTCCTTCACACCAAACATGCTCGCCCTTTCAGCCGTGAGGGCACAATAATGTGACGGCCAATTCCACTTTTCGTTGGTAAAAAAGTAGCCCAACAGTTGGCGGTAGGTAGTGATGACTACCTGCCTTCCCTCTAGTCTTACGCTGCTAAATTATGGACGGCTAGCGCAGATAGCCCTCCAGTAGCTTTGCGCGAAATTCAAAACAAACAAACAAACAAACTCTTTAACGAGAGAAATAAAAGGCTGGTGTCTTGCATTTTAACTCAACTTTCTTAATATACCTTCTGCTTTCTTTTTAATTTTCTACAGTTAAAATATTTATAACGCAGACAGCTTTGTTTGTTACAGATCGAATTCGCTAGTCTCTTATAGGGAAACACAACATGTATTAGAAAACTCTAACCTTGGGCCATGACCAGCGTCCTACAAATGTTTGCGTTCGTTCGTGTGTGTGTGCGTAATATTCTTTGTATTTGTTTTACAGTTAATACAACACATGTGGAAGTGATATAATCACATCATTCAAGACATGCAAGCGCCTTCACGAAGAAAAGCAGGTTACATCTTTGAAAAGTAACATTCTAGACAGAAGGCGTAGGCTAAACAATAGAATATTACAAGAGACCGAAATAACAATTGAACAAATAATGTAATTCAATATTAATTGAAACTATTGATAACATTCTCCATAAATGATTATATCACTTCCACGTATGTTGTATTAACTGCAAAACTGGTGATAGCATTTACCGTGGTGTAATTGTTCTAACGTGTTGTCCATTGAGAAATGGAAGTCACAGACAGACATACTGCATAGTACAATTTTCTTCTGAAATATCTGTTAAAATGCAAAAGTTACAGAACTGAGAAATTTCCTACGGCATCAAACTCTTTACAAAGTCAGATATATGACAGCCGAAAAAGAGTGAATAAGGCTTAGCAATTACTTTTGGAACCGTATAGTCTCGGCCCTTAATTTTCATTGGCTAAAATCAAAAGAAAGCAGTGGTATATAGACATGGCAGGAGTATATAAAAATATAAAAAGAAAAAATGAGGTTCACCGGTTGTGTTTTTTATAGTAAAACATACATTATCTGGTTAATTGGTTGAGAAATATAATAGGTTTTAATACCATGCATTATTTGATAATTTTATTATGCAATACATTTTTGTATACAGTTTTTTATTTTTGCCACGCCCATTAGATTGATTCCTTCGTGACGTCACTGCTTCTTCGAAAGGGATGTTCTGATAAACAAAAACTGCGTACTGGGTGTGTATATGAAAACGTCAACTGATTTGTTAATCAAAGACTTAAAAAAGACACTTTAGACGCTTTGTAAAACATATACGTTGGAAATGAATGTCTTTGTTTTTTTCTCTTGCTTTTTGTTTCAATGAAATACACGATCTAGAAGTTTCTGATAAATAAGTCTACTGCAGTTAAAGCTTTTGGATAGATGTTTAGGCAACGTGATCGCGTGCCTGTTTTGTTCATGGACCGTTAGAAGAAGCAGCAAAGGGTGAGGGTGTATCGTACGCCTAAAAATGCTCCTGCCAGACTCGAACTTTGATATAGACGGTGTGTCTCCGTCACTGTGTGGGACCTATTTGTTCATATAAAATGCGCTACGCCTTTGTATCTCGCGTTGAAACAGTTACACGCACTGATATCTCTGTCTCGTCTTTCTTTCATATCTGAACTAGAAGTAATGTTTGTTTGTTTTTTATTTTGTTTTAAAAAGACCCTGTCTATTTATTTGACTGACCTCCTCGTCTGTTGGTCATGTTTGATACAAACACACTCTACTGATAAAGTTTAGGATTGATATGAAATAAACAGGGTGCGAATGGCTTTGTAGTTACTAATAATGTTACCAAATAAAGGAAGAACGGAAAAAAAAACTTGGCGTAAGATACGGCAGCATCTGTCAGTACAGTTCCTACAAATCCTGTTTCTATTTACTGATATGATATTTTGCAATCCTGTATTTTCCTGTGAAGCATTTGCGAGCCAAAGCAGGGGAACAATTAGCTGAATCTCTAACATTAATTCAGTTTTCAGTTTTACACACTGATAAGTAAAGACTGATAATTGAAGATTTTTATCCGTTTATTTACGTCATCACATCTGCAATGTGAGTAGAGAGATACTTACTGACCAGAAGTGTCATTTGTTTAGCTATTTCAAATTCGAATTGGACTATTACACAAAATCCTTTGTTCATCCGAAAGAAGTTATTCTATATCAGACTATATTAGCAAGAAAATATGGTATTAGTTATGACTTTTAATTTTTGAAGATGATACACATCAAGTATAACTTCGTATCTTTTATAAAACGTTTTGACTGATTTGAAAAAATATGTTTGTACTTGAAACGTGTTTTAACGATGTTTATTACTAAAAGGTTATTTTCTGAGTTTTCCATTGATTTGTTTGTGGGTGGTAACACACTATGCTCTTTATCTGTTTTAAATACATCGCTAAACACCTCTGCCTTGATATATTTTTCTACACTAGCTACCGTGTTATTTAGAAACTCACACAATCATGAATGCATTAAGCCTATCGTGAAATATTGCACACACAACTCGATGATGTAGTAAGACGTTAAAAGTATTAGAGAATGGAGTTCTGATAAAGGTTTCAATTGTTTGTAAATCAATAAGTTTAAATCATGACTAGTAATACTGTTTTAATCCATATATATACAGAGATATAATATCATTAGTACTTCAATTTCAGCTAAATATATATGTAACCGATTCACGAAGTTTCTGTTAATGTATTCTTGCGCCAATAATTGAGGTTATTCGTCCAATCGTTGAAAAATCCGACTGTTAATTGCATACGTAACAGAATACGCAAATTATTCTGTAAATTTTTTAACATTGAAATTATAAATTTCGACTCCTTCATTTTGCTCGCTCGCCAATGGTACAGTAACAAGTCAGAATGCTTATAACGGTAACATAATAATTCTTTATATTATATCTTCTGCGTCCAAACAAATTAATGAATAATTCGGAGAGAGAACGCATTTGTTTCGCTGTAAACCGTTCACAGGTCTTACTCCCGAGAGTTGAAATGGCTCTATGCTTAACAACAACAAACAAATAAAAAGTCGTTTTACACATGACTGAAACATAAACAGGGTCTACAGTGTTTGTGCTAGGCTTATAAAATCGTGAACTCCAAATAAACAGTTTAACACTCGGTTTACAGTGAAACAAACGCGTTCAAAATATTTCAACTGTATTTTATTTTTACGTCTCTTCTCTCTCTTTCTGAGTTATTCACTAATTTGTTTGCATGCTGTACATTTAATATAAAGAGTCATCATTTTAAAAGAATGCTGTACACTCTATTAAAGTGCGTTTCGTTAGGAAATGACGAGGTACCGCCAACATTTTAACACGTGGCTTTGCTTTTAAACACTCGTATGGAATATCTGTTTCGCACGGATGTCGTGTTAGTTTCCACTGACCGCTACCAGGTTTTCCTCCGTATATAGAACGACCAAAGAAACGAGTAACAACAAATTAAATTTATTTGTTAAAATAAATAAATAACCAGTCAGTCCGTTGAATAATAATAGATAATTAATTGTGTCGGCATGCCACGCGTTATCCAAACAACTGAAGTATGATATTTTATTAGTAGTAAGAAGAGAGTTAAGAACCCTGGACACAATTGGATGAAAAAAAAAATGGGGGCGTGGTTGAATAAAGCTTTCACATTCGGACAATCTTACTACAGCAAAAATTTAGTTATGATAGTTTAATAAAAGACAGTTTATTTTAAGCAGTCGTGACTGATAACCATTGGGATGACAAATACCTGTACATTTCTTAGTGTTCAAAGCATCACATTGCACTGTCACATTACCTTATATGGAAACTGAACATCCTTGCATATTTTTCTCATTGTTTTCACAGACATCATTCCAATTTCTCTTCCTTCGCGTCTTTAGCCTTTAAATGTTAATAAGACAGGTTTAGTGAAACGAAATTCGAACTCAACTAATCTTGCAGTGGCTTTGTTATTCAGAAAAAAAAATAGAACAGTTTTACTTGCACGAATATAACTCTTCTGACGGAGTTGTGAAGATACTCTAATAATCTAATATAAATAACGTTTTCTGGATCGTTTGACGGATTCCTTGAACAACAAAACTGTAAATGTTATTAGTCTATACCAACAATATTGTTAGAGTTTAAATAACTTTTCTATTATTAATAATTAATTTCGAATTGATGTGGTCGAGTGTAACGATTCTCAACTGATAGGTCGTTAGAAGCACAGTTATGAGTTGCCTCTGGTCAGGACAGCTGTGATCGTCCTAAACTAACGAGCCATCAACTGCACAGATGACATTTTATCAATTGTGTGGGCCTTGAGGTGTAAAAAATTGGGAAGTCCTGTCTTAACGGCTAGCGTGTTGGGTAGCATATTGAAGTATTCAACACTCGAGTTTCTATATCACACTGAACACCCTCCACACTTTTAGCTATAGGGCGCTGTTATGGCCTATCGTCGATAGGTGCTGTTATTTGACCCTTTTTTTCTCCCTCTGGCCAACAATTCTAAATTAGAGGTGGTTTGTCTAAATCTCGGGTTCTCTGACTTAGCTGCTTATTATATATGTGGCTTAATGCGCCATTCATGTTGAAAAAAACAAAATACCTTGATTCAGTAAGAAGAAATAAAAAAAATATATATTTAATCTTACCTACACTGTGTCCCGATGGGACAGCGGTAAGTCTATGGACTTACATCGCTAAAATCCTGGATTCCATTCCCCGCAATTGACACAGTAGATAGCTCAATGTAACTTTGCGCTAAAACAAAACCATCTTACGCATATTTGTGACAGTGCTTTTCATACAAATACATTCCAATCGTGTAAACAAATATCAAACACATCGTTGTACGTTTATATATGATAATGACACACTTTTCACACCAAGACTCTCACCAACGCTTACTTTCAACGAGCACCTTCAAGCGTATAATTTGGAATAACAAAACTCTCTACGGTATTTAACATAATTTGTGATATAATTATTGTGGCACGAAGAGTTTCAGTAATTACTTGTTCAGGGTAGTACGTGAAAATTGTGTTTAAGATATAAATATATATAGTTATATTATGTATCGTTAACAGTATATATGTATATAAGAGTATGTTAGATAATTTTTTATTTTATTTTCCAGAAGGCCTGACATTAACAGACCGATTTTATAACGATATATATGGAGGACAGAAGCTGAGATTGTGGATTCTGTATATACTCTCTCTATATATGCATATATATATATATATATGCTTACAAAAGATGGATACTTCGTATGTCGTGTCCCCCGGTGGGTAAGCGGTAAATTTAGGGACTTACAAAGCTGAAATCCGGGATTCGATTCCCGCAGTGGATAAAGCTTAGATAACCTCTTGCGTAACTTTACGTTGGAAAGAAACAAATAAACAATATTCCAACGTTGATAAATTGAGACTATGCGACTTTTATTTCATGTATTTCTGTAAAACAGTTGATTTAAAAGAGTGTTAACAAGTGCCAGCTTGGTTTTGTTTAGGTTTTTTAGCAATTAAACATTCACATTTTTACCATCCAGGCACGTGATAAGAGAATATTTTTTTAGAAAAATAAATGCACATATATTTCCAAAAGTGTGAAATGGGTGTAAGCTATTGTTTAACAGTAAAACTATAAAAGCTCAAATTTTTGTGTGTAAAAGTCTAAAGCTCTCGTGTTAGTCATTACGTGCATTGATTTTCAACCATTACTGCCTTGTTTTTTACTTTTCGTTTTTGCTTTTATAAAAGACATTTCAGTATATTTCTGTAATTTACTATCTTTTCTACGTATTTATTTGATCGATGTATATTTCCAGGGCATTTTTTTTATCGTAATTTGTTAACGAGCAGGAAGGGAAACAAATCTTGTTATACAGAAAAGGTTTTATTCTGTGTAGTAATATGCGTTTTTGTTACACTTGTTTAGTGAATATTCTGATACCAATAACAACAAAATACAACCTGAAATTGAAACGTTATGTATATATAGGAATGTATCTGTGAGAAACTCGTTATTGTTTGTAACTAATGAAGCTAAATAAAAATTAATAATGGAAAACATGTTATAGTGATATGTTAATTCGCATGTAATACCTTAATGAAACATCTATGAGACGACTTTGGGGTATCTTATATCCTCGATCCTTGTATTTAAAGGATAAAATAAAAGGATTATCTTTAATAGCTTCTCGTCAACACTTAATAAGTTAGAGTAAAAACGGCGACAGTTGAAATACACAGTTACCCTAAGAGATGAGTGAACTTAGGAATTATTTCACTCTGTTACAATATATACATGTGTGAATGTTCAAAAGTAAGAGACGTTGGGTGAAGTCTATGGAACGGTATCTATGTGTGACTAATATACACTCGGAAAAACGAACGTAGTCGTCAAGTGCCGTATCTGATTTATCGCATTTTTTCTCAAATTCGTGTTTAGTTTTTCCAGTTTTTGATCAGCGTGATGTGAAGCTAGTTGACGTAGTTTATCTGTTTCTCCCGCACATTATTCGTGTGTTTTCACCCTGTATGTGAAAAGAAAGAAATCATGTAATTTACCATTATTTGGAGCATGGCACAGTCACAATTTTGTGATATTTCTCTATTGACTCATTGAAAAGTTTTGAATGAAAGTACAACCGTTGTAATCCGAGACAAAAATGTGCGAAACTAATCTCTAGTTTTATTATATAATCCCGCTTTATTTATTAAGCTGCCTTCGGCATTTTAAGCGCATTCCATTATTTTTGTGTCATTCAATATACGTTGTTTCAAAACCTCATAAAATGACCAGTAGATTAGGCCTTGCTATTCAAGAGTTATAAGAAATACATTAAACAGTTTCCTTACAAACATAAAGTGCTCGAGGGTGGATTAAATCTGACAAACTTTCTGGAATGCTACATTTTTTTCCACAATAAGTTTTACGCAATGTGTTGATCATGATAAAATTGTTTCTTATGGACTTTATTTCCTTCTCCTATTTCAGGTGTTACTTAATCTCTTATTCAGGTAATAAGAACAGAACAGGAAGCTCAAATTCACTCATGAATCCTCAAATATTGTTTCAAAATTACTAGAAAATCCAAGAGAAATCTCTAAACATACGGTCAGCACTTAATAGTATATACCAAGAAATATTACATGACGTTACACCTAGAAGTATTACACTAAATTATACCCAGAAATATTACACTAAGCTATACTCAAAATACGAATGTCACCAACAGTGACGTGTGGCTATACATTTCGGAATTTTTTTTTTAATTGTACTCTATTAAATTCGAATTAAATGTTTCTGTCACGGATATGCCTGGAGCCTATTTTACCAATGGACATGGAATATTTGAATGTTTTGTTTGATGATTATCTTTAGAAATGCTTCTATCTATACATTATCAAAAAGAAAACTTGTAGTAAACTGTTAAACTGGGTTATTTACGAATAATACATGAAAAACTTGTTTTTTTTAAATTAGTTCCTTCATAGATTAGTGTCTGCACGACACCAGTTGACAGATTAGAGATCATGTGACATAAGTATCAAATGAAATATGTTAATTGATCAGAACTTCTGAAGAGATAAATAAAAATTAAAATAAAACTGTCCAAGTTGTACAAGAAAACACAATCAACAACAAAGGCTAAAGCTTGCCATAACAGTATGAGGTGATAAAAGAGCTAAAAGTGGCCATAATTAGATGAGGTAATAAAAGAGATAGAAGTGGCCATAACAAGATGAGGTGATAAAAGGGCTAAAAGTGGTCATAACTAGATGAGGTGATAAAAGTGCTAAAGCTGGTCATAACTAGATGAGGTGATAAAAGAGCTAAAACTGATCATAACTAGATGAGGTGATAAAAGAGCTAAAAGTGGCCGTAACTTTATGAGGTCATAAAAGAGCTAAAATTAGTCATAACTAGATGAGGTGATTCAGTTCTAACTGTGGATGACTCTATCAAACAGTAAATTGATTCTCTGAGTGACCAAACGTTGCTCGGCTGAGCTCTTTGTCATTATACAGATCATCTATCAATGTACTTCATTGTATGTGAACTATCTATGTTTAATAACCATGTAGGTGTGGTAGGATCACATGATGTTTTAACTCGAAATCAAGACCCCAATTTCCCCTTCTCTACACCCAAACAGCTTTGCATGTACACGACAACTCTCGAAAACAGTTTAAACTGTCTGCTACTGCAAACAGCTCCAACAATAGAATAATTTCTGTACTAGGTTTTATGGACTATTCACGTTGATTTCATTTCCACAGCTCCGCCACGCCCTCTTCTGTACAGGACTTAGAACTACTTTGTCATGATAAAGTCCTACTGTGAAGAGTAAGGCCAGCTTGAACAAGAACAAGCATAAACACACGTATACATCATTATTTGGCACGTATACATCATTATTTGGCACGTATACATCATTATTTGGCACGTATACATCATTATTTGGGCAGTTTCTATGTGTTTAGTTAACAAGTACTTCAGATGATGTTATGGCAATCATTAACAGCCCGCACGCTCACCAAATTATATCAGTTAGTTGTTATTAATGATCGTTTAGTCATGAAAAATTCCAAGTTTTTATAATTAAAAATGTTTGAGAAAATTCAAGTTTTTTTTTTTTTTTACTTTCTAGCATGTATTAACTCCTTTCTCTGAGTTGTTGCCTTGGAGTCTATAATATGGCGTTTGTATATGTGCGTTGTTGCCTTAGGACCTACGGTATAGTATCTGTTTATATGTGTGTGTGTTGTTAACTTAGAGCCTGTGATGTGCTATTTGTTTATATAAGTGTGTTCTTGATTTAAGGCCTACGGTATGGCATCGGTTTATATTTCTATGTTGTCTTAGGACCTACAGTGTGGTATCTTTTTATATATGCGTGTTGTTGACATAAGACCTACAGTGTGGTATCTTTTTATATATGTGTGTTGTTGACATAAGACCTACAGTGTGGTATCTTTTTATATATGTGTGTTGTTGACATAGGACCTACAGTGTGGTATCTTTTTATATATGTGTGTTGTTGACATAAGACCTACAGTGTGGTATCTTTTTATATATGTGTGTTGTTGACATAGGACCTACAGTATGGTATCCTTTTATATATGTGTGCTGTTGACATAGGACCTACAGTGTGGTATCCTTTTATATATGTGTGTTGTTGACATAGGACCTACAGTATGGTATCTTTTATATAAGTGTGTTGTTGACATAGGACCTACAGTGTGGTATTTGTATCTGAGCGTTGCGCCACAGAGTGAACAACATGTAAATATTTGTATCTATATGTGTTGTGACGAACATTATACAGTTTATACCAAACTTTTATTTTTCCATATAGCTCCGCCAGGATGTGTTGGCCTTGGTTATGTTTTATAATGAATTTCAGGGGAATCAATTATTTGTCTAATGGCTTTATTCTATGTTGTGCGAAACGCTAGACCAAGTTATTTAACTGCCTCAAATACTCATAAGGATAACTTTCTCATGTATCCTACGTCTTCCCAAACATTTATTGCTTCATTTCTGTAGTTATATACTGTAGTTTAGTCATTATAAACTTGAAAAAGAGTCATGCATCTTTTCAGGCAGAAAAAAAAACAAAACAATGAATGTCTGAGTAGCCCCAAAACATATCCCAAATAAGTTAGTGGATATTGAGTAGCTGTAAAATTTGAAATGCGGTTATGTATATAAGAATGTATAAATTACCTAACACAGAGCGGAAGGCCTAAAAAAAGGCCTAAATATTTCGCTCAAGCGTATTTTAAATGTTTACCAAAAGATGTTTGAATATGGATATTTTGCAGAATCCGAAACATTATAACAAAACTGCCAAAAGTGAAATACGTTTTGGAATAAAAAGGTTATATTTTGTTATTACTTTATATGATCTATAATACAGGATGTTCGGAAAGTCACTCTGCAGTTTTGTAATCGTGTGTCTATTTAGACTATTTCAAGTTAGCAACTGATGGCGGTGTTTAGAAACAAAATAAGAAGGATCCAGGCCTGTACTGATGCCAACGGGGGTCACTTTCAACATTGTTTATAATTGTCATTCATATTTACCCCCTGTATTCTATATTAAAACATGTCTGTTAATAAATATATAAAAGCATAGTGATTTTTCGAACACCCTGTATAACCTCATTACGTCTGTGTAACCGCAGTGTACAGAATTGATACGTAAAGTAGTTTCTTTCATTGGTCTAACCAAAATGTAAAATAATAAACGTTATCAATGGAGGTAATAGGAATTTTATTGATGTTTATAGAAACTAGTGCCCATCATTAAAAAAAAACAGTTTTAGATAAAACAATAAATTTTTGATCATTTCATTGCAAATGCCAGAACAGTTTCAAAACAATGATTCTATAATCCATATTAAGGAAGAGAGGGGAGCAGAACTGATGTTTCTCCTGTACAAAACAATGATTCTTTAATCTCTATTGAGGAAGAGAGGGGAGCAGAACTGATGTTTCTCCTGTAAAAAACAATGATTCTTTAATCCCTATTAAGGAAGAGAGGGGAGCAGAACTGATGTTTCTCCTGTACAAAACAATGATTATTTAATCCCAATTAAGGAAGAGAGGGGAGCAGAACTGATGTTCCTCCTGTAAAAAACAATGATTCTTTAGTCCCTATTAAGGAAGAGAGGGGAGCAGAACTGATGTTCCTCCTGTACAAAACAATGATTCTTTAGTCCCTATTAAGGAAGAGAGGGTAGCAGAACTGATGTTTCTCCTGTACAAAACAATGATTCTTTAATCTCTATTGAGGAAGAGAGGGGAACAGAACTGATGTTCCTCCTGTAAAAAACAATGATCTTTAATCCCTATTAAGGAAGAGAGGGTAGCAGAACTGATGTTTCTCCTGTACAAAACAATGATTCTTTAATCCCTATTAAGGAAGAGAGGGGAGAAGAACTGATGTTCCTCCTGTACAAAACAATGATTCTTTAATCCCTATTAAGGAAGAGAGGGGAGCAGAACTGACGTTCCTCCTGTACCAAAGAGCCTATACTTACAGACAGTAATTAAAGTTATTGTGAAAGCTAGGAAACATTCAGGAAAAGTTCAAGAGATCAGCCGAGATATGATACCTGAAACAACATCTGAGATTACAGAACTATTTCCAAGATAATGAAAACATATTATTTACAATCGATGTGCTACGTCATTCCTTTCCATCGGCTAAAACAGTTTATTTACGAACTGGTTTATTTATTTCCACACCTAATGCACGAAAAACGAACTTTTCTGACCCTTCCTGTCTGTCCAGACACATTAATCCGTCTTCTTAATTTACATCCAATAAGATTAAAGTGGGTGGAGGTGGGGGTAGGAGGAGTGTAGGTCACGTGCATCCTCTTTGGCGGATCGCCTTTTTAAACCCTGTAATTTCAAGTTTAGAAGATTAAAAACAAGCAAGCCGCTTTAGCCCATTATATCATCCACTTAAGACACAGGCTAATTGAATCACCTGGACATCTCAGTTGTTACAGCGAAACGGAGTTAGATTGTCACCTGTTGTGAATATCCAGTAATCTTCAAATACCTATGTTGAAAATTTATTTACTCACTCAAATGTAGAGTTTATCGATTCCTAAAGAGTGTGTAAGCTAAAAATCTTTGTAATTCATCAAGAAGGATGCTCCGGTAAGTTTACAGACTTACAACACTATGATGCGAGGCTCGATTTCTTCTTGGTGGACGCAGCACGTATCTCAACGCAGCTTTGCGGTAAAACAAACAGTGGCACCCACAGAGAGAGGGTTACCTTTTATTATAACATGAAGTCAATTCTTTATAAATGTATCCTTTCGTGGAACGGCAAAAAGTTTACGGACGGGCAACACTAAAATATGATTTTCGATTCCCCGCGGTGAACACAGCAGATAACCCTGTGTGGCTTTCCTATAAAACTGGTCTTTATGAATGCTGTCGTAAACTGAAACGTTATAATTATTCCTATATTATATTAAGAATTAAAAAAAGTATAATGCTCCCTAGAAATAACCACCACTGTCGTAAGGTCATTTCACTGAGATACTGGAATTTGGATGAAAATATTTGTAATATAAACAACTTGATTTGTATAAATCATAAAATCGAAGAGTTCTTTATGTAAAAATTGGGGTTGGGGAGAAGTGCTCTACCCTTTCTCTCTGTTAGCCATCAAATAAACGAAGAACAAATGAAAAAAAAAGGTCTTAAAAGGCGTGGTCGAATTTGATTTTAATGTGTGACCACGAAAATTGCTTTTCTTAAGAGCTTCAGACGCAAGGACGCGACCTTCGTTACACGGACATGAGCGCCTCGTGTGGGAGAGTGTAAAAAGTTGGATGTAACTTAAAAAATAAACGCATGGCGAAAGAAAATAAACCGGTTTTAACCCTGAATCATTAATCTTTAACTATATGATTTAGAGTGACGAAAAAAAAATGACGAATAGTTAAAACTGAAGAGAGCGTTGCAGTCGCAGCCATGCTGGGTGCTAAGTAGCCCTCTGCTGGAAACCTTGTAAACAATATGCGATTGTGCGGTGTTAGAGACAGTTGAAAAATTGAAATTTTTACATTGTTATTTATTTAACAGTCATAGAGTTTGCCAAAGATAAGCTGTTTCCAAATTATTTATTCACTTATTTTGTGTTTTTGATTCCTTATTTCAGTTATCCTAACAACAGAGATGTATTGGCGTCATTGACAATCAAATGGTTACTGAGTTTATTTAATCACTGGGTGCTGTTACATTGGTTTTCGAAAGTTATTAGACTGAATGATTCATACTACTTTCATAAACGTTTGTTTTTAACTCAAACTCAACCATATATATTTATTGTTATTGCAATGAGTAATTAGTTCGTAACAGTCTTTTAACTCTCATGCTGAACCATATACGGTTTTATTTTTATTACATTGAATGATTCTTATCTTCTTTCAGATCTGTATTTTTTTTTTACAATCAAGATCATACCATAAATCATGTCACCAATTCATTCAGTCTCGTTACATATATAAACATATATACAAATGTCAGCTAATAAACTGGTCGGTCGTTGTCAAACGATGGTTTCCTTAAAACACATTTCAGCCACGATTACATGTAAATCATCAAAATGATTTCCGCTGAAACTCTGAAAGAAATAAACAAGCTAAGTTAGCTTAAAGACTGGTTGTTAAGAGCGTAGTTAGCACTCGAATACAACAGAAAAAAATAAACAAAAACAAAATGCAGCAGTTTTCGTTGTCACACATTAAGATCAATTTCGACCACGCCTTTTGAGACTTTTTAACCATTATGTCAGTGGAATGAACTTATCACAGTCGTGGTTATTTTTAGGGAATATTACACATCGTTTTTTTTATTCCTAAAGTAATTCAGAACTAATTTAAACCTATAATTACGTACAATATTGATTAAATACAAACGTAATAAAAGTAATACGATGTTGATATGGATTCTAAACTCACTTTAATTATATTACAGGCTCTTCATGACCAGGTGGTTAGGGCACTCGACTTGCAATCTCAGGGTCGCGGATTCGAAGCATCCTCTAACCACCCACACTCGTTCTTTCAGCCGTGATGGCGCTATAATGTAATGGTCAATCTCGCTATTCTATGGCAATAGAGTGGCCCAAGCGTTGGCAGTGGGTTTTGATGACTGGCTGCCTTTCCTTTGGTCTTTGAAACCTAAATTAGGGACGACTAGCAAAGATAGCTTTCGTGTAGCTTTAAGTGACATTCAACCACAGTTTTTTTATAACATTACTAAGGAGACTTAAAAGTTTATTAATAACAGCCCATTAAAACATCGAGAAAGAGCTTTGTTGGTAGAGAAGCAAGTTTTATCCTTTCAGTAAAAGTTTTGTATTCTATAACGGATGTTCTCTACCTCTCTGAGCCCAATAAACGTTTCTGGCGTCAATTTTACGTCACGAAACCCTTCACAGCGTTCATTACGAAAAACATTACTGTAATACTGGTAGATTTTAAGCCTTGTTTCGATCACTTATTTAAGACGGTACAATGGTACACTGACTTGTTGTTGTCTTGTGTCATTATAAAACCCGCTGTACCAATAAAGAAAATATGATGTATTCGGATTGCAGTTATGTGATTAGTATGTATTTATGCATTAGAATACGTGGAAATTTTGCTTTCCGAGCGCCACCAATATCAAGTGTAACTTTTTGATGCCTGTCGAGGAATCACGGTTGAGACGCATTGTTCTGTATGAACGCTAAGCCTAAATAATATATTTTCATCTGATAAAGAACTTCAGAATATTTGAAAGCTCTGTCTCAGTGCGGAATACAAAGAAAAACAGAGAAGCGACCGAGAAGAAATTACACTTTTTAAACAAAAAAAACAATTATAATAAAAGTAAGTAGAGCAAAACCTCAAACCCGTTTTTAGGAGAATAGCGTGTTCTTAAAAAAAGATGGCTGTATTATACACGTGACTATGTTTATCACGTCAATACGCAAAAGCGATTGGTTGGTGATGGTACAAAGGCTTTTAGAATGTCAGACGGCACGATGTTTGATCTGAACAAAGTCTGATACTTTAGTTCCATTCGGTATCCTACATTTTATTACTTAGTATTATTTCACAGAGCTATTATTACGTGATGGCGGCCCGGCAACCCCAGGTGGTTAAGGCGCTCGATTCGTAATCTGAGAGTCGCAGGTTCGAATCCCTATCACACCACACATGCTCGACTTCTCAACGGTGGGGGCGTTATAAAGTGACGGTGAATACCACTATTCGTTGGTAAAAGAGTAGTCCAATAGTTGGCGATGGGTAGTGATGACTAGCTACCTTCCTTCTAGTCTTACATTGCTAAATTAGGGACAGTTAACGCAGATAGCCCTCGTGTAGCTTTACGCGAAATTCAAAAACAAACAAATCAAACAAATTTACGTGATGACGAGAAACCCGCTTGAAGTAAAATTGAAACTCAGGACAGCTGGTACTAGCAGAAACCATACCCTTTGTGAAACTTCCCAAAGAAAAAAAACTTCATAGGTATAATGTTCGGAGAACCCAGGGGTCAGCTTACCGGTAATTCTCACCAAGTAAAAAAAATTTCATCAACTGAGTGTCTCAGGACAACTGGTATTGGTATTAACAATTTTACCAAAATATACCAGAGGACAATGTTTTGTCCGTCTAAGGTCATCTTCATGTGAAGAAAGATTCTCTTTGTTAAATTGAAGATGACCTAAGAAGGTCGAAACATTGCCACCTGGTATATTTTAATAAAAGTATTAATATCAATACCAACTGTCCTCTCATACATTTGTACTTCATGTGGGTTTCTCATCATAACGAATGTCACCAGCTGTGTTGCTGACACTAAGGTTCCAGTCTGAAAGGGTAACGTCGAGCTGGAACAAGACGTTTGGTTCTGCAGATAGTGTTATAGATGACCGCTGCCCAAACTTACAGGTTCGGACAGTTTCTTACAGGTTCACTTCCTGTAAAAAAACAACAACAACAAAAGTTTCTATTTTGTTTTATATTGTTGAAGAGTTCACCTGACTGTTCAACAGAATGTTCTATTTTATAAAACTGGTTTAAAATAACAGATAATAATTAGTTCTCAAAAAATAGTAGGCAAATGTTCTTAATAATTATTTCTCAGAAAATAGTGGGCAAATGTTCTTAATAATTAGTTCTCAGAAAATAGTGGGCAAATGTTCTTAATAATTAGTTCTCAGAAAATAGTGGGCAAATTTTCTTAATAATTAGTTCTCAGAAAATAGTGGGCAAATGTTCTTAATAATTAGTTCTCAGAAAATAGTGGGCAAATGTTCTTAATAATTAGTTCTCAGAAAGTAATGGGCAAATTTTCGCCATATCATCTGATACCCGTAGTGTAATGATTGTTTTCGAGATCCAAGATTTCGTCTTTATTTGTTGTGAGAAAACACGTAAGGTTTGTAGAAACATAGACGTCCCTCGTTTTGAGTTATTGGACTACTCTTACTATTGATTAGCTGTCTTCCCTCTCGTCTCTGGACGGGCAAGTTTACTGACTTATAACGCTTAAATCCGGGGTTTTATCTCCCGCCCTGTAGAGAACGTAAACAGACAAAGGAGAAATTTTGTGGTGCAAAACACAACAACCATTCCCTTCAGTTCAGTGGTTTTTCAAGCTGCGACCCATAGAACTCCAAGACTGCATGAAGAGTCATCAGGGTTTCCTCACAAAGGTAACTAGAAATTACGTTTTCTTGTTTGTTTGTTTCAGGTATTGAGTATTCAAATGTTAGGGACCAAACTAAACGTGTTTCAAAAAATTATAAGTCACTTGATATTTAGTCAAGTTCACGCAATTTACAATTTAACTTTAAGAATACTATTATGAAGTTGGTCACTTACACCTAGCCTAGGCTGTAAGAGTTGGTTCAGGGTTGAGATTCAACCCTGAACCAGCTCTTAGAATAGAATAAGAAGGTTTACTAGCTTCGTAAAGGTTGAGTGTCACTGTTCTAGTCTATAAGTTTAAAATTAAGGACGGTGAGGGAAAATATCCCTTGAGTAGCTTTCGTAATTTATTGTAACAAAGTGGTCACTTTTATAACTCACCCACGTCCTCAAAACGCAGAGAACATTTTTTTTCGACAAGGGACGCGAACCAAGTATCTTCATATTCGCAATAACGGTATATCAGACACTGTTTCCATGCCCGATAGAATAGGACGTTGTTTCAACCAAATCTCTCATATTTATAAGCCATACATTACAATAATATGTATATTATTCTGTTGGAAATTTTCTAGCATCATTGTTTATTAATTTAAAACAAACATAACTTTCTTAATTGTTACTTAGAACTGCCTAAAAAAAACCTGTGTAATGAAATTATAATTAATGATGAATTAATTTGTTATGAACGTGCTGAATATGCTCGTGAACCTCATTGTCTAAATAAACATGCGCGCGCACTTTCATCTCAACGTATGTAAATGTATTCAGAAGACAATTTGTACAGCAATATATTACGAGCCAATCAAAGTTTCCGAAAATAACTAACACTGAATCACGTTAAATACACTTGAAGTGTATTTATTCATGATATTAAGTATGTTAAAGTTTACCCTTAACTAAACTAAAGCCAAACATGACACGATTTAGCGTTGATCTATCTTCTTTATCAAAAATATTTCGTACTTGATAAAGGCGTAAGTAATGCGAAAGCTTTGACAAACATACCGATCACGGTAAGTCTTCAATTGGGATTCTTAGGATTTGTTTATAAATCCTGTATTTAAAGAAGTAATATTGAAATAAAGATGCTACTATGACCACAGATGTTTTTCGGGTCTATGCTAGTACATTATTATTTTAGTTATCTTAGTGAAACCAAACTCTTCGTTACAAAACTTTCTTAAAAATTACATACAACGCTGATAACAGAGCAACAAAACTTTCTTTACCATAAGATACAACACTGATAACAAAGTAACAAAACTTTCTTAATAATAACATACAACACTAATAACAGAGTAACAAAACTTTCTTAATAATAACATACAACACTAATAACAGAGCAACAAAACTTTCTTAATAATAACATACAACACTGATAACAGAGTAACAAAACTTTTTTATAATAAAATTCAACACTGATAACAGAGTAACAATTTTTTTAACAACAAAATGCTACACCAATAACAGAGTAACATTTTTTAACAACAAAATGCTACACCAATAACAAAGTAACATTTTTTAACAACAAAATGCTGCACTGATAACAGAGTAATAAAACATTTTAACAATAAGATACAACATTTATAAGAGAACAATAAAAAAATTTTTAACAACAAAATGCTACACCAATAACAAAGTAACATTTTTTAACAACAAAATGCTGCACTGATAACAGAGTAATAAAACATTTTAACAATAAGATACAACACTTATAAGAGAACAATAAAAAAATTTTTAACAACAAAATGCTACACCAATAACAAAGTAACATTTTTTAACAACAAAATGCTGCACTGATAACAGAGTAATAAAACATTTTAACAATAAGATACAACACTTATAAGAGAACAATAAAACTTTCTTAGCAATAAGATATAATATTGTTAACAAAGTAATAAAATTGAATTAACAATGAGATATCATCCTGATAACAGAGTAACAAAACTTTCTTAGAAATGTAATATAACCCTGATTACAGAGAAATAAAACTCTATTAACAAAAAGATACGACTCTGCAAAGACACACTTATTGATTTAAATATCTTTTATAGCTGCAGTCGAAGGCATGCGTTAATGAATTACATGTAGATCCGACTCAAGAAATGTGTAACTGAATGTTTTTTATTGTAATTTTATTTGTCTTTTACCTGCGGATGTTCGTGTTAATTGTATTTTTTTCATATACACATCTTTGTTCACGAAATGACCCGATCCTTGTCATCTTATATAACAAGATGATAAAAAACAGTCAGTCACCTTTTGTGTTTTAAATACATACAATTCTTTAGGTGTTCCAAAAACCACCGAATTCTGAACTGTAAATACTGTTTGATATGCAGCTTATATATTTTTACTACTCTGAGTCTTAGCAACAAAATTATGGGAAGACTGAGACGTTTTAATATTTGCTATTTTTAACCCGAATGACGCCTTCTACAACACAAAGGCGCCTCCCAGTGGCACACTAGCATGTCTGCGAACCTGTACTGGTAGAAACTGGGTTTCGATACTTGTGGTAGATAGAGCACAGATAGTCTTTTGTGTAATTTTGTGCATAACAAAACAAAACAAACACACACAGGCTCGTTCAGTTCAAAGTAGACCCAGAAGGTTTAGGACATAGCCAATTGCAATTTAGAGTTGTTGTTTAGAGGCGTATCCTCCGTCCACAATGGTCTTCCATTCTACAATTCTCTTATAGTTTTAAAGTTTACGGATCCGAACTCAGCTCACGTGTCAACAGTCAGTGAGTTGCAAGTTGAATCTTGAATCCTGCAAGACGAGTCTAGCACTCTGGCCATCGAGTTATCTTCAACCAAATGGCAAAGAACAACATTAATGGAAGTAAAATAAGGCACGTAACTTCCGTTGTGTTAAAATAACGTCTCTGTTTCGTGGCACGTACAACAGTAAGGTAAACAAACAACAAAAGTGCTTTCACAGTGTGGTAGATTCCAAAAATTTGAAATTGACTATAAAAAAGGGTTATAAACGAAAGAAAATAACGGGTTAATAATTTAACCAAACAACCGAAGCATCATTTTGGTAGGTCCTCTTCACGCTGTCAAACCATCAGTTTGGTAGGTCCTCTTCACGCTGTTACACCATCAGTCTGGTAGGTCCTCTTCACGCTGTTAAACCATCAGTTTGGTAGGTCCAATTCACGCTGTTAACCCATCAGTTAGCTTGTTTTGTTCCCCAGTTTAATGAAGTTCCATGTTTCTCATACTACGCATTTAATTTTAGTTATTCTTCCCCATAACAAACAAGAGATACAGTGCAACTAAAACATCATTGTTCACAGCACATCAACGCACAAAATTGCTAAGATATTTTCATGTTTCTGTTACTGTTTAAATACTAGTTTAGGTATTTCCGTTTGTTAACTGTCTTACGATGTTGATAGCTCAAATTCTCCCACGTATAAACCAGAATAACAATCGAACTGACGACCCCAAAAGAAACATTAAAATTAGTGAGGGATTAACTGGAAAAACGAAACAAAAAAATGATGACCCAAACAATGTCGTATGGCTAGTTAAAGAAACAATGAACTTTACGTCCCAAACAATGTCGTATGGTTGGTTAGAGGCATGCTAAAATCCGGGTTTCGATACCCGGGGTGGGCAGAACACAGATAGTTTATTGTGTAGCTTTGTGCTTAATTTAAAAACAAACAAACAATGGTTAGTTAAAGAAACAATGAACCTTACGTCCCAAACAATGTCGTATAGTGAAATTAAGTAACATTCAGCGTGACGACTCTATCAGTGTTATTTAATTAACTGAAAAAAAACAACACAAAACAACAACAACCAAAAAACACTTAGCTTGACAAACTCAGACTCTGCAGTGTGTACAGTTAACGCCCTACTCTCACGCCGAAACCTGTGACTTCAATTTCTGATTTAACACGTCACGTTTAGGTGGTTTAGGACACTTTTCAGACATTATGAATTATTCTTCTTGTTTCGCCTGGTATATGTGGTGATATAAATGCACGAGATATCACTATGGGTGGACAACCGCAGTGTTACGTAATTAAATTACACTTTACTTACGACTATCATCACGGTTACAGCTTCAGGAAGCTGGTGAGGTTAACATTTAAAAACTTGTAAATTTCATTTGCACGCGCGTTTTAAATTTTTATATAGGACGCTGTAAAAATGTCTGACATAAAGCGAGTGGTCAGAAAGAATAATAAAAAAAAAAGCGAACAATAAATGTTTTTATCCGCGTTCACACTGAGACGATTCCGTGTCATTTATAAGTCGAGACTCTCTTCAGCCGCTAAGTACGTAACCAACTATTTAACCAACAATAAATCAAGTACAGTTTACGCCTTCTTTATTTATGAACTCGTGGGTCGAGAAGAAAATGGATGCCTGTTCCTTCTCTAAAATGGTAGTTGAATCATAAGAGGAAATATAACGATTTTGCCTTCTATATTTCTATACGTATGTGTACGTTCAATATGCACAACATGAAATCCCACTGCACAGACAACTCGGCGTGTGAATGTGTAATATTTATGTAATATTCCAATATGGAGATTAACCTTTTTGGCGCATTGCATTAGATGAACAACCTATAATTTTCACCGCAGCCTATAAATTCACCGTAGAAAGAAAGCTTATAGACGCGGGTTTTAGCTGAAAGATAATTGTGTTTTAAAGATGTGTTATTATGCTACGTTATAGACAAAGAAAATCGTGTTTTCGATGCTGTGCATGACTTTGTTCAGCTTACAGAAAGTAATTGGATAATCAGGCCACAATTTACATTTATTTCGACGTTCAACGGTTGCTACAAGAAGTTTGTCAAATCCTTAATAACGTGTTATCTAATGCTGCTCTGAATTGCACATAAAGTATAGAAAGATAATTAAAAAGCTTTTAAAAATATATTATCAGCGATACGTACTAATATATAATTTTAGGCTTATATTATTTAAAGCATAAACATTACGTTGCATTATGATATACCATTATGTAAACAGGCGATAAGCAACGGTTACTTTGCATAAGAACGAGTGAAATTAGGACAAAAGATTCAGCTCGGTCTAAACTAATACATCGTACATATTCAAGTAAGGTAACTCATTACAATATCAATTTTAAAGTTTTTTTCAGTGATGATAGAGAGTAAAGGTTTCAAAATTCAGTTAAAAGGAATAAACTGTAAGAAAGGAGGCTCTAAAAGTAGGGTTTGTTTTTTTTTATTTCGCGCAAAGCTACTCGAGGTCTATCTGCGCTAGCCGTCCCTAATTTAACAGTGTAAGATTAGAGGGGAGGCAGCTAGTCATCAACACCCACCGCCGACTCTTGGGCTACTCTTGATCGTCACATTATAACGCCCCCACGGCTGAAAGGGCGAGCATGTTTGGTGCGACCGGGATTCTAACCTGCGACCCTCGAATTACGAGTCGAACGCTTAACGCATTAGACCATGCCGGACCCCCTAAAAGTAGGGAACTCGAACTTCCAGGAAGCCACTGAAATATGTCAGGGAGAACATTGCAAATACTTAAGAAAAACAATACTGTTAAGGTATTCAGTATTTACAGATTTATTGGGTATGGAGCCCTAATCAGGATACGGAATATTTTTTGGGGGGATGGGCTGACATAAGCAAAAGAGGTTGAGAACTCCTGCTCTAAGACATTAATAAAGTTATGGTGTTTTATTTGATTGATATACTCTGCAATTAATTTACATTTATAAAGAATTTTGAAAAACAAATGTCGCATTAATTCTATCAACTTACCCTTCTGAATTATTTATCAGATAAGCGGTTAAAGTAACTAAAATAACTACAAGATTAAAAACACCATTCCATTTATCACTTGTCAGTGAGTTATATCGGTTTCAGAATATTATAACCCTCGTCAGTAGCCTCGCGCAAATCGAAATTGATCTTGTTTTGGGGACATCAGAAATTAGTTGTGTCAGGAAATAAATTTATTTGACCTTTTTAATAATACCAGATCAAATAACAACGGATTAGTTTCATGAGAAAGTTCGATTAAAGTGATCAGAAGTTTAACAAAATGTTCTTACCAATTTTACTGTTTTGTTGTTGATAGTATAGTGCATTAACAAACATATAACAGATTCTCAAACCACATGAAGTTTTTGTAACATACCACGATTTAATATGTACTTTGTTTTTGTAATATATCACGACTTAAAATGTACATCCTCTAAATAAGACTGCAGAAAAAAAAATACAGATATCGGTCGTAATTTGTGTTATTTTTTTCCTGACGTGTTCTTTTACGTATTTTCTATTTATAACTTAAAGTGCAGCTTCTGAGCAGCTAATCGTTGAAAAATATATTAAAGTGCTTACTTTTTATGAGTACGTTAGAGGCAAAATATTCATTTTGTGTAATTTCTAAAATTCGTATTGATATCAACATTAGATCATCAAAATTTGGTTTATATGTCGATATTTTATAATACATATTTGTATTGTACCATTTTGAATAACTTGATTTGAGTTGCTCATATCCCCTTTGATATTTCTATATATTAAAATTGGTAGCGATCTTTCCTTGCGCTCAGTGAAAGGACAAGGAACTTTGGCATCCAGCGAGAAATATCCCAGCGGTCTCTTAGCAAAGCTGAGCACTCTTTGCATTGAAAACCGAAGATTTTTGGCACAAGAGCATTTCATTCAGTTTCTTTCGCTCAAAAACAGACGTGATGCAGCTTTTATTATTGAAGTAACACATGGAATTACAAAAGACGGTTTTAAACGGGCTACAAAAATAATGTTGAATATGCACGCCGATTCAATAGGTTAAATTGACTGCACATTTTGCACTTCTTCATCACTATTTATAGGAAAATTAACGTTGAATTGTTTCAATGAGAATCTTCTTGTTTAATATAATCATTGATGTACTAACGATGCAAGGACCCGGCATGGCCAGGTGGTTAAGGCACTCGACTCATAATCCGAGGGTCGCGGGTTCGAATCCCCTCCACACCAAACATGATCCTTCTTTCAGCCGTGGGAGCGTTATAATGTGACGTTCAATCCCACTATTCATTGGTAAACAGTAGCCCAAGAGTTGGTGATGAGTGGCGATGGCTAGCTGCTTTCCCTCTAGTGTTACACTGCTAGATTAGGGAAGGCTAGCATAGATAGTCCTCGTGTAGCTTTGCGCTAAATTTAAAACAAACCAAAAACCAGACTAAATTAATAATGCATAGTATCATATGTACATTTTATAGGACAGCAAAGCCCAAGTTTTCTGCATAATCGAAACGTTTTATAAAGACACAGTGTAAATGTGCAAGTAACGGTGAACCAATAATTATACTAGTGTCAATACACAGCACAATGAAACAAAGAAAATTGTAAACAGTTCTTACAAACAATAGAGCCAGATGTGGCCTATGGTTAACATGTCAAACTATAGATTCGTAAAACTAAACTCCGAGTAACAATTTGTCGTTTAACATACTTTTGATGAATAGTAGCTGTATAAAGACAACCAAATAGATTCCATTATGTCTGAATTTTGACGTCTCTTGCATGTCCATTCGGACCGGCATGACCAAGTGTGTTAAAGCGTTCGACTCGTAATCTAAGGGTCGCGGGTTCGAATTCCTTTCGCACCAAACATGCTCGCCCTTTCAGCTGTGGGGACGTTACAATGTGACCGTCAATCCCACTATTCGTTTGTAAAAGAGTACCCCAAGAGTCGGCAGTGGGTGGTGATGACTTGCTGTTTTCCCTCTAGTCTTACACTGTTAAGTTAGGGACGGCTAGCGCAGATAGCCCTCAAGTAGCTTTGCGCGAAATTCCAAAAACAAACAAACAAACAAACATGTCCATTTAGTACTAACGTGCAAAGGATCCCGTTCCCTTTAAAGTTACTAAAAAATATTTGTACAATATTTGACTTTTTGTGTGTGGGATTTATAACTTAACACAGGCACACATCAAAAGCTATTTTCAGTTATTTACACGTCTTGAGATAATTAAAAAATTTGATTTCATAAGGTAAATTTTGTGGTTTTATTTGTTTCTAGTTAGTACACAAAGTTACACAATGGGCTATCTATGTTGTACCCACAACGATCATCGAAACCCATTTTTTCAGAGCTATCAATCTTCAAACTTACCGCTGAGCCACTTTAGGGTTGTAAGTCGAAAATAGTATTAATCTAATATTTTCTCTACATAACGTGAAAAATAAAAAAACAACAACACAAGGCCTAACTCTTTCACTGCCATACGTACAGACAAAATTTAACAATGAGAGGATACTTCTCAAGCATACGGTACAAATATTTGACTTTTAATACTTCATCACTTATCTGAAACATTTTCAATATAAGACAAATATTATATCGTGAAATATCACTGTGTTTGGGGCCGAACTGAGTTAACAAAGCATTTTAATTTTTATAAGCAGATGCATGAGAATAGTTTAGTTGATTGGTAATAATGATGACCGGGTCTCGTTTCACCCTGGATATACTTTACTCTGATTGGAGGTTATTATTATAACGTAGTATATCCTGTATATATATGCACATTGCAGTTCTCTATGTATATACGCATTTGTGTTGGTGTATAGGGTTGTAAACAAATACGATTCAAACGACTTGGAGAAGAAAAAGACAGAAAAACAAAGATATTTAAATTTAACCCATTTGCAGAGAAGAAAAATGAGACGGGTGCACGTGCAGGGCAACAGGGCCATGCTGGCAGCAGGTGTGAAATCTTGTCCATCCAGCTCACTTCCGGAGGTTGCAAACCTATTCTTTTGGCGGATCGTCCACCCACGCCTAAACACCGCGGCTAGAAAAACACTGCACCTAAATAAAAAAGAATTTACGTGTTTAGCTAGACTGCGAGATCAGCGATTGGAAGGGTATTTCTAACATTATTATTCTACGTAATAACGAATTTCACTTATTAATCTTGTCGGAATTGTTTAGAGCTATGAATGTTTCATTAAGGCATGAATCAGAAATTACACTGCGAGATTGTATATAATTAAAATTCACATTTAACACAGCATTTTCCCTCCCCAAACGAAAAACTTGTTCAGATACTCGAAGGTTTAAGGTGTATGTGTGTTTTGTTTTTCTCATAGCAAAGCCATGTCGGACTATCTGCTGTCTCCACCGAGAGGAATCGATCCCCTGATTTTAGCGTTGTAAATTCGAAGACTTGTTGCTGTCTCAGGGGGGTCCCCAGGTTTAATAAAATGTTTTAGCTTCCTATTGTAACAGCTCTTTCTGTTTGTCGTTAAGCGCAAAGGTACAGAATGGGCTTTATATGAGACTCTTCTCTAGTACAGAGGTAAGTATACGGATTTATAACGCTAAAATCAGGGGTTTCATTCCCCTCGGTTCTGAGATTGTGGCGACATCTACTTTTGTAACAGTTTCTTACGATTGTTTCGAATACGCTTTGTAACTTTGAGTACTGGAACTAATTCAATAATTTGAAGTAAGAGAAAACAAAATATTAGTGGTGGGTTTACATAAAGAAAATTGTAAGTATAATATTGAAGAACTTAAGAACCACAACACCAAAACAAAAAAAGATGCAGACTACATTGTAGCAAAAAACAAACACATTTGAAAGCGACTGAGATGGTTATATACTTGTGTCTGAAATAATAAAATCAGTGTTAAACATTAGAAAGCAATATGAAAAGGAACCTCAGCAACATACAGTATAAATTTGACTAGAAATGCAAGATAGAAATGAAACCAACGTAATGGTTAATATGTAGCAAAAAACAACGCTAGACATATTTATTTTGTTGTTTTTCTTACTATTTCGCTGTAGGGAACAAAGAAACCAAATAATTTCGTACATGAGTTAACTGAAACAGCTGACAACACGAGTTTCACGTGGTTTTGTTATTTATTTCAAGACGTAACCATTACTGAAAGATAGATGGACAGAGAACGGATGAATGGGCTAAGAAGTAAGGAGAGGGAAAACAAAAAAAGTCTTAGCAAGAAAGAGTAAGGAAGAAAAGACAGGTAAGTGAGTGATGACAAGTGTATAGGTTTAAACGAGGACCTTTAGATAAGGCTGTCATGAGAAAGAATTTATTAATACAGGTTGAGATAGCACTACAAACAGAGAAGCGAGGAAAAATGTTTTAAGGGTAAAAAGTAAGAGAAAGAGACAGTTATGGAGATAAATGAAAGCTCACGGATTACTGAAGCAAGATAGAGACAGAGAACCGAAAACTGTGAAATGAGAACGTTTCGTATGGATCTGATTTCTAATGAAGAAACAGGAAAACAATAATAACACCTGTTTTCTTCCCGTTCAGAAGAGTAATTCGACACGTTCTTAGCATCATTTTGCAGAAAGCATTAATGTTTTATTTGCTTGTTTTATAGCAAAACCACACTGGGCTATCTGCCATGCCCACCAGCGGGGAATCGAACCTCGGATGTTAGCGTTGTATTTCCGTAGATTTACCGTTATCTCGCCGGTTAGCCTGTCCAATACAACTACAAACGTGTGCGTTGAAAAATAGTGATGCTAATTGAATAAAAACGTCTTTAGTTTTTCACGATGAAAACATACGTTACTTTCGATGTAAACGCAGCTTTGTTTGCTTATATAGAATATAGAACCAGTTTTGACAAATGTGCTGAAGCAAATATCAATAACGTATAGACAACGCAATCAGATAGAACAGTTGGTTGTCAGATTTAACACCTTGTGGTGTCTTATATGTGTTGTGTTAGAATGTCATTATTGTAGTTATAACACACACAACGGTTGAAACATAACATGACTCCTGAACCTTCTGTCAGAAGGACATTTGTTTTTTCGGTTTAAAAAATCAAAGTCAACTTACCTCAAGCAAAAGAAACCAGAAAGGGCTAAGTTATGTAATGTTTTTAGATCCACTATTATTGTTTTGTTTTTTGGAATTACGCACAAAGCTACACAATGGGCTATCTGTGCTCTGCCCACCACGGGTATCGAAACCCGGATTTTAGAGTGTAAGTCCGCAGACATACCGCTGAGCAACTTGGGGGGCAGATCCACTATTCATCAAGCTCTAAATGCTTCTAACGTATTATACTAACTACATAATGTATTTTAAAAGTAAAATATTCTCTATAGTTGATGTTCTACAGCAGGGTCCCTGACGTTTTTTTAAAACCAAAATTAAGAGTAACAAATATTTTGTTTCTTCAATTTCAAATTTACATGCTATGGTGTGTTGTAGCCTACATAGTGTATCGTTCTTCACGTGATTCATGGATGCGCACGTTTCACTAAGGTCACAATAGTACAAACTTTAACTTTCAGCTTCCTTCTGGGATGTCATTTTAGTGTCTTTTGATTGACTAACTGACAACACACTACTTTATAGTGGTGCGAATGTTTAAAACAGATAACCCTTCCAGGAGGTATTCAGCCCCTATCGGAGAAGTAATATAAAAAAAAGAACTCTGTAGATATCTCACACACTACAATAACTAACAGCGTGTGTATATGTATGTGTTTTTCTGAAAGCAAAGCCCCATCGGGCCATCGTCTGAACCCACCAAAGGAAATCGAACTCCTGATTTTAGCGGTGTAAGTCCGTCGACTTACCGCTATGCTAGCGGGGGACAATACTAACAGAAATTCTTGACATAAGAAACACACGAAGATGCAAAAAGTCAATTCGTCACAAAAATACGATACTCATACGATACACTTGCTTATCACGTCTGCTGTAGGACTTGTTGAAGGCTCTTTTTTTTATTTCATGTTATCATTGAGTACAACGACATTCCATTTTAGAAATTCTAAATACCCGTTCAGAGAAAACCTTCATCACCTAATAATGTGAATACTTTGCATCAGGAGGAACAACTATTGATGATACTACAGTACTTATGAAAGCTTGCATCAGGAGGAACAACTATTGATGATACTACAGTACTTATGAAAGCTTGCATCAGGAGGAACAACTATTGATGATACTACAGTACTTATGAAAGCTTGCATCAGGAGGAACAACGATTGATGATACTACAGTACTTATGAAAGCTTGCATCAGGAGGAACAACGATTGATGATACTACAGTACTTATGAAAGCTTGCATCAGGAGGAACAACTATTGATGATACTACAGTACTTATGAAAGCTTGCATCAGGAGTAGCAACGATTGATGATACTACAGTACTTATGAAAGCTTGCATCAGGAGGAACAACTATTGATGATACTACAGTACTTATGAAAGCTTGCATCAGGAGTAGCAACGATTGATGATACTACAGTACTTATGAAAGCTTGCATCAGGAGGAACAACTATTGATGATACTACAGTACTTATGAAAGCTTGCATCAGGAGGAACAACTATTGATGATACTACAGTACTTATGAAAGCTTGCATCAGGAGGAACAACTATTGATGATACTACAGTACTTATGAAAGCTTGCATCAGGAGGAACAACTATTGATGATACTACAGTACTTATGAAAGCTTACATCAGGAGGAACAACTATTGATGATACTACAGTACTTATGAAAGCCACACGATGTCAAAATGTAGTTTTAGTTCGAGCCATATCCAAGGTAACTTTATTTCGGTTGTAGTCGTTACTTGATTTATCAATCTGTACATATTTTAAATCATTTCATATAATTACCAAACTTCATATACAACTGACACATCAGATTTTACCAACATCACAACAGCTTTCTGATTAGCTTATCAGTACGAGTTTCCACGCAGAATAAGTAAAATAGACTAACTAAGTTTAGCCACTGGGGTGGAGTGGTTTGACTTACAACGCTTGAAATCGGGTTTCGATACTCGTAGTGACCAGGGCACAAATAGACCATCGTGAATATTTCTTCTTAACAACAAATTCATAATTCATTTAGCTGAATAATACAACATTTATTCACGAGGAACACAGAGGTATAGTACGAGGTATGTTTGGGGACTTACGACATTAGAAACTGAATTCGATACCTGTCATGGGCAGAGCACAGACAGCCAATTATCTAGCTTCGTGCTTAACTAAAAAGAAACAATGTTTTATTACAGGCCTATACGATTAAATTCTTTATCTATCTACCAGAATTAAAAGTAACAAATATTTTTATAATTACCGTTGTAAAAATTGAGAAGCAATTATTATTTTATGTGCCGATGTCAAAGAAATACTTACAACGTATTATGACACAAACTATGAGCTTGGAGATAAACCGGCTATTTTGCAGCAAATCACCTTGTATTAGCTTTCGTAATAAACGTGTAACGAATACATACATTCTTCATAACACTGAGAATTATCATTTCTTCTATTGGTAACAAACAGAAAAATGACATTCACATCATCCAACAATGCCAAAAGGAAAAACTATTCCCTAATTTTGTGAAGATAAAACATTTTAAGAATTTTAATCAGTATACACACATTATCCATAATCTACAGATAAAACTATTAAAAGCCATGTTAAACTCGAAATACAATACAATGGTTTTGATGTTAATCGTTTCTCAATTTCATGTATATCTCTATAAACTATAAGTATTTTTGTCTAACTTTTATAATAAATATGTTTTTGCATTGACAAAAAGTAAAAACAGAAAACCGTATTTGCCTTCTTGAGTTCTAACTCTATTTCGTACCAGGTATGGTCAGGTGGTTAGGGCGCTTGACTCGTAATATGGTAGTCACGGGCGCGAATCATCGTCACACCAAACGTGCTCGTCCCTTCAGCTGTGGGGGCGTTATAATGTGACGGTAAATCCCACTATTCGCTGGTAAAAGAGTAGCCCAAGAGTTGACGTTGGGTGGTGATGACTAGCTGTCTTCCCTTTAGTGTTACAGTACTAAATTAGGGACGGCTAGCGCAGATATCCTTCGTGTAGCTTTGTGCGAAATTCTAAATAAACCAAATAAGTTGAAAATATATATTTTTTTTATAACTCGTCATAAGGTTTTTTTTTCTTTTTTACAGACCCTGCGCTGCATCTGTTCAACATTGCACTCATCCCTGTGCCCATATCTGTATTTTTCTCAGAAGTTTTAGGAACACTTTGCACAAAATTCTAGAAACAAACAAATTCATTTTGATAACGAGACGGTATGGTTCAGTAGCTTTGAACTCGTCAACAGATGGCTGCAAATTCGATACAGGATCACGTCATGCAGTAGTCATTCCAAACAAGACCCTCTAGCAAGACTCTCTACCTCTATTGTTTCAATCCCATCAGATGTATAACTGGGTATGTCAGCTGTTAGTTGAAGGTTATATTACTACAAAATGACATCCCGTACATTGAAAAGGTATCACTATTTTCTTGTGCCAGTTTATCTGGAGTTTATCACCGCATCTTATATTCCATCTCAACGTGGGAAGGATACGAAATAACATTCACCCATTTTTATGGTATGACGCCTGCATAATCAGAGTATGACTCAGAAGTGTAACAATTCAACAATAATACGTTATTAATTACACGTTTTAACAGGAAAGTGATGTACAAATCATGTTGTTGAGGCTTAACCAGTGAGGATGCAATATTAATGCTAAGACTAATTTAAAATTATGAAAAAAAAGTTCTTCTTATGGTTGACAGATACCTGAAATGTCGACGTTTTAAATGATTCAGTTAACAAGTATATTGTGTAATCATATAAATAGTATTTTCATGCCTCGGACACAAAATTATCGACATTTTAAATGTTAGCCGCGGCATAAAGACTCATAGCATGATCTCATTACAGTCGCGGCTATTGAGAATTCCCTCTTGTTTTAAAATTTGTATGCGTACATACTGCTTGAAACAATATCACACGCTAAATATTAGTTCACTTATTCATTAAGAA
Source organism: Carcinoscorpius rotundicauda (assembly GCA_011833715.1). Taxonomy (NCBI): domain Eukaryota; kingdom Metazoa; phylum Arthropoda; class Merostomata; order Xiphosura; family Limulidae; genus Carcinoscorpius; species Carcinoscorpius rotundicauda. The sequence goes on from CM022393.1 coordinate 137,097,528, forward strand.
AAACGTATCGGATGAATTAAAAATAATTTTAGTAATCAAAGGTTTAAAAGAAGGCTTTAGAAGGATATCTCCCCTTTTGTTTTTATCAAGAGTTCCCGCACTCCCAAATCAATTAAACTTTCGAATTGTCGTTTGGATTAACGTGATAGCACACAGAAATATTTTCAATACTGTATTTCTAATTACAGTTCTTCCAATACCGACGTGTTTTATTATGTACAATAAAGATGAATTTCTACCTTAAATACGGAAATAAACTATATTTATAATTATTGTTTTTGAATTTCGCACAAAGTTACTTGAGGGCTATCTACGCTAGCCGTCCATAATTTAGCAGTGTAAGATTAGAGGGAAGGCAGCTAGTCATCACCACCCACCGCCAACTCTTGAGGTACTCTTTTACCAACAAATAGTGGGATTGACTATTTCTCGTTGGGCCTGGCATGGCCGAGCGCGTAAGGCGTGTGACTCGTAATCCGAGGGTTGCGGGTTCGCGCCCGCGTCGCGCTAAACATGCTCGCCCTCCCAGCCGTGGGGGCGTTATAATGTGACGGTCAATCCCACTATTCGTTGGTAAAAGAGTAGCCCAAGAGTTGGCGGTGGGTGGTGATGACTAGCTGCCTTCCCTCTAGTCTTACACTGCTAAATTAGGGACGGCTAGCACAGATAGCCCTCGAGTAGCTTTGTGCGAAATTCCAAAACAAAAACAAATAAAAACTATTTCTCGCGACGGGGATTCGAACCCGCGACCCTCCGATTACCAGTTGGGTACCTTGCATTTATAATTATGGTAGTTCTATTACCAATGCCTTTTATTGTGTACGCTAATGCTGAAACTAAATCTTAACTATTAAGACAATTTATATGTTGAGCTATATTCGTTGTACTGTGTTTGTTTGTAGTTAAACAGAGAGTTATGGGCTATCTGTATTGTGTTCATAACGGTTTCTAATGTTATAAATCTACAGTCTTAGTTACTGGTGGCAATAGCTCTACAACCGGTGCCTTTCATTATGTACGCTGGTGTTTAAACTTTACCTTGAATATTAAGGTTAGTTCTACGTATTTCTAATTAGCCCCCCAGTGGCTCAGCGGTATGTCTGCGGACTAAAATCCGGGTTTCGATACCCGTGGTGGGCAGAGCACAGATAGCCCATTGTGTAGCTTTGTGCTTAATTCAAAACAACAACAAATTTCTAATTATGGTATCTCTCCTAGCGGTGCCCATCATCCAATGTATTAATGTTGAAAACCTTAATAAATACAATTAAAACAGCAGCTTATGTTAGTACCATAATTATAACGTTAAAATATGAACATTCGCCAGCATTTATTAGTCGCTTTGCCAATTAACTTGAATCATCACGTGTAAAGTAATTCTAGAAGCCCTTATTCAGAGGACACTAATGTTGACAGGCGACACTAATGTTGACAACTGAAATCAGATAAACAAATGTCGTTATAAATCAACACGCGCCAAATACAGGGCACGCAAACACTGACAATTAAAACCAGAACCACGACAAAAGAAGAAAAAATATTCCACATAATTTGGCCATGTATCTCGAAGATATTTTGTTCTGAAGATTTTACGACAGCTATTTGCTTCAAAGTCTGAATTATTCATTGTTGGTTTTGTATTATCAGTACATTATGTTCATTGGTAGAGAGTAAGGGTCAGACAATTCTTTAGGGCTTCATACCAGCACGCACATACACTGATGAAATTGGCCTACAACGTATGATCTTCTATACGCAGTCACGTAATTTCAGTCCTTGACCTGGAAATATCGAGATAAGATAGCTTTTGATAGCTCAGATTTATCTGAGTTAAAATAACAAAAAAGCTTTTTTCTATGAATCGAAACTAAGTCATAGAAGTTTTAATGTGGTCATGCGAAGATTAATTTGTTTTTTTTTCTAAGCAAACAAATTCACATTGATGGGTTCGAATACCATTCAGTCTCAGTTTTCACTACCTTAGGAATGTATAAACTGGTCCATGATGAACATACTGTACAATGTCCGGAATGTATAAACTGGTTCATGCTAAACATATTGTACAATATCCGGAATGTATAAACTAGTTCATGCTAAACATACTGTACAATGTCCAGAATGTATAAACTGGTTCATGCTAAACATACTGTACAATATCCGGAATGTATAAACTAGTTCATGCTAAACATACTGTACAATATCCGGAATGTATAAACTGGTTCATGCTAAACATACTTTACAATGTCCGGAACGTATAAACTGGTTCATGCTAAACATACTGTGGAATGCCTGGAATGTATAAACTGGTTCATGCTAAACATACTGTACGATGCCCGGAATGTATAAACCGGTTCATGCTAAACATACTGTACGATGCCCGGAATGTATAAACCGGTTCATGCTGAATATACTGCACAATGTCCATTGTAATCATTGACCAAATAAAATTTTTGATGTAAGTTGATGGAAATCACTCTGAGCGAAGTAAAATAGCTTTTTTTATTCATCATTGTATACTATGTCAGTGGTTTTCAAGGCTCATATTGAGATTTATTCAAGATGAACGATTTAAAACAACACTTGTGCCACATTTATACAACTGTAACAAATTTTTAAATAAAAAAAATAGAAAGTAAATTTTTTTTTAATTTCGCGCAAAGCTACTCAAAAGCTATATGCGCTAGCCGTCCCTAATTTAGCAGTGTAAGACTAGAGGGAAGGCAGCTAGTCATCACCACCCACCGCCAACACTTGAGCAACTCTTTTACCAATGAATAGTGAAATTGACCGTCACATTATACCGCCCCCAGGGCTGAGAGGACAAGCATGTTTGGTGTGACGGGGATTCGAACCCGCGACCCTCAGATTACCAGTCGTACGCCTTAACCCATCTGGCCATGCTAGACCATAGGAGGTAGGAATAAGAATGCTAAAAACTAACGAAACAAGTAAGAATGGGGGGATTACAACACTTGGAAGTTTTTACAACCTCAAAGTGGGTGTAGCCATCGTTCCGCCCATTCTTACTTCCTGTGTTTTTTTAACTTGATAGTTTTCGGACGAAATAAAAGGTGTATGTTTATACATACCTAAATTTTTCTTCTGTGAACTTCATTTACATATATGCAATTAAATTATGTGACCTTAAAGAAATACGTGTGTGTGTGTCTGTTTTTATTATAGCAAAGCCACATCGATCTATCTGCTGAGTCCACCGAGGAAACCCCAAAGAAATGCAGGACATCATAAAGGTGGTGTTTGATGTTAGAATTGTGACAAGAAGTCCCAACAGTGAAATATTATTTATTGGAGACATTATAACTAATTGCCTGATAAGAGTGGGCTAAAAACAAGTGTCAAAACTACTTATTTTTTTAAATGTTTACATTTCTTGAGTATTTAAAAGGTTAGCTACTGATAAAACTATATAAATGGATCAAAGTTTAAAGCAAATCACAAAGTTTAAGTGAGCAAAATGATGGCAACTCTCATTTTTCAGATTTCACCATGCCTAAAACCACTAAGTGTTATCTCGCCAATTCCTACCTTGTTTCCCTACTTTAAGATACTCTCATTGCTACTTCATAATTTTTAATAAAAAGTTTTTTTTACTTTTGTCTCATAGTTTTTGTGTCATTTTTTGTACTAAGCATTGAGAGTAACTGGCCGTAGGTATATCGTTTTCGTAGCTTTTCTTAAGGCTATGTCTTGACGTTTCCTGGCTTCTCTTGATATATTCGCTGTAATTTTTCTTCAAGTTAACCAGGTTGACAACCTTATCTTTATTTTGGGTACTTGCTAAGACTTGTCTCACATGTCTAGCATTACATTTTCTCACCTTCTTCCAATTCTTGCAGTAATGCTACATTTCTTGGGGCAAAGATGTTTCTCGGTTATCAACATAACATTATCTCCTTTTCTCTCATTTTGTTTTCTTCAAATACATATTTTGAAAATTGCACCGTTTCAAGTTCAAGCTTAGAGATCACTAGATCATACTTAGTTTTAAACGAACGTATAGATGAATTGTAGGAATTGTTATTCCAATTTGTAGTTCACAGTGCTCAAGCAAACCTGCGTCTGGCTTCGGCAATGGTAGCGTTCGATCTTACGTCGTAGGCACATATTGCTATGATAAAATTGCTTTGTCCAGCATAGAAACCTCGAGTCAAATATATATAGAGCCGAAAACATTCCTTTTAAAGGTTAGATTATAGTTAGAACCTATGTTTAGAGTATGTAAAGTAGTCCACGTTTTTTAAAATCTAGCTTATACGGATGCAGGCTGATCACATAGTGCGTACGCATAAGCAATCGTAGACTCGCAAGTGATATTGGGGAAGGTTGTGACTTGGAAACTTTAAGATCATGCTCGTAATCATAGAATATAGCTAATAGTGTATTGTTTGTTTGATAGTAATTTTAAAAAATGGTTATTGTTATTATCATGGTTTTAAGTTAAATGCTTTTGACCAACATAACGTAATTCAGTCATGCGTTTTTAGATTTGCACAAGATGAAGACAAGAGAGAATGTGTGTGTGTGTTTTCTTATGGCTAAAGTGCATATGAAGTTTATTGATATGATGTTTGCAATGCTTTTGATATTTTAATTTGTATTACATATCTGTAAGTGCTACCGTACTTATGATACAATTACAAGGAATACAGCGCTAAAATATTTACATAACATATAATTGACTAAAAATAAGGACTAGCTCTAAAAATAACCAACACGTTTTGGTATTCCTACCCCAACATTTTCAAGAGTAAAAGGTGAAATTTGTTCAAAACACAAAAAATAATAATTTGTGTTCCGTTAGCGCCATCTACGTTAAAAAATCCATGGTTTATAAAACATGTACCCAGTACTTTATTGATTATAAAACGAAAAGCTGGATGCTTCATAATAATGGATTCAACGACAAATGAGTGGATCTTAAACGAAAAAGAAGCGTTCTTAATTCGAAATGTAAAACCAAAGGTCAACTAATAAATAGCCAATAACACCACTGTATCTCAAACTCTGATAAAGTAATCATGCCTGGAATGGGTTAAGAGTAAAAACTTTAGGTCATTTAGGGCTCAAAACATATTTTTAAATACCAATGGTCCGTCATGACCCCATAAACAGTTTTAAGTCCAAAACAACTGCTTTGCGAATTGTACGATCAATCCCACTATTAGTTGGTAAAAGAGTAGCCCATCGTGAACCTGACGATGACCGAAGAAGGTCGAAACGTTGTTCGCTCTTCTATTTAAAATATTTTCTCAACCCAAACGAGCCGTTTTTTGCATATAAAATTCTCAACAAGTGGGTTTCTCGACATCACTGATTACAGTTTTAAAGTTTAAATTCAGTTCATCCTTTTAAATATAATAGTTATAATGCACTACAAAAAAGAACACTTTATTTATACATAGAGTATTTTTAGTGTCGTAAGGTTCAAATACACAACAAAACAGAACACTTTAATTATAACTACAATATGTATTTTTAGTGTCGTAAGGTTCAAATACAGCTGTCTTTAATTCACAACTGTCCACTAGAGGGAGGTCACACAGCAACTGCTGCCAACACGACTACTGTTAAATGAATAGAAAAATTAATTTTTATTTATACAACAGACTTACAGCTGAAAGTGTGGAAAATGTTTATTAATATATTGTGGACTAGAACCTTGAACCATCTTAACTCCCTTACCATTATTATATTTTAATTATTATGCACTTACACCTTATATGAGCTGGTCGTGACTCAGTATTTGGATGGCCAAGACTGTAACTCCAAAGATTCTTGGTTTCCAACCTGTTTCCACAAAAATGCGCCATATATTTGGGGACCATGGGTGTAATAAGTGTAAGAGTTATGTTCTAAATATTTCATTAAATCAAACAATAATAGCCCAAGAACTGGCAGTGGGTGATGCTGATCAGTTGTCTTCTCTCTAGTCTAACAGTTGAAAATTAGAAACATCTATAATCAGTTAACACTTGCGTATCTTTGTATAAAATTTTGTAATTGACAAACACTCGCACACTTGTACTATAACAAAATAGTCAGTTACTGATTGTTTTTATTATTTGACGTCACGAATCTCTAGTAATCACAACTGACAGCAATACAAACGTACGAAGTAGAAACCACTAAGTAAATAAATGAAAAAGTGTTTATTTAAGTTCAAGACATACTTAATACTGGTAGTTAAAATAATAAAAACATTTTTTTTTAGTTTTTGCAACACGTAATCGATATTCTGTCTATATATAGTTAAGTTCTAGTACAACAATAACGACGTTTGATATAAATAAAAAATTACATACATTAAGTGTTGCACAGTTAGTTATAAAATGTATTCATATTTTAATTACGGTAAAAGTTCGCGTCCTCTCTGAATGTTTGAATAGAGGTAACTCATAAAGCTAAACAGATTAAATATTAACGCTCGCATAAGAGTTCCTATTACTTAACTAAAGTAAGTTACACGAGAAAAATAACAAACAAAATAATTTATTATCGAGAAACACTATAAATATGCACATTACACGTTATGACCACGTGGAGGATATACCGCATTAGAATAAATAGTGGATATTTAAGGGACATCCATAATAGTTATCATTTTCACAAGTGTATGAAACGTACCATAGGAGAGAAGGGAACACAACTTTCTATAGATATAATTAATACATGAAACCATCAGCACTTGGAGAAATTCCATAATTAGAGAATAGAGGATAACGAAACGGTTTACGTTTCGCAAATATTTCATTTAATACTGCCGTGTTTTTGTGATTGTTATCTGAGTTTGAGACTATGAAAATTGATTACCAAAACCAAGCGGCAAGCAGGGGCATCACTCCACAAAATTCTCAGAGAGGAAGGGGCAAAGATAACTAAATTCGTCTGGGCTTCCAATCTGGATGAAAGCTCCACGCTTTGCTGTAATTTGTGTATATGTGTTAAGCAACCCTGATTAGAAACGTCTCACAAGAACCACAGATCTGTATTATGGAGATTAGGGAAAAGAGCTTTAATTTAGGGCACTAAACGTCAGGGGCAGCTTCCCCTGTCCCTTCACAAAAATGGCGTTCCTGGTATCAAGTTGCAACAGGACTCAAAGAGACAAAAGGTAGACCGAAGAAATTTCTTAGTAGCGATACAGTGAATTACTGACTCGTTACACCCCCAGTGGTACAGCGGTATGCCTGAAATTGGGATTCGATACCGTGGTGGGCAGAGCACAGATAGCCAATTTTGTATCGTTGTGTTTAATTTCAAACAAAAAAACCATACTATTAAGCCACTGGGAACAGATAGAACAACAACAAAAAACTTCGTAATCATTTATATTTGTGACCATTAGGTGAACCAAAAGTGGGTGAAATTATGATATAGCTTAATAGATGTTGAGAAAATTGATATTTTTATTACAAATCAATCCAGAATCTTAGAACAGCTACTGACAGAAATGAAATTCGACTTTGATGTGAATTACAAGACCATCATTTTAACATAACTTAAGTTTTATGGTGAAAATAATATAGAAAATTTTTGTTTTCTTTTGATAGGGTTTTACACGGCCCGGTGATTAAGGCACTCGACTTCTACTACGACGGTCGCAGGTTCGAATCCCCGTCACACCAAACATGCTCTATTTTTGTACCCACCGCTAGTACGGCGGTATGTCTCCGGATTTACAACGCTAAAATTAGGGGTTCGATTCCCCTCGGTGGACTCAGCAAATCGCCCGATGTGGCTTTGCAATAAAAAAAATCACAGACACCTCCTCTTTAAAAACTTAATCTTTTCCGCCACCTGTAGATGAGCAAAAGTGTTCGTTCGCCCATCAACACTTTCACCAGAAGTGCCATGATCAAGAAAAATAACAAAACTTCTGAAGATTTTTAAAGGTGTATTCACCCATCAACACCAGAGATGTCATGACCGCGATTTATTTATGTTGGGAAACTATTTATATTAACATTTTATTAACATAAAATTCATTGTTTAAATCTTTTTATATAAATTTAATTTTATTCAATGTTTTGTTTTTCGAATGGGTGAATGTTAAGGAAAGTGTGATTTTTGTTGTTCTGACATATTATGAACAATGTGTTATTTTCAGGCGTTTTGATAACATGAGGAAACTGTGTAGATCCTACGTTTTGTGTTTCATTCTTCAGAGCAACTACTCTTGTTTGTTTGTTTATATGTGTTTAATTAAAGGGCCCCGACATAGCCAGGTGGTTAAGGCGCTTGATTGATAATATTTACCAGCTATTTATTGGTAAAAAAAATAGCCCAAGAGTTGGCGGTGGGTGGTGATGACTAGCTGCTCTCCCTCTAGTTTTGCACTGCAAATGTAGAGACGGATAGCGCAGATAGCTCCTGTGTAGCTTTGCGCGAAATTCAAAATAAACAGAAACAAACATTTATAAGTGCAAAGCTACACAATCGACTTTCCCCCCCGCCACACGTATTGTAGTACATCTTTAAAGTATTAGTCCTCAAGCTTATTGTTGGGCCACTGGGAGAGGAGAAGAGCATAATTACGTCATCTCTATTGTTAAAGAAATGCGAAGACTGATTTTGAGTTCCGTATCTACAATGATTTATTCTATTGTCACCAGGCAACGTTATGGCTCAGAAAACGAAATAAATTAATAACAGGCTGGAATGGCATGACTAGCTTGCCATGCTACTGCTAAACTGAACTGGAAAAACTCATGTTAACCAGATTCGAACCCAAATGTTGAGACGCACACACTATGTCAAAAGCCTGTCAGGTAACCTCAAGAGAACTTCATCACATAATATGAGTAAAACATACAAATTATCCATACGACCAATAATTAATATGCCGGTTTAACGTGAATAAACATTTCATTAACCCTAATCAAAAAACGGTTACAACCAATACAACACATAGCACACATTGCAGCGTAAGAAGTAACAAGAAAAACAGGGCCAAATTTCTTGCATAAATATACAGAAAAGAAACACCAGGCGCTTATATTGCTCAAATAATAAGAATAATCTGAACAAGCACGAGCTAGTGGATTCACTGTTTCTTTATATTATATATGATTGATAAAAATAGCCCTAAGTTCCTTTTCCCAGATATGAGTAGCAACAGGTACCCAGTTCTATAGTTTAAATATATAGTTGGTATTTAACTAGTTTGTGATAAAAGTTTCAATTCGGGTATTTATATCTGACATTTTTGTCACGAATTAGTGAAACGAGCGTGTTGCGATACACAGAACTGTTTGTCGTGTGTAGAACTATACATACCAAGCGAAGAAATGCTTACACGTGCTATATGAAGGCACATGGCTTTGAAAGGTGTTGTTTTTACTGTAAATGGGGCAAAACCCTCACATGCAATTCGTTTAGCAGAAATACATGATGTACTTTGCTTGCTGATTACAACAATTGTTCTGAAGGGAAGAAAAGGTCTTGTAAACATCTGACCCTCCCAGAGTCTAACAAAAGGATCCAGAGATCCATCCCAGATGACGATGTACCTGAATGATTGATCTCCTGCAGGTTATCATTTTCAAAAATGAAAACGAGTTAGTTTATAACATAAAGAGTTGTTCAGGCTCAGAATACTAAATACAAGGTGTTTACCTGACAATAAAACTCTGATGTCTAGTTCTTTTATATAGTCAGTCTTCAAACGAAATATGATACTTTCCACTTCCAAAGTTGGTCATAATTCAGTAATTCGAATTGATATTCATTGGTTAATAACTTGGTATGTATATTCATTAATTAATAACTTGGTATGTATATTCATTAGTTAATAACTTAGTATGTTTATTAATTAGTTAATAACTTGGTATGCTCATTCATTACTTAATAGCTTGGTATGTTTATAACGATGAAAAAGTTGATTTCCCCAACCCCCATTATTTCCTTTGATTTGTATTTCACTAGATAGCAGATAGAGGCCGTGACGACACATTATTGTAAGCTGTTTTTAGCCGTGGCACAGCGACTCGCAAAATGGCTCTGAGTTTTTTAAGCCCAAAGATTTAGCTCGTTGCTCTCTCATCCCTAGACCGATTTCAGATCTAATTACAGTTTTGAACTTAGAAAGTCGAACTCTTTCGAATGACGTACTTCACCACGCGGAAGATCTCATAGATTGATTAATTTCATATTAAGGGTAGGCTGGTAGAATTTCTAGTGAGCAATAATATAGAATCAGGTGTACGTGCGCCCCACGTTTGTTATATTAGTGCACAGAAATATAGCTAATAAAAAAAGAAGAACAGAAGAATCAGGGATTAATTTACTCTAGTTCTGCCTGAAAAAATTTCAAGTGCAGCGGCTGTTGAGGATTCCCTCCTGATTTTCCTTACGTGCAATTTGAGAAAAGGCTGTAAGTTGGCACACATTAACTAATTTTTTAAGGTTCTTACATCTCCATCTTTATGCACACTAAAGTAAGTAATGTTTTTTAAACATCATGAACTTGTAACATAGAAGTAGTACGTCCTCTAAGTTTACTCGTATACAGTGACTGTACTTTTTAATACTTTGCAGTAAGGCCCCGGCATGGCCAGGTGGTTAGGATGCTCGACTCGCAATCTGAGAGTCACGGATTCGAATCTCTGTCACACTAAACGTGCTTGCCCTTTCAACTGTGGAGTCAATATAATGTCCGGTCAATTCCACTATTTGTTGGTAAAAGAGTAGCTCAAGAATTGACGGTGGGTGATGATAACTGGTTGTCTTCCCTCTTGTCTCACACTACGAAATTAGGGACGGCTAACGAAGACTTTGATGACTAAGCAGTAAGCGTGAGCGGACTTATAACACGAAAATTTGAGATAATCCATCGTGCAACTGTATGTTTACTAGCAAACAAGCTTAAATGTTCAGTAATTTACAAAAAAAAAACAACGTTCAATCGATTTTTAGACAGTGAAAAAGTAGTCCTGCCCCATATATTACGTGGACAGCACATATTGTTATTTATTCTAGAACACTTTAATATTTACTCAAATATCTGAGTAACGTGGTTATTAATTTGTTTGTTTGGCGTTAAGCACAAAGTTACATCTGAATCATGTGTCTTCCGCAGGTATCGAAACCAGACATTTCGCAGTTTAAGCCCTCATACACGCCGCTGAGCCACTGGAGATCATTTGAATAACAAAAGATCCATTTCTAAAGAGCAGATTACTAATATAAAAGTTGTTGATTCAAAGACTTCATCAGCTTCTTTGAAGTATTATAATTCATAATAGACGAGTGGAGGCGCTCGGGTCGAGGTCAGGTACTCCACCAGCGTTATCTGAAGGCGGGGTCGGGTCATTCCTCCTTTGTACCACATGTGCTCTTTTGTTGGAAGTCATGTGGGTGACAGAAAAAAGACTAAACTGAAAGAGAACAATATTGGCTTTAATGATCGGGTGTTGTTAATGTTAGCCTTGTGTATCGTCTGCAAATCTTAATAATTAACCCAAATTATTATCACCAGAGAGACATGAAATCAAGCTTTAATTATTTGTTTAAGAGACGAAGGACAAAAATGATAAGTTTAGTCATTAGAAATAAAACCATTTCGAAATATCTAACAGTTAACTAAAAACACGGAAACCTCTGTAATATTATGCAATGGAAGTTTCTGTTGTCGCTTCCAGCTAGTAGGAATATTCATAAGAATTTCAATAATTAGTTTCTACCCAATATCTAAAAGTCGTGAAATAATAATGTCTACTAGTGTATAAAATATTCGTTTTTTAAATATAGCTGACGAAATGTTTCTGTCTATTTTATTTTAGAAACAACAGAAAAAAAACCGAAAAAAACAACAATATTGAATCATTACGTCAACTTAAAAAAGCAAAACAGAAATTTAAAATATCACGCTATTCATGATGTTTATAGTTTGCCAGTGGAGCAGCGATAAGTTAATGAACTTCCAACACTAAAATGGCCAGGTGGTTAAGGTACTTGATTGGTAATCCGAGGTTTGCAGGTTCGAGCCCCTGTCACATTACACATGCTCATCCTTTCAGTCGTGTGGGCGTTATAACGTCACGGTCAATCCACTATTCGTTAGTAAATGAGTAGTCCGAAAGTTGTCGGTGGGTGGTGATGACTAATTGCCTTCCCTCTAGTTTTATACTGCTAAATTAGTGACGGATAGCGCAGATAGCCCTTGTGCAGCTTTCCACGAAATTCAAAAACCAAATCAACACTAAAATTCATGGTTCGATTCTCCTTGGATGGATAAAACGTAGTTAATTCATTGCGTGGCTTTACGTTAAAGAGGAACCAACAGCAGCCAAGGTTCATGTGGCTTCCGTCTTCGAAATTCTCAGAAAATTTAAACCGCAGTTAAGTTCAACTACAATAGAAAAATTCATGTTACTTATACGATTTTCCGATAAATTTTATTTTTAAAAATATATTTAGAAGATGAAAAAAATATCTATACATTATGAACTTAATTTTTGGAGCTAGTTCTGTCTACATACTTACAACGATAAAATTCAGGGTTTCATTGCATGCGCGCGCATGTTAGATGCAGCGTATAGCTCAGTGTGGCTTTTGTTGTAAAACAAACATACATTTCTGCGCATTACGACAGCAGATCGATTTATAGAAAGTAGAAGTCTAAAGGTGATTAGATATTAAGATATTTCCATATAAAATCTGTATGCAAACACCCATCACTACAACACATATGAAGAATCTATCATGTTTTATAATATCATTTGGTAGCGTAGTGAGAATAGCATACCATCATGCAAACGTATCATTATAAAATAGTTTCAAGAAGTTTACGATGTTGCACTTACTTTCTCTGACATACTTTATGTGCAATAATAAATTTTTGAATCCCTAGGAATGAGTTAAGATCTATAAAATCACATCTTAGTGATGTCTGTACCTGATTGGATGTTTATTGCATGTCATCATCATCAAACCACAATCTTGCACAATCAAACAATGTACATATATACCTCACTGGCTTCTTTCTTCAACGTCCCTAAGTGTTTACAGCATGCTTTTGGTTTGAAGATTTATTAAAACACGTGTTTTGGAAGTCTAGCCCTTACATGAAACTCTTAAACTATGTTGTAACATAGTGGCAATTCGTTGTGACTGTCCTCAGGCAGGGAATTTATGTTGTTCGAGAGCCGAGTAAAGCTGGGTATTTCCTTTTGTGTTTAATTACACCAGACAGCCGAATGGCATTGGAAATTTTCGCTGATCCGTTTCTGTATAATATACGTATCTGAGTTCCAGTTTTTCTTTACATATATATACTTACATTTAAACAACATTATGAGGTATATACAGTAAATGCTACTTGGTGAGCGCTGATAGGAAGAAAACGTACAAAAATAAGATTGACTATCGACGCCACGCATAATGAGAATCAAAACATAAAACTTATTGCAAAGAGTAGCACAGACTGGCAAAGAAAATCCATTATAAAGACATAATATAGTAGCGTATAAAACGCTTTGCAAAAGTATCGTTCACCCGATACCAATAATGTTACATTTTGATAAAGTACAAGTAATGTAAAGAAACATTTTGACGATCAAACATAACACTGTTATGTGTGAAGGAAGATGAATGTTAGTAAATCCTACAAAGAAAATATATAAATAGAAATGTGCTGATTGAATAATTATTCAATTCCCCTAAGCCAGTACTTGGTGGAAGCATCCTTGGCAGGAATTAGTGGCGTGAGTCTTTTTGGATAGGTTTCTACCAGCTTTGCACATTGGGATGATGTCATTTTTGCTCATTCTTCCTGGAAAATTTGTGCCGTTTCTAACCAGTGGGTTTGAATCGTTGATGGATTGCAATCTTCAAATGTCGCGTTAAATTTTATATTAGATTCAAGTCAGGACCTTCACTGGACCACTCCAGAACATTCACTTTCTGCTTTTAAAACCACTCTAGCGTGGCTTCAACCTTGTACTTTGGGTCATTTTCCTGCTGAAGTGTGAATTTTTGACCCAGTTTTAAATTCTTCTCTGAGCCAAACAGGATTAACCTGTATTTTGTACTATCTATTTTTCCCCTCAATCCTGACATGATTTCCAATTCCTGTTCATGAAAGACCTGGCATAGCCAGATAGTTAAGGCACTTGGCTCGTAATTCGAGGGTCAAGGGTTCGAATCTCAGTCACACCAAACATATTTGCCCTTTCAGCCGTGAGAGCGTTATAATGTGACGACCAATTCAACTATTCTTTGGTAAAAGAGTAACCCATGAGTTGGCGGTGGGTGGTAATGACTAGTTGCCTTCCCTTTAGTCTTACAGTGCTAAATTAGGGACGGCTAGCGCAGATAACCCTCGTGCAGCTTTGCCCGAAATTTAAAAACAAACCAAACCTGTTGATGAGATGCATCCTATGAAATGTTCACAACCATGCATCACAGTTGGGATAGTGTTGAATATGTTATGTGCTCTGTTGGGTTTACGCCAGACGTAGCGCTTTGAATGTAGAAAAGAAATTTTAACTTTTGTCTCGTCTAACCACAAAAACCTTTTTCCACATGTCTGCAGCATCCTTTACATCCATTGCCACAAATTTCATACGAGTTATTATACGAAGCCAAGTTTGTTGCAGTAAAAACAGAGATAGTGTTCATTGTGTGCAATATGCATTCTGACATCTGTTCGAAGATATTTTCCAGTTGGTATCCTTCCTGACGTCCCGTGTTTTAATTAACACTTCCCGATTCCATTTTGGTGTTTAAGCATAATTAACTTTGAAATGTAGAAAAAATACCCAAGGCGCAACCGGAGTATACACAGTCACTTATGCGGCCTTGTCTCTCGCGCTACCTTTTGACCTGGAAATCGCTGACGTAGCTGGAATGACGATTTAAAGCATGTGTCGTTGTGCGTAAATGACCTGATAACAAACAAGTAGATGGAAATCTCTGGAAATACACGAAAAACTACAAACCTCTTCAGATCCACACGACGGTTGGCACTGGTCAGTATAACGCATACCACATCTTTCAAAGGATAATAAATAAGGCGAAAGAGTTAGAAATGGATTCATTAATCACTGATTTTGTTACTGGGGTCAAAGAATGATCAAGCTCAGGGATCAGACCAGTTCATTGTGTATATTCCTCACCTCTTCCCGTAAATATTATCTGATACAAATTGCAGCTTTGGTTCGCTCTCTGTTACTCCATTTTACTTCCACTCGCGGATCATGCTTCTGGAAGTGTAAACTTAACCTGTTGAACAGTTAGTTATGCCTGACATGAGTTTCGTGTTGCGAATCCAAATATGCTAAGTGTACTTTACGACTAAATAAAGAATAGCACTGGGTGTTGTTTTTTTCTCATCTTCGTGCCGAGGGAAGAGAAGCGCCCTTAACCCTCTCACCAGTTTCGCCAGCATGCTACCATAAGCAGTGGGATTCCCACTGTTTTCCATAATTCCGCGCGTGCGTGGATATTATAGAATCCGCGATTGATTTTCATTTTTCGACAGGAGAACTGTTGAAATAAACGTGCTTTATAACTCCAGATTTTAATTAAGGGTGTGTTTTGGCCAATAAATCACAACAACTTTAAAAAATCCTCCTATAATTCATTTTCCTATCGTCCCTTGTCTGCCTTGTTAGTTAAAAGTAAAGGGGTCTAGTTTTTCGTTCTCATATGAAGTGGAGTGCATTTCGAACGAGGAAGGATTCGGGTTCGTCTTTTAAGGTTGTGTGAGAGTGTGAGTGAATGATAGGATTTTCCTTCATACGCCTCACCTTAAATGTGAACATTTTTTATACATATAATCATGAAAACGTGATATTTAATCCATTGGACACAGAGAGAAGTCGCCCCGCCGGTACAGTGGTAATTCTACGGATTTACAATGCTAAAATTAGGGGTTCAATTCCCTTCGGTGGACTCAGCAGATAACCCATTATGGCTTTGTTATAAAAAAACACGCACACACAGAGAGAGCGACAATACTTGTAGTGAATTTCAATGATGTTTTATTTATTTAAAACTCTTACGTAGTTATATACATGTGACGATTGACATGTAACCCTATGATTTCAGTTTATTTCATTAAGAATATATGAGGCCAATGTTTTGTTGAGTGAATACTAAGTTATTGTGAACGGTGATAACCTTGCATTTACTGTATATTAAAATACAAGTCCAGATAGGACAGAAAATAATTTTATGAGATAATTAATGAATATCACTTTTTAAACGTTAGGTTACTTACAGTAAATTAGCTTACAGGTTCACCTGTTGAATGTGATTCACAATTGTGACATATTACTGTATTTCTCTCCACCCCCTCCTCAGTGGTTCAGCTTGGCTTTGTGTAGGTTTATACTTAACAACAAACAAACAAACCATTAAGTCAAATAGCCCTGAAAATGAAAAATACAATTTTTGAAGATTGGTTAATAGGTGTTTTTACTTCAGTTAAAAAGGAATGAGTAGGAACAAAGCCTGCCATATGGTTAAGACACTCGACTGGTAATCCGAGGATCACAGGTTCGAATCCTTTTCACACCAAACATGCTTGTCCTTTCGGTCATGAGGGTGTCATAATGTGACGGTCAATTTTACTATTCTTTGGTAAAAGAGCAGCCCAAGAGTTGGCGGAGGGTGATGATGACTGTCTTCCCTCTAGTTTGACATTGCTAAGTTTAGGATGGCTAGCGCAAATGGCCCTTGTGTATCATTGCGCGAAATTCAAACCAAGATAGTTTGCAGTTAATTTTATGCTTGCATTTTCAAAAATATGTAATGAACTTTTGATTCGAATATTAGTGTTAAAATCAGTTTATACGATGCGCAGAAACTTTGTGGAGTTCTTCAGGATATCTAGCATTCAAATTAACGACTTTTTTTTAAAATCAGTTATTACAGTTTGTTTTTATTATTGGTTAATTTATTGTATTTCTAAATAAAATATATATAGCAATCCCTCATCAGAAATTATTTGAAACAATTGCATCAGAAGTCGTAAAACGTATTAAATTTCTTTGTGTGACTCTTACATTGTTAGGGTCTTTGTAACTACCAAATCAATGACCCACCAATTTAACGCATAAATAGTCTAGAAAACATGTCTTTTAAAGTTGGATGGATATACGGATCCAATTAATAAGAAATTCAGAGGTATACTGAAGTGGCCTTCAGGACTCTAGATGGGACGAAAAACTCTTCTAACCTCGGGAAAAACAATCAGCGTAACCAGCGGTAGATGTCAAAAGAGACTCAGGGGCCTCAACCCCTACTGTGCACAGTTGATTAAGCTTCCAGTGAGAGAGAAAGAGAACAAAAACATATTCCCGATGGATCCTACCGTCCAAACCTGAGGCCAAATATTTGATTGGCGATTTTACAGGTGAATTTAGACCTGCGTAGTGGCGCCTAAACATACTGTACGCTTTTAGCTACTTTTTATGCTTACAGGTGAATTTAACCGTGTGTAATGGCGCCTAAACATATTGTAGGTTATTTATCGATTTTTACGTTAGCGATGAATGTATATACTTGGCATTGTTAGCTAGTTTTTTTTTTTACATTTACAGATTAATAAAAATCGTTTGTAAGTGCGTGCTATCTCACCACGCTTTACTGCATTAGTTGCTTGTTTACGTTTCAACTTAGAGTGTATAAAATGCCCTAAATAAACAATATCTCTGTTCTGGCAGATAAACATCCCGTATATTTGCATCACTTCTTGGTGTCGTTTTGTGCTGAAATAAATAATCAGTTGTTTGATATCTATCGAGGGAGAATAGTGCATGTGATATTACTAAGTGTATCCAACTCTATAACATTCCATGGATGACTGTCTATCATTCTGTTGACCTCTCGGTAGACTCAGCAGATTACCCGATGTGGCTTTGCAATACGAAAATACAGACACAGATAAGTTCCGTGAAATGTTTAAAATGCACATCCGTTGAGTTGTTTCAGTGAAAAATGTTTCAGTTTGATGGAAAAAAAACATCAGGTCTGAATTTTAAAGTTTAAAAAAATTAGTGTCAGTGAACGAAACATTTGAAAGTATAAAACCAATAAGAATGGTTAGACAAGGGAAGTTAAGACTGTAAAAAGATTCGTGTTTTGGTGATTGTGTTATGAGATGCACCTAGTTTCCTATCTTACTTTACTCGCTGAGCCAATAGAATGATTCGTTACAAAGCTACCTATCTTCAAGAATCTCCTGGGTCTGAGGACGGTTTTTCAGTTTGACCACAAGATCACCACCGTTCATCATCATCCCTGATGTTTGGATCTTCACGTTCAAAGTGCTAACTAACCAGAAGCTACATCTGCGGTAGGCCTAAATAACCTTAATGTCTCATGTTATCGTAATTCAGTCAGATAGCGTAAAATACGACCTCTACATAGTCGAGAAAATGATAGGTGTTAGACCTACTTTAAACGCTACCGTAATATTGAACAGCCATATTTTCTCCTAGTATCTCGTAAATATGCTTGCACTAACAACCAGAAGAGGGTAAAAAACGTCACGTGCATCTGAAGCAAGAAGGAGTGGCAGGAACCAATGGTAAGATATGATGTGGTAGAACTACTGCTTTTGATAACATCACGGGTCGTTTAATGTTTTAGTACCCCATTTATTGGTTATTTCTACGTGTCTAATGCCGCGTTAGCTCTAATCTTCTCAGTGAAGCATGTACTCTATATAAGAAAATTAGCTTTTTCTTTCCAAAGATAGATCAACAGACAGATAGACAGGTATAACTAGTGTTATATGGCTGATAGTAAAACTGTAAATAGATACTAAACTGGCTAACACATTAATATATATCTCCTTCTAATCGCGGGACAATCTTCTTTAAGTCTTTGGTTCCGAGATTATATGTAAGGGGTCCTGTTATAAATAATGAGGGAAAAGCGTTTAAAAGTTATTACAGTTTATTTATTAAGTACAATAAATCTGTGTAGGCCATGCAGTTCATAGTTTCTAAGGCTTACCTTGCCACTATCTACCAACTTCTCAGCAGATCCGATTTGTCCCTTCTCGTGATTATGAAACAGCGGTTATGATGTATGCCTGCTACATCTACAATGTGACATTTATACTTTCATTCTGACATATCTTAGAAAAACGTTTATAATACAAGCGTTCGAAAAAAATCGTATTTTTAACCATACTCTCAACACCATAAACGTTTCAACTGGAAATGAATTATTTTAAGGCTTAAATGCATCATCCCGTGACTTCGCAAAATATTATAAAGCAATATTTTCAATGTGAACATCACCATAGGTGACAAACCAACTGAATGATCAAGGTTAGAGACCTCTATGGTTTAGATATAGTTGGCTTTAACTATTCGATTACTGAAAATAAACAATACAGCTAGTTAGAAGTGCCCGCCGCCACTAAGACTATGTCTGGCTTTAAAGCAAATAACAGGATCGACTCTCACGCTTGAATGTACCTGCAATTGAAGGTAGAAGAAATTGCGACACGAACCTTAGGCATTCCGACCGACAGTTAAACACAGTAGGACACGCCCAAGACTCGGAAAAAAGGACAGTAGAAGGTTTATTTTCAACGTTTGAATTAGATAGTCAGTGCAAATAATATTATTTACCCTAAGTATTTACTTTCCCTTGTGTTAATCAATATAACCTGTTGACTACCAAGTAGCTCAGCTCCTACAATACAACTCTAATGCTTCTTGATTTTGTAACTTTTCGTGACGCCATTTTGGATCGAAAGTGAAACAATTTGTAAGTAGGTCAAATGCATGTATGGTGTTGGCATCTAGCGCTGAAGTTAGGTATCACTGGGAAAGAATTAACTCGTCCGTGGTGCTTTGTTATCGATCAACTTGGACGAGTTATCAATTTAATTTTAGACACTTATTCTTCTTGATTAAAATCCATTTTGACGTGAATATCAATTTGTTAAAAGTATTATATATTAATTGTGTACCATTTTTTTGTTTGTTGTTAAGGGAGAAACTATATACTGGGTGATATGTGATCTTCCATCCACTTAATCATAAAGATGGCTTTAAAATAGGTATAATATCATGATGATTCTGTGATAAATCATGACTTTCAAAAATAAATGTCTTTGAGAAATAAGCAGAAACTCATGTCATGAAATTATGAAACTAAATTAATAATAGATATATCTTCAACCCAATTCTAAAAAAAACAACTACATACACTCACACAAACACACTTATGGTGGCTCAGTAGTAAGCCTTGGAGATTATAAAACTAAATTTTGTGGTATAATCTCTGCAGTGTTTCGTATTCGTTTTGAATTTATTATGTGATAACGAGATGTTTCGAATTTTAGACCATATTTTACCCTAACCGTCTATATATTTGTTTGATTTTAGTTGAGCACAAATTTGCATAATGGCGTATACATGCTGTGCTCACTTCAAGTATCGGAACCCGATTTTTAGCGTCATAATTTTTAATTTACCTCCGAACTACCGAGAAGCTTTCTATAAATATGTAAAGTGATCATTCTTCTTCACTTAAATTTTGGGTATTCTCTTTCCGATTTCTTTTTTCATATCGAGGAAAGGTTTGGTTTGGTTGGTCTGTTTTAAGTTTCGCGCAAAGCTACTCGGGGGCTATCTGCGTCAGTCGTTCCTAATTTAGCAGTGTAAGACTAGAGGGAAGTAAGCTAGTCATCACCTATCACCGCCAACTCTTGGGCTACTCTTTTACCAACTAAGAGTGGGATTGACCGACACATTATAATGCCCCCCATGGCTGAAAGGGCAAGCATGTTTGGTGCGATGGGGATTCGAACCCGCGACTCTCAGATTACGAAGTCGAGTTTCTAAACCACCTGGCCATGCCAGGCCTTCGAGGAAAAGTGAGAACGATCGTCGAACATTTAGAGCCAAATATTACTTTTTATCATTAACGACGTAAACTCTTACACTTAAGGTAAGTTGAAAATCTCAAGTCACCCTATTGTTAAACAGCTAAGTATTCCCGCAGCTTCTGCCAAGACAGATTTCTATTCTGTATAAAACGACAAAAAGAAAGGTCCCACCCTCCTCGGGAAGAGGGTTCCCTGTATAATTACTAGATTTCTGTCGGATTAATTTTCTTCGCGTGTTTCAAAAACTGCTTCATAACGGATTGAGTTCCCAGTATTGTTGAGAAGTTTGGAAGAGATAACGCGTGGTGGTTATATTGCAACCTCGATGCTGATGTAATGTAATTTGTTTTCTACTGGCTAATAACTGATTGATGAAGGATCCCGAAAACCTCGAGCTCCGGTGTTTCCATTATCCAGATGAAGTCCTGAATTATAAATGACCGCAGTAAAACAGTCCAAACCTATATCGTCTCTTTTAATTAGATTTGAAAGCCATGGCGCGAGGCTCGCCAGAAACTGTTTATATTTCCATCATGCGCATTTAATTTTGTTCTTTTCCAATCTCATTTTGGAAAACCATTAGATTAAATATTAAAGCTTTTTCTCTCTCTCTTTCTCTCTCTCTCTTTTAAAAAAAAATAAATAACGAGTACATTTTCGTGACAAGTGAAGCAAAGAAAAGCTGAGTTAATATGTCTGTTTCTCAATACAGGAATCGATTTTTCTTTTGTTTTTTTGTATAAAACCCTTATTAAGAATTTCATTACAATATATATTTTAATAACTTTTTTCTTGAGTAATTAAACTCGTTAAGATTATTGGAAATAATTTAAGTTTTACTTACCTCCAACGCCCCCAGGTGGCTCAGGGGTATGTCTGCGGACTTACACTTTTAAAAACCTGGTTTCGATACCCGTGGTGGGTAGAGCACAGATAGCCCATTGTTTAGCTTTGGGTTAAGTACAAAAGCAGCAACCTCTTACCTCCAACTGGTACCCGGCATGGCCAGGTAGGTTAAGGCGTTCGACTCGTAATCTGATGGTCTCGGGTTTGCATCTCCGTCGCACCAGACATGCTTGCCCTTTCAGCCGTGGAAGCGTTATAAGTGACGGTCAATCCCACTATTCGTTGATAAAAGAGTAGCCCAAGAGTTGGCAATGGGTGGTGATGACTAGTTGCTTTCCCTTTAGTCTTACACTGCTAAATTAGGGACGGCTAGCACAGACAGCCCTCGAGTAGCTTTGCGCTAAACTCAAAAGAAACAAAAAGACAACGGTAGTAAATGGATCAAACTGGGCTCACAAGTAGTAAAACGGGATAAAGGCTCATACATATATAGTTATTTACTATTTATTTAATAACGATTCTTCAGAGTAATGTTTAACATTTTTTTAATGTTAAAAACTATATTTTATTTTTCCTTGTTCAAACATCTTCTTCATAATGATATTTGCATTTGAATTATTTATAATTATTCTTAATTCTAAATTTTTAAATTCTTAATCTCTGTTTCCATAGCTGTGTGTCACTTCATTAAGTCGTTATTAATGTTTCAGGCAGTAGTACATTATTTTTCATATCTTTAGTCTCTTAAGTTCTAAAGCAGGTTATAAAAATTTCTATTTATCGGCGTCATCTAACACAAAAGCTAAATCATCCTCGACTGGAAGAAGATAGATTAGTGTTCATTAACGGACTGAAGACTTCAGCTATTAGTGATCCGTGGGAAGCCCCCTAGTGAGAAAAAATAACGATGATAGATCAACATGGTGCTTAAGTCAGACAACATAAACCAAGGTTAATGGCAAGTCCGTGAGATGACGGACAAATCACTTTCGATACAAAATATCTTAACAGGCGAACTGACCAATTACAGGACTAAATTATATACCGAATAGCCAGACAAACGAAAAGAGTGATACGCAAACACAACTCTATTGGCACGTGAATTTGTAAGTAGTTAGATTAAAAGGCATCACAGGAAGAGATATAGAGACAGTAATATATTGTTTAATTTCCACATATATGTAATGAGTATTAGGGTGTTAAGCAATAGGTAAACAGGCAGGAAAGCAAAGCATCCTTATGATCGACATTAAGGGTATGCACAGAAGATATCCTGACAGACATGCTGTTAGCTAAAAGCTTGTTTTTTTTTGTGTCTATATAAACTAATCTTATTGACGTATGTATTTAATTACCAGGCAACGTTATAGGATTAATTCTCATTTGAAAAGATCTTACATAAACAGTGATGGCGTTTTTTTCTCTCTGTGTCCCTTTCCACGCCCCGGGCGTAACCGAGTGGTTAGCGTACCAGGGAGATGAATCTGAGGGTTCGTGATTCGCGTTTTATTGGCAAGAAACAACCAAAAAACGCGATCCACCCTTTGAGGTTGTGGGTGCGTTATAAGACTGGTCTGTAAATTTTACTATTTGATTACAACCAAAACGTTGGTGTAGTTCCCTCTAGTCTTAAAAGTTCAACATTAAGACGCAGAAAGCTCTAAAACGCACAAACAAATGAACAAACAAAATAGCCACCTATCGTATTCTGCACTGACTAACTGTAAAGTGTACTCGTTCATGGTACTCCGTAGCGTATTATACTGCAGATGTATGATATCATTATCTACGTTCTTGTAGTGCACACGTATGATATCATTATCTGTGGCCTTATACTGCAGATGTATGATATCAATATTCATGGCCTTATACTGCACACGTATGATATCATTATCTGTGGTATTATACTGCACACGTATGATATCAATATTTATGGCCTTATACTACACACGTATGTTATCATTATTTATGATCTTGTACTGCACACGTATGATATAATTATCTGTGGTATTATACTGCACACGTATGACATCATCATCTGTGGCCTTTCACTGCACACGTATGATATCATTATCTGTGGTATTATACTGCACACGTATGATATCATCAGCTGTGGCTTTATACTGCACACGTATCATATTATCTGTGGTATTATACTGCACACATATGATATCATTGGCTGTACAGAGAGTTCGAGTACCAGAAGTCTGCTGTTCATTGCTCGTTATTCTCGTCGGTTGACCGCGTCAGTGAGAAATTAACAAACGCGACTTTGCGGAGACAAAAAATAATTGGTGACCCTGGAAATCGGTTAAGCTTATTCACAAAGTTAAGCTGACGTAGATACTAGACCCAGTGCGTGAATGTGCCTCGTGATATTGTACCTCGTACAAACATATGGCGAGGCTGGAAGCGAACAATATCGGTGGACGGAAGAGCAAACTCGGTTTAAGAAACCAGTCGATTAGGCGCCTCATTATCTTTCACACAACTGAGCCAGAAAAACCAATTGAATAATGACAAACAAAACCGCGATAAGAAGTTAAAATGGCGGATAAAAATACACGGTCGCTCGCATTTATTTCTAAGTAACAAACTTTAACGTCATGTTATTTTTTTGTCTATTGAGGTACAAATAAGGGCGGTAACCTCACATGAAATCACTTTAAAACATAGTAATAATACAGAAAGAAATAACGCAAATATCCCCCACTTTTTTTAAAACCTGAATAAGGTCGAATACGGATTCCACTACTGTGACATTTCAATAAATGCCCATGCTAGTTTAAGAAGTACTAATGTGGATGCCTTAGCGAACCCGAAGTTACGACGACAACCATAACGAATGAAGAACGATGTCTGGGTGGACCTGATGCGAGTAGACTACAGGGGGCATCGTGACAATAATAAAATCGTTCACTTGGAAAATTGATGGCAGAGGAAATGGTAATCTCTTTTTACATTTCCAAGAACTCGTGTTACTGAGATCTTGTCGTTTTTAATTGGTCTCATCATCAGAATATCTTAATATCTTCAATTGTGCTGAAGGATGTTTTTTTTATTCTTTTTAAACGTTGAAAGAGTTTGACCTTTTATTAGGCTGTTACTGACAATCGAGGAACTCCAAACTTAAATCCTCTAAAAAGAGTAAAGGTTAATGTATAGATATTCATGGTTTGATGGATTACACACACACATTACAAATATTCGTGAAAAACAGATTATTAAACAATCAGAGGGATTTGAATCTTTATTTTACTTTATATATTGTTACTTTTAATATTAGTTCTGGTTTACTCTCACTGTTTTTTTACAGATCCTTATACTGAAGATTCGTTTCGTAACTGATAAACAGTCAATTTTACTTAATTTTTGTTAACTAGTCAAAATAAAAGATATTACAAATGACTCCTGTCCAAAAACTGACTCCAATGACGTAGTAGTTCACGTAAGAAATGGTTTGTTTGATTGTTTTGAATTTCGCACAAAGCTACTCGAGGGCTATCTGTGCTAGCCGTCCCTAATTTAGCAGTATAAGACTAGAGGAAAGGCAGCTAGTCATCACTACCCACCGCCAACTCTTGGGCTACTCTTTTACCAACGAATAGTGAGGTTGACCTTCACATTATAACGCCTCCACGGCTGGGAGAGCGAGCATGTTTGGCGCGACCGGGATGTGAACTCGAGATCCCCAGATTACAAATCGCACGCCTTAACACGCTTGGCCATGCCGGGTCGTAAGAAATGTAAATACCCCAATCCCATTTGACCATCGTGTCTCGAAACTTGACATCGAAGGTGTGTAAACAGCGTTTCGATTCTATCTTTTGTCTTCCACAAGTTGCTATCGAATATGTTGTTGTTTTTTTTCAATACCAGAACTCATCAACTGGACTGGACAATCAGAGTCAAAATATTGTATCACATGTGCAAGAAAAATTTAATTTTAGTAATAGGTAACTAAGTAATAGGCGACAAATATTGGGAGCTTATAACGCTAAAATTCGGGATTCCATCTCACGTGCACAGACAACCCATTACGCAGTTTTTTCGCTCAACAACAAATGACAAAATCATTAAGATTTGTCATTGTTTACTAAATAGCTATTATTTATTATAAGTTGAATATTCAATTTTAATTTCTAGCTTTTTGTTATTTTCTAATTCAAGTTCTAAATTTATAGGATGACAATCACTGTTCTAGTTTAAGTAAAATTCTCTGCAACAAAATTAAATACCAGACACTTTTGATTGATATTTAATATAATCTTTGATTGTTAAATATTGTTACACATTGAAATTAAAATATTTAAATACACTAAAGGTAAAAAATAACAACACCCACGCATATGTACATTTACATTTTGTATTATCTGAACTAACCTATTTGTATACATATAATTTTTATATGATGTTTACTGCCATCTATCCTCAAAAACTAACATTAATTTATGTCGAACATTTTTTTGTTACATTTTTTATCGCATTTGTTTTATATTTGCTATAGATGAACTTTAGCTTTATGTATATCTAAGTAATAAGAAGTTTATTTGCTTATTACGTTTATGATGTCGTTTTATTTCTCAGAGAAGTAAATATTGAAGGACTCCTTTACCTTAATTACATTAAAGAAATTCAATAAACCTCAGAAGTTTACAGAGAAGAAAGATGATTGAAAAACAGTGTTATGTTTGTTGACTAAACAACAAAACTGTATACGCAATGTATATTTCTACAGCTTGCATACCAAGGGGAATCGAACACTAGATGCTAAAACTGAAATTCCATGAAATGGAACTAGAAAGCAGCATGGTGAAAGGTTCTCATTCCTCTGAAACAGGTCGTGCATGTTAAACAAAAATAGATGAAAATGAGACAGAAAGAAACCATTATCAAATTACAACCATTGAAGAAGTTGTTCCTAATAAACTACCAGATTGGAAAATAAAAAGTACTCATAAGAAACTGTGTGTGTGCGTTTTAAAAATAATTTTAGATACAAATGTTCGTCCTTCGTGCTTTAATTTAAATTATTGTGGTATATTGGTTCAAAATCCACCAGATTCGTTTGTCATAATTCGGGCAAAGCTATTTAAGGGCTATTTACAGCATGGCCATTTGGTTAAGGCGCTTGATTTGCGATTTGAGAGTCTCAGGTTTGAATCTATTTCCCGCCAAATGTGTTCGCCCATTCAGTCGTGTGGACGTTATAAAGTGACGGTCACCTCCATTATTCGTTAGAAAAAGAGTATCCCAAGAGTTGACAGTGATAAGTAGCTCCCTTCCCTTCAGTCTTTCACTGCTAAATTAGGGACAGCTAGCGCAGACAGCCCTCGTGTACCTTTGCGCAAAATTCAAAACAAACAAAACCAACGTTAATTGCGATACCTGTCTCTAACTTTGAAGTTATAGACTAGGAAAAAGTAAATAGACAACGCCACCTGCAGTCAACTGTTGAGTTACTTTTGTCAGACTTAATGGTAGGATTTAGTCCATCATTTATTGCACATCCACGGCTTCAAAGTACGAAATGTTATTTTGTTTTAGGCGGTTAAAGGGCACGAACTACCGAACCACAGCCGTAGAACCCAGCAAGATGAAGACAGGACTGAAAGTATGCTGAATAAATAACATGGAAATAAAACAGTAGAAAACACCAAAGCAAAGATTGCCATTTAAATTCCGTGGTTTTTGGCATATGAGGCATAGATTAAAAAATAAATAGAAATAAAGATACATTCAGCTTGAAAGACTTTTAGCCAATGAAAATATTTATTGATAATTACTTGAACCTTCTAGAACAGCTATTGGTATTTTGATAACTTTGATAGAATATTAGATTTACATTCGGGAAAGTAGAACTATTTTGGCCCGGCCTGGACAAGCGGGTTAAGGCGTTCGAATCGTAATCCGAGGGTCGCGGGTGCGATCAGGATTCGCCCTTTCAGCAGTGGGGGCGTTAGAATGTTACGGTCAATACCACTATTCGTTGGTAGAGGAGTAGCCCAAAAGTTGGCGGTGAGTGGTGATGACTAGCTGTCTTCCTTCTAGTCTTACACTGTTAAATTAGGGACGGCTAGCGCAGATAGCCCTCGAGTAGCTTTGCACAAAATTAAAACAAACAAACAGAACTACTAAGACAAAGAAAAACAATCAGTCATTGGGTGTTGGCATACTCGTGGTGTGTATGTTTCTTAACTGGGTATTGGCATACTCGTGGTGTGTATGTTTCTTAACTGGGTGTTGGCATACTCGTGGTGTGTATGTTTCTTAACTGACACGAACTGGGGTTCATTAACAACTGACCCCATTTATAAAATTCCACGAAAAGGGATCATTAATCAATTTCCAAAAACGCAAACTATTGGAATTAAGCACGTGACATTGTCAATACCTACTGGCTCCGCCCACCATGGGTATCTGAACTCGATTTCTACCAGTATAAGTCCGCAAACATACCACTGAAGGAAAACGCTTACTGAAAAAAAGTAAGATATTTTGATATATATATATATATAATCCTCTTAAACAATGAACATGTATAGAAAAATTCAATATTTGATTTTTCGCTTTGCTTGAGTTTGAAGCTACAAACGGCTTCTCATGCTTTAAAATTCGTACTCTGAGATCCAGAAGCGAAAGGGGTTCAGAACGTGGTAACTTCTGAGCATACGTAAAATCAGAATGAGTGACTCAAAATTTCAAAATAAGTAATGCTCACCACAGGGATAAGTTATTGGAATTATTCATTGAAATTCCATCCAAACGAATTTTAACTACTGAAAAATATCTTTCAGGCGATTTTTTGTTTCAAACACTAAATTGTTAAGTTATTATATTCTTCGTGTGTGCTTTTTATTCCTATGTGGACAGGTGGATGGGTGGGATACCTAATTTTAAAAAAAAAGTCACCGGAAGTCTTACAAGTCAAACAATGCTTATGATAATAATCTAGAAAATTGCTTAAGGTGTTCCAGAATATAATAAATTGCACCTTTTCGAGAAAACAAGCAGTACCACCTAGTATTCAGTTATCTTATATATACACACACTTAAATATATTATAACCATAAATTTTTAAGCCATAAACAAAAAAAAACATTACAATTAAACAAAATACGCTGCTTATTTAAAAAAAAAATCCTAGCAGCGTATTAAAAATAATATGCAACGTATTTTGTTTAATTTTAATGTGTTTTGTTTATGGCTTAAAATTTAGGGTTATAATACAGTTAATCAAAGGAAAGGATTTGCTGTTTTTAATGCAGTCCTTTCTCATGATTTTGTTTACTTATTTGGTTACATGTGTAATTATTTAATTTTACATACTTATATATTTATATATATGTGTGTGTGTGTACATTTAAACTGCTTGTTTTCCGAGAGGGAACTAAAATAGTAATGTCAGAAAGCTTCCAAATAATTAAAGTCTATAAAAAAAACTTTTATAAAAAAAAGTTTTAAAATTTCGCTACCAAAGCTTATTACCACACAAACGTGTCTAATATTAGTTATTCTAGTTTTTATGGTAGAACCAAGCTAAATATGTCAACCAGAAGTCCACGGGTTTATCGTTCAACGTCTTTCTGTTGTTGTTTTTATTTATGTGTGTGTGTGAAATAATCGTATCTTATAAAATTACACAGAGGACTGTTTGACCAATCAAATCTCGATTTGTAATGCTGAAAGTCCACAAACTCACCAGTGACTCACCGAGGGACAATCTACAATTCCATATTTTCTAAGTTTAAGTGTAACTTTACGTTTCTGCCAAACACAATGTAGTATTTGTTTGTTTGTTTGTTTCTGAGTTTCGCGCAAAGCTACACGAGGGCTATCTGCGCTAGCCGTCCCTAATTTAACAATGTAAGACTAGAGGGAAGGCAGCTAGTCATTACCACCAACCGCCAGCTCATGGACTTCATATTTTACCAACGAATAGTGGAATTGCCTGTCACATTATAACGCCCCCATGCGTGGAAGGTCGAGCATGTTTGGTGTAACAGAGATTCGAGCCCACGACCCTTAGGTTAGGGGTTGAGCGCCTTAACCGCGTGGCCATGTCATACCACACAACGTAATGATTATGCCGCGTGAAAACTTAGCTGCAACGAGTTAAAGAGTATGTGTTACGAACAGAGTGCTCGTGTTTAATGTTCTAAGCCCTTATTGAATGATATTTGGTGATTAAAAACAAATTTAATTTTTCAATATAAGGCCACGTTAAATCCTAAAATGTGATCACCATTTATAACACTGA
The DNA here is from genome assembly GCA_011833715.1 of Carcinoscorpius rotundicauda. NCBI lineage: Eukaryota > Metazoa > Arthropoda > Merostomata > Xiphosura > Limulidae > Carcinoscorpius > Carcinoscorpius rotundicauda. The sequence continues at coordinate 137,127,512 of CM022393.1, forward strand.
TTACACGAGCATTGTTTATTATCCGCTGAGATATAATTAACTTTTGATTTTTTTATAAAAATCATGTTCTAAAACTGACAAATGCTGTAACGTTTTTATACATTACTATTTTTTTCAACGATTAGAATTATTTATGAGATCATAACTGCCATTATTGTCATCACATTATGTCTCTCTGAACCTAAAGTAATTGGTAAACTTATGAACGTGATGTTTCTTTTATATCTCTCCCCACTGCCACAGCGGTATGTCTGCAAACTTATATTGCTGTAAACGTGGTCGTTTCCCGTATTGGGCGGAGCATAGATGGGCCTTTGTGTAGCTTTATGCTAAATAACAAACAATAACAATCTTTTATATACATCTCTCTGGGTGATCAGCGGTAACTTTGCTGACTTTCAACGCTAAAATCTGGGGTTCTATTTCCGGTGGTAAATAGAAGTCAGAAAGTTTACAGTGTAGCTATGAATTGTTTGTTTTGGAATATCGCACAAACCTATTCGAGAGTTATCTGTGCTAGCCGTCCCTAATTTAGCAGTGTAAGACTAGAGAGAAGGCAGCTAGTCATCACCACCCACCGCCAACTCTTGGGCTACTCTTTTACCAACGAATAGGGGGATTGACCGTCACATTATAACGCCCCCACGGCTGGGAAGTCGAGCATGTTAGGCGCGACCGGGATGCGAACCCATGCCGGGCCCAGCTATGAATTAAAATAATAACAACCTTTAGGTCACTACCTTACGAAACTAAATAATGCTATTTACATAAATAGTGATATATATATATATATACACATAATGTTGTAATATCTGTTGTCATTTTAATTTGCAGTTTATTTATGGCACGTTGTGCTATAAATATCCATTTTTGATAACAAATGTAGAAAAAAATGTATATCTAATTATTTCCGAATTCGGAAAGCCCGGCATAGCCAGGACGTTATGAGGATCGACTCGTGGTGAGAGAGTCGTGGGTTCTAATTCTCATCACATCAAACATGCTCGCTCTTTCAGCTGTGGTGACGTTATAACGTAAAGATTAATCCCACTGTTCGTTGGTAAAAGAATAGCCCACTAGTTGGCTATGGGTGGTGATGACTAACCACCTTCCCCTTAGTTTTTACACTGCTAAGTGACGGACGGGTACTGCGCGAAATTAAAAAAAATACAAACAAACTTTTAATTTTCCGAGCAAGTTGGTCAAGCTTGACCTGTCATTATGTTGTTTTTCCCTAATAACTTCAGAAAACAGCTAAGTCCAATGGTGTGATTGGATAAAAATAAAATTAAAAGAAACATTGCTTAAATTCAGATTTATTAACAACTACATATATATCTGTAAAAAAGGTAGGCCATCTTTCTTTATCTATCAACTTATCTGTCTACCTGTCTAATTAGATAAACAACACACCTGCGCGGAAACTTATGTATTCACTAATAAAGGAACGTCCCTAAATACCTTGTAACGTAGAACCAATGGACAGGTTGGTTATCAATCTTGGTTTATTTGATGACAGGCTCGTTGCTGTGCTGTTTATTTAGCGATCTCGAGTTACTACGATCTAAAGAGAGGACAAAGGAACCATCATCGTAAATGATGGAACTGCTCTCAGTGAAGTTACACATTTACGAAATGATTATCTCTATGAAAGCAATTTTCTCAAATGTTCTCTCGATGTTTAGTGGCTAAAAGCAGCATTTGTTTGATCAGAAACGTGTGGATCGTATTATCTGTACAATCCCATAATGATGATAGAAAACCATTTTCATGAAGCGTCTTTGTAATCTTTACTCCCTAGAGGGCCTGAAAGTCACGCATACGCCGTCTGGCTATTGTTGAGTTAGATACTGAGTTTGGTTAACATAGTATCGTGTTTCCTTTTCAAATAAATTGATTTCCACGATCTTTCTATCAGTGAGTTTGTCTGCTCTTTTTGAAAACCAATTGATTACCAAAACTAGCCTTTTCTTCCTCACGTGCCGTAAACTTAAACATATCTTAGTACTATTAATACCACATTCAGAAACCATATAACCACCATATTACGTTATGGAATATTGCATGACAACGATGGAAATAAATTATATGTTTTATTTTTTGAAGCAGTATTTACACTTGTTTGATATTCTCAAAGTTTTTTATTTCATTTTACAAGTCAAGGTTTCTTGTAACCACCTCTCAGTTGGTATGATTGTTGTTAGGCGCATTCTGGGTGTATGTGACAACATTGGGAATCGTATCTTTACTTTCTTTTTCGTGTTCTAAGGTATGTCTTTTTCTGTCTACTAGGTACCGGCACATAACTATTTACTGCAGGCTATAACTTATATTTGTTTGTATACGTTATTACGACGTTCTATATACTATAGTCTACGTTCTTGTATTTGTTTGTGTACGATATACTATTTGTTATCGAGTAAAAAAAACAAAACACGACGAATTATACTATTTCGCCCACTTGTGCTGTCTACTTATTGACCAAAGAACTTTGGGACTGCTTTTATAAAAGGAATATCCTGACTATAACATCTACACTTTATCCTGCAGCATAAACACACAAAATATTGTCTGCTTATGAATTTACAATAATATTATGCATTGATATTAACTGGTCAGTTTATTCGTTTTTGTTTTTGGTTTTTGACGTATTACCATATTGTTTTAGCTCTGTATTGTTATATAAAATAACTAACGAATTATTCTCTGTTTTAACTATAAGGTTACGGTTTTAGTTGCGAGCTTTGTTTTAAATTAGTACATTTTGTTGTGCTGTCAATTAACACTGAAAATAGTGGAGAAGAAATAAGTTTATTGTGTCAAATTTGGGGACTGGTTTTGTTTTTATTTAAGCCCCCTCTTTACTGAGCACAGAGAGACTCTAATAGGTGCGTTTAAATCAATATAAATTACACATTTTCTTCATTGTGTAGCTTTGTGCTTAATTCAAAACAACAACAACACATTTTCTTCTTCTATCAGGTAGTGGCTCAGAGAACAGTTTCTAACACATCAGGTCTTCTGTTTAGTTGACGTGTCTGAGTTCTTTGAAATAATGTTTCAGTAAAACGAAGAGCTCGACGTCATTCGTTCATACATTCATTCATTTTCGAAAATATTTTCAAATAATTTATTAAAAAATAAACGAATATCACTAGAACTCCTTTGCACCGAATTAAGATAGGTTCACAGCAGGTGTTAAACCCTGAAGGTGTTAACCTTCATGGGAATTCGACGTTCCAGATCGACTCTGCAATCACTCCTACAAACACTTAGTGTTCGTGAGTCACCTTTATCACCCCCATGGCCACTTTAAGGGAATTTTGGCGGGATATATAGTGACCTCAAATGGCCGAGGTCAATCCAGAGGTGGGGTTTGTAGAAGCACAGAAGATTAGAGACATAAAGGAGGCTGGTGTGGGTGGGCACATGGAGTCCTGCCAGCACCTAGGGCAGCTCTTGTATTCATCAGCGTGCAGTCTCGTATTGGCTCCCCCACACAAGCTACATAACAAAAGCATCCCCAACAAGCACAGGGTGGGCCATCATATGCAGAGTACGTTACAGATAATATAAAGATCACAGAGTTTTTCAGGACAAAAGCCAAGCTTTAAAATAGCCACAGTTAGAGGGTGTCGTCACCAACTTGAGTGCCCACGGCTGAGACGGTATGTAATTGCTACAAAACTAACGCTATGTATATAATACAGTAAAAGGTTAGGCCCTAGGGAATATGACCACGTGCAGGAGGGCGCGAGCCGTTTTTAAATCATTAAAAGAGACATTTATGGCAAAATTTCGAGAAAAAAAGGTCATATATAAAACATATTACAACAGGTATTTTGCGTTGTTTTTTTGGCTTGCCACCTACGAACCATGAATCATAGAAAACGTCATATATAATATTTTCCTTTTTTACAGTGAAGAAATCCTGAACCCCATCTCGATGGTTAAAGGGTAGCAATAAGAGGCATACAAATAAAAAATATACCGTTAAACATATTTTTACCCTTACAAATTATAAATAATATAACGCCCTCTTACTACAGACAAGATGGAACGAAGGGTTATAAACTTATATATAACATAACATGCTGAGACATTTTCGAATTTCTTTCTACTCCGCCAATGGCCCCGGCATGGCCAGGTAGGTTAAGGCGTTTGACTCGTAATCTAAGAGTCGCGGGTTCGAATCCACGTCACACCAAACATGCTCGCCCTTTCAGCCGTGGGAACGTTATAATGTGACAGTCAATCCCACTATTCGTTGGTAAAAAAGTAGCCCAAGAGTTGTCGGTGAGTGGTGATAACGAGTTGCCTTCTCTCTAGTCTTACACTGCTAAATTAGGGACGGCTAGCGCAGATAACCCTCGTGTAGCTTTGCGCGAAATTCAAAAAACAAAAAAGAACAAACTCCGCCAATGAAAGATTTCACATGAACGTGCAAGTCGCACCAATAAAACAAATCCAGAACATCTTCAGTTGTGACATTTTTATTAGTTTGAACCGTCCATTCTTTCCTTTCTTTCAGTCTTTAAAACTGTAGCCGGCAATGGTAGGCATTATCTAGCTATGACTTAACACAAAAATTTAGTTCATTGATTTATTAATGGAGTGTTTTGATGGAAGAAAAAAAAGTTATTTTCGTTGAAAAAAAATTATCTGATAATATTCCAACCTTATTTCTCAACCAAAATAGCTTCTGGATATTTTCCAACCTTATTTATAAACCAAAACAGGTTCTGGATATTTTCCAACCTTATTTCACAACCAAAATAGCTTTTGGATACTTTCCAACCTTATTTCTTAACCAGAACAGGTTCTAGATATGTTCCAACCTTATTTCTTAACCAAAACAGGTTCTGGATACTTTTCAACCTTATTTATAAACCAAAACAGGTTCTGAATATTTTCCAACCTTATTTCTCAACCAGAACAGGTTCTGGAAATTTTACAACCTTATTTCTCAACTAAAACAAGTTCTGGATATTTTCCAACCTTATTTCACAACCAAAACAAGTTCTGGAAATTTTACAACCTTATTTCTCAACCAGAATAGGTTCTGGATACGTACCAACCTTATTTCTCAACAAAAACAGGTTTTGGATATATTTCAGACGTAGCCAACAGTATTCTTTGAAATAAATTATGTATAAGAGCCGAAAAAAACTTTTTTCTCGTCCAAAGTATTGAATTACTCAGTTTTATCTACCATCTATTTTTGATATTAGTGTGTTGATAGCACAAAATATTCCAATTACAGCACTCTCAAAGAGAAAAACAATTAGTTCCTGAATTATTATTAAGACATTATACTGTCAGATTAATTGATTTTAAAAGACAATATAAAATTACTATTCTAAGGAAATATATTAGAGATGGCGCATCTGTACTAGCAGTTGCTAATTTTTGTAATTACGAAAACTTATAACCTGAAGATGACCTAAGAAGGTTGAAACGTGTTTTTCTGCTTTATTATTAAAAGTTTTAATTTTAATACCAGCCGTCCTGAGATACACAGTTGCTAATTTTAAACTGACAGACTAGAGGGAAGGTAACTACTTAAGAATACCGATCGCCCACTTTTAAGCTACCGTAATGAAGATTTCACTGTCATTCTTATAACGCAACTACGAACCCAAAGTTTTTGTTTTCCATTTTTTTGTAACGCGGGACTTGAACTTTGAGCTCTCTGGTTCACAGTTCCGTACGCTATACTACGGGCAGCCAGCCCACAACTGTTTAAATTACAAACCATGCGACATTTCGATTTTTGTTTAGAGTTTCTGTTTGACATAGTCATTTAATAAAGTAAGGAATGGCCAGGTGGTTCGGGCGATGGACTTGTATTACGAGGATCACGGGTTCGAATCCAACTCACACCAAACATCCCTGCCCTTTTAGCCGTATGGGCGTAATGATGTGATGGTCAATTCCACTATTCGTCGATAAAAAGTAACTCGAGAGTTGGCGATGGGTGGTGATGACTAGCCAGCTGCCTTTACTTTATTATTACACTGTTAAATTAGGGACGGCTAGCGCAGATAGCCTACGTGTAGCTTTGCACGTAATTCAAAACAAACCAGAGAGTTTTCACAAGAAAATGAATAAAATATTTTACATCGTAACTGTGAAGTTTTTAGAAAACTTGTTTTTTTGCACGATCGGCACTAACACATATTGACACTTTAGCTTACTTGATGTCAACCATAAAACTCAGAGGTCGGTACTTTATATGATTAGATTTGGCTAGAGAAACTAAACAAAATTAAACTAAAGTTTTCGAAGAATCTGGCACGTTGATAACCAACAACCGAAACGAAAGTATATTTTTAACCAGTCTAAAGGAGTTGTTTCGAAACACGATAACAATATTTTTCGTTTAAAATATAGACGAGACTGCTTTATGCGATGACATATATATGTGTTTGTAATCATATTTCAGCCACAATAGATCTTCCATATCCACTAACGACGAGGCTTTTCGTTCATTACCGGGACTCGTCAGGCCGTTTGCCACATGACAGAAATTAAACGAACGGCGTTTACTGACACGCCCTTCGTTTTCATTTAGGCTGGGAAGCGCACGTGAGTAAATATTTGATAATATATTGTATAGCAGTTGAAATTAATGTCGAAAATCCCACACCTTTGTACACAAATTCAAATACAATGTAGCTTGGATCACGTTTCGAATACACTGGCAGCCAGTAAGCTTCAAGGAACTTAACCGTGAAATTAAATGCTACTAAGCTTGATTTGAGAGCTAACAAGTGCTTAAGGCATAGAGGAGATCAGTAAACCACCATACTCAATACCTATGAAACACAGGACATAAAAATGATTTACTAGTTCATATACGTGTGTGTGAGTTTATGTACGACATTGTGTAAACAGACAATGAATGTGCTACTAGTCTTAAAACAACGAACCAAACCAATCAAAGGCTTATAATGTCTCACGCTGTCTGTGTACACCATGGTAAAGTGAATGGTAAGAAAAAAAGAAATCACACATATATCTAGCTATCTGTAGGAAGGTTTATTTTGTACACAGAAAACGAAAAAGACACACACTATCTTTACCTTTCGAATAAAGTGAAATGAATTCAAGAACACTGAATGATAAATTAGCTACTTTCGTGATTCGTCACTTCGATCGTGTATCGTATAAAATTAACCAGTTTACTTATTAGAATTACAAGTGTTATTTACAGTTGTATTAATAGAGCAAATGAGCTAAGTTAACATTAGGAACGTTTAACAGCTGCTCTTAAAAAACTATACGCTGTTGTATCAGCCATCTAGTGGTACAGCGGAATTTCTGTGGTTTGGTTTGTTTTTATATCGCGCAAAGCTACACTAGAGCTATCTGCGTTAGTCGTCCTTAATTTAGCAGTGTAAGATTAGAGGGAAGGCAGTTAGTCATCACCACCCAAATCATTCAGAATTTCATTATGCCTATTTTATTTTCGTATTTGATATAAACAAATACACACACGTATAAATATTACGATTCAACGGTTCCAACAGAAGTGTTTATGATTAACTTCCTAACGTTTTGTCCCTCGTTAGTACAGCGGTAAGTCTACAGATTTACAACGCTAAAATCAGGGGTTCGATTTCCTTCTGTGGGCTCAGCAGATAGCTCGATGTGGCCTTTTTTTTATATGAAACACACACGCTCCTAATATTTTATAATCATCAGTTTGATAGTAGAGATTACGGATAAAAGGAGTCGTTCCTCTGATAATTTTAGCATCTCATATATGCATTGTTACGTGTTATAATTTATCTCGGAGAGTCTCCAATTTGTTATATTATTATTTCAAACAGCCAAAAATTTAATTTTAATTTAGAGATTAATTAAATATTAATAGGTATCGAATTTACGACACTTGCCAATAAGTTTGATACACACAATTTTCTTTCTCAACACAAATATATTTTAATATACAAACAACGATACAATTTATAATAACAATTATTACTAATTGTTATTACAAATGATGGTTTATATACAAGAGTTTTACAAACAGTACTGAATCTTATATCTGGTCTGGAACTGAAGCTTTCATCGACGTTCATGGATAGCAAATTAATTCTTTGTTGATACACCTGTACACTTCCCTTGACGACTAAAAATACTAATTTCCGAACTTAATTGACTAAAGTTAAACAGTTTATAATGTTTGAAATCTATAAAAGTTTCTGGACAAATTCTCTAATTTTTCGATTGATAAGCGTTAATCACAAATAAAGTTTCTGAAGCTTATAGTATACTGACTGTAGCTAACAAACTATAACAACTGTCTTTCGTCGGTTTATATACTCACGTTATATTCTTGAACGTTCAACAATGTTGAAAAACACGCTAGCATTTTTGTGAAACAAATGTTGCTGATTTTTACTCTCAAGGATCTTTTATGAATTTAGAAAACAGGCAGAACTTCCGTTATACACATCCAACGATATACGTCACATGCATAAAAACAAACATAGGTATTAAACTAAATGTATAACATAAATCTATTACAATGTAAGTATTTAATATTATTTAGAGGTGTTATTTATATGTGGATATAACGAACACTCTATTTATCGGTGTATAAAATGATACATTTTACTCTTAAAATCAATGCCCAATTTTAACTCTTGTTACACAGGTTCAAAGATAGAGCTTTGGTAATAATTCTCTGGTTCGTAGCATATTTAACCCAAACTACGTTGTTTCTTACATTTTTGTTTGCTCATCTGAGTATGTAGACACCGTATTAATTCTGCATTATAATCACATATTTGTGATTGTATCGGTTGTCTCGATTACTCATAACTCGAAGTTGTTTATCTCAGATTCTGGTTACAGTAAATCAAGACATTTGTGAGTTGAAATGTTTTGATTTTACCTTCATGTTAATATATTACCGATGTTACATCAGAAAGGTTAGTTTCTGTAATCTCCACTAATTTTGTAAATATGTTTTGACAAGAATCACCGTATCTTTAGGTTTAGTATTTTTGTAATAGAAGTTTAGTTGTGACGAAAACTTTGTGAAGTTGTTTATCACGTTTGATAAATATAAGTACAAGTGTATTTTTTATGTCTTAAAATGCTTCAAATAGCTCAGTGTACTAATATTTATTACTCCAGGCACAGACTCACATAGTTTAAACATAAATCATTACTATTTGTTTACAAAAGTAACACCATAGATCTGCTTGAAAACAGAGACCATCCTATAAACCGAACCTCAAAGAAATACATTTAATTTCCTAAAAATATCCAGTGCTGTCTCATACCTGGAAACATCCAATACGTTAGCAAATACGTCATGTGTATCGAGCAATAAGTACGGTTTTTTTCTTTTGTGAAAACTGTTATGCGGCTTTAACCTTGTGCAAAAAAAAATAGTTTCCTCGTCTGCATAAAGTGTTATTTCTGTTTGTCTGTCCGTCTCTGTATCTAATTGTGAAGTGTGAAAAACCTTATGAACAAGTTACACATCTGATATTTTTTCGTTACTCTGAGTAAAGGTTTGATGTTCTTCAGACCATGCAGTATTTTTCAGTTTGAATCCTGTCCAAAATAGGCCTGCTCTCTCAGGGGCCCGGCATGGCCAAGCGTGTTAAAGCATGCGCTCGTAATCTGAGAGTCGCGGTAAAACATTCTCGCTTCTCCCAACCGTGGGGGCGTTATAATGTAACTGTCAATCCCACTATTCGTTGGTAAAAAGAGTAGCCCAAGAGTTGGCGGTGGGTGGCGATGACTAGCTACCTTCCCTCTCTAGTCTTACACTGCTAAATTAGGGACGGCTAGCACAGATAGCCCTCGAGTAGCTTTGTGCGAAATTCCAAAACAAACAAAGCTTTCTCCGGTTAAAACACGTTATCAAAGAAGCTCAGCTAACCGTGGAACCTTTAACAAATATTCACAAAGTGTCTCATCTTAAGTATTCTTTTCAAATAATTTTCAAGTTGACGTTCGTCCAAAATTAAGTTCCAAACTAATCTCTACAAGATTTCCATTTAGGGCGATAGGGCATATATATTCTTTTGCGATCTGCTTTTCTGATTTAACATTTTAATCATATAATAATGACACAGGTGTGGTTCATGGTTCAGCCTCTGTCGGTTTGCGCTGTCGTGATTGTTCGTTATTTGTTAAATGCCCCTGCTATTTGCACGAGAGGTAATAAAATTTTCATTGCTTCGAACGCGGGAACGCGTATGCAACGTAATCATTACACGCTATTGACTTAAGCAGCACTTTCTCCATCTGTTCCGCCCGTTCGGTGTAGGTTTTAAGACGAAGTGGAAATGGCCTCTGCGCTCTTTTTAAAAACGTTCTTTTGACAGTACATACGTTCGCGACGTTCACTTATATTATTTTAAAAATCGCTTTTGTTCCGAGAAACACCATGATATCGCCACTTGGCGATTAACATTACTACGAAGCTAAAGAAAACTTCGTGGGTTAATACGAAAATATTGAGGGTAACAAGAACGTATTAAAAATAAACATATTCAGTTGAATCATTGAATATGATTTGTTAATCTCTATTTACTAGTTGTGCAGGAAACATTAGAGCTATCCCAATGATCCGAAATATTGCAGGCTTTTTTTTTAGCCTTATAAAATGTTTATTATAAGGAAGGTATTGGTAATACAAGTAAAAGATGCGTGACGTAAGGATATATGATATGAATGAGGGATATATGGTATAAGGGATGGATGTATTAAAGTTTACATATTATGCTGAGTAGTAGCTTGCGAAGCGCATAATTTTTTTCATGATTCATGGCATGCGCACGTTTTACAGATGTCACGATAAAACAAATTACAACGTTTACGCCCCTAATGTGACGTCATTTTACTGTCCACTGACTGAGTGACAGACAGTACACTACTGCAGCACATTCCAGATCGCCTTTGGCCTACTGTCAGGGAAGTTTGATAGATAAATATACGAGAGACAGGTATAAACAAGCAGGTTAATTGCAAAATAAATCAATGGAAAAATCGCAAGACAGACAGAAGTAAACAGACGGGTGAATAATAGATACATTAATGAATAGAAAACGATAGACAGGTTAATAACTAAACATACTATCGGATAAGCATGCGACATACGGACTTAAACAGGCGGATAAAAAGAAACTAGATTGATAACTAAACGTATGAAGTACAAGCATAATCAAAAACATAAACAAATATCGACAAATGTATAAAAGAGGTAAATAAATAAAATGACTATTGACTGAAAACTTATAAACAGGTGTTTGATACTCGAATGTACAAGGACAAACAAACAACGATAATTATAAACATTTAGAGAGCAATCGCTAGATAAAGTTAAGAAAGAAAGAATTTCATTAATAATAAACAAAAAGTGAGGCTTGACAAATCTTGCTTGTGTATGAAGCGGTGAGAAATAGTAAAAAGTATAATCTTAATACATCAGGTTAAACACTTACTAACCCTAAATTACAAAAGTTTCCATGTTCGTGAGAAAACTACACACGATGTCTTCTAACACGACATATAACGCGTATTTAGTAAGAGTGATACATAGCGTTCAGTCGGTGAGGTACGCATACAGCATTGCGAGCACATAGATACAGTTATTTGAAAACAGCTGTAAATTCGCTGAATGAAACCAATCCAAGACAATATGTCAGCAAAAAAAAGTAGAACAAGGTTAATCGCCTTCTAATAAACCAAGGAGCCTAAGACATTAAAATCAATTAAATAATATTATAGAACCCAGCATACCATCTCTATACGTGAAACACAATGTCCATGATTCGAGATAGCCTTGCAATCCGATCACGATTCGTGGGGATATTAATAGAAAGAGCCATTTACATACGAAGATTTTTTCTTGATGACATATACTCTTCAAAAAAAGAAACGTAAAAGGCAAAATTTGAGACACATTGTTAACAAGTGTATTCCGGGTAGTTCTGTATCACATGTGTGAAACTTTGCACATTCACTGGTGAACATTTAAAGTCTGCAAGGGTGAAGTCTACTCTCATTAATTGAAGTTTAACGTCACTCAACGTCAATAACGAGTATGGCCCCCGTGAGCATCAATAACTGTTTGGCATCTGCTGCCCAAGGAAGCGATGAGATGACGAATCACATCCTGTGGAATGGCTGTCCACTCGGCCTGCAAAGCTGAGGTAGAGTCTGCGGTTGAGGTTGTCGCCGTCGCAGACGTCGGTCTAACTCGTCCCAAAGATATTCGATGGGGTTTAAATCTAGTGATCTGGAGGGTCAGGGAAGAACATTGATGTTGTGGTGTCTCTAGAAAACAGTGGTGAGTCGGGCTGTGTGAGGACTGGCATTGTCATGTTGAAAAACGTCGTTGACGTTCATCATGATGGGTTGCACATGGGGCCTAATAATCTCTTTGACGGTTATGTACGGTCTGATCGGAAATCCTACGCAGCCCTGGTATGATTGAGACAGTAGACGTGGCAGCGGTGGTCTTTTCCCGAAGGTGACGTAACCGGATGTAGCGATCTTGTGCGGGCGTGGTCACATGAGGTCTGCCAGATCGTGGACGGTCGCGAGTTGATACATGTTGTTGGTGACGATTCATTAGCCTTGTGATGGTGCTTGGGTGGACATTCACAGCTCTAGAAACATCTGATCGAGATTCGCCTGCTTTCAACAACCAATGGCGTTGTTGCGTTGTGCTTCAGTCAGTCTTGGCGTAACTGTATTGCGTGTCGGTGGCTTAACACTTAGCTATGGAAACCGAGAACCCGTCACTTTTATAGGGATTTTGCACGTGTTGCACTTGCAGAACAAGCAGATCTCTCAAACAAATTTATTGGACACGAATGCGTTTTAGCGAAAAATCCGATGATTTCCTCCGTTTTCAAAGTGCACAACTTTTAATGTCATTTTGTTCTGAAAATCAGTGCCTTAACACGTGTAACATCACATACTCTGAGCTTGTAACGTTATTACATATATTTCTCTTTAAAATAACAAAAATATCCCTTTTTTGTTTCTGTTTTTGAAGAGTATATGTTCTGCCATCTGTTGGTAGTTTCTGAAATATTTTAAGCTAGAGATATTACACTTTGAAGCTTGTTTCATTATCAGGAAGTTTATTCATACCACTTGATTCACGAGCAATTTTAAACTATAAACTTTTCTTTAAAAAATTGACAAATTATCAGAATAAATTAGTTGCTGCTTGCTTACTAAACATAATTATTCAATAAGAAAAATAATTTTAGTTAAATTTGAATTAATAGTATATAACAATAACGTTTAAAGGAAATTGTAAAGATGTTGTTGTGTTTTTTTAATCCGCTTGTCTATAACTGTTTTTCAAGAACCATTTGGTTAAAAGACAAATATTTCAGATATTAGTCAAAACAAAATACGTTTTCAAGTGAAAAACGAACAAACTCTCCATGGCATAAAATCTATCCACCTGAGATTATAACGCTGAAAATCAGGTTTCGATACCCATGGATTAAACATCTTTATGCTTTACGACAAGAGCATTATTTATTTTGTTCTCCTTAGTTCACAGTTACAGAATGGGCTATCAGTACTTTGTTAACTGGGGCAAAGAAAGCTTTTGATTTTAACTTTTAAATATTCAGCTGGAGTTCTAGAAAAAAAAATCGCCATCAAAGAATAAGTAATTATCAATTATCAATGAGTAATTTTCGATTCAATGAAAATAAAATAACAAAAATTGCTTCTGCAACTTCTAAAGATATGCCCCCAACCAGTGGCTCAGCGGTCTGTCTGTGGACGTATTGTGCTATAAACCGGATTTCGATACTCGTGGTGAGCAGAGCACATGTGACCCAATATGTAGCTTTGTGCATAACTACAAATACACAATTTCTATAGATACATCACGAACTCGTACTTGAATATAAGCAGGTTTACTGTGATTGGACACCTGAACGAAGATATTTATTATTATTATTTATATCTAGAATACACCTAACCATTTACTTTAGCTGAGTATTCTGATTAAAATGTGATGTGTGTGACATCTGTATGCTTCCCAAAGGAGTAATACATATCAGGCGCTCAGAGCGTGAAATTAGGATATATGGTGACGCCATGTCGTGATAGGAATAACAGCATACGTTTCAGGCTGTTTATTGCCTATATATATATATATATGCTATTTTATGAGATAAGGGCTGTATTTCACGCACACTAATATGAGAACGATAATTGTAATTACTCTGGAATAACTTTTCGATGACTTGGTGCACGTGACTCATTACGAGTTAGTCCATGTGTAGAGTAAACAAAAGACTGTTTGCAATCGTGTTCGGCAACAGTGATAACAATTCCAAATTTCGATTATCTTATATAATTGTATGTTAGCTAAATCGTCATGCTGGACTTTATAAAAACTTTCTTATTTTCTGTCATTCGAAATGAACTGAGCAATTTCGGCGTTGCAAAACGAAAACGAAATGTTGGTGGTTTTTTTGTTTGTTTTTTAATTTCGCGCAAAGCTAAACGAGGTCTATTTGCGCTAGCCGTCCCTAAGTTAGCAGTGTAAGGCCAGAGGGCCAGGGCCCAGCATGGCCTAGCGCGTTAAGGCGTGCGCTTCGTAATCTGAGGGTCGTGGATTCGAATCCCCGTCGCACCAAACATGCTCGACTTCCCAGCCGTGGGGGCGTTATAATGTGACGGTCAATCCCACTTTTCGTTGGTAAAAGAATACCCCAAGAATTCGCTGTGGGTGGTGAAGACTAGCTGCCTTCCCTTTAGTCTTACACTGCTAAATTAGGGACGGCTAGCACAGATAGCCCTCGAGTAGCTTTGTGCGAAATTCCAAAACAAACAAACCAGAGGGCCTTCCCTAGTCATCACCACCTACCGCCAATTCTTGGGCTATTCTTTTACTAACGAATGGTGGGATTGACTGTCACATTATAACGCTCCCAAAGCTGAAAGAGCGAGCATGTTTGGTGCGATGGGGATTCGAATCCGCGACCCTCAGATTACGAGTCGAACGCCTTAACCCACCTGGCGATGCTGAGCCAAATGTTAATGGAATGAGAAAACAATAATACAGCTGTTTAAGAATATTTTGAACTTTGAGACATTCGACAGAGAGCACTATTTGTCACGTGGTCGGTTATTATATTCTGATACTATTTCTGTGTGTTATATTTCACGACACGCTTTGTTTATATTTCAAATAATGTCCCGCTCTCACTGTATGTCAGTCAAGTCAATGATTATACGTATATACAAAAACTGTAGGAACCACCATCCACAAGTCTGTGATTATATGTATATACAAAAACTGTAGGAACCACCATTCACAAGTCTGTGATTATACGTATATACAAAAACTGTAGGACCACCATTCACAAGTCTGTGCTTATACGTATATACAAAAACTGTAGGAACCACCATTCACAAGTCTGTAATTATACGTATATACAAGAACTGTGGGAACCACCATTCACAAATCTGTGATTATACGTACATACAAGAACTGAAGGAACCACCATTCACAAGTCTGTGCTTATACGTATGTACAAGAGCTGTAGGAACCACCATCTACCAGGAAACTTTACAAGTCTGTGATTATACGTATATAAAATGGTGGTATTGTTAAGTATTGTTAATATTGTTAAGTACACTGATAATATTCTGAAAAATTGGTAATTCAGAATTCATGACTTAACAAAGCTGCAGATAAGATAATAATAATAAATATAAGTTTGTAGTAACACAGAAATAGTGTTTATTTATTATGACACTCAAGAAAGAGACGAACAATACAACTTATCGACGACTGTACAGAACCTTCCTCTGGCTGTTGGTAGTTTCATCTTCACCTTGAGAGCATGTGGATAAGTGTGGTAAGTTAACCATTAAATGCTTAGTACAATATCGCTGATTCTTTCAGCAGTACTTGTCACTCCCGTTATTGGTCATTCATACGTAATCCTTCACTTCTAAACGACCAGTAACACA
Organism: Carcinoscorpius rotundicauda; assembly: GCA_011833715.1. NCBI lineage: Eukaryota > Metazoa > Arthropoda > Merostomata > Xiphosura > Limulidae > Carcinoscorpius > Carcinoscorpius rotundicauda. The sequence goes on from CM022393.1 coordinate 137,143,505, forward strand.
CGTAGTACAAACAAAGAAAGTGTCCTATGACACTAATAGGACACTTTCTTTGCTGTTTCAGAAATAAAAAACAAACAAACAAACAATCAATTTAACGTTGTTGTTGTTTTGAATTAAGCACAAAGCTACTCAATGCGCTATCTGTCCTCTGCCCACCAGAAGTATCGAAACTCGGTTTTTAGCGTTGTAAGTCCACAGACATAACGCTGAGCCAATGGGGGGGAGGGCTCAATTTCATGACGTCATTACAATGCAATTAACATTTCCTCGGCCGTTTCGGATGAAGGGCTAATCTTATGAATATTGTATATAATCAAAGAAGTAAATGTCGGTCTTTTGTTGGGTTTATACGTAGTGGTAAGGGAGTGAAGAGACCTTCACATGTGAACGGTTATTTACAGTTTCACACATTATACATACATCTCCACTACGTTTAATTGAAAACAGATCTGGAGCGTTTACGGAACAGATATTTATGAGCCTACCTATCGGACGAGTTAGAACATAAGTAAACCTTATTGGAAATCGAATTTCTCTTCATTGTTCAGTGAGGTCGAAACGTATAGGTTATGTCTTGGCAGGTGTTTGTTGTCTCGTTTAAAACTGCTGTTAGTTACCACCTGCGTAACAAATGACAGTCTGTGTAGCTACAGAACGTGACACGAAATGAAAGATCAAAAAACACACCTAACTTTGATATTTACACGTACTTTGTGTGATCAAATTCTTCCAACGCGAACTATTCCGACGAGCTGTTTTTTATTCTGATTTATCTCTTCTTGCGAGATGGGTGTGGCTCGAATCCTTTGTAACAGAGGAGCACCTTGGGAGTTTAATCTTAATTTTGCTAAGTTAGATAAACTGTTCGTCGCCGCGAGGTTCTGAAATTTTAATGAATTTCAGGAAGTCTGTTTCTGAGCACTTCTCAGGGCCACGTTAAAGTAACTTGAGATGCGACTGCAAAGAAACTGTTATTAAAGAACTTTGTTCGTCGACTGTTCACACTTTCCACATAAAATTCAACCAACCGCGTTTAGAAAGATAAGTTGATAACTAATATAAATAACGTGAATGTTTATGTTTTGCATAACGTGGACAAACAATTAGGTGGACAAACGATTAGGTGGAGTAAACTGAATGCCAGAAATTATTCTTATTGTTTATTTGAGAATTTTGTTCAAAACTACTAAAGACTCGTCTAGGTAGGTAGCCTTTGTGTAGCTTTGCGCGAAAATTTTGAAATGAACAGATGTTTTCAATGGCATTAGATCGCGAATCCGAAATCCACTGATTCATAGATTAAACATGCTAGCCAATAGATCACGTCTGACTCGCCAGAAAATATAAAACTCATACAAACAACGATTTTTCGAAAACTATCCATTCATTTGACATATTTTATTTTGCTGGTCCAGCAAGGCAAAGTGTGTTTAGGCGTTTGACTCGTAATCTGAGGGTCGCGGGTTCGAATCGCGGTGCACCAAATATGCTTACGTTATAATGTGACGTTAAAAAAGTAGCCCAAGAGTTGGCGGTGGGTAGTGATGAATAGCTGCCTTCCCTCTTGTCTTACACTGCTAAATTAGGGACGGCTAGCGCAGATAGCTTTCATGTAGCTTTGCGCGAAATTCAAAACAAACAAACTTTAACCAACTAGTATCACTTTGCTTGTCGGTGTCCCTTCTGTTCTGGTAATTATTTTGTTAAGAATACTTCTTATACAAAGTCCACGAATAATCAGTAAGCCATACTTTGTGTTAAAAATTTAATTTTTCCCTATGTATTTGTTCCCTATTTATTTGTTCCCTATTCATATGTCCATGGAATGGCCACACGTGTATAAACTTTCAGAACAGCCATATCCTTGACATCCATAACGTCTACAAAAATCAAAACCACAATCACAAGTTTATAAAAAGCATTTTTTTTCTTTGGTCTACAAATAAACGTATGAAGTTGCCAAAATAGAGGTTACATTTTATAAGTTTGTGATTGCGGTTTTATTTCTTCTTTGATTATTTTTATAACAGGATTCCTACCTCATTTTAATATTCATAATATTTCATACTCTTTTTTGGTTGTTTCTTATGTTATACCCGCATGAAGTATATATTTTACCTTTAGAAACTGTCACGTGTCTATCCATCGATATGTAATGTTATGTTGGGTTAAAAGATATTTAAGTTCGTGAATATTACTTTTATCATCTCTGAAAACATCCGTATATATTTATCGAAATATCATAAGTGGATATACACAGAATAGTCAAGTAAGCTGAAAATATCTTGTAGCGATAATCCGAGCCGTTTAAAGGCTAGCCCCGCTGACGTGATCAGATACACAGGTAAGTAGAGATGCTATTTTAGAAATTTTCGATATGTTATACCACAGATGTTTTAGGGTATTGTTAGTATATATGTGCATAACAATACTTTGAGTGATCGGCTTTTCGTTTGGGATTTCAATGGGATGTTTCTTGGAGCGCGAATTATTTGGAAACTTTGTCAATCCCTGCTATTAAGTAACAACGAATAAACATTGCAAAATAATTCAAATATATCTTCCATTATAATTTTCAAAACTTATGACCCGTTTGATATAACTTTTGTTATGCTGCATATAGAAAACGTTTTACGTGACATATTACTACTCGTTTGGTAGAAAATGGCAAACATAAGATATGTTAATCTTTATAATGCGAAATTGGTCGATATTTATGGATTTTATCAGTCGAGTTTTTACAAGGCAGAAAGGAGGAAAATGGAAAGACTGAAGCTTCATCTTTATCAAATAACAGTTACCTAGGCTTCAAACAATCCAAGCGTGTTATACTTGGAAACAGAATGAACGTACGAATATATCATTTAATATAAATATATATACAAAACCAGTTGTCTTTGGTAGTCCTCCTTTCGTTTGTGTCCATTAGCAACAAAACTATAACCTGATATTGTTGCCTTAAGTACCTATATAAAAAAACAAAACTATGACCTGATATTGTTGCCTTAAGTACCTATATAATATAACAAAACTGTGACCTGATATTGTTGCCTTAAGTACCTGTATAATATAACAAAACTATGCCCTGATATTGTTGCTTTAAGTACCTATATAATATAACAAAACTATGACCTGATATTGTTACCTTAAGTACCTATATAATCTAACAAAACTATGACCTGATATTGTTGCCTTAAGTACCTGTATAATATAACAAAACTATGACCTGATATTGTTGCCTTAAGTACCTATATAAAAAAACAAAACTATGACCTGATATTGTTGCCTTAAGTACCTATATAATATAACAAAACAATGCCATGATATTGTTGCTTTAAGTACCTGTATAATATAACAAAACTATGACCTGATATTGTTACCTTAAGTACCTATATAATCTAACAAAACTATGACCTGATATTGTTGCCTTAAGTACCTGTATAATATAACAAAACTATGACCTGATATTGTTGCCTTAAGTACCTGTATAATATAACAAAACTATGACCTGATATTGTTGCCTTAAGTACCTATATAATATAACAAAACAATGCCATGATATTGTTGCCTTAAGTACCTGTATAATATAACAAAACTATGACCTGATATTGTTGCCTTAAGTACCTATATAAAAAAACAAAACTATGACCTGATATTGTTGCCTTAAGTACCTATATAATATAACAAAACAATGCCATGATATTGTTGCCTTAAGTACCTGTATAATATAACAAAACTATAACGTGATATCGTTGCCTTAAGTACCTATATAAAAAAACAAAACTATGACCTGATATTGTTGCCTTAAGTACCTATATAATATAACAAAACAATGCCATGATATTGTTGCCTTAAGTACCTGTATAATATAACAAAACTATAACGTGATATCGTTGCCTTAAGTACCTATATAATATAACAAAGCTATGACCTGATATTGTTGCCTTAAGTACCTATATAATATTTCGAAAATTCACGAAGACCAACTTGGATTCCACCTTTGTAGATTGTTTTAGGTTTAATCTTATGCACATGACGAGTTTATTAAGCTTTCATGAGTTTGTTTTTTTTCAGTATTGTTGTTACTCTTTGAGGTAAAACGTATTTTTTCTTTCTTTCTTCTAAGCGTATTACCATTAGTCTTAAATAATAACGTTTCTTGAAATTAGTTCTCGGGCTTAAACTTTATTATGGAATTTTTATCATAAAATTTAGGTCTGTTGGTTTTGGGTATTTCATTTTGTAACGGCGTTTAAATCGTAAGTTTTAAATTACACGAGGTACTTATAAAAACACGCTGTGGCAGGCGTGAAATATCGATTTATTTGCGAAAACGTCCACGTGCCACAGGACCACTTGAATAAGACAACTTCATGAAATAAAGAAATTGGAGGTACTGGAAGAACTGCTGAGACGCTACGGATTAAGGTTTGGGTGTCAAGATTATGTCTAATGAGGCCTTGGGCTCCTGCTGCTAAGAACTGTTTATTGAATATTTTGCTAACAGTATTTGAAAATAAGGTGTACTACACAGCAGTAACTAAAAAACTAAACACTTTTCTAATTTTTTTAGAACGCTTTTTTAACATTACAAATGGGGTGTAAACATTTTGATGACGTCATAATGTGGGAAATACAGTAAAAAGTAACATATAGGTAAATTTAAATAAGTGTTTGATAATTTTCATAAAGTTAAAAACTTACGAACACTGACGTTATAATAAGCTTTTGTCGGTTGATTTAAATTAACATATGTTATGTACACAAGTGAACTGCCGTTTTCTTTGCGTGTGTAACTCTCATTTTATAAGACATTGATAGGCCCCGCATGGCCAGGTGGTTAAGGCACTCGAATCGTAATCCGAGTGTTGCGGGTTCAAATCCCCGCCACACCAAATATGCTCGCCCTTTCAGCCGTGGGGATGTTATAATGTGACGATCAATCCCACTATTCGTTGGTAAAAGAGTAGCCCAAGAGTTGGCAGTGGGTGGTGATGACTAGCTGTCTCCCCTCTAGTCTTACACTGCTAAATTAGGGACGGCTAACGCAGATAGCCCTCGAGTAAACTACACGAAATTCAAAACAAACAACAAAAACAATCAGACATTGATTGAATTTAATTTTGCACCATTTTTATTTATTTTTTAGAGAGTATACTCTAAAACGGTTTATATTTTCTCAGTGTCTAATTGATTTTCTTTTGTGACGAGGGTAAAAGTTTGGTGAACGAATACCATTGAAGGAAAGGCGGAAGGTCTCGTTTATCGGTTTACAAAACTCCAATCTGTTATTCTTTTATGGGTCGGGCAAGGTTAGCATCCATACAGAAGTGAAAAGACAGAACTCTGAAAGAATTTAGTTTTAACCGCCAGAGGTCATTGACGTAACAAACGAATCATTTGACCTAACTCGTGAGTATTTTAATGGTTATCAGTTGAACCTACGGACACAAATTACGGAACGTTACTGGTCAGAAGCTGCCCCCCAGTGGCTCAACGGTATGTCTGTGCACTTACAACGCTATAAACCGGATTTCAATACCCGTAGTGGGCAAAGCACATATAGTCCATTGTGTAGCTTTGTGCTTAATTCAGAACAACAACAACAGCTGGTCAGAAGTCTTCTGGTTCATTCTCAGATTTTAGATTGCTAGAATTCTGTGGAAACTTTTGTTTTGGAATTTCGCACAAAGCTACTCGAGGGCTATCTGTGCTAGCCGTCCCTAATTTAGCAGTGTAAGACTAGAGGGAAGGCAGCTAGTCATCACCACCCACCGCCAACTCTTGGGCTACTCTTTTACCAACGAATAGTGGGATTGACCGTCACATTATACAACCCCACGGCTGGGAGGGCGAGCATGTTTAGCGCGACGTGGGCGCGAACCCACGACCCTCGGATTACGAGTCACACGCGTTACGCGCTTGGCCATGCCAGGCCCCTGTGGAAACTTTCGTATATCTTTACATGATAATCAGAGGCAACATTTATCAAACAGCCCGTGTTTTTTTTTCCTCGAGATTAAAAACTTTTAAAACATAGGAACCTAACATTTAGGTAGCGAAAGGTTCATATTTTAATTTCTAATTTCCAAGCTTTCAAAGCTAAAATGTGTAGGGATATTTTTTTTATTGTTTAAATGTTGTATAGATTTGTATGAAGTGGTTTGAATGAGGTGTTTACCATAATAATAATCATTATTTTTCTTCTGAAAAATTAGGTGTTAAGTTCAAATGAATAATACAAAAAAGAAAAACGATTTCAAAAATACGTTAAGATAGTGAAGGAGTTTCTGTGATAGGAGAAACACTCAGGGATACGACAGTGATAGTAAAACAAATGTATGCCAAGGAAAAGCATAACAGACCAAACGAAGAGGTCAGTCCTTGAGACAAAGAGAGTGGTAATAATCTGACACAAATATTACATCCTTCTCACAAACCTGACCTTAATATTTCATACCCTTAAACTCTTTTTGCAGCAAACCACTTGGGAGTTCGTGAGTTTGTTGATTATAAGACCCTAGTATCAAGATAGTATTAAGACACTAGTCACGCATAGAACAATATAATTAACAGTGATTAAATCCAATAATTATTGTTGAAGTTTATTGCGTTTGGTTTGTTTTGAATTTTGCGCAAAGCTATACGAGGGCTATCTGCGCTAGCTGTCCCTAACTTAACAGTGTAAGACTAGAGGAAAGGCTGCTACTCATCACCACCCACCGCGAACTCTTGGGCTACTTTTTTACCAACGACTTGTGGGATTGATCGTAACATTATAACGCCTTCACGGCTGAAATGGTGAGCATATTTGGTGTGACGGAAATTACGAGCCTTAACTACCTGACCGTGCAGGGCAGAGTATTGCGTAACTTGCTTTGAAAAATTAGTTACTTAATTTTCTTCTCATCAGATTCAGTGTGTTACACGCAGAAACTTCAGAACGACTCGACGTGAAATATATGGAATCCACCAATAGTGAACTATATATAAATTCGTAGATCGTTAATTTCAGTATTATGTAGTTTGACTTCAAACTTAATGCAACTACTATTTTAAGAAATATATTTTTTATATGACAGATACTCAATACGTGTTATTAATTAGGGAGAGTGGTTCTTTAAATATAACAGCATCTGTCTAAACAGCCGATTTGTTGAAAAGAGGGAACCTGTGGACATTCATTAAAAGTAACGATTGATTTGGTTTGTATTGAATTTCGCGCAAAGCTACTCGAGGGCTATCTGCACTAGCCGTCCCTAATATACCAGACTAGAGGGAAGGCAGATAGTTATCACCCCCCCTCCGCTAACTCTTGGGCTACTCTTTTACGAATGAATAGTGGGATTGACCGTGACATTATAACGTCTCCACGGGTTAAAGGGCGAGCATGTTTGGTGTGACGGGTAAATCAATAGTTTTTGATATTTTAACATCACCTAATGGTAAAATCGTGATGTTATTTAAAGTTATTTCTCAAGAGATCTCAGGTGAGCTGAAACTGGTTATTGTAGTTTAAATTATACTTATTTGGATTATGTTTGATTCGTACTTTTTTCTGGAATGAAACAACTTAAAAACACGTTTTATTTTGTTTCGGAGCTCAGTTTGTTGTTCTATTCGTTCGTGTATTCATTTGTAACGGTGTTATACGAACGCGTGCGCCCATTTAATAGACAGCATTGTCCTCTGTTAACATCTATTGACTTATTCCCTCTCTTACATCGTTTACCGAGTTTCCAACGAGCTCTCTGGTGTCTGTAAAAGTTTAGTAAGTAAACAGCTGCTCCAGTCAGAGGTACACATGTCGACTGATTTCATAGCGGAAACATTAGACGCCATTTGCAGCTGCTGAGCATTGTGCACTAATCTGGTTGTCATAACGACCTTTTAGACGCGGCAGCAAAATTTGTTATTAATTAAGCTCATCCAATTCGTCTTCTCTCTCTTGATAAGCAGATGGCGTTAACCTATGCTGCTGGTCACGTGAGACACTAGATACACCCACGTGTGGAAGGGCAGTTGTGCAACTATTGTAGGAGCACTAGGAGTGTATAACACGGTTCAAAGTTTCCTTTTGTTACGCCTAATTACTTTTCGTTTGCATTAAATGTACCTAATTAGGATTCGAAGCCAGGGTAGTCGTCTGTACCCGAGGAAAGGAAAAACAGTAGACATTCAATTATTAAATTATGCTAGTCTTCAAAAGAAATGTTTAAAAACAACAAAAATAAAATAAATAAAAAATACAGGTTGAAATACGAATAATTCGATTTGGTCGTCGTTTTTCACTTTTAGGGGCTCTACTTTCTAGATCTAGTATTTAAGTCAATAGCACTAAATTTCTGTTGTGTTATATTGTTTGAAAACAGCCCACAGAGGGCAGGACGATCGAGATTCAAGCAAAAATTTTTGGTAACTTCTGTTTCACAAACACATTCGGAGAAAACTCTTTGTTAAACCTACTCTAACTTATTCTCAAAAGATTATCAAACCAGAACAATAGACAATTTAATATTAGTTTTTCGCCCCGAATTATATCGGATCTTAAAGTTTTATACATCAGGCAGGTATTACACTGAAACTTTGTATTACTTCGCAACATTCAATAACACAGTAAATGTATGACGAAGACGAAGATCAATGACGTAAATGTACAATGCAGTAGAGACATTAAATTTGCAACTGATACATATTCGTAGCCAGCAGTTTAACTTTAAGGAGTTTATATAACTGAGAACTGTCCACTACTGTACGGTGATGCAGAAGTGAACGACAGTTGTATTACTGTCCACCATTGTAAGCTGTTGTATTATTGCCTATTAGTGCACAGTTTTGTAAACAAATGAATGACAGTTGTATTATTGTCAGTGTTTAGAGTAATATGACACATCCGGGTTTTTAAGTATATTTTGCCGTTACTAACAGAGTTATAAATAAGAAAAGATGTTTACTGTTCTGGTCAGTAGAATTTAAGGAAATTTGTTATACTAACATCACGATTGTTGACAACAGCAACATATTTTTAGTCTGTAAACGTTCACAGATTAAGTTTTATTGCTAATATGTTTTCTATTCATGGAACTTTCAGAGATGACGAGGTGTTGTATTGTTAGTTGTACGAACGTACAAATATCTATATAGACAACACGCTTGCATTTGTCTCTCGAGAAATTTCTCGCAAATATCTCGATGAAATACAACAACTCTCATGCAGTTAGAAAGGTCCTCGTTGGAAGAGTCCGGATTGTACGATGACTTTAAAGTTCAAAATCATCATACCTGTGTTTTGCTTAGTTACACTTTTCGACGGGGTATTTTGTATTTTTTCTTATAGTACAGCCACAACGGGCTATCAGCTGTGTCCAGGATCGAACCCCTAATTTTTGCGTTGTAAATCCGAATGCTTACCGCTATCCCAGCGGGAGGCCCTTATCGACAGAACGAGTAATGTACACGACTGCATAATGTCGTTGTCATCACGTGACGACTGCCTTCGATTTCAACATTACTTTTTTTCTTGCAAACTATTTCCCACAAATAACACATAATTCGTGTGCAACTTCATACAAAATGGACATTACACAAAATATATATTATATGGGCTTTTTCGACTTATTTATATCTTAAAATACGCATGCGTAGTTCGTTCAAATCCATACGCTTATTACTTTGTGGACACACATTAAGACGTTTCTGTATAATCAGCTAAATTAACCTTCATTTCAATTTTACTTTTACTCTACATTCCAGTCATTTAGCGTCGGTTCGTTTCATAGACTGTTATAAAAACCTTTAAGCTACTTTTTATTTACTACAGTTTTTATTTTTATTTTTGCGAGTTTCTTTGTATTAGCTCCTAAAACCGTATCATTCTGAACATATATAATTGTTTCATACTCTGTACACTATTATAAATACCACTACTTTACTTTGTTGTTTACTTTACGTGTAGTTTTATTAAATAAAGCTACGTCTACGTAAGTTATTTTTAATCTGACCTCGTGAAAAGTTTTCGAATATACCAGGATTTGTTGATCTAACACATAATGCCTACAAAAAAAGCGAGGCTCAAATTGCGTACGTGAAATCGATAGAATAGGGGAAATGCAAGCCAAGGGCATGAAAACGACTGCAAATGTTTTACGGTTCGCGATTATTATATAACAATAAATAGCAATATTACAAGTAAAACGTGATGGATTCAGTGTTTATGTGTTAAGTGTATACATTGTGACGAATTTACTATTATATGTTTCTCTTAATATCAATGTTTGTTTAAGTTAAATTTATAGTTAAAAATGTACCTAACTTATACTGTTAAATCTGTATTGCAAAATTCTTGCTTATTCACTAAATTTATAGAAGATTCTCGAGTGTAAGAATAAAAAACTTATGAGTGTGTACGTGAACACTGGTGTATCGTTCATATTGTTGTGCAGGCTGAAATTTCTAGGAACTCTTGGTATATATAATATTGATTTGCTATAGCTGATATACTATAAACCTCGGAAGCTGTAATTATGATTAACGTTCATTGATCGGGAACTTAAGGTATTTGATCAGAAACTTTTATAGATTTCGAACCTTACAAGTCATTTAACTTCAGCGGTGAAAAACTCGGCGTGTAATCAACAAATACACAGCCAGATAGCTCTCTGTTAAGTAAATTGTGCCTACATAAATTCAAAATTAATTAACTTATCGTGAATCCTCGATAAAATATCAAGGAAGTTCCAGGTCAGTTAGAAGACTAAATGTTGTTTGCAAGTTTGTAAAACTTTTGTGCATAGGTCATTATTTGTAATAACCTTTATTGTAACTCGTGTTATTACTTATATATTTTAATATATTTGTGTTAAAAATAAAATTGTGTCTATCACTGTTGTTGGCAGGTATCATAAATTGGATACATATTGACATTTATTTAACTCTTAAATTTAAATTATCATTCAACTCAGTTTTAGGTTATCTGAAATCGTAGCATGTTACAACACGCACACGTGTTGGACTGTGACTGTATTACAATCGGCAATATATAGTTTTCAGTTGTCTGTTTTTTTAAAACAATGAATACAGCCGTGGACATTGTTAACAGCGACAATATTAAAGTTTCGAAATAACATATAATTATCTTTACAAGTAGGGTGCTATTGATCAGACACTTTTATTCATTGCCGAATTGACAAAGGTTGTTTTTTTTTAAGCGTAAAGCTACACAATAGAATATATAGGCTCTGTTCACCAAAGGTATTCAAAACCGAATTTTTTGCAATATAAACCTCAGACTTACCTCTAAGTCAATGGGAGGCACCGAATTTTGGTTTGATTTGAAGAGATGGCTTACTTTAAGCGAATTGTTATGTTAATTAGATAATGCACAACTTTTCAAGTCGAGTCTTATGCTCGTTTGTTGTTTAATAAACACAAAAATTATTTAAAGCAGAGGATAGTTTAAACCAATATACGTGTATAACAATAGCTTAACCGACTTGTTTACTTATCAGTCGAGTCCTATGGTGTTGTAACCTTACCAACTGACACGTCTGTTTATGTACGGTTTTACAGGTTTATTCTGAAGCTGATTCACTCGGGTTAACAACTCTTGGCTGTTTTAAATGTTGCTTTGTTTTGCTTCATGGTGTCAATCAATTTCCCTCTTATTTCGGTAGACTTACAGCCATTTGACTTATATATGAAACCAACAACGTGGTTAGTAGGCCAGGAAAGAAATCATATTATTGTTTACCATCGTAAGTCTTTAAGCTAAAAATCTGTCACGGTTTATCACAATAATTACCACTGCATAAAATGCTTCTTCACAGACTTGCCACCAGGTAGCTGAACGACAAGTGTGAGGGTTTAGTAGCTAAAAAATCGGGTTTCGATACCAGCTTTTTTGTGCAGCTTTTGTGCTCATCTGCCGATTTTACGATATGATTTTATTATAAAGTATTAGAGCAAGTTTCAAAAGTTTATCTCGGGTCTTTCAAAGGCTTTACAAAGAACACTTTAGGTAAATATCAATCAGACGTGGCCCAGTAAAGATGTGAAAATATTTTGTGAATTTTCATGCAGAGCTACACATGGACTGTCAGCGTATGGATCTCCGTAATGTTGGACTCACAGACTAAAGAAAGACAGCTATTCAACAGCACCCGCCGCCAGTTCTTAAGCTCATCAAATCTGATTGAAGACTAGAATTCACCCACATATCCAAAATGCCAAGCGTTTAGCGGCAACAGAACAATTAATACTTTTTTCTCAGTTTCGTTAATAATTAATAATTATTGTAGCAATTACACTCTGTTGGTAACAACACTACCGTATAAGGGTTAAACACGTAACGAGTGCAAAGAAATCAAATCTTTATTACTTTATACACTGGCCTCGCATGGCCAAGCGCGTTAAGGCATGTGCTCGTAATCTCAGAGGCGCGGGTTCGCATCCGAGTTGCGCTAAACATGCTCGCCCTCCCAGCCGTGGGGAGGCGTTATAATGTGACGGTCAATCTCACTATTCGTTGGTAAAAAGAGTAGCCCAAGAGTTGGCAGTGGGTGGTGATGACTAGCTGCCTTCCCTCTAGTCTTACACTACTAAATTAGGGACGGCGAGCACAGATAGCCCTCGTGTAGCTTTGTGCGAATTTCAAAAACAGAAACTTTATACACCAATAATTATCGTTACAACTTCATCTAACATAGAAAGCGAGTAACTCCGTTACACCAGTGTTACTCTCGATAAATTTTAGTTTTAATTAATTAAAGATGAAAATCAAAGCTAATTCCATTCTTTATGAAAATACTTTATTTTTTTCATGAACTGAGAGAACAACCACTTCCTATTTCACAGAGTAATCCTTGAGTTTATCTCCCATTTAAGATAACCGACATTTTCTGATGACTTATCATTACTTACTTACTACATCTTTTGTAGAAGATGTAATGTGATGGACCCTAGGTTTAGTACAAACAGCCATTAAAGAAACAGATATTAGAACGATTAGACATAATGAAGACAAATATATGAAGTGGGTGTGGTCTTGTGGTACATTAGAATAAATGAGATGACTTAAACTACGACCTTAAAACAACAAAAAAAACACACAAAAATTCTTGGACCTAATGGAATTGGGAAAAGCTCTATAATAAAAGGCTGTGTCTTCTAACAACTAAGGGTTATGGAGAAATCACACGTGATTTCTTTTTACTTTTGTAATTATGCTGTTACACTTTAGTGAGTTAGTTTTTGCTTTCGCCTGCAGAGAAACGAACATTTGTAAGAATCGATTTTGATGGGTGAGCGAAGTGGAAAACCAGCAACTGTCCAATCAAATAAAGATCGAAAAATACAGACAGCCAATGAGGATGACTTACACTTGAACATACGCGTAATTGTGTCTGTGGAGTTTAATTCTGTTGATAATACTGTTTTAAAAGATAATTTATGGCTTTTTGACCAATCACAGATTAGAGTATATCAAGATTTCTTTTAACTAAGTGACCTATCACAGATCAGAGTACGTTAACTACGATTTATGTTAATAAATAACTTATAAAATAATCATCACGTATCTTAACGATGTTAAACAACATATTTGTTGGCTAGGAAACAATGTAACTAGAATAAGAATATGACATAACTGTAAGGACATAAACAATGTCACCTCGACATTTATTGTACATCTCTTACTTAGCTTTATGACAACAGTGTTATTTAAGGGTAGATAATTGTAATTGTTGTCATGGTATTCTTCATTGTTCTACAATGACGAAATATCTGTTTTCTGGGTTTTAATACGAGAAATCATTGTGAATTCAAAGTAATTTTAATCATTTCAGTGCACAAAAGTTTGGAACTTTTATTATGCAATGTTCTTAGGTGAGTACCAGCAAATAAGCATTAAATAATCAAGTAGTTACTTTAATTTGAGTTGCAAGCGGGACAGGTTGTTTGCTTATTTCGTAACATAACATTCTTGTGATAAACACATTTAAGTTACATTCAGGTAAAAGCTGAATGTTTTTTTATATTTTTCTCAATAGATGGCGATACTACACATATAAGCGGCTACCTTCACGTTCTCAATTTCCTTTGTGCCTTTTCATAATTTAACAAAATAAACATTGAATATTTGATTTAAACTTTAATATTACTATTATACTTATCTATGTATAGCTACTTACCCCAATATACACATCTAAACATATATATCTGGTTTCATTCTTTAACCAGGGTTATTTTTAGAGTTTTCTGTATGACGAAGTAGTGCTGTACAAGTAGAGCATAACCAAGATTATTGACAGAATTCTCTAACGATGATATGGTAGTTGGTAGTGTGTTATTGTAATGAAGTAGTAATACACTACTGGATTACAGTATGGTAGTTGGTAGAGTGTTATTGTGATGAGGTAGTAACACACTACTGGATTACAGTATGGTAGTTGATAGTGTGTTGTTGTGATGAAGTAGTAATACACTACTGGATTACAGTATGGTAGTTAGTAATGTGTTATCGTAATGAAGTAGTAACACACTACTGGATTACACTATGGTAGTTGATAGTGTGTTGTTGTGATGAAGTAGTAATACACTACTGGATTACAGTATGGTAGTTGATAGTGTGTTGTTCTGATGAAGTAGTAAAATACGACTGGATTACAGTATGGTAGTTGGTAGTGTGTTATTGTAATGAAGTAGTAATACACTACTGGATTACAGTATGGTAGTTAGTAATGTGTTGTTGTGATGATGTAGTAATACACTACTGGATTACAGTATGGTAGTTAGTAATGTGTTGTTGTGATGAAGTAGTAATACACTACCGCACTTTATACCGGGTTGCCATTTTAAACGACATTTTAGCGTGACTAATAACAAACTGGTTAGAACGTTCTGATAAAGGGGTTAGAGGATTCAGGTACGTTGAGGTGAAAATCGATATTTTTTACTCCAACGCTGTTTCGAAATCTGGGGAACCAGACGATAACGTAGTCAATGCTCTCTGTATGGTGCAGAGTATTGTAATCAGCTCGCTGGTCTCCAGGGGCCTCTTCTCGAAAATCCAATTTCCTAATTGGTTTTCAGATTAGCATTAGTCGTCCTTTCTCCTCAGAGGCAACAGCGAGATAAATGTGATATCCTTCTCGCAGGAGGCACGCGTGAGCCAGTCAACTGATTGGTCCTGACGTTCGGACGTTTTCCTTCTTTATTATTGTTTTATACTCAAGCGAAAGTTTCATTAGGGAAGTCAAAAGGCAGATAAAGAATGACGTCAGTTACACACGTTTATGCACCGATAATTACTTTGACGCTTTCATTCCAGCAATGGTTAATAAGGCTGTCATTATGGTTTCGTGCTCACGAGAGGCAGACGGGGACGTCACCTTTCGCTCGTGCTACACACCTGGTTAATGGCCCTGCATCGTCGGTATTCGCTCTATATTCTAAATGTGTGGAGAGTTCGCCTGTTAAGAGTTTTACGTGATGAAGTCGTTTTTGTGATTAAACGATAAAGTTTGGTTAAAAAAATGACCCTTTCCAGAAGGAAAAGTTATCGCACTAAATCATCTGTATAATTCTGCCCTTAACTTCACCAATGTGCTGTGGGAAAACAAAGAGAATAGTTTTGTTTTAAACTATCTGTGCTATTTTTAAACGATAGACCTGATGGTTTGTTTGTTTTGAATTTCGCGCAAAGGTACTCGAGGGCTATCTGCACTTGCCGTCCCTAATTTAGCAGTGTAAGACTAGAGGGAAGACAGCTAGTCGTCACCACCCACCGCCAACTCTTGGGCTACTCTTTAACCAACGAATAGTGGGATTGACCGTCACATTATAACGCCCCCGCGGCTGAAATGGCGAGCATGTTTCGTGTGACCGGGATTAGAACCACAGACCCTCGGATTACGAGTCGAACGCCTTAACAGCTTAGCCATGTCGGGTCACAGACTTGAAGGAAGATAGTTAGCGAACACAGACTATCATCAGATCGCGAGCTACTCCAGTCAACTGGTCTGACGTAGTCATCATTCTAATAGCGCCCTCACAACCACAAAGTGTGCAATGCAACTTTTTGAGGCATTTATGGGATGCGAGCCATGGGTCTACAGTAAACCACATTAACCTCTGAGCTGCGATCGGCCCAGCTGTTGCGAAACTCTGCGTGAAAAAAAAATCTTAAATTAACACTATTTTATAAGACAGATTTATCGTGACTTTACCTACTGATTACAAGTATTATTTTATTTCAACGTACGTACCTATCACACAGTAAGATTTATCGTGACTTTACCTACTGATTATAAGTATTATTTTATTACAACGTACGTACCTATCACACAGTAAGATTTATCGTGACTTTACCTACTGATTATAAGTATTATTTTATTACAACGTACGTACCTATCACACAGTAAGATTAGTTTTCTAAAACTGATACGATTATTTTTAAGTTTCAATATTTTTAACAATTTTAACATTTCAACTCGTAAAACATTCATTTCCGTTAAAACTTGTAAAATTGAGATAATCGTACCAGTAACCTGAACGTCGAACCTGCTCCGAAAATGAGCGTTACTTACCGTCAAAGATGTAATTTGTAACACATTATGGAACAAAATAATGTTGACAAGTAATACCCACGAAACATCTGAATCTCATAACGTGTTGAAACTGTTTTTCTTCTTAAAACCGCTAACTTTTTACGTCCTGTAAGATGAGTAACTTATTTGACAATGAAAGGCGACTTTTTTTTTTCATGTAACTTTGGTTTAAAGTATAGTAACTGCGTATAAAATTAAATTGATTAGAAATACACACACACACAAATAATTTTCTTTCTCACAAGAGGTATTTATTTAGCATCGCGGCGTTTCTACAACGGTTTTGTTTTTCTATAAATATATCGAAGGCAAATACGTTTCTCAATCGTTTTATTGTTCTTCGGGTGGATACAAAACTTTGAGCGGAAACTTTACAACATGAAGCGAATATTCAATGTTCTTGAGGCTTGGAGTTTATTCTTAGTAACAAACGTATTCAAGCTTCTTTTTCTCTTGTTGAATCTAAAATAGAGTTCTTCTAACCAGCAGGTGCAATTGGGAAACATGAATCCACCCAATAAACAAGAAACTCTCATTATTTTGTGTTCTTTTTCTTATAGTAAAGCCACAAAGGGCTATCTGCACAGCCCATCGAGGGAAATCTAACCCCTGATTTTAGCGTTGTAAATCCGTACTAGCGAGGGGCAACTCTCAGTAAACCTTGTTCATAAGTTAGTTAACACTAACGACTAGACAGAAGCGTTAGTGTTGTTCAGTATACAAAATTCGACAGATACTCGAGGAACTTTGTGGCTAGAGACAGATGACAAGCCTATAATTTACGGTGGTGATGGTGATGTGAACTCTGACGGATGTCTAGGGAGCCAGTATTTATTTTCACACTTTCCGAATAAAAAAAATGACACGTTTATTGTGATTTATAAACTAAAGTTGGAATGCTTAACAGTAAGTGAATAATAGAGACTTTTCATTTTTTTAGTGCGTGATAATATAGCAACCGAGTAAGGTTCGCATTTTTAAAGTGATATTTTGATTGGTTTACTGATATGATTAGCGTATAAAAACCTCAATTTTTGACATATACCCTAATTCCTATCTGCGCCAGCCCTCCCTCCCTAATATAGAACTAGAGGGAAGGTAGCTAGTCATCACCACCCACCGCCAACTCTTGGGCAACTGTTTTCTCAACGTTGTTGTTTTGAATTAAGCACACAGCTACACAATGGGCTATCTGTGCTCTGCCCACCACGGGTATCGAAACCTGGATTTTAGCTGTGTAAGTCCGCAGACATACCGCTGAGCCACTGGGGGGCCTTTTCTGTACGAATAGTGGCATTGAACGTTACATTGTAACGTCTTCACGACTGAAGGGGAACATGTTTAGTGCAACGGGGAATAAATCTCGTATTGCTGTACAAGTATTTACTTACTTATTATATTTTTATGCTAGCGCCATCTACGGTTTAAGATAACTGTTAAACAGTTGTTCATAGGAGTTATACCTTCAAGAAACTTAGCGTTTTTTAAAAAAAATGAGTCGACTTAAGCTTTTAATTTCTTTTACCCTAGAATTTCCCAAACGAGAAACACAAGTTTGTATAAAGTACATGAAATTGATATGGTCAGAACTGCTTTAAAAAAAACAAACAAACCGAGTAATAAAGACTTTAAACTCAAAAATTCCTTTTTGATGGAGACCTATTGGATTTAGAAAATTCCAAATTACTTTTCACAGAGTCAGTTTAAACTAAAATCCGATATCCATAAAAATAGTTAAAGAAATTTACAGTATATCAAGTAATTATGACGACATTTTGTGAAATGGACGACAAAAACTACTCTGTTGTAGAAACTCGAGTTTTGAGGGCGACGTTTAGAAAGTTTTCTGCTTTCATTCAGTCAAATTTAATTATTAATACTTTCTCTACAGAATTAATAAAATAGTACAAGTAATTATGATTGAAAGCCACCTAAAAAACGAAAATTTTTTTGCTGACTGAAATCAGACTAGTTTGATTCAACAATTTGTTTCTCATTGCAAAAAATACCCTACAGTTTTATAATAACTATACTTATTCCTCAATTAATTTTCCAGTATGACAGTTTATTGTTCGTTGCTCACAGGTGTGTTTGGTTCTGCACAGATAGCCCTCGAGTAGCTTTGTGCGAAATTCCAAAAAACAAACAAAAACAAACAGTGTTTGGTGCTATACGACAAATAAAAGCTTCTTGGAATGTTGCTGCCATCTATTGTGGGATAATGAAACAACATTATTTATTTTGAACGGGAGAATTGAAATCAGCTCATTTTATCTATTCGATATTGTACTTGTTAGTTAGACCAAGCGAATGTTTTAAACAACTTTGATGGCTTTCTGGGCTCTCTAAGGTATCTCTTGATTTCTAAATAAATTCCTACTCTCGAGAATGTGCCCGACTACGATTTTCTAATTTTAATAATTTGATTGAAAATTCTGGTAATTCATTTAACAGGTATATAAAGAACTCAAATGGTAAAACAAATCTATCTGTTTTTCAAATAACAAACACATGCCTTTGCATTTCTTGTTAACTTAGATTTCAACTGTCTATAAGAATCCACGAAAACCGGAGGTGGTGTTTTCTACTAAACATAACTGCCTGGCCTTGCATGGCCAAGCGTGTCAACACTCCGACGAAAAAAAATATTTACATCCACTAAAGTGATTTGGGGGCCTATCAGGCCCCATATATTTTTCCAATAGAAACACAGTGATTTAGCCACATTCATTACAAACAACTTTAGAATGGCTCTGACAAACATTTTTGTTTACAATTTGAGCAAACAATTTTCGACTGTCTATCTTTTGATCTGCCGCACAAATGGTTATTTGTTATTTTGAATTAAGCACAAAGCTGTTGTTGTTGTTGTTTAGAATTAAGCACAAAGCTGCACAATGGGCTATCTGTGCTCTGCCCACCACGGGTATCGAAACCCGGATTTTAGCGTGTAAGTCCGCAGACATACCGCTGAGCCACTGGGGGGCCGCACAAATGGCATCGTCCTCTTTTTGCCCTCTTTGCAGGCGGTTCACATGAGATTTTTTTGTCATTATCTTTGCAGTAAATTTTTTTGATTTCAAGCGCAGGAAGGTTCTTGATTTCTGTATAGTTCCAACAAGTCCTGTTCTTTTGTTTGTAGGTACTTGGCAAGTGTCATTGTTGTGAAGAAATTATCTGTCGTTATTGTCCTTCTTTTCCAAGAAATGGCTGACTCGGTTTTCTGACTATTCTTTCTCCTTGATTTGTTTCTGTCGTATTTCCAACCTTTCCAGTATAAATTTGAGCGTTGAGGTAACTTGTCTTTGCATCTGTTAGGCACCAAATCTTTATTCCGTATTTGCCTGGCTTTGTCGGAATGTATGTTCTGAAGCCAACTCTTCCTTTGAAGTTACATAGTTGTTCATCCACTGTCAGGTATTCGCTTGGGTTGTAACTGTTTTTGCAATTTTCAATGAAAAAATTCCAGACTCCAGAGATGGCGGCATCTTTGATTTTTCTATTTCTTTGAGAGTGGATGTCAAATCTGATTTTTGAGCACATTTTTTTAAATTTGTCTTGTGTAATCAGTTTTCGCAAAAATGGCAAACCGAATTCGGTTGAAAACATTTCGTCTATCGATGCATTTTTGGATTTGCTTATTCCAAGGAAAAGATTAGCTGCGATCCATTTCCAGAGGTCTTCTTCAAAAATTGGTTCTTTCATGACGGTGTTTGTTGAGTGAATGATCCGTTCCATCATATTATCAGAAATGAAAATTTTGAATGTTTCGAATGGTGTAGAGATTCTTGGAGCAGCTTGCCTTGTTATGCGTGGGTTCCCATTGAATATATTGAGAGCTGCGGTTCTCCTGTTGATCCTTGAAGGTGTTGTTGAATAACTAAAATTCTTATCTTTGGACAAAAGTTCGTTCACTGGCATCGTAGTAAGATCTTCTTGATTACTTTCTTCACTTTCAGAAGGGTACGGCGCAATTTGTTCATCATTTTCGGCTTCAGAAGGATCATCATCACAACTTTCAGAGTAGTCTTCGACATTATCATGTTCACTTTCATCGTCGGATGGTTTTGTCAGTAAATGTACAGCTTCATCAAGAGATATCATTTTTGACACGGTTTGAAGATTTCAGCTCCTATATATATAAAATTTGTGGATTCTTTTAGAATATTCTAGATTATTTTAAATACTTTTGTGAAGTTTCTAGAATGTTCTAGAACAGGCGTGGGCAAACTAGGCAATAATCAGGACCGTCTAAAATTATTGTTGGAGTCGAGTTATTATCCTAAATATCCATCTTTTGAAAGAAGTTGTAAAATTAATATATTTTTACTATAATTTGTTTTTTTCGGTTGCCCAAGCCTGTTCTAGAATTATTCAGGAAATAAATAAAGTCATTTTTATGTTTTTTGATCTGGGGCCTAATAGGCCCCAAAATACCCTTAGTGGATGTTTTAAAAAAAATTAAATATTATTTCGCAAATGTCTGAAAAGTCAAAATATTATTGCTCCTTAAAATATAAAAGGATAGGGTCAGTTAATGGCAATTTCATTTAAATAAAAATTATTAGCCTAATATTAATAACCTTTCAAGTTGCTCTGGGGCCTATTAGGCCCCAATTTTCGTAGGAGTGTTAAGGCATGCAACTCGTAATCTGAGGATGGCGGGTTCGAATCCCGGTGGCACCAAACATGCTTGCCCTTTTAGCCGTAGGGGCGTTATAATGTTACGGTCAATCTCAGTATTCGTTGGTAAAAGAGTAGCTTAAGAGTTGGTGGTGAGTGGTGATGACTGGCTGTTTTCCCTCTCGTCTTACACTACTAAATTAGGGACAGCTAGAACGTATAGCCTTCGAGTAGCTTCGTGCGAAATTCAAAAACAAAAAAACAAACATAGCTATCTGCTCATAGGACATGCACTGTAACGAAGAGGACAACTCTTTAAATAAAGACATGCTAGAGGGGACTTGAAAATTTATTTTTAAAAGTAATAACTGTGAGCATGACGGATGTGTGTATAGTGGAGGTTTCGCCTTGTATTTGGTGCAGTGTTGCGTGCATACATTCAATTGAGTAACTGTGGAATAAAAAACTCAATCTTGCTTTGACGAAACGTTTCGAAGCCTAATTAGGTAATAGCGATAGAATTAGGATCTGAAATAAAGACAGTTTAATCACACCATAGAACTGCAATGAAGTACAGTTTAATCACACCATAGAACTGCAATGAAGCACAGTTTAATTATACCATAGAACCGCAATGAAGTTTTTCTTTTTAAATACTTCTTAAACAAAAGACATTGAGTGAATAAATATAGCAAAATTATTAACTAGACCGAAGGCGCTGAATTGGAGACCGCAGGAAATTATCATGGGGGCAAATAGTTTTAAAGTACTCAGTGTTTATCGATTCATTAGATTGTGAAACTCCACCTAGGATGCGAAATCTTCTAAGGGGGTTGTGGTGATAAAGTTTGATAATCTCTGGACTAGACTATTTAAACAGGATGTGAAATCTTCTGAGGGGTTGTGGTGATAAAGTTTGATAATCTCTGGACTAGACTATTTAAACAGTTTAGATATCTATTGTTTTATAGACGCAGATAACAAATGGGTCTTATGCTTCCGATTGCTGTGACTTTCTAGATGTAACATCTTCTTCGGGCAACCTAGTGAATTTATTATTATATTTTACAATGGGAAGTAATTAAGGTAAAAGCATGTCTTTTGTTTCTATTGAGAATCTTTAAAAAATCGATCAAGGCGATTGTTAAAAGGAGGCAGTGGTTAAAGAAGCTTTTCCCAAATAATGGAAAATAAAGGAAATAATGTATACTTAATTTTAGTCCATTCTTCACAACATGTATCTTTAGGGACCGTATAACAAATAATGGAGATAAGTAATATATACGATAAATAACAAATAATTTAAATGAAATGAACAAAGAACAAGAACAATGGATTTCCTGTTCCTGCTTCTCTCAGCTCTATCTTTTGTTATTCAATTATAAATAAAAGTAGTAATTTCAACTATGTGAAATAAGAAAGTTTGAGGTCAAAAGGTTCCTATAGCAAGTGCACGTGCAAATAACGCACGCCCTTTACAAACTGAAACTTGCCTCCTACATTTATGTTTTCTCAAACTCTCTTGAACTACAGATTAATGAAAAAGTGCAGGGTGTTGTTAGAAAATCTGATTTCTTCCCACGTTTATATTTCTACTAATTACCACAGTAATTCATCTTTTTATTCAGGGTTCTAGGCGAATTTATCTGCATAACTCAACCCATCCTTTCACTTATGCAGGTGAAAGTGTATATTATAATTCATAAAAGGTCATAGCGTAAACACGTGTTAAGAAAAAGGAATGAAAATTGTCTCACGTCAAATTTCAGAATATTTTGTTTGTTTGTTTTAATGTGATGCAAAGAGTAAGATTCAATAAGAGAATGCTACAGCGATGTACAATAATAGAAGATTTACAAAGTGATTTAACTAGAAAGTGATGCAAAGAGTATAAATCAATAAGAGAACACTTCAGCGATGCACAGTAATAGAACGTTTACAAAGTGATTAAACTAGAAAGTGATGCAAAGAGTATGAATCAATAAGAGAACGCTACAGCGATGTACAATAATAGAACGTTTACAAGGTTACTTAGCTAGATTGTGGTACAGAGAGAGTTAGTTAACAATAGAACGTTGAAGTGTTATTCCATAATAGACTGCTTAAAAATCGACTTAGAAAACTACTATAAGAAAAAAACATGTATATCTCTACCACCAAAATGGTTACTATTTCAAGCATTACGCAGTATAATCAAATTATGAAAGGTAAGTACGGTGTGGTTCTTATCTATAACAAGTTAAAACTAAACATTCTATTTCTCTGAAAGATGTTTAACGGTTTTTAGACGTTTGGAGAGTGATAGTTTATTTTGTGTGTTTTTTTTTTAAATTTGCGCACAGCTACAAAAAAAAAAAAACGTGCAATAGACGTCTCTAATTTAACAGTTATTGACTAGAGGGAATGTAGTAGTCAGAACCACCCAACGCCAACTCTTGGGCTACTCTTTTATTACCAACGAATAGTATGGAGTGATAGTAACATATAATGCCTCTACGGCTGAAAGGACGAGCATGTTTGGTGTGACTGGGATTCGAACTTCAACTATGGAATTACGATTCGAGTCTCTTAACCCCAACATTGATACAAATAAGCTGTCTTGAAACAAATGATATCCATTTACCGACAAGACCTAGTGATTATTTTTCCATACTGCGTGGAAAAAAAAATCTTGTTATTTGTACCTGTAACTTGGGGATAACTAAAGATCATGTGTTGATCGTGTATTTGTACCTGTAACTTGGAAATCACTAAAGGTCATAAGTTGATCATGTATTTGTACCTGTAACTTGGGGATAACTAAAGGTCACGAGTTGACCATGTATTTGTACCTGTAACTTGGGAATAACTAAAGATCATGTGTTGATCGTGTATTTGTACCTGTAACTTGGAAATCACTAAAGGTCATAAGTTGATCATGTATTTGTACCTGTAACTTGGAAATCACTAAAGGTCATTAGTTGATCATGTATTTGTACCTGTAACTTGGGAATAACTAAAGATCATGTGTTGATCGTGTATTTGTACCTGTAACTTGGAAATCACTAAAGGTCATAAGTTGATCGTGTATTTGTACCTGTAACTTGGAAATCACTAAAGGTCATAAGTTGATCGTGTATTTGTACCTGTAACTTGGAAATCACTAAAGGTCATAAGTTGATCATGTATTTGTACCTGTAACTTGGGAATAACTAAAGGTCATGAGTTGAACATCTGGTGAAATCTCTTAGCGTGTGTGGTAGGGTTATGTTGCTGACTGGTTGTCTTCCCTCTGGTCATAAGTTCAAAATTAGGGTTGGCAGCAGGCTTTTCTAGTAGCTTTGTCGTAAACATAAAATAAAAACACAGAAAACGATGTTTCATCACAAAACTACGTGTACAAGCTGAACCAATCATTTTATGACTTATTCTGCTTATTATGACAGTAGAAGCAAGTTTTTTTTAGTATTATTTTTTTACAGATGAAACGAGACTTAAAAAACAACTCGATTCACACATTATTTAAGGTTAAAAGTACGTTTACTCTAAATTTAGATCTACATACACGCACACGCGCAAAAGTTTTCATTTTTTTAAAAAGGCACTCTTCACACTCACTTGTATTATTCGGTTCTACAGAAAAAGTTAGTTAGGGCGCTCGACTCGCAATCTGAAGGTTGTGGGTTCGAATCCCTATCCCATCAAACATGCTCACCCTTTCAGCCGTGAGGGCGTTATAAAGTGACGGTCATTTCCACTGTTCGTTATCAGAAGAGTAGCCCAAGAGTTGGCGGTTGGTGGTGATGACTAGCTTCCTTCGCTCTTGTCTTACACTACTAAATTAGGGACAGCTAGCGCAGATAGCCATCGTGTAGTTTTGGGCGAAATTAAAAAAACAAACAAATAAAGAATAAGTACACAGAACTTTAGCGATTCAAATTTCAATTATTCGAAGATTTCCTCAAGTTACAGGAAGATAAGATATGAAAAATGGAAAATAAAGGAAAACATAGACAGTGTGACTTTCACCAGTTAACAGTTAAATTCGGGGTGTACAAACATGGTATTGTCGCACCTGATCTAAATGCTTTCAGAAGCTTCTTTCTCACTCAGACAAATGACGTAGTTTGGATCTTAAGTCAATATCTAATTTGGTTATAAAGGAGTATACAAGTGTATTATTTGTGAGGAAATGAAGTACCACTTATTTTTCTGAAAGCGTTTTCATAAAACCGATCTGCACTATTTCTTTCTCTTGCGGATGAATATCTACATCAATTTGAAGTTTTATACACAATATTCTAATTACAGATGATTGGTTTGTTTTATTGGTGTTTGCTCTGTTGCCCAGAAGGTGTATAAACGTGAAAAATCAACTAATAACGAGATCTAACATATTTCTCTCCGCCCTTCGATCAGAAACACCAACCACACAGTGTTGTTTCAGCAGCATAAGGCACTGAGTTATCCAATAAAAACCGTCTGCGTATTATAATACCTCTGCATGCGCACGTTCCTCCTAAAGACACGCAACAGCAGTTTGCGCGAGCTACTTTCACTGGTAGACGCTGTATTTCCAAACAAAATTTCTCATCCGTGGTAAATTTAAATTCTATGTTCTCAAACACTTATATTGTTGCTTTACGAGCTTAAAAAATATATATTTGCTCATAACTTTAAGTTTTTTATCTTATTTTTTTTCCAACTCGATTTCCGTTTTCCCTTCTGTTTTCTTTTTTTTCTAACCTCCTTAATAAAATTTCCTTTGATGGCATGGTTTTTAAAACAGTTAATATCATAAATTCACGATGAAGATTCCTTAGTTAACGGTCTTCTAAGTCAAAATGTTCGTAGGTAAGAGAGCATGTAAGAGATTGTTATTAGTAATACAGTAACTCACTAAATTTGTAAGTTTGCATCATTCATACGAAAACTTTGACACACTTTATTTCTTGTACAAGTCAGCTAAGTTGTTTACTTTAGAATATTTGAACAAGTAAACATATAGGAATATCTACTCCTAACCGTTCCTAATTTTAGACTACTATACTAGAAAAGGGGTAGCTAGTCGAGAGAGCTCACCGCCAATTATTTGGCTACTGTGCTAACCGAATAGTGATATTTGGACATTTCTTCTATAACCCAAACACAATTCCAAAGTGTCGAGGAACAAGACGCCTATCATCGCGTGTAGTCGTATTTACGAACCAGACAAGCTTAACACTAAGCCATTGTCGGCCATCTTTATATTAATCAAAACGTAAGCATTTAAAACAAAGATAAATTCTTTCTGAACTCCGAATAGGTCAGTTGTAAGAAAAAATGAAATCACAAGAAAAATCTAAATTCTGAAGGCCTTAAAATTTTCGGTTAGGCTTCCTGTGCGATGACCATAAGCCTATTAACTGTGTCACAATGTACGTTAATCACCACGGCAACGTGATGTAGGATCAGCGTAAAATTCACACCCACTCTAACCGCGTTGTCACTGGAAACAAGGTTGCTAGAAATAAATTCGCTTTCACCAAGACAGGATTTTATCACTAGGCGGAGAAATTACTTTGATGGCATTATCCAATAGCGTTCTGCGGACTGTGTTTTCGTGATACGTTGATATGAGCTACGGCTGAATTATTAACTTCACATAACCTATAAAACAGGCATAGCAGTTAACTAGGGTTAGGAAAATTATATTTAACTGAATTTTAAATCTCCATTTCAACGAGTCTCATGAGTAGAAATTAAGTTATAGTTGGAATAAAACCTTTATAAAACAGAGTATTAAAATGAAAGAAAATATAATATTACGTCCCCCTTTAACTGGAAACATTTTTATATTAATTGATTTCATTTGACTTGATTTTTCTTAATAAAAAACAAAACAAAAACTTAAACATGTTTGAATTATTCATACAAATTTAATATGTGGGTTAATAAAACTTAAAAATCATCTCTCAAAAGTGACTTCCAATTTCGCAACTCGGATAAGAATAGCCGTATAGACAGTGGGTGGTTCTGATTGGTCTTCCTGAGTAGAAGTTATTGACAAAAATAATAGAACATTCGAGAAAAAATTAAACTCTGAGTATCAGTATTGTGCCTGTTATTCATGGTCAGGAAATGAATCATTCTTTTTGTCGTTGTAACTGTTGATCATACAGTAAGTGTCGTTGTAACTGTTGATCATACAGTAAGTGTCGTTGTAATTGTTGTTCATACAGTAAGTGTCTTTGTAATTGTTGTTCATGCAGTAAGTGTTTTTGTAATTTTTGTTTATACAGTAAGTGTCTTTGTAATTGTTGTTTATACAGTAAGTGTCGTTGCAATTGTTGTTTATACAGTAATTGTCGTTGTAATTGTTGTTTATACAAATCGATGAGATTTTACTCAGTCACTTAATGTTTTTTTGTTCACTATTACCCGTTTCTTCAGGTAATCAGCCGTGTATTGTACTGTTCTGGTTTAGTAATGCCATCAGCCGTGTATTGTACTGTTTTGGTTTAGTAATGCCATCAGCCGTGTATTGTACTTTTCTGGTTTAGTAATGCCATCAACCGTGTATTGTACTTTTCTGGTTTAGTAATGCCATCAGCCGTGTATTGTACTGTTTTGGTTTAAATGTAGTACAAACTTCATGCTTTACAGACTGTGATTACAGACTTTATTCACACACAACAGATAAGTTAATTCGTCTAAGGGCAATGTCTAGTCAACACGACACAGTTACTATATGACCACAAATACTGGACAAACTTATTGAATGAGTGGGTAATAACAGTCTTAAAATACCAAAGCCAGCAACCACTGAGACAACTCAACTTATATCATGGAAATTCGCGTCGAGCTATCGCGAATAAATTTGATAGGTTCAACCGAATATTGGTGTGGTATTATTTCAATGTTTATTACCCAAAGAGATGAAAGATGCCAGAATACAGGGCTGAAATTGGAGCACAGAAGGCAGCTGCCATTGGAAAGGGTAATGGTGACTGTAATTAACCCGTGTAGGTTAAGGTTGAAATACATACTCTATCTTTATATCGTACGGTGTTGAAGAACTGGTGAGCTATAAAAATCAGGCATTCCAGTACGTCGCTTCACGCTTCTGTGTCAAACGAGCCAGATAAATGGACAAAACACTCGGAAAACCCCGCAGTGAGGAACATTGTAAAGGTTGAGACAATCCTTCAAGATTGAGATGACGTATTGCCATACAAAAATAAAATGACAGAAACAAGTGGCAATACCCGTTAACCGTTTTAAAATATTTTACGCGTGTTTTGAATCCAGATGGCTACCTACGTTGAATTTGTATCTAATTGTTTTCCATCAAAGTATCGTGCAACGTATCACAATAGACAGTGAGTGTATATGGTAACTAACCGGATCTATTTTTCCTTGTCACACTTGTCGTCAGGTTGTCTCAAGAGTTAAAATATCTTTTTGATATACATATATATATATATAAGTAACGTGACTTACGAAAATGAGGTTAACATCGCATTAATATTATTTACATTTGTTCTATTTTTCAAATTTTGCGCAAAGCTTCACGAAAGCTATCTGCGCTAGCCGTTCCTAATTTAGCAGTGTAAGCCTAGAGGGAGGTTGGTTAGTCACTACCACCCACTGCCAACTTTTAAATTACTCTTTTACCAACGAATAGTGGGATTCACGAGTACAGATCCCTCGACACTGAACATGTTATGATTGTTGGCTCACCTATCCAGACGGGTTTGAAAGTTATTGGCTTCAAAAGTGCAGGCTGATGGGAGTAAGGTAGAAATGGTTGGTAAAACAAAAAAGACACGCACACACAAGCTTTGTGAATATGAAACGTCACAAAGGTGGGTTTTACAAACTAAAACGTAAAACAGACTATATGAACCGAATTATATTGATAGTAACTTAGTTTGAGGCAACTGTGGACAGCTTTTGTCTGACCTAGAAGTCCCCCGATGGGACTTCGGATTTAAAATGCTAAAATTAAGGGTTCGAATCCCCTCGGAGGACACAGCAGATAGCATGATGTGGCTTTGATGTATCAAAAATACACACCCTGATCCAGATATGACATTTCGCTCTCTGTGCTGGGTGAGTTCCTAAAAAGTAATCATAAATTCGTATCAGTATTTAAAACTAAAGTGTCAATATTTTAATCATTTTCTTTGTCACGTTTACGACTTTAATAAATGTATTGTTTAAAATATCTTTCCGTACATAAGAACGCATTGTTGTGTTTTTTTCAGTTGAAGGCTTGTTTTTGCATTTCGCGCAAAGCTGCTAAAGGACTATCTGTGCTAGCCGTCCCTAATTTAGCAGTGTAAGACTAGAGGGAAGGCAGCTAGTCATCACCATCCACTGCCAACTCTTGAGCTACTCTTTTACCAATGAATAGTTAGATTGACCGTCACGTAATAACGCTCCACGGCTGAAAGGGCGAACATGTTTGGTGTGATGGGGTTCCGAACCCGTGACTCTCAGGTTACGAGTCAAGCGCCTTAACCACCTGGCCATGCCTGGGCTCAGTTGGAGGAAAGCGAAAGATGGAAGTAATATTAACCAGATTATTCTTCGTAATGTGCTTGCGACGTTGACGATATAAACTAATATAAAGTTACACGCTTCGTAGAAATTGCCCAAATGTTTATGGACTCGTAACATTAAAGTCCGTGGATCGATTCCCGCTCTATGTGGCTGTGTTCTAACAAACGGGAGTAGTTAAGAACCCCAAAGACCTTCAACTAGGAATTACTGATTTGAAGGCAAGATATTTCACAAAAATGCCAACTCACCACATTTTAAAAACGAGGTTTGTAAAACTAAAGAGTTTAAACTGGATTTTTCTGGAAAAAAACTTTCTTTTTGAGCTTTGATTAAAAACCAATATATAACTTTTGAGCAATTTGCTGCTGACGTCCATCTTTACCAATACTGCATTTTGCTTTGTTTGTTGCTCGCGAGGGAGAGTTTGGTTAAAATGGCGACTAAAATGTGATGCCACCTTTAGTTTTAAATGTGAAACACACACGCGCGCATGAAAACAATGAACAAAACGTCCTAACGCTTATTCAACAAACACAGCTTACACTGCTCACTGCGAACTAAAACTAAAACAAATTCCTGATGGTATCACGAGATAACAAACGTTTAAAACTCAGGAGCAGTGCCCAAGTCCTTTCTCGTTTTACCATTCTAGTCAGTGTGCGTTCTGGTTATTAACACTCAACCTTAACGTCAAGCTATGAGATCTGCTTTATGACCTTACTAAAATGAATATATTCAAGTCACAGGGCATTGTTAACACAGAGTCGTGACTGGAAGCATTGCATATCTAGACAAAGACGAATCTCTTACGCTAGGTGACATCTAACCGTTTTTCTTCTCCAACATGAACTAATTCGTCATTTCTCCTTGACAACGTTATCGTAGGTGAAGATCTCTGCCAGTTTCCAAAAGTATATTAAGAGGTGGCGCAGGCTACTTGAAACACACTGTAATATGGTGGCGACCCTCCATAACTCACGTAATGTTGCTGACAGGGCCACTATAGGAAACTTTTTCTTACTGGTTCAATGGTTGCGGTCACATTGTGAAAGAGATACTATATTTCCTGCAGTTATTAGAACCGGGGGACTGTTTTCGTTCTGTACTAGTCATTACCCAACCCAGCAGGTTGCTTGCTAAATTAAACATACAGCACCACCTATATACATCATAATGAAATAACTTAAAAGAAAAAAAAAATATCGTTCAAAAGTCAATCCACTAAGATAACCCTTTATTTACGTAAGTGCATTTACTTTTATATCATCAAAACCTCGATGAAGTTAAAGTAAAAGATAATTGTAGAAATTCTGGTAGTTCGAACCAATAATTTGCCTGGTTGGGCTCAACCATGTAGCAACGTTTCATCGCAGAGCAAATTTTTCCAAACGTGGTTGAGAAAACCAAGTAAATATAAATATAATAAGCTTTTCCACTGCCTGAATAGAGACGTAAAAACTTCATCAGTATCGTTACACATTTGTATATATGTCTTATGTAAGTGACGAACTTTGGTATTCGACTAAACATGAGATCACAGACAGTCCAGGAACGTAAATTTCGACCTTTCTCGTAACCAAACATCACTTAAATTTATGTAGGTCCCTTCACCTCACTTCTTTAAACTCCGTAATGCTGTCGTCATTGAACACTTTGCAGCCTTCAGAGATGATATTATGATATGATATGATACAGTGGTAAGTACCCTGAAGCTATGATACAGCAGTTGCCACAAACTGTCACAGTTCCAGATATTGACAACGCTTAGGGAAATGATTTAAAATTTCGTTGTTTTCTTGTTACATGTTACACTCAGTAATACTGACCTAATTAACGATTATTATTTGAGTTGTTAATGAGTCTAGGGTTCTTAACATTTAAAGTTTTTGACGTGTAGTATTTTGTACCAGAGACGCCTTATTCTAACTCGTGTGTTGTTTTGATGTTTGCGAAGTACATTTTGTTATTAAGCGTAACGAACAATTAGAGTCGAACTCACCACTGCGATAGAATCAGAAATTTAATGTTACAAGCCTCTGTTGTTGTTGTTGTTGTTTTGAATTAAGCACAAAGCTACACAATGGGCTATCTGTGCTCTGCCCACCACGGGTATCGAAACCCGGATTTTAGCGTGTAAGTCCGCAGACATACCGCTGAGCCACTGGGGGGCTACAAGCCTCTATTCTACTGCTAAGCGATTAGAAAAAAAATGTAGCTAAGGCGAGTTCTATTTAATTACATGTGTAGCAGAGACCGTAACATGCTGAACAATTGATTGATTGAATTTGAGGTACGATTCTTGATAAACGTGTTAAGGATAACGCATGAGTTTTATTGTTGTTTTTAACCTCATTTATCTCATATCAAAATCACTTTACTAATATAATCTGGATACCCTTGTATGTGTTGTTTCATCACAGATAGTATAAAAAAACATATATAATGACTGGAAGTTGTTTTGTTTTGTTTTTCGAACCAGATAGGTAAGAAACATAACTATCCATAGATAAAACCTGGAACGGCGACAGTTGGTGTTTCAGTGATTAATGTTCTAATTATCATAAGCCAAAATGAACAAACACATTACTGGAAAATTCCTTCCGTTCACCTGTTCACTGGCATATTTTATCATTGAACAACGAAAAACAACAATAACAAATAGGTAGAAAAGTAGTTTTTCTTTACAATTTGAAGCTCCCTCTATAATGTATAGAACATGGTAGGAACTACTCCTCAGTGAGCAAGAAAATAGAACTTTGGGAACATATTGATTTGTTTATTGTTGTTTCGGGTCAAAGTGTTATGCCTATGCTTCTCTAGCCACTTCTTAAATAATATTAGACAATATGGGTTTGAGATTATGTTGGCACGCGCAGTAGTATTATAACAAGTTTTTATTTCGATCGCCATGTAAAGAAAAAAGTAACTCGAGTAGAGTGTTGCAGAGATATTAATAGATTGAGCACGTTCGTTTAAGCGAATATGAACCACGATCTAAGACTGAACTTTAAATGGTTTTAGTCTTAAGTAATTATAATAAGTCCGGGTTAATTTATTTCTTTATTCTTATCTGGTTCGTTAAAGATACGAGTCTCAGAAACGTGTTTGTTAGTAGACAATCAGCAGGTTGGAAAGTAATTATACATTTTCAACACGTATACACGAAACACATTTTGGAAACCTCCAGAAACCACTCGTCGACTGTACACGTTTCAGTAACCCACCAATAGGTTTCCTTCCAGTCAAATCATAAGTTGTTTTTTGTCCCCCTTGCGGCATTTTTATTTTATTTTATTACGATACCCTAACAATAACTTTACGGCCGGTCAAACCATAGCTTGTTTAGCTCTCTTTCCCCATTCGGCATTTCTATTTTATGGCAGTGTACTAACAATAAATTTCTTTCCAATCAAATCATAACTTATTTTCTCCCCCACCCTCCTTGTGCTATATCTATTTTATTATTATTATTATTACGGTATCATAACAATGAACTCGCTTCCAGTTAAACGGTTAATTGTTTTCTTGCTCTAACGGCATTTTTGTAATATTTTATTATTTTTAAACATCTGTCTTGATCATTGTAATTTGTCCAACAATGAATTATAACCACAGCGAAAACTATTTTCTATCGAGTGTATAACTACATGTTTCAACAAAACTTTCATCTGTATTTCTTTAAGGCAGAGGCACGTCGTATGTTTTCGAGGTAAAACAATATCCATAACGCTTATGAACCGTTGTTATGTTTGCCGGTTTACTACCATATTAACACAACATGCTTCTGTAGAGAAATGTGTCTTTATTAAATAAACAACTTATGTTGAGAGTAGCTAAAAAAAAACAACCATTGAGAACATGGCAAAAAATTTGCTGTTTGTCTTTAAGTTGTATACACACGCCAAACTCTTTCACAATAAGGACCGTTGTTAGATGACGCATGACCGTTTACATTAAACTTACATTTATCTGCCTGGCATGTCCAGGTGGGTTAAGGCGTTCGACTCGTAATCTGAGGGCCGCGGGTTCGAATCTCTGTCGCACCAAACATGCTCTCCCTTTCAGTCGTAGGGGCGTAATAACGTTACGGTCAATCCCACTATTCGTTGGTAAAAGAGTAGCCCGAGAGTTGGCGGTGAGTGGTGATGACTAGCTGCCTTCTCTCTAGTCTTACGCTGCTAAATTAGGGAGGGCTAGCGCAGATAGCCCTCGAGTACCTTTGCGCGAAATTCGAAAACAAACCAAAACATACATTTATTTACACATTATCCCCACCACCACTAACACAGCTTTAAGTCTGAAAGCTAACGTTGTTAAAAATTGTGATGTGATAACCGTTGTAGGCATAGCACAGATAACCGATCGCTTAGCTTTGCCCTTGATTGAATAATCAAACAGACATTTTAGTTATTTGCTTGTCAAGTGCTGTCACCACCAGACCCATTTTTAGACGATGTATTCTCGTGTATTAAAATCCAATGAAATAACGGGTCATTTTATCAAGTATTTCAAATTTAAAGTAATTTACTTTCATAATCGTTTGAAATTTAAATACAATATTTGAGATAAATATACTTTTCCTAAATGAAAAAAATTAACTGAAGAATTTGATGATAATAAAATTATTTACGTGATTTTTTTGTTTTCTGTCCGCTAGATGTTTTATTATATATATATATATATACATGTAAAAACTCGACACCCAACAACACAATGGTTTTATGAAAGGGGTCACATTTGACTGAAAATACACGAATCACAACGAATTATTTTTTCTTCCTGAAGTCATTTCCTGTTTGTAGTTAAATGTTCTGTTTTATGCTAAAGAAATAACGATAATGAGATGAAAAATGCAGTAAATAAAGATATAGAACGTACCTGAGGGTCGCGGGTTCGAATCCCTCTAACATCAAACATGGTCGTCCTTTTAATCGTAGAGGTATTATGATGTAAGGGTGAATCCACTATCCGTTGGTAAAATAGGAGCTCAAGAATTGGCGATGACTGGTGTTGACTAGCTGCCTTCCCTCCAGTCTCGGACTGCTAACACAGGTAGTCCTCGTGTAGCTCTGTGCGACATTCAGAAACAAAGCAGAAATAGAAACACGCAACCTTAGATCTACAATTCGCCACACGCTCGCCCCACTGTTTTCTTGTATGTTGAAACTACCCACGTAGTTTCTAGTGTCATATTACATGCGCCCATAGAGAGAATAAAAAAATATCCATATATACTTGAAGGAAGCTGTTTTGATTGTTGTTGTTGTTTTATCGAAACCCGATAGAATTATTCGGTTTTATTACCGAGCTTATCAGAGGACATGCATTACGCGCAGATACGTATTTTGTTAAGCCTATGGTATATACGTTCGGTGTTGAATGCCAGAATTCACTATTAGTTTTCACAGTTGAGTTTGAAGTTACATTGAAGAAAGGGAAAATATTAAAAAAAAAACGTGAGATTTTTTAATACGTTTTAGGTGTTCATGATTGCTTTGAAATGAATGGGAATTTGTATTACTTTCATAGTGTTCTCTTATTGCTCGAGACAACGATGCGGTTCGTCAAGTGAAATAATCACCTGCACGCGATGCGACGTAAATCCTTTCGACTTGTATGAGGAAGTCATGATACGGTGATTTTCAGCTATAGATGATTCCTGGCTATTGTATGGTATTGCTGACAAACCAGAAAATATCTGGCTATTGCTTGTAACCCCCATGAAAGAGTAACATTTATAGTAACACAGGTGCACACACTCAGTTTAACAGCAAACCGTACTCAACTCATTTCTAGCGCTGGTTTCTAAATGTCCGTATATTCTGAACCTGACGATGACCGAAGAAGGTCGAAACGTTGTTCGCTCCTCCACGTAAAATATTTTCTCAACCCAAACGAGCCGTTTTTACATATATATATTTTTTACCTTCCCTCTAATCTTGCGCTGCTCAATTAGAGAAAGTTAGCGCAGATAGGTCACGTGTAGCTTTGCGCGAAATTCAAAGCAAATCATTCAAAGATTATTTTACAAGTTTAGTATTTATATGAAATACGTTTATTATCATTAGTATTCATTAAATTTTATTATTACTATTATTAATTTTCGTTGTTAATTTAGTATATTGAGATAAAGCCGAACCTTGTGAGATATTACTGTAAACATGGATAAAAATGTTTGTTTGATTTTTTTTTTGCGAAAATCTGTACGAGGGATATCTACGTTAACCGTCTCTAATTTAGTAGTGTAAGACTAGAGGGAAGGCAGCTAGTCATCACCACCCACCGTCAACTCTTGGGCTACTCTTTTACTAACGAACAGTGGGATTGACCGTCACATTATGACAC
Organism: Carcinoscorpius rotundicauda; assembly: GCA_011833715.1. Lineage (NCBI taxonomy): Eukaryota > Metazoa > Arthropoda > Merostomata > Xiphosura > Limulidae > Carcinoscorpius > Carcinoscorpius rotundicauda. Next base: position 137,179,603 of record CM022393.1, read on the forward strand.
CCATACGGCTGATAGGGAGAGCATGTTTGGTGTTACGAGGATTCGAACCCGTTATCCTCAGATTACGAATCGAGCATCTTAACCATACCCTCAGATTACGAGTCGAGTGTCTTAACCACCTGGCCATACTGGACCCCGACAGAAATAAAGGTATGCAATCGGTGAATTAATACATTATAATCATCACTAGTTTTAGTTTTGTTTTTGTATTACTGCCACAGCTTCGTCCTCTCTGTATGTCAGTGGTAAGTTTTTGGGCTTTATAAATCTATAATTCAGAGTTCGATTCCTTTGAAGGAATATTTAAACAAACGGAGCGAACGGACATTGCAGTACACATAGTATTACTGGTACATTAAATGAGACAGAAGTTGTTTGTAGCAAACACAGTAAAAGAAAAGGAACTGGTGTAATTTTATTTTAACGAAAACGACAAACAATAATTTAACGTATAAGCATCACTTTGTAACAGAAAGTAGCAGAAACATGAACAGTTCACTGCATCTTCGTCTGTTAGGGATCGATTCCTGAGATCGAATTGTTGGAAAGACGATATTGTATAATGTTACAGGTTAGTGGATTCTCATTGGTTGTATATACATTATACGTTGTATAAGGCTCGGATATTGGTTTGTCTTGTGTTATTCAGTTTGGTAACATACGTTGCAATAGTCGAAATTTGTCAACCATAAAATTTACAGCACCGGATGTTAAATTTTGCCCCAACTTAATGACCCCTCTCCTTGTTACTTTGTAATGTCTTTCACTATATTCAATCACCTCGTGAACGATTTGTTTGTTACACAGTGGGCTCTCTGTGCCCTGCCCACCACGGGTATCTAAACTCAGTTTTTGGCGTTATAAGCCTTCAGAGGTTGCCCTGAGCCACTGGAGGTTGTGAATCTTAGAAAATAATCTCAGTCTTTTGTGCTAAAATGTCAGAGCTGCGTCTCATATCCGGTATGTACGAAATGATGTTACTTGTGACCGTGGTCAGTTTTTATGACTCGACTGAAACTACCATACTGCGCATTTTGGCCAATCACTCGAACGTGCGGGTGTCTAGGAATGCTGTTAGTGGTTTGTAATAATATATTACTACAGAGTATTCATCAACAGAAGCACGAGTGTGGGCGAGACAGAAACGTGAAGTAATTTGACTAGCCGCTTATCATTCCGTCATATCTTTCATATATATATATATATTATGTTTACCGTGTAAGAACCTTTCAAAATAATCTATTTTTTCTTCGTACTTATTTCCCTCTCTACGGGAGTGTGTGCTGAAACATTCCATGTCGCTGTGTGTGGTTTAGGGGGATCGTTTCATGTTTATTATAATGTTAAATGTACACTGTTTACATTTGTGCGAAAATAATGTTGTTACGTAGGGAAAAGCCAGTAAGTAAAAAAACCCTACTTAGTATATATATGTGTGTGTGTAACTGGTACAAATAGGTATTTATTAGATAATTATTTCTAAGTTTTGCTTACCAAAGCAAATCGTGTTCTTAAGCCTACCCGTGGCTTTTTCAGGTTGTTCGCATTTTCAGTTCTTAGGAGAGTAACGCGCCTCTCAGTGGCACAGTAGTATGTCTGTGGACTTACACCACTACAAACCAGGTTTCAATACCCGTGGTGGGCAGAGAACAGAGAGCAGTTTGTGTAGTTTTGTGCTTAATACCAAACAAACGAAACTAATACAAGTTGGAGTGTGAGTACCAGTCCATTTAAATACCAAACAAACGAAACTAATACAAGTTGGAGTGTGAGTACCAGTCCATTTTAATACCAAACAAACGAAACTAATACAAGTTGGAGTGTGAGTACCAGTCCATTATTATGGTTTCTAAACGGTATTTGTTCATTGTTTGTTTTTCTGTGTGTTTCCTTACAACAAAGCAACGCCAGGCTATCTGCTGAGTCCACTGAGGGGAATCGAATCCCTGATTTTAGCGTTGTAATTTGTTCATTGGATAACACGTTACCACAATATTTCTTTTCTACATAACGTATCATACATTCATCCTAGAGTTGAGATAGAGTTCGTTACATTTTCGTCTACATACATTTTTGAAATGTAATATTAATGTATTCTTTATTTACTTTGATTAGAAACATCCTTACCGAAATGTCACCAGGCAGGTCTGTAAGTTATTAAATATATTTTGTTCTCCCTGTATATAGTTGAGATTGTTATTTCTTTGTACACATACATACATATATTGAAAACTGTGCAAGTTAGGGTTAAAAATGTAAAGAGGAAGCTTATACTTGTGACGTCTATGGTAGGCTTGACACACGATTTTGTTGTTGTTGTTTTGAATTAAGCACAAAGCTATACAATGGGCTATCTGTGCTCTGCCCACCACGGGTATAGAAACCCGGATTTTAGCGTGTAAGTTCGCAGACATACCGCTGAGCCACTTGGGGGCTTTAAAAAAAGTGACGTTGGAATGTTGTTGTTTTTGAATTAAGCACAAAGCTACACAATGGGCTATCTGTGCTCTGCCCACCACGGGTATCGAAACCCGGATTTTAGCGTGTAAGTCCGCAGACATACCGCTGAGCCACTGGGGGCTTTGACACACGAAGCCTATAACGTTCGGTCCGCAACAAATTTTGACACGGAGCTTATAACGTTGTGTGTGATACAGATTTTGACACGGAGCTTATAATGTTGTGTCCGACACAGTTCTTTTATGCGTAACTTATAACGTCGTGTCTGCTGTTTTAAGCAGAACTTATAACATTGCGTTCGATACAGTTTCTTATATTTAGTTTATAACGTTCTGTTCGCTACAGTTTCTTATATTTAGTTTATAACGTTCTGTTCGCTACAGTTTCTTACACGGAGCTTACAACGGTGTGTCCACTACAGTTCTTATATGGATATAATAACGGTGTGTCCGCTACAGTACTTATATGGATATAATAACGGTGTGTCCGCTACAGTGCTTTACACAGAAATTTAATTATAACGTTGTATCTGTTAGTTTCTTACACGGCACTTACAATGTTGTGACCGCTACAACTTCTCGAGACAGAACTTCTCTGTCCTCACGAATATACACACTGACTCGTGCGTGTTTAGTGTTTTAGTTTTGCTACGTTCTTAGACACACATTAACATGATTTTAATATTGCTGTGTTTCAGTATTTTAAGAAATAAAGATGGCGTATGATGACGTAATTAGCGACTGAAGAAACTATCGATTTTTCTTAGTTTTGAGAAGTTCTATCAGTCTTTAGTTTTTAGCTGAAGTTGGTACTATAAACACTGATATTAAAATATTAAGTTTTGGAAATCCATAGCACAGGCTTCATTAATTTCATACGGACGTATGAAAGAAAGGAAAACCTTAGAGTAACAAAATGGTATGACAGTGGATCTACAAAGCTGGAAATCGGGTTTCGATAACCGTGGTGAATATAACAAAGATAACCCATTGTGGAGCTTTGTGCACAATAACAAACCAGCAAAATAGATGCTTTAAATGCTAGCAATACCAAAATTAATAATTTGAAACATAAATATGAAAAAAAAACACGACAGTTTTTATAGAAGGAGAGAGGAAAATGATTGTTTGTTTTGTTTAGAATGAAGCAGGAAACTACACAGTATGCTACTGGTGCTCTGTCCGCCACGGCTATCGAAATCCGATTTTTAGCGTTGTGAATCCGCATACGTACAAACTCTGTGCCACTGAGGGGAGGGGACAGAAGAACGGGATAAGTGAAGTTATTAACTTATCCCGCGAACTCCTTATTTTCTCTGCTGTTTTCGAGCGAGGCGTGGTCTTAATGACTGGCATTTGGGGATTCTACATCTGCGGGAGCTTAATGCAAAAACGCACATTGAGACCACGAACGTGCTTTAAGGGGGGACTCTTTGACCAGACTCGAGTAGCCCAAGAGTTGATTCTAGGTGCCGCCGATACCTTTCCTCAGCTCAAAACTCAAGAACAGCCAAGCGGAGATAGTTGCCCGTGTGTGCTGTGAGAAAGTTCTCAGTGTCAGGAACCGGTGTTTCGTTTTCCCGTATCCAAGACAAACACACGTGCTAGGATACATTCGTTGCTTGGTTGCTCAAGACGAACGAGTAAGCTTACTCTCCTCCCCACCGCCAGATGGATCACCAGTGGGGCAGAGGACTTATAACGTGAAAAAGAGGACTTAAAAGAAACAAAACACAAAAATGATTTCTCTCTTTCCAAACAGAAGAAACTGATTTTGTGGTTTATTGAGGATTCAGGATAAAATTATTTTGTTATTTAATGGGGGCTTGAAATTTAATGAACGTTTACTGCCTTTTAACAGATCTGTTCTTAATGGTCCGTTCAGCTGTGGTCATTTTACGCTTCTAAGCTAACAACTGTTACTATTTTGTAAAATTGAAAATTTAGCTAACCTATGAAGCTAGCACTTGTTTACTTTCATGTTCTTTGGATCCAGCATGTCCAGTTGGTCAGGGTGTTCAATGCGCGTTCTGCGGGTTGCACCAAATATGCTCTCCCTTTCAGAGCCGTCGAAGCATTATAATGTGACAGTCAATCCCACAACTCATTGGCAGAAGAGTAAAGCGAGAGTTGGCGATGTGCAGTTATAACTAGTTGTCTCACCCCTGGTATTTTACTGTTAAATTAGGAACGGTTAGCTCAAATAGCGTTCGTGTAGCTTTGAGTAAAATTCCAATCAAGTGGTACTCTCTGTTTTGTCTTATAAACACTTTACAAAACTTGGATATTAACATAGAAATAATACCGAGATCGTATACCAAAGTTAGGATGCTATTTGTTAACGATATGGGGATTAAAGGAAGTTCCCTTTACATTAAAGTAATATTAGGTTTGAAAATGGCCTGGCATGGCCGGGCGCGTTAAAGCGTGTGCTCGTAATTCGAGGGTCGCGGGTTTGCGCCCGAGTCGCGCCAAACATGCTCGCCCTCTCAGCCGTGGGGGCGTTATAATGTGACGGTCAATCCCACTATTCGTTGGTAAAAGAGTAGCCCAAGAGTTGGCGGTGGGTGGTGATGACTAGCTGCCTTCCCTCTAGTCTTACACTGCTAAATTAGGGACGGCTAGCACAGATAGCCCTCGAGTAGCTTTGTGCGAAATTCCAAAACAAACAAACAAAAGCTTTGAAAATGCTTGCAATAAATATTAATGTTAACAATAGTGAAAACAAGTGAAACATTCAAGAATTAGTAAGATGCTCAGTAATCCTCGATAAAGTGAGTGCTAATAGAATTATTAAAAAATGTTTAACTGTTCAGAGTTGACAAAATAATTTGTATATTGCTGCCCACGTGAGAATAACAAACAATATGCGCCCTCCCAACTTGTTGAATGTTTGTACAGTGTGAATAATAAACAATATGCGTCCTCCTGACTTGTTGAATGTTTGTACAGTGTAAATTTACAAACAATATGCGTCGTCCTAACTTATTGTTTATTTTCGCAGTGACAATATCACATTGTTCTACGACAATTCCTTTTCAGAAATCTACTTATCAAAATATTAGAATGTTGGAAAACCATGTAATGGAAAGTGAAGTTTGATACTTTGTAGACGTAAAATGATTTAAATCGATACGTTGTGACACTAAAAGTCAGTTTAAAGAGCACGAGGTGATTACTACTAATTCTTTTCCACGTTTTCTACCATAATAACAAGGGACTTAGGTTTGTTTTGATGTTATTGTTTTAGTTGTTTCCAGTTACATAATTAGCGATGTATACACAATTTCGGGCTATAGATTTTTAACAGCATCTGTAGTTCTTGTTGTTTTCATATCTTAGGTAATTATAGCTTTAGATGGGAGTGAGAATCTAGGAAGTGATGAGAATCTAGGAAGTGATGAGTAGAAAACGTTTTGAACTGGGTAAAAGAGGTAACCAGTTCTGCTGAAGAATGTCCTGTTAACGATGAAAATCCTTTCTGCTGAAGAATGTCCTGTTGACGATGAAAATCAGTTCTGCTGAAGAATGTCCTGTTAACGATGAAAATCATTTCTGCTGAAGAATGTCCTGTTAACGATGAAAATCCTTTCTGCTGAAGAATGTCCTGTTAACGATGAAAATCAGTTCTGCTGAAGAATGTCCTGTTAGCGATGAAAATTATTTCTGCTGAAGAATGTCCTGTTGACGATGAAAATCATTTCTCCTGAAGAATGTCCTGTTAACGATGAAAATCCTTTCTGCTGAAGAATGTCCTGTTAACGATGAAAATCATTTCTGCTGAAGAATGTCCTGTTAACGATGAAAATCATTTCTGCTGAAGAATATCTTGTTAATGATGAAAATCTGACAAGAACTATACAGCATTGATTAATGGTCATTTGAGGGTTTAGCCAAACAGAGACGTCAGTAAGAAACCCTTACCTGTACCAGAGAGCTCAGTTGTGGTGCCCTCAATACGCCGGAAAACCCGTGGGCTCACAGTTAAACTAAGCGTTATTTGTTGAAATTCCCTGTCATTATTGGTACCACGCCAGACCTCCCTCATCGTGTTTTCCCAGCTTGCCAATAGGCGGCAGGAGCTGTCTATTTAGGACATAGACAGGTGTACCAGCAGTTGTAAGCTCAACCAGATACACACACAGGTGAGACGTAACGCAGCGGATCTTTAGAGCTCCAGGGACCCTATTTTAGTGGCCAGGTAATACTGGCCTTCGCTTCTGCATTTTAACTAATGGCCTCAGAAATGGCAGACTTTCATGATGTAAGTGAACCTTTTAAAAATTTTCGTTCTTTAAGCTAACTAGTGTGTATTGATCATCTTGGCTTCCACCTCTTCCTTTTAATCTGACTTTAGTTGCAAAGAAATAATAAAACGTTACGTGTTTTGGGGATAATGTGTTGCAGGTTAGTTGATAAAAGAATACAGTATCGTGTATAACACTTAGTTGCGACACATTCGTATATCTTTTTCAGTGAAACGAGCGGCCGAGCTTGTCCATTATCAAGACTTCTGATGGCTTATTCTATCTGCTTTTCTCCAAATCAAATGGTTGGTGAGGTTTCCAATCTAACTGCATAATTTTACCATTGAAGAATTAGAAAACTTTGCAAGTTTATGAAATAAAGGTGAAGGTTCGGACACTCGTTTCCTTAGCACGTTTCGCATACGAAACGCATCGAAACGTTATTAATGAACCCTTTCTTTTGTATAATTCTACATCTATGCGAGCAGCATTATACAGGTCATTATACACGTCATCAGGGCTCCTGACCACGAAGAGCGGAAACTCACTTACCCCCTTCCTCTGGTATTACCTAATTGTCAGACGGGATGGCGACGCTTGCTTGTTTATTCAGTATTTCCTTTTAAACCACACTCGTTGCAATGTAAGCTGGTCCCAACAACCACCGGACGCTCAAAGCGAGGTCCTCACGTGGTTCCTCGCTGCGTGCTTGTGTCTGTGCGTAATCATGTGTCTCGTCAGGCAGTTAGATCGGTTACCCTCTGGGTTTACTTGGTATGTAGGCCAATATAAAAGCTCCCTAGCCCTAGTAAGAACACTGCTGAAGTAGGACACTTTTGTTCGAAACAAGAGATGACTATAAAGAAACATAACTTGATTTTCTTCTTCAAGTTTTCATCAATCTTCACGATCTAATTTTCTTCTTTCTTTTATCCCTATACTTTCCAGTTACCACCGTGGTACAAAAACGTATTTTTAACTTTTTCTTAAAATTACGACAATTTTTATTGGCTATTACGTGGTGTGACATACACAGATGGCTACTCGGCACAGAATAAGTATTTTAATAATTGTACAAAGGCATATTTCTATATATGTATATATCAGTGGCATAGTTGTAGAGGGTGGGCAGAGGGCACTTGTCCGCCCTTGTAGAATTGTGGTGAAAATATTGCGAGATTTAAAGAGCATAATAAAAATTGCTCCTATAGGTCAAGGCCCGGCATGACCAGGTGGTTAGGGCACTTGACTCGTAATTCGAGGGTCGAGGGTTCGAATTTCCGTCACACCAAACATGCTCACTCTTTCAGCCGTGGGGGCATTATAATGTATCAGTCAATCCCACTATTCGTTGGTAGAAGAGTAGTCCAAGAGTTGGCGGTGGGTGGTGATGACTAACTGCCTTCCATCTAGTTTTACATTGCTAAATTAGGGACTAATATATTATATTATAATTATAAATATAATATAATATAATATTACATTATAATATACTAATCAAATATTTTGATTAAGTTCAACACAAAATACATTTTCATCTGATGAAGAGTGGAATATTGAAGTGTAAACGGATATATAAATATATTTGTAGAGACATTTGCATGTTTCAAGTTCTGCTATTTTCTTTTGTCGCAGGATGATGGTTGTGACGTTTTTCACAGGGTAGTGTGGACGTAACTTAGTTGGATACTATAAATAGGCTTTGTTTGTTTTGTTTACATCAAGCACAAAGCTACACGATGGATTATCCATCTTGTGCCTACCACGAGTATCGAAACCTAGATTTTAGAGTTCTTCCTTAACAGGTCGTTTGATTTGTTGATTCTAAAGCTATGGAATGGGCTAATTGCAGGAATCAAAACATTTATTTTAGAGTGTTATAACTTCTCATGTTTACCCACGAGACCCCCCCCCCCTCCTTAGTCGGTAGAAGGTAATAGCAAGTTTGTTATATTTCTGGAGATCTTAAAAGTAAATATTTTTCAACATGCCCAGAATTCAAAGTTAGCCAATAAAATGAAAGGATATTTCAATATTTTCGCAGCTTTTCACCTTGAGTTCACATCAAAATAAGGAAAGATATTTTATTAAGAGCCGCACGCCCCTTATATAAGAAAATGGAAATCGTTCATATAAAAACGTTTAAGTACGAGTAATGAAATTTGAAAATCAAAATATATATCTTCTTAGAAAACGAAGCCCTTAAAATTGTTTGTGATTTGTTTGTTTGTTTTTTAATTTCGCGCAAAGCTATACAAGGGCTCTCTGCGCTAGCCGTCCCTAATTGAGCAGTGTAAGTCTAGAGGGAAGGTAGCTACTCATCTCCATCCGTTGCCAATTCTTGGGCTGCTATTTTTACCAACGAATAGTAAAATTGACCATCACATTATAACGCCTCCACGGCTGAAGGGGCGAGCATCTTTGGTGCGGCGGGGATGCGAACCCGCGACCCTTATATTAGAAAACGGACGCCTTAACCCACCTACCCATGCCGGGCCTCCCTAAAAAAAAATAATAAATTACACACAATAATTATTTCCCTAAAGTGTAACGGTCAAATAGGCTTAATTTGTTTTGACAGTTAAAACACTGTAATCGCACCTTAAACAGCTGCATTCTAGTGAGTCATACTAGCAGCTCTGTTAGAATCTCAAAATAAAAAAAAAACAAAAAACATAGGACCCAAACCGACCGAAAAAATAAAAGTCTGGATGAGTCAGCAGGTTCTGAATTGCCCGTCTAAGTAGTTGAAATGTTTCTGTATAAGATAAAAATTACGGCCTTATATATTTTAACAATAATGTTTAGTAGAAGAAGTAATGAATATTAAAATAGTTTGATTGAAATGAGCTTGCTAATCATTCTTCTACAAATATATAGGAAATAGACCGCACACGCTACAGTGCACGTGTTAATAAGCACGAGAATGTATAACGAATACAAAATAACCCTTGAAAAACGTTTTCATTCCGTCGCTGTTGAAATGTCTTCATACCTATAGTAATTGTTTGTTGTTCTTTTTTTTTAATTTCGTGCAAAGCTACTCGAGGGCTATCTGCGTTAGCCGTCCCTAATTTAGCAGGGAAGGCAGCTGGCCATCGTCACCCACCGCCAGCTCTTGGGCTACTCTTTTACCAACGAATAGTAGGATTGACTGTAATATTATAACTCCCCCACGGCTGAAAAGGCGAGCATGTTTGGTGCGACCGGGATTCAAACCCTGCTTTGATAGAAATAAGAAAGTAACAATTGTGTTTAATACAAAAATGTGAATTCCTTGGTGTTTATTGGTCACGAAACTCAAAAGACAGAAAACGAAAGGGGCGCCTGCGTAAGCCTGGTGTTTTGGGGGTTAATACTAGTTTTGTGGCTACCAAAAACTTTTGCAAACATTTTTTCAGATTAAAGTGTTGTGCGATCACTTTTAACACTATCGTTTCAATGAGATGGACGATTCTGGTTCTGTAATCATTCCTCCCCCTAGTGAGTTATCTCGTGCTGAAGAAGAATGATATACATAGATAACCACAACTGGTATAAAATCAAAATTGCTTTAGATTAGCTCTATATCTAAGAAGTACCTCGCTGCGACAGCGGTAAGTTTACGGATTTACAACGGTAACATCAGGGGTTCGATGCCCCTCGGTGGACACAGCATATAGACCTATGCGGCTTTGCTATATGAAGACAACATACTCACAGGTAAGGGAGGTAACGGCCGCATAGCCAAACCAGGTATTCCAGTATTGATATTTACAACCTGAACATTTCGTGCGACATTACATGAACTCCTGGTAAGGTTTGGTTTGTTTTGAATTTCGAGCAAAGCTACTCGAGGGCTATCTTCATCTGATGTCGTTAATTTAGCAGAGTAAGACAACTCTTTGGCTACTCTTTTACCAACGAATAGTGAGATTGATAGTTACATAATCATGCCCCCATGGCTGAAAGGGCGAGCATATTTGACGTGACGGGGTTTCGAACCCGCGACCCTCTTATTACGAATCGAGTGCCTTAACCACCTGGCCATGTCGGGTCCACCAGGTAAGAAACATCTGAGATTCAGGCATAGCCGTCTCTAGCAATTATATTTACTTAATTCAGTCGGCCATTCCGTAGTTTGTACAAAAACTTTTACAAGATTGGGGGATGGACTGTCACAATTATAACTTGTATAACCGAAGGTTCAGAGCGTATTAAATAGAAATGCCGCGACTCGAACCTCCGGAACAGTCAAATCCACCGAATTAGAAAACAAATTATTTTACATTGGTAAAGATTCAAAACTTAACATTTTCACCACCACTAACTTTACTCTCGTGTTTGTGGTTCAGAATGTCCAGGTTCCTCAGAAAGCATGTGTGTTTCTTTGAGTACTGTTTGCCATCTCTTAACAGTTATAAACCACCATACTGTTAAATACATTATATTATTATGTGCACTAGCCTGTTTGGTTTAGACTGCATTAGTACGTGCATGAAAATGTTGCAAAAATATAGATCTCTGAACTGACACACACACAGAATGAATATTACATAATATATTATTTAAAAAAATAACCTAAGGTGACGAGTAGCCCCTTTAAAACAACTACACGTGTCTTAAACGGAAGGTTATCTCTTTGTGTCTTTTTCACTTTCTCGCGCTGGTTTCTTTCGGTAAGTTATCTCTAAAACGTTTCACTTGAATGGTTCCACATCCTCAGCAAGTCTCCGTTTTGTTTTGTTTCAAGGCCACAAAAAACTCGTGCCGTATTCACAGCCTGAAGACATAACGTATTTTATTCCTCATCGTTCAATTTTCTTCCGCGTCGACTATCTGTTTCATGTGGTCCGGAACGTGTGGAATGTTTTTGTCTAATATACTTTTTTATTCCATCTCGGACCGCAGAATAATTCAGTACCATATCATTGTAGGAAGGGTTTTATAACGATCACGTTTCAAAATTAGACAATACCTTTGATTTGATAGGTACTTGTTTATTGCGGAAAAACGAATTACAGTTTAATAAACAGTAAAAAAAACAACAACAACACAAAAACCTCTCCTATAACTGCAGATTAAGTTTTGAGCTTTACGATTGGCTTGAATAAATCGTCTGTTATTATTAGTATTTAAAATTTGAGTGACTTTGTTTTATACATATTTCATATTTTCAATCTGGAGAGCACATTATGAGAAACTTAGGCTTAAAGGTGAGATAAGAGACACTTCACATCTAGGATCAGACACAGCAACATATTATGAGAAACTTAGGCTTAACGATGAGATCAGAGACATTTCACGCCTAGGATCAGACACAGCAGCATATCATGAGAAACTTAGGCTTAACGATGAGATCAGAGACATTTCACGCCTAGGATCAGACACAGCAGCATATCATGAGAAACTTAGGCTTAAAGGTGAGATCAGAGACATTTCACACCCAGGATCAGACACAGCAGCATATCATGAGAAACTTAGGCTTAACGATGAGATCAGAGACATCCCCCCATCTGGGATCACACATATCCATTTACAATCTGTAATACTGAACAGAATAGCAACATTGACTGTAATGATAATGACAGTAGCGACCCTATACTTATGGATCGTATTAAAAGGGATATCGCAGTGAGAATCTTGGACCTTACGACCCCCAGCCTGGCACCACAAGGTCGTGCATATCCCATTTTAAATTTCAAACGTGATTTTACTTCATATTTAAGTTTGACGAGAGTTAATAGATGTGGGAAAAAAAGAAACAAAAAATTCACCAGTTGTCTAATTTCATCATCAATGAACCAAAGAGAATAGAATCAAAATATATAGCGAAAAAATGAAGAAAAATCCGTAATCATTTTAAAATAGAAATAAAGAGAGCCACGTTTCCTAATGTATACAAATATGTATTTAAATGAATCAATATAAAAACGACTTTAAAATATTTTAAGGACTTTGTTTATCACTGTTAATTTAAAATAAATAATTAAAACCACAAATATATAAAACTTTCTCGTATCACCCAAGATACTTTCCAGTTTCTATAATAGAGCTTTCTTGAACATAATTTCCCGCGTTTTTCTTGGCCTTACAGGTGTTTCAAACTTCCTATGTTGTTAAACTGTGTAACATTTACACTTGTTTACATTTTTATTAACCACTTCTTTCAGCGAAACATTTGTTTCTTTTTGTATCTGTGTGTGTGTTTGTCTTATTTACAATACGGTGCTGCTCTTGTCAGTTCGTGAGCAAAATAAATTGCTTATTGCAGCCGCACAAAACTGATTAAACCGTTTTTTAGGCGCTAATCATGGCTTTAGTAATATTTTCGTTAATCGATACTACTGTGTATCTATACGCTATATAGATAACTTACTTTTGCAACATCGTATTGCAATTACAATAAAGTAACATCACCATGACATTCATTGTTGTAAATACACTTTAAACGAACTTTTAATATTGCATTTTTTTACGTCTGAACGTTAAGAATTCCTCTCGTCTGCCGACGTAACAGTAATAATAACATTTTTACTCATACCTAAAATGTTTTACGTATATCGCTTTTCATGTAAAAAACAGCAACATTAATACTTAACTTGTAAGTAGGAGCAAAGTTAAAAATTTACCTTCATCATTCTTCATGTAATTATTAATTTTCTATAATTCTAACGAATTAAGTAGGACAAAATGTTCAGAATTTTTTTCGGCTTGTAAGATTTTTTTATGTTCTGGAAAAACAGCTCAAATAACATAATCTTATATGACGCAAATTCTGCCTGTAAATACGGTTTTGGCCCGGCATAGCCGAATGGTTAAGGCACTCGGCTCATAATCTGAGTGTCGCGGGTTCGTATCCCCGTCGCACCAAACATGCTCTCCTTTTCAGCCGCGAGGGCGTTATAATTATTCGTTCAATCCCACTATTCGTTAGTAAAAGAGTAGCCCAAGAGTTGGCAGTGGGTGGTGATGACTAGCTGCCTTTCCTTTAGTCTCACATTGCTAAATTATGGACGGCTAACACAGATAGCTCTCGTGTAGCTTTGCACGAAATTCAAACCAAGCCAATACGTTTTTGTTGTTAAACATCCATCGTTTATGAAATGGTTAGTAAACAAGCAATAGGGTCCGGCATGGCCAAGCGTGTTAAGGCGTGCGACTCGTAATCTTGAGTGTCGCGGGTTCGTATCCCCGTCGCGCCAAACATGCTCGCCCTTTCAGCCGTGTGGGCGTTTTAACGTGACGGTCAATCCCACTATTTGTTGGTAAAAGAGTAGCCCAATAATTTCTCTTACACTGCTAAATTAGGGATGACTAGCGCAGATAGCTCTTGAGTAGCTTTGTGCGAGATTCGAAAACAAACAAGCCATAGTTCATAATCCGGGAACTGAATATCCATCAATGAATATTTTGAACATGCCAATCACATTTTTTGGTTTTCTAGAAAAAAAATCCAAATATTTATTCATTAACCTTTTGGAAATCCTGGATATGTTTTTTTAATAGAGAATGTGTAGTAACGGAGTTAAAAAAAGAAAAAAATATTTCAGTGAGGATGCTGTACTAAAACGACTTTAAGAAAAACATAAAAGCATTTTGAGTATGTTGTTTTTTTATCTGTTTTATGACAGAAAGCAGTCCATTAAAGTGTAGTTATTATTATTATTGCTCTGGATCACTAAAATGGTCCAGGTGAGTGAAGTCTAAAACATATTTGGAATCCAATTATACTCTCTATTTTCCATCTCGCCTGTTTACAGAAAATGCTTATGTTTCTTGAGACCGGACGTGACCGCTAGTTAGCGCGTGTAGACCGTGAATTTAGGCTTGTGTTCCGTTGATTTAAAGGCATGATCTGCGTTTTATGGGTGCGGGTGCGGTCTGAGGATAACGGTTAAATCTCGCTATTCGATCAGGACAGAGAAGCCCAGAAGTTGGTGTTAGTTCTGTTGACTTACTAGTTACCTGCCTTCTGTTCTGACGTTCAGAATTAAGAACGATCATGCGCAGTAAGTGGTTTATTCAGCATAAGCAGTATACATGTCAACCATTACTCTTAAGCCGCCTGATTATTACCATAAATGTTTAGGAATAGTTCAAAATACACATCCAGTTTTATTTATTATCCAGGCTTCTATATAGTTCACTTGCTTACTGAGCTACGCTTAATTAAAAATAATGATTTTTAATCGTATTAATACTTGGGTACAATTCTTGTCCATTAGTCTCCCGCTAGTACAGCGGTAAGTCTACGAATTTGTAACGCTAGAATTAGGGGCTCGATTTCCCTCTGTGGGCTCAGCAGATAACTCGAGGTGGCTTTGTTATAAGAAAACACAAATAAACAAAATCTGTTTAATTACGTCACATGGAATAAAGCCAACTTGAATTTGATTTCTTTTCACAGTTAAAAATTACACGAATAACTGAAGTAGTGTTCATAAATCTGTGTTTGATTTTGTAGGTACTGACTGATATTTAGATTACAACTGGATATAGCCGTACGTTAAAATTATTACACAAATATTATAATTGCAATAAGCTTTTTCGTTTGAATCCGTATATGAAATTAATTTCTGATCGGATAATCCTCTTTTTTGGGGGAGTAAAACCATTTTTAAATCGGGGAACTTTCCCCACGCAAATTGAAAAAAAAAATGAATATCTCCAATACTTGGCAAATAAAAATATTTTCAGTCGGGGATATTTTCCCCTTGAGTATGCAAAAATATATTTTAAATTGAGCAGTTCCAATATTGAGCAAGTAAGACCATTTTTCAGAAATTAATTTTTCCCTCTTGAGATTTTGATTCGTTCTTTGTAATTAAATACAAGGCTACACAACGAGCAATCTGTGCTCTGCTTACTACGGGTATCGAAATCCGTTGCATTGTAAGTCCGCAGACATGCGCTATGCCAATGGGGGCCCCTTTGAGCACGCAATATTTTCAATCAAGGAGTTCTTCCTTCGACAAAATAAAATTCAATAATAATATTTAATAAGCTGTGATAATCGAAGTGTTTTTGACTGATCGAACACTCAACCAGATTTTTTTATTTTTTTTTATAAAAGTAAGAGCATTGATAAGCGTTCAATTCACGTTTTTGTTTCTTCCAAGAAATAGTGATATGACGTACAAACGAGGTCATCTAGTTTGCTATGGGATAAATTTAGACAACCATCTCTGAAGGTGAAAAAAGTGGAGTGAACTCGATCAAAACGAAATCTAGTTTAATGTGCTCTGAGGTGTGTGTTATGTGTAGTTGTATGAACTTTCAAATTATGGTATATGCCAGTATGCGCTTTAAGTTATCTTGTGATTTTTTTAATGGTAAAAACATTTTTTCAAGGGGTGTATACGGATTGAAACAAGCTAGTTTAAAAACTTTTGCAGACTTCATAAAAATATTAATTTTCACGGTTTATATAAACACGTTTGTTTGTGTGGAAGTAAGCACAAAGCTACGCAATGGGCTATCTGTGCTCTGCCCACCACGGGTATCGAAACCCGGATTTTAGCGTGTAAGTCCGCAGACATACCACTGTGCCACTGGGGGGCTTATATAAATACACAGAAAAAGATAGATGAACTGTATTGAAGTGTACGGTTATGTATAAATATCACAGCTTCATAAAGATAAGTGTTTAGTCTGGCTGTCGTAACTCAATCTCGACGACACAGCTTCATAAAGATAAGTGTTTAGTTTGGCTGTCGTAACTCAATCTCGACGACACCGAAGCTCTAAACACATTTAGGATGATCACTGTACAGAGCAGTTGTTTTCGTATAAACTAAACTACGTATGATGTCAGAAAAACACGTAGGCTCAAGAAGTCTTGATATTAATGAATAAAAACCCTACAACCACTATATTATTGGTTTCTATCAAGATTAAACGCTTAGTAGGAAATCGTTTTTTATTTTGTATATGTCACACGACGAACAAACTGACATGTGTAAATTAGGCTTACGTCAAATAATATTTTATGCGAGGTAGAGGATCTCGTGAACAAATATTGTAGTCCAATTCAATACCTTAATGCTGTTCTCCATAGAACAATGGCCATAGAACAATATGTAAATAGAAAGACTGCTTGACCCATGTATGATGCACTTAAACAATAAGTCCATTGCAAGGTCTCGATAATTATTGAGTAATCGATTAGTAGTCATTTAGATAAGGGGAGGGGGAGAGATGCAAGGAGCATACCTAAGAAACAGTGGCGTCATTTCAGAAGAAAAGGTAAAATTCCTATTCAGACTTGATAGTACAGCACAAAATTTAAAGTCTATTTTCGCTCTAGCCACACTCTGACTTTGAAGCGGTAGACTAGAGAGAAGGCAGCTTATCGACACAGAAATGGGCCGTTTTTTCTTTAAGTAAGGCTTCTTTGATTTTGCGTTTGTTTATATTTGTTTCCCAACTCAGTATTTGGGAGCTTTCTGCAGCTGTGTTTGTTTGATTTGCAGTGTTCAGCAACGTGTGAAGGTGTTTTGTTTTTTGGTGTTATTTGAATCTAGTTTCCATATTTCTACTCATTTTTCCAATATAGAAGTTGTGGCAATTGTTGCATTGTATTTTATAAATAATGTTGATGGTGTAGTTGTGAGTGTAGTGACGGGTGTGCAAAATATAGGAAGTTCGAATTTTAATTTTCGTTTTAAGATGTCTGTTCAATGAAATAGTGGAAATTGGCTGTTATCCTTATAGAACACTCTCGGACCTAAAGCGCGAAACACGAAATATCTACACTAGTTGAAGAAATCCCGTAATAAAATAATATTAGCGACAACGTTTAAGTTGTTTGGTTTGGTTTGAATTTCGCACAAACCTACATTGAAGACTATCTGAGCTAGCCATCTTTAACTTAGCAGTGGTTAACTAGAAGGCAGCTAGCCATCTTTAACTTAGCAGTGGTTAAGTAGAAGGCAGTTGGCTAGTGAACGTCACCCACCGCCAATTCCTGAACTAATGTTTCTGTCAACGAATAGTGGGATTGACTGTCACTTTTTAATGCTTCTACAGCTGAAGAGCAAACTTATTTGGTGTGATGGGAATTTGAATTCTGTAAAGAGTTTAGAATAATGTTTCAGAGTATATTAAAGTAACTATGAAAAGATTTGTAAAATGTTTTGCAGGAGTAAAAAAAAAACGTCAAAGGTCAGAAACGAAAGAATTTAGTGAATGAGTATGATGGACTTTAAACTCACTATTGAATAATTTTCGTGTTTGTTATTGTCAGCTTTTACCCATGCAGATTTCTTGTGGATAAAACAATTGATATTTGAAATACTAAATAATTATCTTTGAAAGATATAATGAATATTTTAAAAACTATAAATCTGAATTTCTCGAAATTTCTTTTAAAAATTATTTTCCAACGTAGAACCGAGAGATTACGAAATCCTACGTTTGTTTTTGTTTTGGTTTGTTTTGAATTTCGTGCAAAGGTACACGAAGACTATCTGCACTAGCCGTCCCTAATTAAGCAGTGTAAGACAAAAGGGAAGGCAACTAGTCACCACGACCCACCGCCAACTCTTGGGCTACTCTTTTACCAACGAATAGTGGGATTGACCATCACATTTTAACGCCCTTACGGCTGAAAGGATGAGCATGTTTAGTGTGACGGGGATTCGAATTCCTGACCCTCGGATTACGAGTCATGTTATTTCAAAGTTATTAGAAAACTTCATTTTTTTTATTGTATCCTTCAGTATAACCTATATGTTTTCTGCTTGTTTAACCAAAAAATTTAACTTTGTTTTTAGAACTGTGGTACACGATACGCTGTTTTTTTTAATACTGTATAGAAAAAATTAATTTTAATGTTTGAGTTTTTAAATACACTCGTTTCTAGGAACAAGAGATCCATTTTAAGTTAAAAGACATGTTTAACTCTTGCAGATGTGGCATGACATTGAAAGTGCGTTACTCATTGAGCCTCAACCAGTGGACCACAACTTCAAGATGATACAAGTGGACCACACTGAAATTGCGTCACATTTCCCTGCAAGAATTGAATTGCCTCCAATCCAAAGAGACCACGTGCAACAGCTACCGGAAGTCAATACGAATGCACTAATACAGCAGTTACAGCCCCAACAGCAAAACCCCCAAAGTAACATCGAAGATTTTATGATAGATCTGGACTTTGTACTTAATCCAGATTCAACAAGTCTTTACACTGAAGAAAGTAATTTGTGCGTATCGACAGATGTTTCGCGTAAACAGTCTCTCTCACAGTTTTACCGTCCTTCCGTGGAACCTTTCAACAGTAGATGTGAAACTCTCCGCTCTCAGTTAGGTCATCTGCACCCTCAGTCCGTGTCGTCAAATGGCACGAGCTCAGCTCATCAACCAGGAGGTTGTTCGTCAACAACGACGTCTTATGGAGGTGGTGGTGGTCTCCCCTGGCTTCAGTACAGTAGCAGTGGCGGCGGAACAACTTTAGTGACAAGCCAGATGTCGCCACCAGCGTCACCAGAAAGAACAGCTCTTCAACTTCAACAGAACGTGACAGGTGCAGCCGTAGATGCTTTAAGTCCAGTTTCTCTTTCTGTTTCTTCGACAGTGACGCAACCACACCATTCAGTTTTACACCAAGTAGGTCGACGTATAGCAACAACACCTTATCATATTTCCCAGCAAGTACAGCAACAACAACACCTTCAGCAGCATCTCAGGATGATGACTCCACCATCGTCTCCCAACCTTATCGACCTTTTAAACACGACCAACTCTTCGAGAAATGAACGCGCGTCGACATCAAACGTGGTCCACGTAACTGATAACAATAAAAAAGGACGTCGTAACCTGGGACGAAAGAAGGTCATGACGCACTCCTGTTCACATCCGGGCTGCAGTAAAACGTACACTAAGAGCTCGCACCTGAAGGCTCATCTCCGGACTCACACCGGTGAGAAACCCTACCAGTGCACGTGGAAGGGGTGTGGTTGGAAGTTCGCCCGATCGGACGAACTGACCAGACACTACCGAAAGCACACCGGTGACAGGCCTTTCCAATGTCGTCTATGCGAACGTGCTTTCTCTAGGTCGGACCACCTGTCCCTTCACATGAAGAGACATACGGCAGTATAAAAAAGAAAAACAAAACGGTTGACAGAATTTGTAGGATCAACAGAAACCAGTTGTTCCTGGTTAACTATCCATGACATCTTCAGTTCCTCGTGGAGATTCGTGAAGTTTCTTTGTTCAGTCTTATTTTGAACGTCAATTCATTACCTGCCAAAAGTAAAATAAAGCATTTATGGACAGTAGGACAAAATTAACTATTTTATTTACTTTGTATCACGTCGAGAGATATCTCCAATAGATGTCACAAAAATGTGGCTTTATAGATTCAATGTGAAATATTTCTATGGAAATTCATTGTTTTAGAAATATATATATATATATAAATGCATATAAAATGTGTTTAATGTAAGCAATAAATCTCGTAGGTAAGTAAATTAAGTAATTTTAGCAACTGACATTTTAAATGTAAACACTTGTCTTTAGAGTGAGAAAACACTTGATTTCTCGAATGTGAAAAAGAAGGGGAATGCACGTGAAAACATCTGGATATGAATGTGTTTGTCCGTGGAGTTAAGAAGTACATCACATGACAGAAAACTGTGCGTTAGTTATCTTGTTACAGTGACTAGCAAAAATGAGATTAATAGCTCGTGCTTTTTGTTTTTTTAGGATTCTGTAAACATTCTGTGTTTAACGAAAGTAGATTCGTCTGGATAATATGTACAGATAGAGAAATTAGAACAAAGATTAACATATTGAAAATTATTGTTTTGCTCAGCAAAATCCCTATAGTGCACAACACTGTGATACATCCATTTTTTTAAAAAAAAATGTTTCTTCTTACGTTTTTAAAAAAAACGTGTTTATATAATCTTGAAACGTCGTTTTATAGTGAGTAAAATATGAAATGTCGGTACATGTTATGTAAAGCTTGTTAGACACTCAAGGCAAATTACGGTTTTATCTGAAACGAGGAAGAGGAAATTATTTAGAATAGAAACAGCAGCACGTGGTTAGTATTAGTAAAACACGTGGTTAGTATTAGTAAAACACGTGGCTAGTATTAGTAAATCCTGCTTCATGTTCTGGCAATTTCTAGTTTCGTCTCAAACAAACAAACTACTTAGAACGGAAATAACGACACGTGACTAGTAACTAGCAAGACGTATTAATGATTAAATGTGCGCAAGACGTGTTTAAAAATTCAACCACGAAGATTTATTAAACAGAATTCCCCCCCAGGGGCTCTTTTATTCTTACGTCACTTAATATTCTAGTCTGTCAGGGTGAGTTTCGTTTCGTGTACCCTGTTGGACATGTCTGTTTTAGATCATCATATAAATTGGCGTAGAAAACTATAAAACAATTCAAAGCTAGTTTTAGGGCGTTTTCCTATAGTTCTAATGCATTCGCCCTGAAGGCACTTTCATAAGATCACTGGACTAATTAGAATCATGTGAAATAGGCAGTTCACCTACATATTGACGCATGTGTATAACATGCACATAATTTTCACAAAGTGCTTGTTCTACTGTGCATTTATATAACAGCAACCAATATCTCTTCCTATTCTGAAACAATTACTTTAGAGCTATTTCGAGTGTCTCAATGTTTTTGTGTTTATTTTATAATCGAGATTTATGTAAAATTTGAAGAAACTCGTATAGACTTCGTGTATTTGATTAAATCTCTATTCAAGTTCAAATCAGCGTCAAGTAAGCATTGAAAACGACGTCCAGCTTTGTTCCACGCGCTGCATGCCTCACTGATCACGTTTGTGTGGTTTTCTCACTTTCACTCATCTTCTAATTGTGTGTCCAATATTCGCGCTAGTTTATCAGTCTTCGTTTAAAAAAAAAAAACATTAGAAAAAAGCTAACACAATGCTTTTTTTTCGAATGATTCTTTTAGACAGATACATATATATATATATATATATACATATATAGTTAGTGTTAATAACACGTTTGATATTAACAGCATTATAAAATATTTATTACCAAATATAACTCGAATTGTTTGTCGAGATTTAATTCTGAAGACTGGTAGGAAGGGGGGATTATTTGATAATCAAAAGATTAACGGCTTGAGAAACAAACTCAGTTTCCAACAATTATATATAAGTGTATTTTACGTTTATCCACTGTTTGATTAGTCCTTTCGTTTGTTTGTTTTGTCAAGGTTGCCGGTCACAAACCCGACACAATAGAATTCTTTTAACTAAAGACGGGTGACGCCAAGTAACTATAGAAACTAGGAAACGGGAATATCAACCTTCGCTAGCTTGTAAGTAAAATCACGTGTGTTTCTCTGTTTTCGTATAAGTGACTAAACCTGTTGACAGTTGTGGAAAGGGCAAAGAAAAGAAATATAATTTGAAAATTTTTGTTAACGTGTGTAATTAATTCCAGATTGGAATAAAAGTGTATTGAATGAGCGTTAAACACATATATAAATATTTGTTATTAGTGAGTGAGAATAGTATCTCATAATGTTTCGTGACGATAAATGAAACCTCGAATTTAATATTTATTAAACGCGTTTCATGTATAAAAAGAAACCTGCGATACGTATATGCAAACAAATAGAAAAAAAGCAATGCTACTAATTACATACGACGTGGATTGTTTTTGACTTTCAATGTCTAATTGCATTATGCTAAAAAAAAGTTAACCCTAAATATAACTAAATGCGAATGGCACGTGACGGACACAGTCTTAGAACTGTTGATGTTTGGTACAGTGTTCAAAAAAATTCGAGTCGATTAAGCGTCCAATAATTGAAAGTCTAGGATGTCTGATAGAACAGAAAGTTTGATGGACGTCCGAACTAAAGAACCTCCGCATCCTTTGTAACTGATTCAAAGTTATAACAGATACCTTTACTGTTCAGTGATCAGGTGTTCCCATGACTACGAGAACTCTTACCCTGAGTTCAATGCTTATGTTATTTTTAGTACGTGGTAGGCAACAACCTATTGTATGAATTTCTTACGTTGATGTCATTAACCATAAATTGTACAAAAATTATCGTTTGTAAAAACATGCGCAATGCATATGTGATTGATAAGATCACTTACAGAATACCTAATGAGTGAGATATCAGTGTACTAACCAACGAGTTTTGAATCAGTATAACATTTAGCCAATATACTTGAGCAAAGTAGTTACGTACAAAAGGCAAAGTATTGATGTAGGATTTAGCCATGTTAAGTGCCACTATTATTTCCATGACACTAATTCAAGTATGCTCATTTCTTCGTTTTCTGAGTCATGAACATTTCAGACTTGCATCGTGTTATAGTCTATGTGTACGACGTTGAACGTTCTATTGTCCTTTCGAACACAAGTTGTTGTGAAGACCGTGTAAATAACCGCGGTAAATGAATGACAGTTCTAAATGTTCGCGAGTCAATTTCATTTATGGAAACATTTGCACACACACACACACACACACGCACACACGGCCAAATTCTGAGTTTGTTGACCGTAAAGTTTCATACGAACTAAATAAGCTGTAGAAATATTATGATCGTATATTTCACAAACACACACACATGCGCACACTTTCCCGAGTCGCAAAGATAAAACAAAAACAATTTAACTGTATATTGGTTGTACACTTTCACGAATAGCAAAAACACTAGGACGTATATTAGTTGTACCCTTTTACAGACATATGTCCTGCGGGGCTTGTTAGTAACATATTGCAAGCTAAATATACGTTTTTCGTCGTAAGCTTTCCGTGTTGTTACAACCATTATGCGATTCAACGTACTAACCACTTCATGATGGTATCATGGGTATAAATATGTAATCAAAGAAAATAATAAGTTTAATGTTTACTATTCACAAAAATATGAATAGTGCGACCATACGTTTCATTCAGAGATCAGACAGGAATAGTTTTTCGAGAAGCAGACATTGTGCGTTTTCCGTTTTCCCTTTTGATATTAACGTCCTTATACTGTCTTTTCCCTCGTGCATTTTGTTGTTGGTTTTTTCTTTAAATGAGATTTTAGTTTCAACGGAAACAAAAATCATAGGGAAAATATTATTTCCTTCTTTATTAGGGTGATTTATAATGGAAAATATGACGTCAGAATTATTGAGAACAGCTTTCGTTCCACTCACCAAACACACACAGAGACAGACGGAAAGACAGACAAAAACATAAAAAAAACAATTCATTACAATTACACTGCGTGATCTAGTTATGTATTAAGCTGTGTATTAGTCTCTCTATTTTCGTTATCACTAAAGGCTCTTTTGTGCGGGTTGTAATCTGCCATAACAAAATAAAGGAAATTGAAAGGCTCTGTGTAAATAATGTGTTTGTCTGTAAAAACTATGTGTATAGAAATGCATGTTTACATATCTGTTTATGATTTGGTGTAAAATGTTAAAGTAAACAGCCATTAAATTATATATATATATGTTAAAAACAAAACAAAAAAAAACTTTGATTTTTTTTTCCGTGTCACGATTTGTTTCAACCTCTATTGGTTAAAGCGAAATAATAGTTATTTCAACATGTCTGCTACGTTATTTATATAAGGCTTAATAGTTCTTATAAGAAACACAATTTCAGAAATACAATGCGATGCCTATCTGCACACGTTTATCTTTCAAAGTGAGAACGGTTTGGAATTATTTGAGGTAGTTTGCCTAGACATATCTTACCTGATACAAGAAACTTCATCGAATAAGGTATTTGTATTTTGTATTTCGTGCAAAAACCACTCGAGGGCTATCTGTGCTAGCCGTCCCTAATTTAGCAGTGTAAAACTAGAGGGAAGGCAGCTAGTCATCACCACCCACCGCTAACCCTTGGGTTACTCTTTCACCAACGAATAGTGGGATTGACCGTAACGTTATAACACCCCCATGGTTGAAAGGGCAAGTATGTTTGGTGTGACGGGGAGTCGAACTTGCGCTTCTCGGATTACGAGTCGAACGCCTTAACCCACCTGGCAATGTCGGGCTTCATCGAATTAGAAGGATTCTTTTAACGTTGTCGTATTGATTAGTCCATTGAAACGAATATATAAAAAGACGTGTATTATCTTAAACGTAACCCACTAGGTTTCAATACGAAAGTAAGTTCTGCATATTACGTCATTATAACTAAATATCTGGGTAGTTCTTGTGTCTGTAGTGTATATACTGTCGTTTAATGTCAAATGTTCAGGCCTCTCGTTAACCTGAATTGTTATTGTGTTCGCTTAACAACACAGTTGATTTTCATGTTAAATTATGCATACTACTTCTGTCCAGTGTTTGTTTTATTTCTTCTTGTACAGTGGACATTAAAATCGCAACATCGTGTTAAACTCGAAAGAGATAATGAAATTTAAAACGTAGGTTTAACTTATTTTTTTCGAATTGCTGGAGAGTAACCGTATGACATAGTATAACAAAACAACAACAAAAAACAGCTAATTTCTGTGCGCTCTCAACAACGCGCACAGAGCACAATGAAAAACGAGATCGTCCGTCTACGTGGCTTCCAGTCATGATCTCGTTTCTTGAAATCAGCTAAAACGAGAACTCCAGAAGCGGTTCAGTGAGCTAAGAAGTATCATATTCATGTCGCGTTGGATGTTCGTGCTGCAGAAAAGTGTGTCACTTGTGTTCGGCTGTTGTGTTAACCGACTATGCAGTATAGTATTTTAATCGCAATAAAGACACGTGCTGTAAGCGCATTCGTGTGTGTTCACGCTGTAATTGGCAGTTTTACCTCAAGACTTTACATATAGCCATTTTGTTCCATTCCTTCAAAGTTCTGTTGTTGGTTTTACCTTTTCATTCTTTTTTTTTTTCTTTTTGTCCCATAGTACGACAACGATTACATAGAATTCGATTCGAGTTTGTTTGTTTTTTCAGGCAGTCTATTTAAAGTTTTCGCAAAATTAACAATCTACATATGTTTTAGGAAACTAGCATGACCTCTTAACGATTTCTTAAAATCCAAGCAATAATATATTTCAGAAGGTGAATCAACGTCAGCCGTAGGGGCATTAAAATGTGACGGTGAATCCCACTATTCGTTGGTAAAAGAGTAGCTCAAGAGTTGGCGGGGGTTAGTGATGACTAACTGTCTTCCTTCTGGTCTTACACTGCTAAATTGGGGATGGCTAGTGCAGATAGTCCTCATGTAGCTTTGCGCGAAATTCGAACCAAACCAAACCCAGACCTAGCAGTACAAATGTTATAATCGTCATAGTTGCTGAGGGTTAAAAAAGGTTTAAGAAATTTGCAGTGTCGGTTAATCGTGTGTTTACTGTTGTCACTCTGATCTAACAGCGATAGAAACAAACTGAACGTCGGATGATATTTTCATTGTGTTCCATAAGAACGATTTCTTTTTTGCAATTTTTAAACCTGCTGAGAGCTTAAAAAGGCTTAAGAAATTCAGAGCATTTATAACCTGTGTGCGCACTTTCAATGTCTTTTTTTTATATAGTCCAAAAATCGAGAACTGGAAGAAGAAATTGAAACTGAAAGATTAAATTGGGGCTACATGCCCGGTTGGTTTCAGCCAGTTAGTGTCTGCTATTCATGTCTAACACTTATGTTCATAAACATGCTGGATGGGGCTATTTATGAGGGTTTCTCATGGAATTTTCTCATTTTAAAGACGTAACTTATGATTCTATCCAACTCTTTTAAAATGTGGCTCTACTTCATATGAAAGCTACAGTATCTATAGGAAGAATGTATTCATTATTATAAAATAGTACTCATTAAAAAGATTTTATATAACTGAAACTGATTGCAAACCAACAATTTCAAAAATATGAAATATACGGACGGTGGTCAAGATTTGCAGCAGCCAAACTGCAAAAGACATTGAATTTCGCAAACAGTTTTCGTATAAATACAAACGACACTTTTTTGAACAACAGCATATCTGATCATGTAATCTTATCATTAATAGTACAACAGATCGAGTAAGATCAGGCTTAAAACAATAAATATGATAATTAATGGTACTACAGATCGAATAAGATCAGGCTTAAAACAATAAATATGATAATTAATGGTACTACAGATCGAATAAGATCAGGCTTAAAACAATAAATATGATAATTAATGGTATTACAGATCGAATAAGATCAGGCTATAAATAACAAATATGATTAATGGTTCTACAGATCGAATAAGATAAAGCTTAAAACAGTAAATATGATAATTAATGGTACCACAGATCGAATAAGATCAGGTTTAAAACAGTAAATATGATGATTAATGGTTCTGCAGATCGAATAAAATCAGGCTTAAAACAACAAATATTGTTAATTTTTTCACGTCAGAACAAACTCGCTTCCTTACTGACAAATTAATCATTTTACCTCCCGAGAAGTTACTCAGAGAATTTTACTTTAGAGTCGCTGGTCGACTTTGTTTCTTAAAGAGGAGCTCCCCCTAGTATTTTTATATTTTAGTAAAAATAAAAATCTTTTTGCTTATCTTGATATACAGAACAAATTTCAACAATTTCTTTTTCAAACATTGTGCCTCTTCAGTGGCTCGCGTATAATGTGACGGTCAATCCCACTATTCGTTGGTAAAAGAGTAGCTCAAGAGTTGGCGGTGGGTGGTGATGACTAGCTGCCTTCCTTCTAGTCTTATACTGCTAAATTAGGGACGGCTAGCGCAGATAACGTTCGAGTAGCTTTGTGCGAAATTCCAAAATAAACAAATTCAGTGGCTCAGCGGAATGTCTGAAGACTTGCAACGATAAAAAGCGGGTTTCGACAGTTAATTACAGACAGACAAATCAAACACTGTTGTTTCCAGGAGGTTCGGCGGCAACCTTGAAGGCTTCAATGTTATAAGTTAGGTTTCAATACCCCTAGCATCCAGACCACAGATAGCCAATTATTTAGCTTTGTGCTTAACAACAAACAAATGAAATAATGTTATTTAAACAATTAAATATTAACGGATCAAATTAAATAAACCAAATGCTGTTATTCAATCAATTCAGTATTAATTATTTAAATTTTATTAATTATTAATATACTAGGATTTTTATGAACAACTCAAGGCAAAACGTTGAAGGTTTTAAAAAATAACGAAAGATAAAAGATAAAATTCCGTTCACCAAACTTATTAAATTCCTTCAAAACTCGATCGAAAGGTGGAGAGAAGTATCAAAAAAGGAAAACTATTAAACGATGTGGCGCCAAGGAAAAGAAGATTTTGGAAAAGTTTATTTTATTCGCTCCAAATGAAAGCAGGAAATCTCGCACATCAGAAAGTTTACGCTAGCAACTGACTACAATAGCGCAATTCAAGCAAGTCAGTACGAGAACTGACATAAGCATGGTGTAGGCTATGGTAACGAAAGAGAACCGTTCGGCTCGAAAGATCATGATGAGGAAACTGAGCAAGCGAATAGAGTTAACGAAGTTTCACAAGCTACAACTTCTTAAGCTTTCAAATACATATTGAAATCAAACGTTTTCATGAGAACCATAGAATTTCAATATTTGACCACTAACCTACTCAGTATCCCTCCGCCCCAAAAGTAGCTTTCATGCAATACTGAGTCTTATGTTTACTTACACGTGCGCTCATAAGGCTTAGAGCCGAAACATTAACAAACATTAATAACCTTACAGTTAATTCAGGTGTAAAAGCGAATCGCTCTTGCGTCCTATGCTGATAATATAAGACACTGACAGCGATGAATCAGCGTGTTTTTTGTGACAGACAGTCGTCGAACACTTTTTATATTCTTAGAAATGTTTTATTTTACTTTCTGTTATTATTCTTTTTCCCTACTGAATCAGACTGCTGAATACACCCTTCAGTACCTGTCTCTGAGTGGCTGTCGTTTGTCGATTTAATCTAAGTTGTAAAAGCATGATCGCCATTCACGTGGGTGTTACAAAGAGCTTTTTTCTTTTTTAAGTGCGTATGAATAGGACGATTCAGAGGTTAGTGAATTGGTTAGCCAATTCACTATGAACTGTGATACATATAGGTTATATTCATGTATTAGAAAAACAACATTGATAGTTGTTCTTACAGTTTACAGTTTCAGTTTGCATCAAAACAGTTAGTTTGCAATCAGGTATAAAGTTACATTATGGACTACCTGTGCTCAGCCCATCACGGGTAACGACACCCGGTTTCTAGTGTTGTAAGCCAGCAGATATGTCGATTTTTCTAAATATTTATTGCTTCATGACGCGATATATTTTTGAAAGTTTGGTATATAAAACCAACATTTAGGGGTTAAACAGAATTTATTGAATATAAGAACAGCCTTTAATATAAAATCGCAACACCACATAATCCATTATTTATGGGACAAACATATTTTTGTCTGAGGATCGCTGGTTCGAATCTCCGTCATACCAAACATGCTCGCTCTTTCAGCCGTGGGCGTGTTATAATGTGACGTTCAATTCCGCTTTTTGTTGGTAAAAGAGTAGTTCACGAGTTTGCGGTGGGTAGTGATGACTAACTCCCTTAGAGTGCTAAATTAGGGACGGCTAGCGCAGATAGCCCTAGTCAAGCTTTGAGTGAAATTCAAAACAAACTAGGGCCCGGCATGGCCAAGCGCGTTAAGGCGTGCGTGCGACTCTTAATCTGATGGTCGCAGGTTCGCATACACGTCACGCCAAACATGCTTGCCCTCCCAGCCGTGGGGGCATCATAATGTGACGGTCAATTCTACTATTCGTTGGTAATAGAGTAGCCCAAATAATTGGCGGTAGGTGGTGATGACTAGCTGTCTTCCCTCTAGTCTTACACTGCTAAATTAAAGACGGCTAGCACAAATAGCCCTCGAGTAGCTTTGTGCGAAATTCCAAAACAAACTAACACAAAATCAAAACAAACCAACCCAAATTTTGTATAAACTTTTAAAACGTCACGAGACAATATCTAGGTGTTAAAAGGTTTTTTATCAAGAATATTTTTGTAGATTTTCTTCAAACCTAGATTAAAAAACAACTTAATAACCAATAAAGACAAACACTTGGCTTATATCTACTACTCCAGGTCTGTTTAGTAGTTCACGATTATCTGACTCTTTTTGTTTTAACCGTTTTTGTTACGTCACATGACTAAATGAATACAGTCACGCCGAATCATCAAAGTCTAAAAAAACCGATAATGATTTACAAACTTGTGGGAGAGAGAAGGAAAAACATTGTCAGATTTTGTTAAAATGATACAACTGGTGTATTTATCGATTTTTTTACATGTCACTATGAAGAAAAAAAATGTTTTTCTGAGACTAAAGTCCTCGAGTTCAGTGAACTCTGCCAATATTTCAAACTTCTTGAAAATCGCCTCTGCGAGTCGTTCAAGAAGCGATGTGGTTTTTAGCCGTCATTGAAATACACTCGAAGTTTCGGTTCGTATTGAAAGACTGTAAAAACTTAAGAATGTTCTCCTCTGCTTAAATATTCCGTTACGAACCATTATAAGTGCAAGCACCTTCAAATCAATTATGGTTTTATACATGTATATATATAAGGTTCATCTGTCCGGATAGGTATTCTAAATGAAGAACTATAATAGAGAAAAACAGCTTGTTGTAGAGACAGGATTAGTCAGTTTGAGCAAAGATTATTAACTCTATATTTTGTGAGCATAAACAGGTTTGATGACTTAGCAATATATGTTAAGAAGGTCTTTATATAAGCTTAACAATTTGCATACGGTAGAACGGAAGCACTACGACTCCTTTATCTCGATTGTTAATGGTGGACGAGAAATAAACTACTCGTTATTAAAGTCGGGATATTTTTGTTTCGAAAGGTTGAAGCAAGCTCGTCATAAAACTCTGATGACACTTGTGAAATACAGCAGTGTAGACCGATTCATAAACACGAAACGTTCCTCTGCAAAATGAGACGTTGCAATTTATGTTCATCATACTACGTGGAGAAGTGGTGTATTTACATTATTTTTTTATTCCTAAATTGTTTGTTTTGAATTAAGCACAAAGCTACACAATGGGCTATCCGTGCTCTGCCCACCACGGGTATCGAAACCCGGATTTTAGCGTGTAAGTTCGCAGACATACCGCTGAGCCACTGGGGGGCTTTTACTCCTAAATTATATAGTTCTCAACTTAACTGATTGATTTTATTTTTTTCTGGAGTTCAATAAATAATACTTGTTGTTGTTTTGAATTAAGCACAAAGCTACACAATGGGCTATCTGTGCTCTGCCCACCACGGGTATCGAAACCCGGATTTTAGCGTGTAAGTCCGCAGACATACCGCTGAGCCACTGGGGGGCAATAAATAATACTAAAAACACGAAACTTAAGAATGGTTCTTAAAATTTAACGTTATTGAAAATCAAGTAAACTTAATACATGTTCTTTAATAACACTGCGCAACAATTTTTTTTTTTAAGTTTTGCTTCCTGAAAAGTTTTTGCTGATTGTGACAGGTACCTGGTCGGTATGCACAAAGATAGTTTTGGTTTTGCTTTATCACGTAGAAACTCCGAGAAATAGACAGTTAACTGTTTACCGGCAATAACGTATTTACTTGCGTTTATGTTTCTAATACGCTATTAAGTTCAACATAATTAAAAGTGTTTTGCTCCTGATTTTCGTTTGTATTCAATGTCCGGTGCATCACGTTGCAGTGTCCAACAGTGGCCAGCAAGCATTGACGGATTTCAGTTGCCCCTGATATCGTTTTTCCATTGTAGCAATGTCCTGGTGAAACCTTTTACCGTGTTCGTTACTGACAGCACCGAGATTTGCGGGGGAGAAGTCCAAGTGTGAGTGGAGGAAATGAATCTTGAGTGACATGTTTCATTTCATTGTTTTGTATGCTTTGACAAGTTTGTCTACCAGCTGAATAAAAAGTGGGGCTCTGTAATTGCCAAGAAAATTGTCAACAACTTTCCAGACAATCTTTTCCGGCCCAACTAACAGATATTCGAACTGCTTGTCACTCATAACATGTCTGATCTTAGGGCCAAAAAATGGCCTCTTTGATCTTGGCCTCAGTTATTCTTGAAAACATCTGTCTCAAATAAACAATAAACAAAACCTTTGCCTTCTTTGTTCATTGCTTTCAAGAAATTCATCATAAGTCCCAATTTTATGTAAAGAGCAGCCAGCTCTGTCTGGAATAATGTGACTCTTTGTCACGACTGTCCCATTCACAGATGAAACAACAGTACTTTGTATAGCCGTGACTCTTTGACACGACTGTCCCATTCACAGATGAAACAACAGTACTTTGTATAGCCGTGACTCTTTGACACGACTGTCCCATTCACAGATGAAACAACAGTACTTTGTGTAGCCGAGCTGCAGTTCCAGTGATAGAGTAACGACTTTCAGATCCCCACAGATATTCCAATTGTACTTGCTGTACTGGATGTGTTTCAGCAACATTTCCATGTTCTCGTAGGTTTCTTTCATGTGTGCTGCATAGCCAACAGGTATTGAGGGTTGAATGTTGTCATCGTGTAACAGAACAGCTTTGAGGCTTAACATTGATGAATCGATAAAGTGACGCCACTCTTGCGGGTCATGGTCACAACCCAAAGCAGAGAACAATCCTTCAATCTCAACACCAAAACAGAGACTGTAAACTTGTGCAAAGAATTTAGTTATATCATCTTGGCGGCTTCGAAAAACAGAAATTTTCGTACCTGGTGACGGCAAACATTATTTCTGCAGTCTCAGACCAAGCAATTCGGATTTTGCTTTTGACAGACCAAAATCTCTGACCAGGGCGTTTAATTCTGACTGTGTTATGAGATGTGGATTGCCTGAGGAGCACGGTCCAAAATCCAAATAAATGTTACTGCCAGTTGCCTGCATTGCAGTTTCCTCATCTGGTTCGTCTAAGGTCCATTTCTCTGGTGGTTTTGAAATTGGAAGACTGTCGTCATGTGACACAGATCTCATTGCTGAAGGCAGATTAGGGTATTCAATGGACTTTATGTTTTTGCTAGACAAACCAGACACATTAGTCAAACAGGGGTAACAGTCCGTCACATGGTCTTTTTGTTCTCGCCATATCATCGGAACAGCAAACGGCATTGTCTTTCGAGTGCCTCTGAGCCAAGTTCTGAGACAGGCACCACATGTCGCACAACAAACGTGAGGCGCCCATTCCTGGTCTTGATCACCAATTTTACAGCCGAAGTACAGATGATATGCCTTCTTCACAAGTCATTGAGCGTTTCTGATGAACAAGCGTATACTCGCTGCAAATATAGCAGAATCTATTGCGGCTGTTATGACATAGATGAGACATATTGACCGACACCAATCGTCCTGTAAATCGTCTATAACATCTAACTTACTCGTTACAGTGTTACTAAGGTAATGCTGTATTCTGAAACAATACGTGCACACTATAAGGTCTATATTAATCCAATGAGCAGCACCTGTGTATCCAACCCAATTTTACAGCCTGCTCCGGCATGCCCGGGCTGTTCGTAGATCTCTTACAGAAACGAAAATTTTTGGACACAAATATAAGAAGAAAACATGACGGAACTGAAGATTTCGATGAAACGGTACGTGGTGGGCAAATTTGGTTGCGATTTTCGTGATCAGCAAACAAAAATCTATAAGGAACATCCGAGAGTGTTCAAGAAGTAAAAACTTTGTTGTACACTGTATTTTTAATGATCTACAGTCTGATATTACATCGCAACCAGACTGCTAATGATGCTCGTCCTCCAAATATGCTAAAAAGTAAATAATGGACCAGCAAAGTTTGGTTTTTTTGGAATTTCGCGCAAAGCTACACGAGGGATATCTGAGCTAGCCGTCCCTAATTTAGTAGTATTAGATTAGAGGGAAGACACCTGGTCATCACCACCCGCCGCCAACTCTTGGGCTACTTTTTTACCAACGAATAGTGGGATTGATCGTCACATTAAAACGTCCCCACGGCTGGGAGGGCGAGTGTGACGGGGATTTGAACCAGCGACCCTCATATTACGAGTAGAGTGTTTTATTCACCTGGCCACGCAGGGGCCTGAAGAACAAACAGTAAACCGATTAAGATATTTTTTATTTTATTCTAAAGTGATGTCAGATGTATTACATCTTAATGAATAATGTTTCAAAAGCATTGAGGTCATACACAAGGAAACGTGACAATGTCCTAGAAATCAGAAATAGAGAAAAATGAAATATTATGAGTTACTTAAGCTATAAGAATACGTGATGTATGACGTAGTTACGCGTGCGTTTTTACTCTAAATATGCATGAACATAATTTAAATTACTGAAACTAAGTAGCGACATACAAAGTTCTACGCAAAAACAAATATAGCCAACAATCTTAGCAGATTTACGCATGTGTTAGAAGTTACTCTCTTTAATGTCTTCATGTGCGTGCCTCGTTTCATTAAGTTTAACCCAGGGAATATAATCAATGACAGTATCTAATTGGACTCTTAATACTAATCTACTGTTTTATCGATAGGTCAAAGGTCGAAGTAAATCTCTTTAGCTATTTGTAAAAGAAGAAATACAACGAGAATCATAAAGCAAAATAATTCTTTGAGGAGTTTCTATTTCCATTTTTATCGACACTAAAACCGAAACTTGTTAAGGTAACAACCAAGATGAACATAAATGGGGTCAAAAGTTAAAGGGTGAGGCTTGCAATATAGATGAGTATCTATCTAAACTTTAAGTTGGTATTAGCAGTGTTTGTCAGAATTTTTCATACGGTTATTACTAATGTTATTGACTACATGCACGAGATGGTTATTGAGTAAATGCTGGAGCAGAAACAGTGAAAGTAACGTATGATTGGACAAACATGCACGAGTTGTTATAATGGCCCGTATAACTTTTTTGAGCATTTGTTTGTCAAAACACACATACACCCCTGTTTTATATAAAAGCGTGCTCTTTTGGAATAATCTTTCTTGACACAGATCAACGCTTTGTTCATTCAGTTTATCTGTACTTGGTCTAGAGTGACATCGTCACGCCCCAAAAGGTATCGGATGTCAAATTGTTTGACTGTTCAGGCATGGTATAAAGTAAACGGACGTTGCCGAAACAGTAGGGTATCCCATCCAGGGTACTGTATCCAGAATCCTTGAACATAATATGACTACAGAAGACGTTGTTCCAGGAAAGTCTACCGGAAGACGTCGAAAAACTGCTGACCGAGATGATCATGTTTTCATCAGATTAACACATTCA
Organism: Carcinoscorpius rotundicauda; assembly: GCA_011833715.1. Taxonomy (NCBI): domain Eukaryota; kingdom Metazoa; phylum Arthropoda; class Merostomata; order Xiphosura; family Limulidae; genus Carcinoscorpius; species Carcinoscorpius rotundicauda. The sequence goes on from CM022393.1 coordinate 137,214,512, forward strand.
TTCTAGGGTATCCAGAAGGTTAGGAGCCTGACCAAACAAGGTTATTTTGTAAGAATAGTTAACCACAGACTGATATTAATCAGAAATCACAGATTTTACTTTGTCACTTGAGCAAGAGAGCATGAGAACGTTCGGTTAGGACATTGGCGAAATGTTATCTTTGCTGATGAGTCCTGTTTCTATCTAGTTAAAATGGGTAGCTAGGTTTGTGTTCGTAGTCTGTCTGTAGGACAGATGAAGTAAATTGTTTTTCCCACAAGGAACATACAGGACGTGGTGCAGTACATGTTTTGGCAAGTATTCACCATTATATAGTTTACAAAAGGAGATGTTTAACATGAAATGCATCTCACAGTTTAACAGTACTAAGTGTATTTGTGTTCCATCTTACTGAAAATAATCTTATTTTTGACAAAATATGAAAATATTTTGTTATAGAAAGTTATAGAAACTTAATACATATATAAATGTATAGGTATATATATATATATATATATTAGTAATTAAAAGGATGACGTATATATGTATATATCAAAACTGAAATTAAATTATATACACAGAAAGTTTAAAATGTTTATATATATTTAATAACACTTCAAAGGCTGAAGAATGTATAGCTGTATAATTGATTTATTTACACAGATACTTATGCCCGAAGAATGGACAGATTTCATAGTTCAAAAATGTCATATCAGCAAGGTTTTAAAACACCACAAAAATCTACACACTTTTTCCACTAGAAACATAAGTTAGGTAAGCCTAATTATTAATTAGTTGCTCTTTTTTCCACCAGAGGCTAATGTACAGCTGAGGTACTGCATATCGTCTTCTGAGCTGCTACAGTCCTCAGGGAAGTTCTAAGATGGATTTTTTTTATATCTGATGGCCGAGGTTCAATCTTAGATCATCATGGTAGAAAAAAGAGGTATTCTATCTACAGCCTTCCCGTAAATACTCAAAGTTATATATTGTAAATCTTGAGTTAACAAAAATCAAATATATTAATAAACATATCATCCACTAATAACAATGAGCTTCCCTCACGAATGAATTACATGTGTAAGTTTACACATATCTTTTAATGGTCCACTAAAATATCATATTCAGCAGCACTTTAATGCTATGCGAAGTACAATTTTACATTGACAAATTCACATTTTAAAGAACATTTGTGGCAGGTCAAACAATCTAAATGATTAGTTTTGTTCAACATGCTGGATGTAAATGTGCGGTTTTTCGCTGTGAAATTTATAACGACGATAAAACATTTGTAATTTCTTTTATAAAATGAGTTCTTAGAATTATAATACTCTAGCTTTCAAGTATTAAACAACAACCGTAACACTTTTATTGATAATGCCAACTGTAGTATCGTCGAACGGATGATCTACTTTATAACCATTTAACAATAATGTACCAATATTGAGAGAGCTTGAATAACATTAAAACATTTTTCAAGAGAAATATTCATTAAGTGATATTATGTGATGAAATAGCGCCAAGGATTGTTTTTGTTTGAATTTCGCAAAGCATCTCGAGGGCTATCTGCGCTAGCCGTCTCTAATTTAACAGTGTAAGACTAGAGGGAAGGCAGCTAGTCATCAGCTAGTAACAATATTCTAGGTCCGGCATGGCCAAGTGTGTTAAGGCATTCGATTCGTAAACCGAGGGTAGCGGGTTCGAATCCCGGTCGCACCAAACATGCTCGCCTTTTAGCCGTGAAGGTGTTATAATGTGAAGATCTATCTCACTATTCGTTAGTAAAAGAGGAGCCTAAGAGTCAGCGGTAGGTGGTGATGACTAGCTACCTTCCCTCTAGTCTTACACTGCTAAATTAGGGACGGCTAGCACAGATAGCCCTCTTGTAGCTTTGTACGAAATTCAAAACAAAAGCAATATTCTAAATTACGAAGTGAAGGCTGACGTTGCGAAAGAGAATTACCTGACCCGAGAAACTACTGTAGCAAGGATGGGCATATAATTATTAATAAGAATATGAAGTTAGGATGCTTCCAGTCACATCACTAACTCAACTAGCATAAGCTATGTTTATGTTGTGTTTTTGATATGCAAAATCCTACGAATGTTTCTCGTTTCTAAATCAATGTAAATTGCATAATCTTGAATTGAATTAATGTTTTTCGCATTTTTCGGGTTAATTTTAGTTTAGGCTCAATCTTGAAAACAAGTGTCCCCGCGAAACATGTTGTTCCTGTTTAATCTCTAAAACCTATACTTTCTGAAACATGTTGTTCCTGTTTAATCTCTAACACCTATACCTTCTGAAACATGTTGTTCCTGTTTAATCTCTAACCTCTATACCTTCTGAAACATGTTCCTGTTTAATCTCTAACACCTATACCTTCTGAAACATGTTGTTCCTGTTTAATCTCTAACAGCTATACCTTCTGAAACATGTTGTTCCTGTTTAATCTCTAACCCCTATACCTTCTGAAACATGTTCCTGTTTAATCTCTAACACCTATACCTTCTGAAACATGTTGTTCCTCTTTTGCTCTTGAACTGTTGCCAGTAACGTTTGCCGAAAAAAAAAATATTTGTCGTGTTAATGTTGCGAAACTAATTTAATTTTATGATTGTCATACTCTTATTTTCGCGTTATGTTAAATGTTAGTAACTCCAGGTAGCAGAAATATTTGTTTCTGTTTGAATTTCGCGCAAAGCTACAAGAGGGCTATCTGCGCTAGCCGTCCCTAATTTAGCTATGCAAGACTAGAGGGAAGGCAGCTAGTCATCAGCACCCACCGCCAATTCTTGAATTACTATTTTGCCAAAGAATAGTGGGATTTACCATCACATAAATACGCCCCCACGACCGAAACTGATAAATATGATTACCACTATTCTGTAGCCCCCAAGTGGCTCAGCGGTATGTCTGCGGACTTACACGCTAAAATCCGGGTTTCGATACTCGTGGTGGGCAGAGCACAGATAGACCATTGTGTAGCTTTGTGCTTAATTCAAAACAACAACAACTATTCTGTAATCAAAAACCGTGATTTTAATTTTAGAAAACCTTTAACATTTCCTTAAACTGGATATTTCAAATGATGTTTGCGACAACGCATGACAAAGAGAAGGCTGAAAAAAATTAGTGAAAAAGTAAATAACAAACATGGTATAAAATATATGTGTGTGTGTCTGTGTTTACTCACAGGAAAATAACCTCACTAACCAAATAAACCTGTCTTAAAAAAAACAACGATGCATATTAAAGTCACGTAATTTGAATTATATAAAAAAATCTCGTAAGCTCCAGACGCCAGTAAGAATAAGTCAGTGTTAAAGATTCCGAAACCTGCTTCTAGCCGAAACCTTCTTTGTAATTCGCTGGAGGTTTTTGGTAAATAATCAGGTTTGGCACTCGAGCAGACCTGTAAGTTTGACGAATGGATATAATTACAAGCGAAGCTCAGATGTAACCATTGTAAGATTTCGTATTTTTCCTTCTGATTTCAGAAAATGAACATTTTTGTTTTTGTATTTGTAACCCCTTGGCTACTGTAACTGAACAATAAGTTTCAACCAACGCACGCACCCAACGGGCGGGGCGCTGTTATTATCAAAACAAGACGCAAACTGTATCTACACTCCGGCACATTATGCATGGGCCACGCCTTGCCAATACACAATCAAACGACACTGCTCCGTACAAACTAACCACTATGCTTATTAGTAAAGGTGACAAATCAGAATTAAAACCCATTTAAAGATAAGAAGCATTTAAAAGTAATCCACGAATTTCAGATTTCATTTCTTTTAAACCCAACTGAGATTCAAGACACTACATCAGTTCAATCTCCAATCGCTATTCTGCAAATCAAATATTTGCTGTTATATGTTTTTCAACATATATCTGTTCAGTTTCACAAATGTAAAGAATAAATCGACTATTTCACCAAATCTCAAGCCTAATCCGAATGTTTTGCACTCGCATTCGTAAACAAGCACAGCACCTCGCGGTTAACATATTTCGCATTATTTTTGTTCATCCTGTTTCTTATTAGAGAAAAAACGACACATGCGCTGAGTGATTAAACCCATAATTGTAGCGCTACAAGCCGTGGTTTGTTTCTTTACTAAATTTTGTTTCAGAGCTACACGTGCACAATAGCCGTTCCTAACTCTGATCTGGTAGATTTGGTAGGAAGACAGCTAGTCAACATCACCGCGGTCAACTTTTAGGCCACTTTTTTCTGACTGTCATCCTTATCTCGCACTTCTGGCCTCAAAGCGCTGGATTCTTCTTCTTCTCTCTTTCTTTCACGGGAGCAGAACACAAACCCTGAATTCTTGGATTCGCAATCTGGGTAGTAAACACCCCAGATTTGAATTACATTTTTTGTTCACTTGGGCTAAGCAGTCACATAAGAAGCCCCATGATTCACGTGTAACTGTCCCTTAAACTTGACCTGTTTATTATAAAGAAAGAAGGCAATGCCTCACAAAAACTAAACGAATGGATTGACTCTAACTTCTATAACGCATCCGTAACTGAAACTGCGGAACTTGTTCAGGGGTTCTAAGTCTCAAGCATGAGATATTTGATCCGCAGACATGCTCACAGACTATTATGCTACATCCAATAATTTATCACGTGTACTATTACAGATTAATTTGAAGATAAGCTTTGTTACATTCCTTATAGACCACATTTCATTTAATAGTTATATAAGAGTTCTATCGAATATAAAGTGGATATATATATATCTTTAGTGGTTCTAGCAAAATTTGTTGTTTGAGCTCACAAAAAAATAACCATATTTTAATGTTCTCCTCTGCATGTTCCCGCCCCCTCCTCTAGTGGAGCTTGCTGTAAGTCTTCGGATTTATAACGCTAAAATTAGGAGCTCGATTTTCCTCGATGGGCTCAGCAGATATCCCGATGTGGCTTTGCTATGAGAACACACAGACACTCTTCTCGCACGTGTACATGAAGTACCTCATACACTAAATTTGAAATACTCCAGTACTTTAAGTTGTCCAGTCTGGTTTGTACTTTCGGTGTCACAAACATCAAATCATATCACGCTCCAACCAAGTTCAGCTAATTCACAATAATTCTGTTGTGTTTTTTGCATTTATTCAGAATTAAAATAGGCCAGGAAAGAGGTTTACATATTAATGGCGGATGGAGAGTTAAACGTACCTCTGTTCAATTGAACTGTAATTCTGTTTTCACTTTATAGATCATTTCCAGTTTCTGATTGCTCAATTCATTGACAATATTTCTTGGAAAAATGATGCTATCTATGTCAAAACACAAATTATACATTTTTACGACACTCAAAGAAAAACAAACAAAACAGGAAAATAAACTGTAATGAAACCTCAGAAAACTTCTGAGTTAAAAGTACTTTAAACGAATCAAGCAATTGTGAAAAATTCTAGGTTATGTTTTATGTGTTCTATAGAAAAGTGAAAAGAGAACTCGCGCCATAAGTCTTTTCACTCGTTACGGGTAAAATCTCAGCTATAACATTACATATCTAAATCTCTAACTCATTTGGTTCATGAGAGAGCTTTTATTATACGACACAGAAAACGCAGTTGTAATTTTTTTTTAATGAAAAAAAATATGTTATTCGAATAATTTGCATGTGTGCAGCAAAAGTTGCATTTTTTATTTGTAGCATGGTTGTACATTAAAAATATCTGTAATTCCAAAAGTTCCTTATATCTGTTTCTTTGTTTTTGAATTTCGCGCAAAGCTACACGAGAGCTATTTGCGCTGGCCGTCCTTAATTTAGCAGTGTAAGACCCAACTCTCGAACTACTCTTTTACCAACGAATAGTGGGATTGACCGTCACGTTATAACATCCACACGGCTAGAGGGGCGGGCATGTTTGGTGTGACGGAGATTCGAACCGGTGACCCCTGGATTGCGAGTCGAGTGCCTTAACCACCTGACTATGCCGGGCTTTCTAGCGACACCTATACGAATGTGATTTTAATTTACTTTCTTTTCTTTACAAACAAAAAAATGTTCACTAGATGCAAGAAATTTGATTGACCTAAAAATATCTCGAGACCGTTAAAAGGAATGTATCAGAGCGAGAAATAAGCTCAATATAAACTACTCATGTTCTTAATTTATTTTAAACATGGCCTGATGACGTAAATTATCAAGAAAAAAAAGAATTTCTATTGAAACATCTTATGGGCTGAATGAATATATAACTAAGGATTTGAAAACTGTTTAAAATAAGTAATCCTTTGGTCTCATCACAAAACTTGTCAACTGCTATTCTAGAAGGTGAAATATTCACTTTCGTTTTTTCGTGATGATGATAAAACGATTTGAAGTAAAATTTATTCTCAAGACGACTGGTATGGATATTACCACTTCAATTAACATAAAGTACAGGACAACGTTTCGACCTTCTCAGGTCATCTTCAGGTTAACAAAGAGAGTTTGTTTATAATCGTTGCTGGGCAAAAGTCTTAGAGACAAGACTTCTGTCCACATGTACTTGATTGTAGGTGTTGTTGCAGTTAGATGTTAGGTTATTAATTAGTATAGACATAGAAGTGTTCTTTTACATTGGTTTTATTTTGGTTTTAGTTGCTGTGTACGTAGGGCTTTTTGATTTTGTGTTTGTTCATGTTTGTTTCTTTACTTAGTATCTGGGTGTTTTCTATGGTTATGTTGTGTTTATTTGACTTGCAGTGTTCAAAAAGGTGTAAAGGTGCGTTTTTTGTTCTTTGAATGTGGTTACCATTTTTCTGCTTGTTTCTCCAATATAGAATTTTAATAAGTGTACAAACATTATCCATAATTTACAGAGAAAACTGCTGAAAGCTATGTTAACTTCAAAATGTAAAGAACTAAACTACTTGCAGAGACAAAAAATGGATCTGGACCACCAACTGGCCTGATGCATTCAACCAGACATTTATGGACTTAAATAACGCAACATCAATAAGTGAAAAATACAAGGAAAAAAAGATCCGCCACGATGTAAAACTAGATAAACTAAAAGTCCAACAACAAAATAAACAAAACGAATCATCAACCAATCTCATAATTAACAGATCCAACCGAAAATTAAGCGATGAAGAGATAAATCTAATCTTCAAAAGATTTAGCTTTGTATTAGCACCTAGATTGGAAACTTATTCGACAAAGCACTTATTCTTCTTTTGTAGGTTTTCATGTTTGTGATGTCGATTATTTACTGTGGTTGCGGGCGATAACCACTAATGTGAAGCTGGTTCATATGGACAGACATCCCACGGGGTTGTGCACTTTGTGTTCAAAGGCGCGGGAAACCATTGACCATCTATTTTTCCACTGTTCATTGGTACAGCCTTTGTGGTCCTATGTATATAAAGTATTAGAGTTTTATTTTGGTTGTCCTCTATCTAACTGGGTATGGAGGAGATGCCAATTAGTGGGATCACATCCTTCGTTACCTAGGAGATGCTGCAACATATTCCGTTTGCTTACCAGTTTGGCACGACAGGTTATATGTTCTGCTCGTTCAGTTTATTTAGCAAGCCATCGCGAAATTCATTTAATTTCCATGTTTAAGTGCGTGTACGTAAACATATTTATCTCCATTACCATAGGTGTTTGTTACATAACTCATTAGGTGTTTTTTATTATACGTATTCTTATGTTGGTACCTTGGCAAACCAAGGTGCCCAAGGTTATTACTTGTATACTTTATTAAGATAAGTTGTAATTTCTTTATTTGCATTGTCTTTTTAATTTTGTTGCCAATAACAGATCTATTGGTTTCTTGTTTTGATACGTAAACTGTATTACTTGAATAAATGCTGTTCAAAATTACATTTTTTGTATATTTTTTGTTTCTAATTTATTAGCTTTGTGGTAATTTTCAGCATGATAATCTGTAGAGTTATTGATACATGATAATTTATTAACTTGTGTTTTAATTGTTTTATTTCTATGTATACCCCCTCGTTGAGGTGGGATAAATAAAGAGAAAAAAACCTGGAACCCGTCATACTAAACATGCTCGCTCTTTACCCGTGGTGGCGTTATAAAGTGACAGTTACTCCCACTATTTGTAATAAAGAGTAGCCCCAAAATTAGGGACGGCTAGTGAGGATAGCCCTCGTGTAGCTTTCCTTGAAATTCAAAAACAAACAAACAAAAACACCTAGGAATTATCCATCCATCGAAATGAAAGTCTGTCTGGAAGACTTAGCTAGAAGACTAACGATCCATTTTACACAAATCGAAAACATCAACAAAACAAAGGAAAACAACCACCAGAAAGAAAATAACCTAGACAACAATTCCATCGAAAACCAAGAACCTATCTTACCAGGCAGAACTGAAAACATGTATTTTACCGGAACACCTCAAAACAGTATCTTAAACAACTTTTTCAAAGAATGTTTCACGCAAAACCATTAATATAATTTCACAGAAAAGAAAACTAAAAAAATATCCTCACACGAAAATATATTAATCCTATAAACAATTTAAAACGAGACAACAACATTAAAATTGTAAAAGCAGATAAAGGCAGTTCTATAGTTATAATGACCACAAATGAATACATTCAAAAATGAACATCGTATCAAATACAAACAAATTTAAACTACTAAACTCCAATCCAACAAAAACGCATGAAAACCAATTAATCAAAACACCACTTCAAATGAAAAGAGAAACAATTTCAGAAAACCTTTAATTATTCCTGTGCAGGACCGACTCACACACACCGCAATTACTCGGCATCTCCAAATATCACAAACCTGATTGTCCACTACAACTCATAATGTCGAGCTATGAGTCATTTAACTATAGCCTCGTTAAATACATAATGTGAACATTTGTTAAATAAGTAATTTCAGTCGGATCCTTTTACAAAGACCCTTTTAACTCTAAATCTATTCTTAATCAACTAAATCATGAGGCCTTAATGGCCAGTTTCGATGTTATCTCCCTCTTCACAGAGGTTCCAACCACAAAAACCTGCAAGATAACTTTAGAACTTTATATCCAATACCTCAACTCATAGATACATACTCATAGCAACCAATTAGCAATCCTTATAGAATTCACTATCACCAAAATAACTTTATGTTCAATAACCAAAACTACCTGCAAATGAATGGTCTAAGTATGGGGAATCCTGTGTTACCAGTTCTAGCCAACATCTTTATGACACAGATTGAATCTCAAACGATCAATTCAGCCTTACACCAACCACTATACTGCTACAGATATGTTGATGATACAATTGTTGGATTCACATCTACAGAACACACACTTAGTTTTCTCAGCCTCTTTAACTCAATACACCCCAACATTAAGTTCACCTATGAACAGGAAAAAACTAACTAAATAGCATTTCTTAACCTCAAGATCACAATAAGCAATACACTATTCAAAACAGAAACCCAAAGAAAATCACCCATACTGGACTATACATTCTATGGGACTCGGCATATTAAGAAACCAAACAAACACAGCCACAAAACTATGTTAACCTGATAAAATTAACGACAAATTAGACAAAATAAAACAACATTTCATCAACATTAACAAAAAACCATTGAAAAAATTATACATAACACCTAGATCAACAACACAAACAACAATAAATCTCAAGATACAACAAACTACAAAACCTTACATTGTTGCATACCATATATTGCCGACATAAGCGAAAACATTAACGAACATTTGGAAAAAAAACTTATAAAACAACACAACATTCCATTTTTCAAAAACCAGTTACAAAACTAAAGTCCATACTATGTAAAAACTACAATGACAAACACAACACCAATATTATTTATAAAATACAATGAAACTACTGCCACGACTTTATATTGGAGAAACAGGCAGAAAAAATGGATATCAGATTCAAAGAACAAAAAAAACCACCTTTATACGTTTTTGAACACTGCAACTCAAATTAACACAACGTAACCATAGAAAACACCCAGATACTAAGTAGGGAAGCAATTATAAACAAATGTAAAATAAAAAAACCTTCTTATAGAACAACTAGAACCAAAATTAAACCAATATAAAGAAACACCCTTTATTAATAACCTAACATCTAAATAACGCCCCCTATATTACCATACCCATTTGCACCTTCATTCCTAAGACCTGTGTCCAGCAATGGTCAGTTGCAAACTCTCTTTGTTAACCTGAAGATGATCGAAGAAGGTTGAAACGTTGTTCTGTGCTTTATTTTAATTAAAGTTTTAATACCCATACCGGCTGTATTGAGAATAAGTTATTGTCGTTTTGCTTGTATCCGTAGTTGGATGTTTCTTGGTCACACGGTAGAGGACGCCCTGGTTTTCTAGCCTGTGAAATGTTTTGGAAATATCTGACAATCTAACACTTTTGTAACGAAAAGATCACGAGATAAGGTAAAGGAAAATGATTTGTTAGCGATTACATTTGTTATCAAACACAAAATTGAACAAAATGTTGTTTTAAGACTTGGTAAAAAATTATAAGAAGCGATTACTTCTTTAATCTAATAACAGTTGTCTTTTATGAAAAGTATCTACCGATGTTACATTATCTTGAAACGTGAGCATGCGTAAAAGAGTTTGTTTAAATGTAAATCTTCACCATGTGTTATTTATGCCTTGTCCATTGAAGGAATATGAACATAACTTTAGCATCACAAGTCTTCAGACGAACAGCTGAGCCAATGAGATGGCAAGGCCACTGAAGATTTAACCGTAAATTTTGTAATTTGTATTTCATGGCAAACGTATTAAAGTTATGAGATGCCATTCCTAATTTTGATTGACCAAATAGTGGAAAGACAGCTAGCCAGCAGTACCCTATCACCCATTATCGACCCCAAAGGGGTAAACTGTAACTTCTATAGTTCACCCACAGTTTAAAATGTGGAGGATGTTTTGTGATATCACATAACACATCTAACCGTCTCCGAAACTCCAAACTCTACCATACAGCCAATCCTGATCCACAAGCGTAAAATACTCTGTAGTGTCAATTTCATCCAGTTTTCATAAACCAAAACGTTTTTTAGCCGCGATATGGCGTCTCATGGAACGGCTCTGAGTTTCTTTTAAATACAAGCATATTTCCGTTATTTCTTGATCGATTTGAGAACAAATTACAGTTTTGTACTCAGGAGGTCAAAACCTTTCGTTTGATGCACTCGACTCTGCCCGAGGTTTCATATAGTAATTTACTCTAATCCTGGCTGAAATAATTTCAAGTTACACGGTTATTGAGGATTCCTCCTGGGTTTAAAAAAATAGGGTAAAAATAACACTTCAAGACATCAAAGCTTATGATATAAGCTTTTTAAAAGCATGTCGTGGTTGCAAAAGTATAGTTAAATACAAAAGAAGATTTATGCCAAAAAAAGAAAGTAGATTATAAGTATATATAAGATACAAACACCTTAACCGTATCTACAACTTTCTGACACGTTCTAATCACATGATTAATTATCGTAATATCAAAACCTATCCGGATTTTCCTTAAGTATTTCAAGGATACCGGAATTTGTCGTTCGCTGATTAACTGTTCTATCTTACTCATTGTTCCACAACATTTAATTAAAGGAGTAATACAAAATATTGGCGGCCAACAGATTATCGGTTCCGTTCCTGATAGCCGGCCTTCAAATTCTGTCGTTAAGTCAAGAAAAAAACAACCAACCAACAGAGGTTTATTCTAGAGTTGCAGTTACCATGACTAGAGTGTTAGAAAAATAATGATAAAACGCGTGTAAATTGAGAAAATATAGCATGGACATGAGGATGTACGAAATGTATCACTCTATCTCATGGAGTGAAGGAGTACTTTATCCATGGAAAATGTTTGTTTCGAATTTCGCGCAAACTACAAGAGGGTTATCTGCGTAAGCCATCTGTAATTTAGTAGTGTAAGACTAGAGCCATCACCATCCATCGCTGTTTCTTGCGCTACTCTATTACTAGCGAATAATGGGATTGACCGTCAGGGCTCAAAAGGCGAACATGTTTTGTGGGAATGGGGATTCGAACCTCTGCCTCTCAGATTGTGAGTCGGGGGCCCTAACTACCTGATTCGTCATTTCTTACTTGTTTCCCGTTGTTTCATTATCTTTCTACTGATCTCTTTACTGGAAAATGACAAAAATAATTTTTTCTTTATCTATTCAGCATACGTACACGATTTTTTTTTTAGGTTCACAGTTTCACACTGTTTTGCATCCCCCAGTCCCTTGCTCCTGCTATAACAATGCAATAAATCTTAAATAAAACTAGTTTGTACTGCAAAAAACTATTAGCTGTTGTCCAGGTTTACTCTTTTTATCATACAATGCCTAATTAGGAATAATCTAATACATCAATCGATGTTTCATATATTTAAGGCCCGGCGTGGCAAGGTGGGCTAAGTCGTTCGACTCATAATCTGAGGGTCGCAAGTTTGAATCCGCGTCACACCAAACATGGTCACACTTTCAGCCGTGGGGGCGTTATAATGTGACGTTTAATTCCACTATTCGTTAGTAAAAGAGTAGCCCAAGAGTTGACGGTGGATGGTGATGACTAGCTGCCTTCCTTCTAGTCTTACACTGCTAAATTAGGGACGGCTAGCACAGATAGCCCTCGTGTAGCTTTGCGCGAAATTCAATAACAAAAAAACATATATTCGATCTGAACGACACCGTGCGTTATAAATATAAGCTAAACGGCTCTTTCAAGACTCCAAAGTTAGGCGTAGTTGTCTCTAAATTTGAACTGCTGACCACAGGTAAAGCGACTACATAGCTACTTTTAACCTAACGATTGGGCTGAATTTTACTTATATTGCCAACCTACGTCAGGAAAGGCGGGGTGCGTTCATTGGTATAACATGGATTCATACCTGTAATCATCTGACAATCATTTAATACACACATCTCATGAAAAATAACTGAAACGTATTTTTATGCATTCAGATTCCAGGACAAGTGATAACTATCTCTTTAGCTTTCTGGTTACTTTTTAAATGATGTTTCTAGGGCAAGTGATAACTATCTCTTTAGCTTTCTGGTTACTTTTTAAATGATGTTTCTAGGGCAAGTGATAACTCTCTTTAGCTTTCTGGTTACTTTTTAAATGATGTTTCTAGGGCAAGTGATAACTATCTCTTTAGCTTTCTGGTTACTTTTTAAATGATGTTTCTAGGGCAAGTGATAACTCTCTTTAGCTTTCTGGTTACTTTTTAAATGATGTTTCTAGGGCAAGTGATAACTATCTCTTTAGCTTTCTGGTTACTTTTTAAATGATGTTTCTAGGGCAAGTGATAACTCTCTTTAACTTTCTGGTTACTTTTTATATGATGTTTCTCGGAGAAGTGATAACTATCTCTTTAACTTTCTGGTTACTGTTTAGATGATGATTCTAGGACAAGTGATAACTATCTCTTTAGCTTTCTGGTTACTTTCTAGATGAGGTTTTTCTAAAAGTTAGAAGTAAGTATTTATTATAGCTTTTAATGGATCTTATTATAATATGTAGTAGGAAAAAAAATCCAGCTTAATAGTTGTATTACTCAATAGCTGAATAATAGAATAATAGCAACATTAACAGTTATCGATACGATTTTTATCATGTTCGAGTCTTTCATGGTTTTGGAGATTTTATTGCTATTCTTCTAAAGCCAGCAGGATAAATAACTACAATTTACAGTTGAGAGCTAATAACAAAAAAGTATTTCTATGACATTTTACACTTGGCTCAAGTTTATTTGATTAGTTCACACAAACACACACAAAAACATTTTTAAGTTCTGAATAAAGAAACAGAGTTTATTCGTCATATACCTATTTTCAAGACCCGGCGTGGTCAGGTGATTAAGGCACACGTGTCGTAATCCACGGGTTCGAATTCCTGTCACACCGATCGTGCTGGCCCTTTTAGCTGTAGGGTCGTTATAAAGTGACGGTCAATCCCATTATTTGTTAGTAAAAGAGTAGCTCAATAGTTGCTTTCTCTCTAGTCCGTAGCCCGCTGGTACAGCGGTAAGTCCACCAATTTATAACACTGAAATTAAGGGTTCGATTCCCCGCGATAGACTCAGCAAATTGTCTGATGTGGCTTTGGGATAAGAAAATCATACAAACACCCTCTAGTCTTACACTGCTAAATTTAGGACGGCTAGCGCAGATTGTCCTCGTGCAACTTTGCGCAAATTCAAGATAAACAAACAAAACCTATTTTTATGTTCTTGTTTATGATTAAGATTGTAGGAAACAAAAGTTTCCTCGTTAACTCCCGAATTTTATGAGTTATTTGAACCGAACTCTTCGATGCTGTTCGTCATAGTAAAGAAAAGGGAAAGATACAAGACTCATATTTGAATGTCTATTCGTTTATGTAACAGTTCATATCTTTAAATGTTAACAGGAAAAATGTCTTATAACTGGTAAATTACACGTTTTTATTGCTTAATGGCTATAAGGCAGTGTGTCATTTAAATGTATGGTCATTTATGTGCAGCAAATGTAGTCATATGTTTAAAAAACAACCTTTCATTAGAGCCGGGTGTGGCTTGACAAATCGGAGTAAGTTCGACGTTATGTCGTTGAACATTCTACACACTTTCACAGTGTAATAACACTCACATTTAATTAATTTCGTTATTCGGTTCGAACGAGAAGAACAAGATTCTTTGAGTGTCAAATGTGAGAGTGTCCTCCCTGTGGTCAGTAATTAAAAGTGACTGGAATCCCAGGGGTTTCTGGCCTGGCCATTCATCCCACATTCTTACATATTCACAAAGAGTCATTATAAAAGAAGTATAATTTAGTTTTATCTCATAAGTTCATCTACTTAAGAATTTAACTTATTTAAGTGTTTATTTAGTCGATAGTTATAACTTAATTAATTTAATGGTTTATGTTGTCGACAGTTATTATTTAATTAACATGATAGTTTATTTTGTCGAGGCTTATAATTTAATTCATTTGAAGGGTTAGTTTGTCGAGTGTGTGTTTTCTTACAGCAAAGCCACATCGGGGTATCTACGGAGCCCACCGAGGGGAATCGAAGCCCGTGATTTTAGTATTAGAAATCCGTAGACTTTCCGCTATACTAGCGGGGTGCTTATTTTATCGCTAGTTATAATTTAATTAATTTGGTGGTTTATTTGGTCGATAGTTATAATTTAATTAATTTAATGGTTTGATCTGTCAATATTTATGCTTTACAAAAGCTGGCTGAAAAATGCTGGTCTCATTCACTTTTTCCAAAAGTGTTTTTTGCTCAACATTTTATTCGAAACCCTTAAAATGAATGGTTTTAGCAATCAGAATTTCAACGGCAGTAACCCTAGTTATCTGTGGTTTTAGTCATACTATTATTTTATACATTGCGTAATTTGTCGGTGTGTGTTATCTGCGTAGTTCACTCCATCATTATTTTTTCCAATACTTATGAGCCTGGCATGGCCGAGCGCGTTAAGGCGTGCACTCGTAATCCGAGGGTCGCGGGTTCGCGCCCGAGTCGCGCTAAAACATGCTCGCCCTCCCAGCCGTGGGGGTGTATAATGTGACGGTCAATCCCACTATTCGTTGGTAAAAGAGTAGCCCAAGAGTTGGCGGTGGGTGGTGATGACTAGCTGCCTTCCCTCTAGTCTTACACTGCTAAATTAGGGACGGCTAGCACAGATAGCCCTCGAGTAGCTTTGTGCGAAATTCCAAAACAAACAAACAAACAAACAAACCAATACTTATGATAATTATATTTCCTTCATGCTATGACCTTTACAAGTAGGTTTAGACTTCTACACAGTAAGAAAACAAAGAAATGAGGATGTGACAGGTGAGCAAAGAGCTGATTTAAACCCGCGAAGTTTGAATTAAGAACTTCGCGATTGTGTCCTTGTTCGGGAATTCATAGAAATATTTTTTAACGTGAACAGGATGTTAGCGTGAAAGGGAACCTGTCAGTAATGATTAATGTTTCTTAACGTTAGGATTTAGTTTCAACAACACCTATTAGAACAAGGTTATATAAATGTCAGCGATAAATCACTAGTGGAGGTAAAGTGAAAATAGAGATTTTTTGTTGTTTCTTTCAAAAGAAAAAAGATGACAGTAAATTGTAGGACATTATTAAAAAGTTATTGGGTCTTTTGGTTGATGACATTACTCTAATTACGTCTTTTTGCTTTGTGCCAATCCATCTGAAGAAAAACAAACCAAACCTCATGCCGTAACTGTATTCTGATGTTTTAATCAGATGGACATCTTCATAGATGTCGGATCAAGGAGGGCCAAGAATACCACCAGTTATTTCGCCTTCCATAGTCTTCAACAGGTTCATAGTTTTTCCAACTTGCCCCCCATTGGCACAACGGTATGCCTGCGGACTTGCAACACTAAAAATAGGGGTGAGCATTGCACAGACACCCCATTGGGACTTTGTACTTAAAATACCCTCCCCCCCCAAAAAAAATTCCCACTTGAATTTAGTTTCATTCCCATATAATGATACATTATAATATTATCAAGAGTTAAAACTTAATTTGGTGGCTGGAGGTAAAAAAAATCGAAAAGATAAAATGAAGTGTTCAAGGTAAAACTAAAATATCACGCAAGTTTTTCATTAAACTGTATATTTTCCACACAAATTTCGCTTATATGCTTTCTCTGGAAATCTTTATGTCTTTTCTCACACAGAATAACAGTAAGCTTCAAAATTTCACTCTGATTGTCTAATGTTTCCGTTCAAAGATGCTCCGAAACCTCTTCGGTTTTTAGTTCCTTCCGGCAGTCGGATGTTTGAGAAGCTACATCCGTTTCCAACTTTCTCTCTTCCAACATATTTCGCTTCGGGTGCCATTTGTATCCCAAATATCAAATAATCACCGAACAATATTTTTTGGATCATGGTCAATTTTTTGTTTGTAATCAGGCACAAACCTGCACATTGGGCTATCTCTGCACTGCCCACCACAGTTTATAACGCTATAAGTCCGCAGACATGCCAGCTGTGCCATTGGAAGGGTGCGTGGTCAATATTTTCTTTCGGTTAAAGTGGAACCTCACGTGCGAAGGCATGGTGGAATTCTTACACGATTTTGTGCGTGTACTAGCTACAGAAGTAAGTCTTAAACAAGGATAAGCTTCGAAATTACAGGATAATTATAAAGAAAATTTCATATTTAAGATGATTATATATTTAAAACGTCTCATTATATTGTTATTCATAAGTTTCTTTCAGGGAAGGTATATAGAGAGGGCTTCAAAAACATTTTACATTCAATACCTAGATCACTTTTCTCACACACAAGGATGTTTTTATTTCCTTCCCTCCTCATTCTTTCTCTTTGAACAATAGCGGATTGGTCTCACGAAAAACAATGCAGATGTTATTAGAAGGATCTATTTGGAATAGATGTTTTTTTGTGTTTGGATTTTGCGCAAAGCTACTCTAAAGCTGTTTGCGCAAGTCGTCTCTAACTCAAAAGAGACAGACTAGAAGGAAGGCAGCAATAGAACACCATCTACCGTCAGCTAGTGGGTTATTCTTTATCGACAAAAAGTGGGATTCACCATAAGTTTATAACGTCCCCACTGCTGAAAATGGGAATGTGTTTGATGAAAGGATTCTAAATCGCGACCACAGATCGCGAATCGAACGCCCTAAATCCATCAGGCCCCGACAGGCTTCTCATAACAAATAATACTTTAACTTTAGTTTCAAATATGAAACGACTTAATTTGTGGGCCCATAATAATGTAAATTACGTTCAACACCATCTGTGACAGCTTCTAAAATGTTCTGCGCTAGCTGTTCTTATAAAATATGCGTTGTTTCACCAGAGAAATATGCATAATTGAACTTAAAATAGGAGTAAATTTTCTACAGACATCATTATCGTAATATATATCTAGTAGAGTATATTGAGAAGCCAAAATGCTGAAACAGGTCGTATTTCCATGGATGAACTGTCATTAAGAATGCGTGTAGTCTCGAAGGATAAAAATAAATCCTAAATAGAGCACAAAATAGCTTGAGACCTGAAAACCCTCACACTTTCGGAAATTTCTTTGAGTATAATTTCTGAGAAAGTTCGGGATATTGGCTTTCATATTAAGAATACTCAATATTATAATTGTAGTAAACGAAAAAAATCCAAAAATAATCTGTATATTTTAACAATTAAATTCTTCAAGCCATACCATATTAATCTTGAACTGCCCCTGTAAAACAACTAACCCTTCAGACACCCAACGACGTAAAAATTTAAGTAGGTAATTTAAACATTATGTAAAAATGCGTTAATTTAAAGATAACTGCTTAAAATACAATTTTTGTTGTTTTTAATTAAGCACAAAGCTACACAATGGGCCATCTGTGCTCGGCCCACAATGGGTATCGAAATCCGAATTTTAGTGTATAAGTCCGCAGACATACCGCTGAGCCACTGGGGGGGGGCTTAAAATAGAAAACAATAGAACAAATCTGTAATTTGCCAGCATTATAAACATTTGTTTGCCTTGGAAGAGAAACCACATTGGACTATCTGCCGTGTACACCGCGGGTCAACGAACACCAAAATTATTCGTGTAAGTCTAGACTTACAATGAGGGAGATTAACACAATCTGGTAAATCCATAATTTGTAGCCATGTTTTCCACTCCACGTACAGTTGAACAATAATAACAAGAACCCGTGTCATTAAGTTATTTAAACAAAGCTTAAACGCGATAAGGTTTTTTCCAAGCCTGTTAAAATATCATATTATGTTTAATTTAAACATATTTTGAATAAAAATTCGTAAAGTTAACTCGTTTTTTTGTTTAGTTTAGGAAATAAAGAGTGAAAGCTATATTTTATAAATAATTCAGTTTAGGTTTCAGGTGAGACATGTTCCCTTTAGAATTACTAAAGTTTTATTTTGTTTAAATGTATGAAATACATCATTTTTTCTTCCATATCGCTCAAGTGAATAGACACCTAGTTAAATTTATAGCTTTTCTTTTTTTGTCATCTGCAAAGTTTGTTTGTTTGTTTTTAATTTCGCGCAAAACAACTACACAAGGACTATCTGCGCTAGCCGTCCCTAATTTAGCAGTGTAAAACTAGAGGGAAGGCAGCTAGTCATCACCACCCACTGCCAAATCTTGGGCTACTCTTTTTACCAACGAACAGTAAAACTGACGGTAACATTATAACGTCCCTACGGCTGAAAGGGCGAGCATATTTGGTGTGACGGGGATTCGAACCTGCAACCCTCAGATTACGAGTCGATTGCCTTATAACCACCTGGTCATGCCGGGTCTCTTAAACATAAGGAGGTCATCCACACTCATTGTAGCTGGTAAGTCTCAGGGTTAAAAGTTTAGGTTTCCATATGCTGTGGACACAGCAAAGATAACAGATTTTTGTAACTTTGTACTTGACAACAAATAAATGAGCATAATATTGATAAAAATGTAATACCCTCCCCCCAAATAAAAAAACGATAAATATATTATTTGTCGGTATTTATATGAACAGCTGAAATGATTAGTTTAATTTCATATATCACCCACCCTAGATAAGAGTAGATATAACCTTAGGAAGTGACGGGGTATAACATATTACTATAAGAGGAAAATGAGAGATATAAACTGGAAGTTCTCTGTATTCATGCCTGAGTATACAGTATATACTTAGTATATATTTTTTGATTGGCTTCTATGTTTACTTCTCACCAACTGGTGTTAACTGGTTAATAAGGACTGTTGATCATTAGAACAATACATTGTAAAAATGAAGCATGCTACGTCAGATTTTATTTCACCAATTAAAATGCTGTAACTCGTTATATGTGTCCGTTGGAAAGACTCCAATATGCTCTGGGTGGTGAATCTTGAAAGAAATCTAAATGATGTCATTTTTATCCCAGAAGTTACATATTATAAATTACTCGTTAAGTAAGCAGAATTTAAAAGGAAGCTTACACATAACAAGAGCATATGAATTTTCTTAATAGAAATTCGAAATGAACATACAGTAGCTGTTTGAAAGCTTATATTATTGCTTCGAAAATGATACGCAGTACATATTAATTTTAGGAATTTATACTACTGAGCGTAATATCCTAATGCACAATATGATGGTGAGCTCAACAATAGGGTTTTATGCATAACAATTCTAAGCAATGTGTTTATGTAAACTGAAGCTCGTTTAACAATGCAGTAGAGTTTATAGTTATCATATTAAAAGTTAACAATGAAGTAGAGATTATAGTAAACATATTAAAGATTAACAATGAAGTAGAGTTTATAGTTAACAATGGAGTAGAGTTTATAGTTATCATATTAAAAGTTAACAATGAAGTAGAGATTATAGTAAACATATTAAAGATTAACAATGAAGTAGAGTTTATAGTTAACAATGGAGTAGAGTTTATAGTTATCATATTAAAAGTTAACAATGAAGTAGAGATTATAGTAAACATATTAAAGATTAACAATGAAGTAGAGTTTATAGTTAACAATGGAGTAGAGTTTATAGTTATCATATTAAAAGTTAACAATGAAGTAGAGATTATAGTAAACATATTAAAGATTAACAATGAAGTAGAGTTTATAGTTAACAATGGAGTAGAGTTTATAGTTATCATATTAAAAGTTAACAATGAAGTAGAGATTATAGTAAACATATTAAAGATTAACAATGAAGTAGAGTTTATAGTTAACATATTAAAGGTTAACAATGGAGTAGAGTTTATAGTTAACATATTAAAGGTTAACAATGGAGTAGAGTTAATAGTTAATATATTTAAGGTTAACAATGAAGTAGAGTTAATATTTATCATATTAAAGGTTAACAATGAAGTAGAGTTAATAGTTATCATATTGAAGGTTAACAATGAAGTAGAGTTTATAGTTAACATATTAAAGGTTAACAATGAAATTGAGTTTATAGTTAACATATTAAAGGTTAACAATGAAGTAAAGTTTATAATTATTCGTATTAAAGTTGATAATGAAGTAAAGTTTATAGTTATTTATATTTAAGGTTAATAATAAAGTAGAGTTTATACACACTGATGATTAATAACGAATTAGCATTTATGATTATCTATACTATGAGTTAATAATAAAGCACAATTTATAATTATCTATATTGAAGGTTAATAATGAAACAGGTCTAATAATTACCTTCACTGAAAGTTAATAACAAATTATAGTTTATTGTTATATATATTAAAATTAATGATAAAGTACAGTTTATAATAACCTAAAAAAAACCAACGTAATGATAGAATTTGTAGTTGTCTGTGTTAAAGGCTGATGATGAAGTAGGATTTATAATTATCTGTATCTACAGTTAATAATGAAATGAAATTCACAATTATCTATATTAAAGATTATTAAAGAAGTATAGCTTATAATTATTTATATTAAATGTTAATAATAAAATAAAGTTTATTGTTATATGTATTTGAGTATGTTTCAGTAAAGTCCTATCGACAGAAAACATCAATTTATTGGTGATGACGAGAAATCCACTTGAAGTAAAAAATGTATCTAAAGACGGCTGGTATGGGTATTAAAACTTTTATTAAAGTAATGAAAAGAAGAACGTTTCGACCTTCTCAGGTCATCCACATATTGAATGTTTTCTTTTATCTCAAAAACCAGGTATAAAACTAAAGTCCATACTATATAAAAACTACACTGACAAAGACAACACCTACATTATTTACAAATTACAAGGCAACATGTGCCACAACTTCTATATTGAAAAAACAAGCAGAAAATTGATTTGTTTTGTTTGTTTTGGAATTTCGCACAAAGCTACTCGAGGACTATCTGCGCTGGCTGTCCCTAATTTAGCAGTGTAAGACTAGAGGGAAGGCAACTTGTCATCACCACCCACCGCCAACTCTTGGGATACTTTTTTACCAACGCATAAGGGGACTGACCGTCACATTATATAGCTCCCACCTGACCATTCCGGGGCTCAGAAAGGCTACATTTCCTGTTACTATTGCCACCAGGATTAATATCACATGATGTGCGTGTATTTGGATATCCCTTCATTATTCAAACAGAGATTCATCAATGCACACTATTACTGTTCTTGAGAATTTAGATGGAATGTCTTCATGGTTCAATTCACTTGACTGGCGGAGATAAAGAAATCCATTATAGGAGTAATAGCACACAGCCTGGTAAACACAGAGTCAGAAGCGACCATGTGAAGAAAAGCAAAATGTAGTTAGCAGCAAGCAGCACTTAAATCAATTGAAAAGTGAAAACCATACAATCGTTCACCAAGTTAATTTTGGGTTGAATCCGCACAAAGCTACATTGAGGCTATCTGCGCTAGCCGTCCCTAATTTAGCAATGAAGGTTTAGTGGAAGCTAATCAGCACCATTAATCACCAACTTTTGGGCTTCTACTTTACTAAAGGATATTGGAATTTACCGTAAAATTATAACGTCACCCACGGCTGAAACAGCGAGTATGTTTCATGGAAGTGGATTCGAACCCGCGATCCTCAGATTAGGAGTCGAGCACTCTAACTAATTGGCCATTCCGTAGCTACACCAAATTATTGAAGCATCGTCATCTACATCAGACACTGTAACAGCCACATTCACACGTATTCAGTTTCAGTTTTAAGTGAAACTGTGGTTTTCTGACTTGTCGTAATTTCAGTAATTCCATAAACTTTACCGAGTTTTAGTTGGTACTTTCAAACCACAGATGGTTTACAGTGAGTGCACCTTTACTGAATTCCACATTAGAGAAGAACTATAACTAACACTACATTTTGTTTCATTCTTTCCATAATTAAACCGTGGGTGCAGAATGGTCTTGTAAGTAGCAATTTGGAATCCTAGTCAAACGGTTACGAGATTGAGGTTTTTTTTTCACTCCCGGCTGTTGAGAAAGACGTTTCAGTTTACTCGACTATATAGTGAGTACCATCGAGTACCTGAAGGTCACCCTGCGACGGAATGACCTCTCGTCTGTGTCGCCATTCTTACCGACCCTCATGTAGCGCAGAGGCACAAGATGATCTTGATTGGTAATTAAGATGTTCTTGTGCAATAAACAAATCGATCTAGTGTTACCAATTTTCAAAATGTTCGCACCTATCTGATCTTATAAACATTTTCTAATGAAGTTTGTTCTTTGCAAAATGTAATGCTACATAATGGGCTGTCTGTGCTGTGCTCACCACTAGTACTGAGACAAAGATTTTAGTGGTAAGACAATGAACAGTATGTAATAGGATTATCACCCTCGATATCTTTATTGGGGGGCCAGAGAGAGTCTTTATGATGTACCTTGTACACTTCGTCAAACACTGTTATTTAGTTAAGGAGTTCACCACTGGTATGAAACTGAGCGAGACAATGACATAATAAACTTCGTTGTCACTTTTGCTGTACTGAAAATAGTTATGGTAGTATGAATAAACAATCTTATTGGATTGCTATTTTTCTGTTGTAATCAAATCGAATAGCACCAGTGTATAGCCATGCGTTTATAGGTTACACTGTGATCGCCTGTCATTCGTCCAGGTGGAAAGTACGAAACCTGCACAATGCCGATAAAGGAATAGGCAGTCATACTATTCACAGTAGTAGTGTGGTTGGCGCATCCATAACTCTAAATACAGAAGTGAAGCATGACAAAGGTGTAAAAATTAGCGTTTTGGCTGATTAGAGATACTTCATGACACATACCGAGGCGAGATTTCATGTTTCAGTACAAGTTGCACGAAAGTTTCGAAAGGGTTTGAAGTAAGAAAACCCTCCAAAAAAAAATAAAAACTATTGGAAAATGCGGCTAAGTAATTCTGGGTATACTTTTTACACGACAGCTTTATAACAGTACGATACACGTTAACATCACGTAGGCTTCAATATATTAATAGCTGCTCAGAAACCAATGTTTAGGAGAGGTAAACAAACCAAATGACTGATACTGGTACTTCTTCAAGTAATGGGATAGACGAAGCTGGTAGAGGGCGCTATTTACTAATAAATCAGAATTTAAATTGTTTCTGGAAAGTGAATAATAATCTGTTTGATAATAGATAAAAATAATGGTATCAGATTTAACCTTTTAACGTCCACAAATGTGCGCGTGGGCTGCACCTTAACCAAACGTGTTGGAGATCTTTAGAAAATTGATGGTACCATGAATGTTGGCATGTTGTTTTTTTTGTCAGTTAATTGCCTTAGAAAAAAAAACCCGTTAAATCGGAATTTATCTTACAGCAATACAATGGGAGTTATTTAAAACAAATCAAAATAAAACATGACAATGGAACAATTGTTTGGTTAGATTTGCCCGGACAAAGTAGCAATTTTAACATTATTATGACCTGTATAGGCTTAAATGGAAACATAGAAGATTAAATGAGACAAGACAACAGGAATGATATATTGGCTTATTTGTAGGGAGTAATACAGAACATTTTGAGAATATTTTTAATATGCTACGGCCATTTTATCGGTGTACACTGCTTCGTTTAAAGCAAATACAAAATGACAAAGCACTGTATAACTTATTTGCCTTTTTGTATTTTGTGTAATAATACAAGCTTCCCAAAGGTTGAGTTGTAAATCTGTAGGCTTATAATGCTAAAAATCTGGTTCTAATACCAGTATTGAACAGTGTATAAGATAGTCCATTGCGTAGCTTTGTGCTTAATATGAGACAAATGACGTCTTCATGTATTTATACTAATGATAAAATGATTCCTTAGTTCGAGTTACTTATAGTTTGTGACTCCCGTAAACATATTACTTATGCATTTCCACAATAATTCCGAAGTCCCTCACTGATACGACGCTAAGTCTGCGGATTTACAACGCTAAAATCAGGGATTCGATTCCCTTCGGTGGACTCGGTAGATAGCCCGATGTAGCTTTGCTATAAGAAAAGAAAGAAAGAAACAAACAATGATTCCCAAAGCTGTAAACACCTCTTAGAATGTTGAACAATGTACAATACTACAATACATGTACAATACTAATTCTAAAAAGGAACTGGAATGTTTAAACTGTGCAGGTGGGTTGAACAATCAGGCCAGTGGTTCCTAAATTTAAAACTTAGCCATCTTATTTCCGTTGGATGATGCCACAAGAAACATGGTTTCTTTCGATAGCTGTGGTGGGCAGTGCACAGACAGCCCATTGTGTCGGTTCGTGCTTAATTCCATAGAAAGACACAAAAACAAATTTGTTGGATGACAACAGTATTGTCATCCTTACTGGGCAGGTGTTGTTAGTGGGTTATATGCTTATCGAGATCTTATTAGATGTGGTTTATAAGCGCATTAAGATCTGACTAGGTGTGATTTATAAGCTTATTGAGACATGATTAGACGTGGTTTTTAAAGTTACATATACATGTTGAGATCCGACAAGGTATGACTTACAAGCGTATCACGATCTGACTAGGTGTTTTTTTTATAGGCATACTGAGACCGAATTAGATGTGGTTTATAAAGTCCTGAGTTCTGGTTAGGTTTGGTTTATACACGAAAGTATTCAACGAAAGAAGTACGAGTTGGTAAATAATCTAAACAAGCCATCCAGTGCTGAGCAATTCATTAGAGAATAATTTAGTTCGTGAATGAACTGAACTTCCTTTATGAACCTGTCACTCGGTACCGAAAAGTTTCGCAAATGTGAAACAAAATTCAGAAATTCAAGAGAATCATATCGTAGGAAATAAATAAACTTAAAAGATCTTCCCACGTTTAACGAATCACACAGTATTGATAAGCGTGAATTGAACACGTGTACAGGTCGTATTTTTCAGCCTGATCAGAATCTTACCCAACCCTATTTTTACCTATAAATGCACTCACCTTTTTTATTGCAATTTTCTTTATGTGTGAATTTCTCGCAAAGCTACACGAGGGCTATCTGCGCTAGCCATATCTAATTAAGCAGTGTAAGACTAGAAGGAAGGCCACAAGTTATCACCACTCATCGCCAACTCTTGAGCTACTCTTATACCAACGAATAGTAGGATTGATCGTACCATTATAACGCCTCCACGGCTCAAAGAGAGAGCATGTTTAAAGTGACGGGGATTCGAACTCTCAACCCTCATATTACGAGTTAAGCTCCCTAACCACCTGGCCAAGACAGGTCACGAAACTAGGTAACTTTTCAACTACCAACTCTTGGGCTATTTTTTTACCAACAAATAATGGAATTGATTGAAATTTAAATAAACAAACAAAACATTGTTTTGTTTAGATTTCTTAATTTTGATTTTCTTTTAAATGGCCTCACTGGTTGCAGAAACACAAAAATTTATAATTAGTATTCATTTAATGTGATGATCTATTTAATATTGAGTTACTTAAAATTAAAACAGGCTATGTAACGAGCTCGTATACAAACATAAGGAACTATTAGACAGAAGTTTTGGTGCTGTTTGTTCCAAAGTTATCGATGTGAATAATTATCTAATACCCCCTTCACATTTGGAAATAGAGGACTATTCAGTCATACATCGTGACTATAATTTTAAAATCTATGATCTATAACACACTCATGCTACTAGATCCGAGCGCGATAGGACCACGAGTCTCATATGTAAAAACAGCTCTTTGCAGCTGACTGGTTTAACTTCCACCAGTTAATAGTTCTGAATTAGAAGTGGTTATGATGGAACTTCAAGGATCTCTGGCCAGACCTTGAACCCCATATACGACATACATAGAGTCTAGGTTGCAAATACTCATTCAGAAAAAAATTTAGATAGGTAGTTATTAGCAAACTTCGAGGTAATTGTATTATTGTATAATGGTACAAAATATTTAAAATGTATCATTATGTGAAAAAAATAGCCACATTTTTATGCTCGAATGATACGATTTTAATTATATCTTTGTGAATTCATTATATTAGGTTTCTTTTAATTTTAAAAAGGGTTGAGTAATTTATATCAAAATTATTTTGAACATGCAATCAGACAGCGTTGTCATATAAGATTGGAGTGACACAGAATTTATTAGAAGTACATTTTGACATTCTTTGTGATCTTTAGCTATCGTAATGCTAAAGAAATCCGGACGCTTTTTGGAAACGGTACGCAACAGTTCTTTTGTCTTTTTTTTTGTTGTTTTCTGAATTTCGCGCAAAGCTACTCGAGGGCTAACTACGCTCGCCGTCCCTAATTTTGCCGTGTAATACAATAGGGAAGGCAGCTGGTCATCACCATCCACCGGTAACTCTTAAGATACTCTTTTAGAAGCAAATCATTCATACACTGAGATCGGAAAGGTTCGGGGAATTAACCATTTTCACCATGGAAATATCCTTTTACTTATTGAGAGTGAAAGGAATATGGAGAAACGTAGGAAACCAAGAGCACCAAGAAAGAGGAGTGTAACAAAGTGCGGCATCATGCAACAGATGAAGATCAACAAATACAAAGGTTAATTCCAAGAAAGGGCCTGGCATGGCCAAGCGGGTAAGGCGGGTTCGCGCCCGCGTCGTGCTAAACATGCTCGCCCTCCCAGCCATGGGGGTGTATAATGTGCGGTCAATCCCACTATTCGTTGGTAAAAGAGTAGCTAGCCCAAGAGTTGGCGGTGGGTGGTGAAACTAGCTGCCTTCCCTCTAGCCTTACACTGCTAAATTAGGGACGGCTAGCACAGATAGCCCTCGAGTAGCTTTGTGCGAAATTCCAAAACAAAATAATTCCAAGAAAGCGTCCACGTGCTTTAAGCAAGATAGTAAAAAAAAATAATCTCGGTCTGGAAACTAGATCAACAGCCAGCAGGTTCACCAGGATGAGGTTCCAAATCATACTTCACATTAAACTGCCACATATCTCAAACAACTGGATAATGAAACGGGTATACATGCTTCTAGCACCCATAAATTTTTGTGTGATTGGACTGTTAAAATGAACGCTTGGCAACTATCAACCTCGTACACTGGGTGAGTTATGGAAAGTCGCACGGAATTAATGTGCTTTCGACATGATAGGCTTAAAATGGAAATTACGCTAACTGGCTATTGTAAAGGCATGGCCGGACGTGGCGACATGTAATGTAACGACGTGATGAGCCTCCAAAATCATTTATATAGAATGTATTCAATACTCTGTGTATACATGGATGTTTATTAATATAAGCATATGAATAAGCTACACATACATATAATTATGTATATGCCCTTCGATTTTTTTTTTAAATTTCGCGCAAAGCTACTCCAGGGCTATCTGCGTTAGTCGTCCCTCATTCAAAAGTGTAATACTAGAGGGAAGACATCACTACCCACCGCCAACTGTTGGTCTATTCTTTTACCAACAAACAGTGGGAATGACCGTCACCATATATCACCCTCACAGCTTAAAGGGTGAGCATGTTTGGTGTGACCAGGATTCGAACCCACGACACTCGGATTACGAGTCGAATGCCTTAATACAATTGGTCATGCCAGGCCTCGATTATTTTAAGGTTCATTATTTATTTAGCTTATTATAATTATTAAAGGCTACTCTATGTTTATCACAGAAAACAGCAAACATGCAAGGATTCTCACGCAGTGATTGATAAGATACTCGGTGAGAATTTTACGGCTGTTAACATTTCATATTTTTTCATGAAGAAAAGCGAATTCAGCCATCGAGCTCATAAATGATACTGCATAAAATAAAAGGAAATAACTTATCAAACTTATTTCAGAGAATCGATTATTTGAGCTGAACTAACAAAACCGGTTTCGTTAACGTGAGGTAAAACTGTTTTATCTTGTGATAATTTTAATTTCTTTAAATGCGAATTTATTTTTTTGTTTATGACTGTTATGACATTTTATGTTAGGTTATGGTAAAACATTTCTGTTGCATTTATGATATACATAATTTATATTTTATTATAAAAGAATTCAAAAGCACGCGATCTAACAAACTTTGTCTTTGCGGCAGAGTTAAAACTAAATAAATTCAAATAAGACAGTTAAAAAAAAATGTTATGACTGACCATCACCTCTCCACTTCTTCCTCAAACTTTAAAATAGATCACGTTTCGTTATTCTGTGATTTCAGGTTTTCTTTCAGAAGTGTTATAAACTAGAGGTAAGCTTGCTATTAGGTTTTGTCTTGAATTTTCGCGCAAAGCTACACGAGAGCTATCTGCGTTAGCTTTCTCTAATTTAGCAGTGTCAGACTAGAGGGAAGGCAACTAGTAATCACCAACCATCGCCAACTCTTGGGCTACTCTTTTACCAACGAATAGTGGGATTGACCGTAACATTATATCACGTCCCCACGGTTAAAAGGGCGAGTATGTTGGGTGTGAGATTACAAGTCGAGTGCCTTAACCACCTGGCCACGTCGGGCCTGTTCTTATGTAAGAAAGGCTGCTAAAACATCTGGAAAGAGCAATCAGCTTCTCAATGCAATTTTTTTGTGTGAAATACTGAACGTTTGAAATCGAAGAAAGTAACACAATTACTGGATAGTTGGCCCTCTGGTGGAGCTCTGAATTTCGGACCCAGGCAACACAATAAAATATTTCACATGTTTTAATCTGTGGGTGTGTTTGTTATAAGTGAGGCAGTTAACTCATTAACGTGCCTAATAGGAGGCTGGCTGGCTACGTTTTCTTTTGTCAGCAGTCCAAAATTAAGGACAGTGATAAACAGTCTTAGTAGGTGTGCCTAAAGACAAATACTAACTGAGCCACTCGATAATGAATATATTATTCCTCCAGTCTTCTATAAAATTAAAACGTTTAATACTAATGATTGTTTCACAATAATGAGCAAAACAAGTTATTGTGCTTTATTTTCTGTTTAAGCAGTTTATATGAGACATAAATATAAATAAAAGGGTTTGAAAAATGTTTTGTTCAGGCTTTATTGAATTTGATCATAATTTTCCAAAGCATGGGGTCAAAGAGAAGTCTTAAAAATATCTTAAAGTTAACTTTCTGAACGTCAGGTTTGCTGTTAAATAAAAATAGGTTTTGATATTAAATATAACTTTCTTACTAATAGCAATGTGCCTTAAAAATGTTTATAACTTAATGTTAGATGTGGCCTAGCATGGTCACGGGTTCGAGTCCCCATCACACCAAACATGCTTACTCTTTCATCCGTGGGGGTGTTATAATGTGACGGTCAATCCCCTATTCTTTGATAAAAGAGTAGTCCAAGAGTTGGTGGTGGGTGGTGATGACTAGCTACCTTCCCTCTCATCTTACACTGCAAAATTAGGGACGACTAGCGTAGATAGCCCTCGTGCAGCTTTGTACAAAATTATAATTTTTGGACCCCCGACACACCAAACATGCTCGATTTTTCAGCCGTGGGAGCATGACAGTGTGTGACGGCCAATCCTATTATTCGTTGGTAAAACAGTAACCTAAGAGTTAGCGGTGGGTGGTGATGACACGGTGCCTTCCCTCTAGTCTTACACTGCAAAATTAGGAACGGCTGGTGCAGATAGCACTCGTGTAACTTTCCGCGAAATTTAAACCAAACCAAACCAATATTAAAAAAGAGTAGTTTTAAATGAAAAAAAAATATTTAGGATGAAGAAGGTTTATAAAGAAATTTTGTATATGAATTTAAGGTTATTGTGGGTGTTCTATTGTAGTAAAACCACATTGGGTTACTTCCTGAGTCCACCGCTAATGTGAGTTTTATAAATCCGTAGACTCACGGCTGTAACAGTGGGGGACTAAGGGTATTGTATCGGAAAGAAAGGATAATTTTGAGTGAAAGAGAAAAAAAAGTTTACATTGGGTGGTTTTTAACAATGGAAAAAGGACATTCAAAGAAAAACCATGTCTGAATGCTAAATAAAGTTTCCTATGGAAAGAAACTACCTTACGAACAGGTAAAAAGACCAGAAAAGAGAAGTTATATGTACAAATATCATATTAAAGTATTCGCATAGTTTTTAAGTAAAAAATGATCCATTCTGAAATATTAATAAACAGCTGTCAATTGCTAAGTAACGCCATCAAAATATGGACGTTTGTTGCACGATTATCATCTCAATTACCCATAATTCAAAATGTAATTTATTATTGGTTTAAAGTATGTTCTATGAATCAGTTTGGTTTACGTACTACTGAAGTCAGAATTATTTTTTGCAAGGTCTAGTGTTTAATGTTACACATGCATTTATGAATGACTCTGATCTAATCGGATGACGCAAGTTTAATTAATTTAATTAATTGCCAAACTAAGATTAACCTGTTGACTCCCACACGACCTACAGGTGAGTCGTGCTCTGATTTCTTTTTGAAGGGTCTCTTACTGGCCGAGACATAACTACATATTCAGATGAGAATGGGACAAAACGTTATATAGAAATGTATAGAGCCTGACGTGGCATTCTGCTGGTCGTGGGGTTTCGAATCCTAGTCCTATCAAACATGCTTGCTCTTTCAGCCGTGAAGGCGTCATAATGCTACAGCAAATCCCACTATTCCTTGGTAAAACGAAGTATCCCAAGTATTTACGGTGTGTAATGACTGTTAGCTGCCATCCACCTTATCATTCACGAATAAATTAGAGACAACTGGTGTAGATAGTTCAGCTTTTATTCACAATATTATAATGACAGTTTCTCAACTAACTTGTAGCTGGCACAAAATACGTCTCTTTGAATACAAGGAAAATATTGATTTGTTGGTGCTAACTAGGGGGCAAAGTATCCAAAAATAAAATTGAAAATATTAGTGCTTTCATTTACTTTACAGCTGAAGCAATATTCTAAGCCTATAGGAACATTTCTGACAGAACATTTGTGTCAACTACGCCTGTAGGAACATTTCTAATAAAAGATTTGTGTCATTTATGTCTATAAGAAGGTTTTTGACGAAGAATTTGTGCCATCTAGGCCTACAAGAAAATTTCTGATAGAAGATTTGTGTCGTCTTTGTCTATAAGAAAGTTTCTGATAAAATATTTGTTATCTAGGCCTATAGGAACATTTCTGATGGAAGATTTGTGTCATCTTTTCTCTACAAAGAGAAGAAATATTTATAACAGATACTTTGTGTTGTATTTTCTTTACACTAATGGATATTTTTCTACCAGAATTTTTTTACTTCTTTTCTCTTCTGTTCGATTGTTGAAAGGCATGAAGATACACAGTAGATTTTCTGCAGGTATCGAGACCCAGTTCTTAGGCTTGTAACAACAAAGGAGTTTTCTTTCTTTATAAATAGAACTTTTTCCAACAGAAGGTTTGTGTCTTCTTTAATTTGCAGTCCCCCGCTAGTACAGTGGTAAGTCGACGAATTTACAACGCTTAAATCAGGGGTTCGATTTCCCTCGGTAGCCTCAGCAGATAGCCCGATGTGGCTTTGCTAGAAGAAAACACACACACACACTTCCTTAATCTGCTAACATAAAACTTTCTACAGAGAATCAGTGTCTATTTTTGCTTTACTCTCATAAAATATTCTAACGGAAGGCTTGAGTTTTATTTGTTCTTCCTATTGAAACATTTCTAACACTAGATTTTTTGTCTTATTTTCTCTTATAATAGAAACGTTCAAACCGATAGTTCGTTCCTTCTTTTCTCTACGACTAGAAAAATCATTGAGAGGATTTCTGTATCTGTTGGTAAGGTAAATCTTTCTAATATGAGAGTCGTATTGACTTATCTACTAATATAAACGCCTAATACAGATGAATTGTATCGTCTTTCCTCTGTTGGTTAGCATGCACATCTGAAGATTCAAGGCTTGAACTTCAATAAACTGTTAAAAACTTCCCACATTTTCGGCTGTGTATGTGTGTGCTTGAGGGGAAGGGGGTGTTACAACTCTGAAAGTCAATCTTATTTTAAGAGCTTCCCCAAAGGCTTCTCACTGTTTTCTGGTCAGTAATTTCAAATTAGGAATGCCTCTCTATGCCTTATTCTGAGAGGTCTTCAGTTCATGCGAATACGACACTGTTCAGGTTAAAAATATTTCTCTATTAATTTTCATTGAGAAACGATATTAGCATGCTGTAAACTTTACAGCAACAACAACTTTAACAGCTTTTGTTAACTTGCTTTAAATGTGGGTTATATTATAGTGAGAAAAAACAAGAAAGAGACGAGCTTAAAAGCGTAATTGTAATTTAAGTTCACGATAAAACACTTTGAGGGTCAAAGTGATGCGAATTTCGTTTGAACTAAGTGAAAAGGATGAAAAATTAAATTAATTAAATTTGTATATAACAGAATTATTAGGCCGACTTTGATCAATATCTACACACATCAAGAAAGTTTCAGAAGTCACGCGTTTGAAAAAAAACAACAAGCACAAAACAAATATGTAAGCTCTGCAAATCTCTGTAATCACTGAAATATGTCTTTACACGAGTATTGTTTACAGCCCTATATTTCATTATCTAGAATTTCCAGTTTGGGATACATGACACTCAGTGATAACTCAAAAAGAAATACATATCATATGGCTAAGTTGGTTTTTACAGTTCATTCGTGGATGAAGAATGCATGCGAAGAAGTCCTTGACTATGTGGGTCACCTGAGGCGAAAAATGTTAATCGTTTTGCGCATTTTGTTTTCTTAGTTACTTTGCACGTGAGCTAGGCTTCAGGTCCAATTGAATTGCATGTACTGTCAGAAAACTACAAGAGGGAAATTCCCACAGTAGGCTGCTGTGTAGCATGTAACAAGAATGGAAGACGTGTCCACACTGTCATTAATTTTATCAAATCAACGGGTTTTTAAGTTCATAAAAACCTGGACAGTTAGATTACCTTTAAATGCTCCAAAACAGTTCCTAAGTATCTGGTATTTAGTGCATTGTCAATTACAAACGAAATGCGTTCCAATTGACTTCACTCATTGTACAGCAGTTGAACAAAATACCAAACTTTTGTGACAGTTTCAGAAACAAGTCCTTTTGTCCACATACGCACACTCGTTATTGTCTTCTGAGAAATGCTGCAGAGCAAACAAATAAAAGGGAGACTTGAGTAGATACAGTGATATGCGAAAGGCCACCTTGGCAGTGGCGAGTAAGACACAAGACGTGGTGTGAAAAACTATTATTTTTTTCCCACTGATTGTGATGTCGTACCTACCTAACTTACATCTATCGCATTCCAGCCAGCCTGATGAGCGCTGATTCTAAACAAAGGGCCTTTTCGGCATTGTGTGGTTTATGTAACATTTATTCTTTGCTTTGAGCCCTCCAGTGGCTCAGCGGTATGTCTGCGGACTTACACGCTAAAATCCGGGTTTCGATACCCGTGGTGGGCAGAGCGCAGATAGCCCATTGTGTAGCTTTGTGCTTAATTCAAAACAACAACAACAATCTTTGCTTTGACTCATTAGTTTCTGGAAATACCTTTTATATATTGTTAAAGCATTGAACTTCATATTTGCTTGTCACCCAGTAAAATCTCAAATGTCTTGTTATCGGTCTGACACAATAATTTCAATAACAAAGTCTTTGCTACCAACTGTAGTGTTAATTTCTCTGAAGTACAGGATTTTATTTTAGTTATCATTATTTGTAACAAAGCAACAAAGATTAGACACTTCACCCAGATTCACGTAGTTGGTACAGATAAAACATTGGTATCAGAAAAAAAGCAATTAGTTAAGTAGATGGGGAGCCCGGCATGGCCAAGTGGTTAAGACACTCGACTTGTAACATGAGGGTCGCAGGTTTGAATCCCAATTACACCAAACATGCTTTCAATTGTGGGGATGATATAATGTGATAGTCAATCGCATTATTTGTTGACAAAAGAGTGCCTGGCATGGCCGAGCGCGTTAAGGCGTGCGCTCGTAATCCGAGGGTCGCGGGTTCGCGCCCACGTCGCGCTAAACATGCTCGCCCTCCCAGCCGTGGGGGTGTATAATGTGACGGTCAATCCCACTATTCGTTGGTAAAAGAGTAGCCCAAGAGTTGGCGGTGGGTGGTGATGACTAGCTGCCTTCCCTCTAGTCTTACACTGCTAAATTATGGACGGCTAGCACAAATAGCCCTCGAGTAGCTTTGTGCGAAATTCCAAAACAAACAAACAAAGACAAAAGAGTAGCACAAGAGTTGGCGGTGGGTGGTAATGACTAACTGCCTTCCCTCTAGCTTTACGCTGCTAAATTAAGGGTGGCTAGCGCAGACAGCTCTTGAGTAGCTTTGCGCAAAATTCAAAACATACCATACCAAAAAGATGAAGACATAGGCGTTTCATAACAGTTTTGCGAAAGCTCATAAGTATTTTTACGATTTGTTTTAAATATATTCTGTAAGCTAGTAACGATGTACTCAGTCTTGTTTTATGGTTGGTTTAATTAATAAATGCTTGTTAAACCCTTAAAGCTACTTAAAATATTCTACTTAACACATAATTTAGGGACTAACCTAAATTCCCTAAGATGATTAACAATTAAATGTATTCTAATTACTGTAGAATTTAGCTCCCTGGTGTAACGATTTGTGGTCCCTCGCTGGTACAGCTATAAGTCTTTGGATTTACAACGTTAAAATCAAGGGTTCGATTTTCTTCGGTGAGCTTAGCAAAAAGCCTAAAGTGGCTTTGCTATGGGAAAACACAAACACGTATGAATTTGTAACATAATGTTCCTCTAAACAACTTTCTTATAATCGGCTGCATAAGTCTATAAACTGTTTTATTATTTTAATTTACAACATTTTCTCACACTTCCTAATCCGACATCGTTTTAATTGTCTAAGTAAAGAACTGATTCTGAAATTTTCGAGGCTCAGAAAGAAAATATAAAAGCAAAGCGAACACCTGGTTACATTATTGTAACCGTCCATCATTCATTTGTTTGCTGTTTTTATTTTCTCTTCAACAATTGGATGAGCAGATAGCAATATAAACTGTATAAACAGGATTTTATATGTCCCCGTACTCATTAAGATGAGAAATGTTAAAGGTGCGTTTCTCTCTCCCTTCCTTTCTTTTTAAAGAAGTCTTATTGCAGTGGGCCACATTAACTTGAAACTCAATTTAAAAACAACAACAATAGTGAAACTGAGTGGGAAATAAAAAGGCGAACATAAATTTTCTCACGACTTTATACGGTGTTTTAGATAAAATTCAACAGAATTTTCAAACAGGGGAAATTGTGGACCCAAGAATTTGTTCCGAGACAGAAGAAAAAAACAGAGATAAACGGCGGCTACTAAAATCCGTGAAGACCAGTAGGTATTCAACTGTACAGCAGTTAATAGACGACATCAATCAAGGACCAGGACCACCCACTCCAACAAGAACAACTTGCAGGAAGCTGAGAGAATTGAACTTTAGTAGTCGTTATCTTAGTAGGAAGTCACGCCCACAGCGGTACAAAGGCTATTGGAAGTGGGTAGTTAACCAATGGATGTTTTTTTTCTTTCCGTAAGATGAATCTCGATACAGGCTATTCTATAAAACGGGAAAAGTCACAGTTTTGTAGCACCTCCATAACAGCTACTGGAAGTGAAGGAATGGGGTGGAGGACATTTTCTTTGCACAAATAGATTCTTCGGTTTCTCTTGTCCGATCCGTGGCATAACATCCCGCGAACACCTGAAAACCCTAGGAAATGAAGTGTATCCTCTTATGGTCCCTTTTCATTCTCAAAGTGATGGATATTTTGAAGAGGACAACGCCAACAACTACCACACAGTATTGTGCGTGATTGTTTTCAACTGCATCAGGAGGTGTTCAACTGTCTTCCTTGGTCACTACAATCTCCAGGTCGTAACCTACTTGAGAATCCATAGAACGTATTGGAGCACGTTGCCAGAGGACGTTCCCTTTAACCTTCAACCTTGAAAGAGATTTTTAAGATAATACTGCTTGAGTGACAACTACGCATAATGTGCTTAAAAACTAATGGAGTCTATGTCTCAAAGAATATCAGGCTGCCATTAAAGCGGTCGTCTAACATGCTGTCAGAACAGAAATAATGTTTTTGGCGAGTTGTCATAAGAAAAAGTCATTACTGTTTCATACGAACCCGAAACAGTAAAAAAATGTCTTCTTTAAATTTATATACGGAAAAAGAGAAATTACTTTTAATCAATTTAATATGATTAAAATTTTAATTGAAATATAGTGCAAATAGGATTTAATACACCACAACTAGTTTATAAAGTAAAACTAATTTTATCTGAAACTGATCCACAATCTTGATCCTTCAACATTTTACACAAGTGGCTAAGAAAAATGTACCCAAGTATAATAGTACTGTATGTTGCCTGTTGTATGTTTGTTCGCAGAGTGCTAATAGAGTTTCACTAAAATTGGTATGGAGGTTTATTGGGTCCATGGAAGGATACATACCAAATTTCGGTTTTACATTTTGCGTTTTGCAATTTTTCCACAACCTCTCCTCTTGCGGATATATGTTTAACGGTTTCGGCGTGGAGATTTATTAAAGTCCATGGGGAGATTCGTACAAATATTCAGTTTTGCGGTTTTTTGGGGGGTTTTCTTTACAACTACTTCACCACTCTAGATGGATTTTTCACCAAATTTGGTATGGAGGCTCATGGGCTACGTATAAAGATACATAAACATTTTCTGTTTTGCGTTTTACGGTTTTTTATGGATATTTTTGCGTTTCTTAAACACTACTTCGTTCCCTGTTGATGGATCTTCGCCAAATTTGGCATGAAAGTTTTTTGGGCCCATGCAAAAATACGTGCAAATTTTTGTTTCACATTTCGTATTTTCCAGTTTTTTTTTGTTGTTGTTTTAAATTCAGCACAAAGCTACATAATGGGCTATCTGTGCTCTGTCCATCACGGGTATCGAAACTCGGTTTCAGTGTTGTAAGTCCGCAGGCATACCGCTAAGCCACTGGGGGGCTTTCCAGTTTTAATGGACTTTTTACTTTTTTTACGATCACATGTAAAGGCAACAACTTTCATGTTCTAAGATAACCTTTCTTTTATCATGAATTTACAGGGAACCGGTATTCCAACCAATATTAAAATATAGTGTAAAAAATGTACACTATTTAAAGAAATCTTAACACTTACATCCTCTGTAACTATATTAAAAGGAAAAAGCAAATAACACTATGTAACAAAACTTTTACTTTTCTTGTTCCTGGGCAGAAAATGTTATTTACCAATTACTTATGCCTAAAATAAATTTAAAAGACCTATTTTTCTCTTCAAGCATTGCTTTTGTGACCTGGGAGCGTATAACGAAAACGTGATGGGAGACTATATTTGGGGGATGATACACGAAAGTGATTTACATTACAGTCACAGGTCTCAAAAACTACTCACTTCTAAACATTTTTGTTCATTTTTCTATAACTTTAGTATAAATACATGTAAATCTTGATTCATATATTGTTTTATTCGGACCTTATGTAAATGAAAATGTGCAAATTTGACCATTTTAACACAGAAAATATGTTAATTTCTAAATTTCATTATCCAGGTCACAAAAGCAAAGTTTGAAGGGAATAATGGCCATTTTCTGTACTTTTACAACATGATCAATTAAGAAATAACACATACTATCCAGGAACAAAATCTGTGTTACACAGTGTTGTATATTATAACTCTACATTTTATCGTAGTTCTGCTAAATGTTTTTCAGTTTCATTCTTTGCTTTTCTTGATAAGTTTTATTCGAGAAGATTTTTCACCTAAGACTAGCAATATTTTCAAACAGTATCATATCAGACATTTATTAATTTATTATCTTAAATGTTTGATAAATAGAATGCATGAAAATTTTGCTACTTTCTGACTTCATTTTCAAGAGGCCTGGTCTTGACTAGTAACCTGAGGGTCGCGGGTTCGAATCCTGGTCGCAACAAACATGCTTGCCCCTTTCAGCCATGGGGGCGTTATAACGTTACGGTCAATCCCCTATTCGTTGGTAAAAGAGTAGTCCAAGAGTTGGCAATGGGTGATGATGACCAGCTGTCTTCCTTCTAGTCTTACACTGCTAAATTAGGGAAGGCTAGCGCAGATAGCCCACAAGTAGCTTTGCGCGAAATTCAAAACAAACAAACAAATATTTTCAAGAGGCCCGACATGACTAGTAACCTAAAGGTTCCGGGTTCGAATCCCCGTCACATCAAATTTGTTCGCCCTTTCAACCGTGGGAGCGTTTTATGTGACTGTTAATCCCACTATTCGTTGGTAAAAGAGTTGCCCAAGAGTTGTCTTACACTGCTAAATTAGGGAAGGCTAGCGCAGACAGCTCTCGTGTTGTTTTGTGCGAAATAAAAACAAATCATTTTTACAAAAGACAAGCAATGCTCACACAGCAAATTTTATATTTTACTTGGCGAGTGACTGACAAAAATGACACTAAAAAAAGCGTTCTTAAATTTTAATGGAAATTAATAACACTTTACTTGTATAGTAAATTCAAAGAACTTAACATATTAGATTTTGTGTATTACCTAACTACCTAAAATTGAAATAGTAAACTTGTTTTGTCTATGTAGCAAACGAAAGACTGATTATGGTGTCATTACTGTAAAATAAACAGACGAATACACAATGCTTTCATATGCAGATGAGGCTAGCCCTTTCATAGTACCATAAACAGATAGGTAAGAGTGTTTTGACCATTCCATAAACAGATGAGTGACAGCGCTTTCACTGTGCAATAAACAGATAGGGACAGCTGTGTTACGGTAGTATCAACAGGTGGGGACAGCTCTGTTACAGTAGTATCAACAGGTGGGGACAGCTCTGTTACAGTAGTATCAACAGATGGGGACAGTTCTGTTACAGTAGTGTCAAAAGGTGGGGACAGCCCTGTTACAGTAATATCAACAGGTGGGGACAGCTCTGTTACAGTAGTATCAACAGATGAGGACAGTTCTGGTACAGTAGTATCAACAGATTTGGACAGCTCTGTTACAGTAGTATCAACAGGTGGGGACAGCTCTGTTACAGTAGTATCAACAGGTGGGGACAGTTCTGTTACAGTAGTATCAACAGGTGGGGACAGTTCTGTTACGGTAGTATGAACAGATGGGTGGCAGTATTTTCACAAGAGCATAAAAAACTGTTTAATTAAACAAAAATCTTTAGTCTAATTTACCCCTGGAGTTTCAACAAAACTTTGAATAAATTATTTTTTAGTTTCAAAGCTGAAAACTAAATAGCGATAATTTGTAACTCAAAACTGTAAGTATACGTCTTTGGATGTGTGTGTATACATAAGCTATGACTGACTCTACCGTTTACGTTAATGCGTATTTGTGTTACTTCAGTGCTGAATTTGTAAGCATTTCTTAGTGAAGTTTTTGAGCGAGCGCAATCTCGACATCAGTTTGTTTGTTTGTTTTGGAATTTCGCACAAAGCTACTCGAAGGGTATCTGTGCTAGCCGTCCTTAATTTAGCAGTGTAAGACTAGAGGGAAGGCAACTAGTCTTCACCAACCACCGCCAACTCTTGGGCTACACTTTTACAAACCAATAGTGGGAATGACCGTCACATTATAACGTCCCCCACGGTTGAAAGGGCGAACATGTTTGCTGTGACAGTGATTCGAACCCACGAGTTTCTATTGCATTTAAATACGTCTTAAGACCGTCATGTGCAAAACTTGCAACTTCTTAAGAGAAATCAAAATAACAAATCGGTGTAAAGCTGAACTTAGTGTTACAATTAAAAATGAACACTTGTCTGTTTATTTAAGATATTCGAAAAAATCTACACAAGTACTATCTCAGCCGTACTCAGTTATGGAATGATAAAATAAATGGAAGATGTGAGGACGATTTGGTTTCGATGATCTCGGGATGTGGCTCACGGAAGACGTAAGCACGATTTGGATTTGATGATCTCGGGATGTGGATCACGGAAGATGTAAGCACGATTTGGTTTCGATGATCTCGGGATGTGAATTACGAAGACG
Organism: Carcinoscorpius rotundicauda; assembly: GCA_011833715.1. Lineage (NCBI taxonomy): Eukaryota > Metazoa > Arthropoda > Merostomata > Xiphosura > Limulidae > Carcinoscorpius > Carcinoscorpius rotundicauda. Next base: position 137,255,340 of record CM022393.1, read on the forward strand.
TAAGCACGATTTGGTTTCGATGATCTCGGGATGTGGATCACGAAGACGTAAGCACGATTTGGATTTGATGATCTCGATATGTGGATCAGGGAACCTCAGCGACGAGCATGTGTGGGAATAACTCGGATGTGGAGCGAAGCACAGATAGCCCATTGTGTAGCCCCCCAGTGGCTCAGCGGTACGTCTGCGGACTTACACGCTAAAATCCGGGTTTCGATACCCGTGGTGGGCAGAGCACAGATAGCCCATTGTGTAGCTTTGTGCTTAATTCTGAACAACAACAACGGAGCGAAACGCATTGTACTTCTTGCAAACTATATCAAACCTATACCAAAAGGTCTCACGTGGAAACAGTGGTCATACAAGATACTCAAAATCACGAATTTGGGGCTAAATATCAATTCATATTGTAGGAACTTCAACGTAATAAGTGCGGCGTATTTTGAAAAAAATGTAATTATTGAATATTCTTTTAAAGTTTATTCATCAGTGAATGATAATTTTGTAATAAGTAAATATCATGCAGAGTAATTAAAAATGAACTGAATAATTACTCTTACGGAAGACAAGTTTATATGGAAAGAAACTCTAGCACCTTCAACTCACAATATTATTGTTCTCGTCAGTCCAGAATTTGACACATTCAAGTGCCAATATTCTTGCTTTATCATAATGGACTTTGATTTAAGTTTGATCATATTATTATTTGTTCTATATATGAAACAATACACAGGAAGTTATATAATAATTTAATCAGTAACGTAGGTAAGCTCAGTATCTCTTGCCTTGCAAGGGGTCTCGAGCCCAAAGGGAGCCCGAATCAGCCAGAATCGTACCTAAATGTAAAAGGGTCAGGTACTATTTTTTCGGGGGAGGGAGGCCTTTTTTTTTTAGTTACGCTACTGACTACAACGAATTATTATATATGTAAGACAAGAGAAACGAGAAGTCCGTGTTTGAGTCTAACTTTAATTCAAAGTGTTTAAAAGACCTTTTATTTTGGTTTCGAAACACGACACGATCCAGACAAGCCTAAACATTATTTTAATGTTTAGGCCTATCTGAATCGAGCGCTTTATTTAGGAGTGATGAAAATTTGAAAGACAGGCTAAAGATAAGAGGTTTTCATTTTATTTTTTTATTTTTTACGGGATAAAAGTCAACATTCTAACAAGTAGTGAACATATTGTAGGAAGAAGACTGCAAAAAACATGAAACTTAAAGACCTCATAATTTCACAACAAAAGTTAAAAGTTAAGAGAAAAAAATCTACGAGTTACAGCCGTATGTTAGCTTTTTTATGTTTGTATCATGGTAGTGTTAGCATTTTATTATTATCAACGTATGAACTATTTGAGAATACCGAATTTAGATCAAGCAACACGAATCTGGGTCTGGTAAAAATAAAATAAAAACACTTGTCAAACCAGATAATAAGTCTGACAAAAAACGTTGGCGACTTTCGAAGTCTTATTAATAAAATGTTTCTGATCGTTGAAAGGGTGAACTATTAATCTGTGTTTGTCAAATGTTTTTGCTTCAAAATACAAAAAGGCTGGATCGTAGCATATCCGATAATCCTTCTCATTAATAAAGCAATAAAGATTTTTTGTTGTTGTTTTGAATTAAGCACAAAGCTACACAATGGGCTACCTGTGCTCTGCCCACCACGGGTAACGAAACCTGGATTTTAGCGTGTAAGTCCGCAGACATACCGCTGAGCCATTGGGGGGGGGCAGCAATAAAGAAAATTGATGGATAAATAAAAGGTGATTTATGAGACAAGCTCAGTTCACTGACCAGCTAAAAATACTCCTGGTTTAACAGACTTCCATAAATTTCATCTCAAACAGACTGTCCTTAATACTAAAGTTTTTGAAAGATTTTACGAAAACACAAAAAAGATTTTCGTTGGCAGTTTTTCTTAAAGTAACAAGATTGCAGTAGTTTTATTGTATTTTATATGAATTCGGTTCATAAATCCCTTACGCTAATAAGATATTATTTTAAAGTACTTGACCAGTCTCAAAAAAACGAAAGGATTCGTTTTCTTTTTGTTTGGATACAAATCATAAAAGAAAATCACTACCCATATGAGTGGAAATACCTCCGTTTGTAAAAGAATTATTTGTTTTTCTTAAACTTATATGAGGAAATCATTATTGACTGGTTTTGTTTTTACCCGAACACTCACACGTGCATACGTATACATGATAATTGGATAATCTGTAAACTATGCAGAGGCCCAGCATTGCCAGGGGGTTAAGGCGCTCGACTCATAATCCGATGATCACGGCTTTAAATCCTTGGCACCCATTTCAACCGTGGGGGCTTTATAATATACAGTCAATCCCACTATTCGTCGATAAAAGAGTAGCCCCACAGTAGCGGTGATGATCAGCTGTCTTTTTTTGTAGTATTACACTGCTAAATTAAAGACGGCTAGAGCAGATAGCCCTCGTGCAGTTTTGCGCGAAATTTAAACAAACAAACTGTATATAGGCTTTACCACAGCTAGTTTAACAACTTGAGAAACGTTAACTTTTAATTACCTGGTGAGGCTACATGAGTATTTGAAGGTTGTTTGTTTATCAATTCTGAAACAATTATATGAAACTGAAGTGTTAAAAACACGTGCATTTATTTTAAAGTGTCGTAAATAATTAAATTTTTGAGTATAGAAATTCCAGAAAACAGTACGCATAGTAAATATAATTGTTATAGCGATATGTCCGTCCCCCTCTTGTACAGTGGTAAGTTTACTGAGTTACAACGGTAAAATCAGGGGTTCGATTTCCCTCGGATGGCTCAGTAGACAACCCAGTGCGGCTTTGCTATAAGAAATGACACACATACACACGACATATCAATAAAACCTACGGTTTCTTAATGAAGTAACGAGTTTGGAGAAATGTGTTTTTGATACAATTGAAGCTTCATTAATTATTTATATCTGACTTATTTTAAAACTGGTATTTATTTTCTGTCTGCAGAAAGTATTCCATTAGGTGTGGAGAAAGGAAGATTTTATCAGTAAAGTGGAATCTCATATTGTATTTACGTTTTTACTTTACGCTGAAAAGGAAGAATATACATATTCGTAGTTTTTACGTTCTACTTAAAACTTTTCAATTTTACGAGTGATTATGCCCTTTTATTATTGTTTTTCCTTTCGTCGTTGTTGTTGTTTTAAAATAAGCACAAAACTACACAATGGGATATCTGTGCTTTACCCACCACGGGTATCAAAACCCGGTTTTTAGCGTTCCAAGCCCGTAGATATACTGCTGAGCCACTGGTGGGCTTTTCCGTTGGTTATTTAGCCTTAGAAGCTATGCAATCGTCACGTAAAGTAAGGGTTCTACTATGCAGATAGAGGTTTGATTTTTGTTATTGATTTGTACTTGAAAAGTTTTGGAGTCTTTTTTTCACAATAAAAATGCGTACTGTTCTGCTGTTATTCAAAATTTCCTGTTGCAATTTTGTGTACATTTTTCATAATTTCGCAAGCTCCAGTTTCCATCTTTACAAGCTGGTAATGTATGGAATGCTATGAACAGTTTGGAATATTACAGCAATTGTTGTTGTTGTTTTGAATTAAGCACAAAGCTACACAATGGGCTATCTGTGCTCTGCCCACCACGGGTATCGAAACCCGGATTTTAGCGTGTAAGTACGCAGACATACCGCTGAGCCACTAGGGGGCCATTACAGCAAAATATGTTGTTTGTTTCAAATGCAGCAAATTCCGCTGTGAACGCTGTCAAAATATAAAAGCAACAATAGATGGCGCTTTAAATAAAAGAAGTCTGTCATGATGAAAGCTGTTCGTATATCGGTTAAATTACGAAGGTCACTTTTTTCCATAAAAATCACCCAGAATAAACGTAATTACCCTTGTTAAATAACGCGATTACTTTTGTGACTCAATGAAACTGGCAGTACAAAGTGTTCGTTCTTTCTTATTTCACAAATTAATTTTGTGCCCATCATGAAAATAGAAAATGGCATCTGACAAACCACAAACAAGTTTATTTTATTGTCCAGAAATGATGCGTTTTGAAGTCATTTTACTTCTAGTCTCACTTAAACTTGAAATTGTGTCTGCAGTTGTAATAAACTTTGATTGATATCTTTCAGTTATTTAGTTTTGTGTGGTCCTATCAAAGTTTATAAATAAAATATAACTCATGCTGTGCTACTAATATTGACACGAATGCTTAGGCTCGGGACAGCCAAAATCTAGGTTTATTGCATGTTTAAAATGGAAATGTACAGGTACTTTTATCTCTGCTGCTTCCTTTGTTGTGATCGCGAGCCAGTTTTGCGTCGGTAATAAATCGACCACGTCAAAAACGAGTTGAATGATAACAGATAGTGAACCTACTTAAGCCTAATTGTGATGGTGTGTAAAGTTAAAAATGTACCAGGGCACTTAAAAAAAATATTTATATATATATATATATCTATGAACTTAAAATGAGAACACCTTAAATCCGACACGGTAAAGTAGTTTTAAAAGAACTAAACCTGTTTTACAAGTTTTGTTTGTCATGAAACGAAGAGAGTTTTATTGAGATAAACAGCGAACTAAATCAATCACGCATTAACCCTAAAATCAGAGCTGTAGCAAAAGAAAAACAACACAACAACAACCTCTGTTTGTTTGAAGTTAAGCATAAAGCTACGCAGTGGGCCGTCTGTGCTCTGCCCAACAATGGTATCGAAACCCGGTTCTCTGGGGGCAAAAAAAGTTTAAAATTTCTGTTAAGTCCAGTTGTATTACGCTGATTTTAATACCTTCGTTCTGAAGAAAAATTACATTTTAATACCAGCTGTACTGCAGAGCTTTTGAGCTCTTATATACTTTTGTGAAGCGAATATGAACTGCAAATAAAATCCAAAAACTCTACATAATCGCGTATTTTGTAAACTGATTTGGTACGTAAAGTAATCGAATTATTGAAATCTAGCACAATTTGAGAGTTAAATGGACTTTAAAGGAATAAGTTAAACGCAATAAATATTTGAACACTTAATGTAATGAAAATCTAGAAACAATTTCTGTGTTTATGATTGGTTGCCGTAACTTACACAGTTACAACCAAAAATAATGTGACCCAAAACAAACAAAACAAATAAAAAATAGTGTGCTTAATTTCTTGTAATGAGAAAAAAAATATGTTATTGTAATGAAACATTAAAAAATACTTTTTGTTTTGGTTAATTATACAAATGACGTGTTTGTTTGTTTTGAATTTTGCACAAAGCTACACGAGGGCTATCTGCGCTAGCCGTTCCTTATTTAGCAATGTAAGACTAGAGGAATTTTTTTTTTGTTTTGTTTTTTTGCATTTTGCACAAAGCTACTTGAGAGCTATCTGTGCTAGCCGTCCCTAATTTAGTAGTGTAAGACTAGAGGAAAGGCAGCTAGTCATCACCACCCACCGCCAACTCTTGGGCTACTCTTTTACCAACGAATAGTGGGATTGACTGTAACATGGAACACCCCCACGGCTGGGATGGCGAGCATGTTTGGCGCGAACCCGCGACCCTCAGATTACGGAGCGCACGCCTTAACGCGCTAGGCCATGCCAGGCCTGACTAGAGGGAAGGCATACAGTGTGACGGGGATTTGGACCTGCGACCCTGGAATTACGACTTTGAGTACCTTATCCACATGGCCACGCTGGGGCCCACAAATGACTTACTTGACCGATCATACGACTGATCAGTTAGATCTTTGTGTTCTAGAGTCGTGGAATACGACATTAATTTAGTGTTATCACCAGCCTTACATCTTTTCCATATAATCCCACTCTAGATGCTAAGCAAGACTTATTCCAAAATTCAGGAAGATTCATATGTAAGCAACGGTGTCAGTTATGTAAAAAAACAAACCCAAAAACAAATGCGTGGGTTTTGCTTTCAAAGAAAGCCAGTATCGATAACTGGCTAGTTGGAGAGCAACTAAAATAAGCTTCTGAGATAGACAGTTATCTTGCCTGTAATAAGAATACCTGGGATTGTTCACTGAAATGGTATTTTAAATATATCCTCAATGTGTCGTCATAACTTTAAAATACTGCACAGTGTTTAAAGAAACAAATAAAGAAAAAAACGTTTTCAAAAAACAGCAAAAGAAAGTAAATTAAATGATGGTTAATATCAGTCGTTCATAAAGAATAGAAACAAGACATTAAGGATGGCATTTAGATCACCACTACATAATAGCGACATGACATGGCCAGGTGTTTAGGGCGCTCAACTCGTAATCTGAGGGTTGCAGGTTCGAATCCTCATCACGCCACACGTGCTCGCTCTTTCAGCCGTGAGGGCATTGTAAAATGACGGTCAATCTCACTATTCGTTGATAAAAGAATTACCCAAGAGTTAGATGTGATTGATGATGACTGGCTGCCTTCCTTCTGGTCTTACAGTGCTAAATTAGGGATGGCTAGCGCAGATAGCCCTCGTGTAGCTTTGTGCGAAATTCAAAACAAACAAACCCACATTATAATTAGAATTCAGCAATATATATATAACTATTCACAAATGCCTTTAATTTATCCTGTTTTTGTCTGTTTACCTTCTACCACACAGTGTGTCTGTGGTAGTGCGTAAGGATGACCCAAGTATCATCACAATAATTTTGTTAGCATTGTTTTAAAGGATTTATGTTAGCCATTCTTATATTTACTGGTTTACACTTTTTTCTCTACCTGTACAACTGTACATTAATGTTTAAAAGTCATTTTTAGCTACAAGCTATGCACATGAAAAACTCGTCGGTTTTAGGCCTAAATTTGAATATTAAATCCTTCACGCAGAGGATTTCTTAAAACCTTCTGATCAAGAATACGCACGATCATGTCGACTTTGGAATACACAGGTGGTAATAATGTAAAAATACTCAAAATACAGCTACATTTGCACAAGATAATTCTGTTATGGCTTGTTTTCTATTTGAGCTAATTTAATTTAAAAGCACGATACGTCCAAACAATCTTTTGTTCCAATTTTGTTAGATATTGTTGAGACTATAGCTGAAAATATCACAACCAGCGAGGGTATTTATCATAAGAATCACTGCATTCTGATAATTAAAAGCAAGTCCAGTATATTACGTTAGCTATTTTCGTTAACAGTTTGATCTTTACTTTTGATAAAGGCAGGTAACTAGGCTTAGTTAGCGCAAAATTATATATGCTATTTGCACTCCACCCACTGTGGGGAATCGTATAAAGTCCTTAAATTTTCTGCTAACCCGTCAAAGTACAAGTAGGTAGTCGTTTCATCGGAAGTTAGTATGATACAATGAATTTAATCACTACAGATATAAACCAAAAACAAAAAAAGAAATTATGTTTCCGTCTGTGTGTCTGTTATCTAACTACTTTTAGGTCTATTGGCCAATCTCATCCAAGCTTAGTGAGCCTAGCGGCCTGTTAGGGGGTTAGCAACCCCTCCATCGTACCCACCTTCCTTTATTCTTATTATTGAACATTTATTACCTATCACGTAAGTTAACGTTAACTGCATTTAGAAATAGGGACATATTTGTTGTTTAAATTTTCCGTCCCACCAGTGGGACAGCAAGTAGGTATTCAGATTTATAACACTATAAAATCAGGGTACGATTTTACTTGGTAGAAACAGTAAATAGCCTCATATGGTTTTGCTCTAAGAAAACACACGCACGCATTAAATTTTCTATAACACAACGTACACATAGCCCCCCCCCCTCCCCAGTGGCACAGCGGAATGTCTGCGTACTTATAACTCTATAAATCAAGTTTCGATACTCGTGGTGGGCAGAGTACAGATGACCCATTGTATAGTTTTCTACTTAACTACAAACATAAACACAGTGCGATGGAGGACACACGAACGTTTCATACATCTCAGAGGGTGGGGTAGCACTTTTTTTTGGAGAAAGTCAAAGAAAAATATGGCTGCCACTACCCCCACATTTTTTTTTTTTTACGTTTAACCTGAATTAAGGACGGGTACATCAACTTGTACAATCACATAACCAGTTCTGTTTATTTATATACTTTCTCTGAACCTCCGCATATTTCGTCCGTAATAATTTTGGAACTGTAATCCGAGGAGCTCACGTGTATTAAGCCCAATATTTTTTTTGTTTATGCGTGTGTTTATAAAAATATCTTCTACATGCTTCTGTTTCAAATCTGTAATTTCTTTAATATATCTGAATCTACATTTAATATGATGTGTTATTACGAAGGCCCGGCATGGCCAGGTGGGTTAATGCGTTCGACTCGTAATTTGACGGTCGCGATTCTAACGGTAACACCAAACATGCTCGCCCTTTTAGCCGTGGGGGCGTTATAATGTGATGGTCAATTCATTCGTAAAAGAGTAGCTCAGAAGTTGGCAGTGGGTGGTGATGACTAGCTGCCTTCCCTCTGGTTTTACACTGCTAAATTAGGGACGGCTGGCGCAGATAGCCCTCGAATACCTTTGCGCGAAATTCAAAAACAAGCATACGTTGTTAAGAGAGTTTGACTTTTATGAGATGCTATTTTTATTTTAGATCCCTTCATTGACTATAAAATATTTTTATCATTTTACAACGAAGCACTGCTGTCGTGTCTGAAGTTTTCAGAGATGCGTAGTTTTCGTACCATAATAATAATTTGGATTTTAATAGCATTTATTGTTACTCGTGTTTCGTTTTACGTGGTGATTGTGGTAAAAAAATATAGCGAAAAATTAGAAGTTTCAAATATCACTAACGAGGGTTACTTTAATAAAATGACAAAAAATGTATTTCTGTACTATTACAAACAGCGCTAATTGTTGTGAGTGAACAAAGAAAAGGTATTTTTGAAACTGAGGTTCGCGAGTGGGACGGGCATTAATTAACTCTTTGGATGCGCGAATTCGACAGAAGTTGTTATTTGTGGAGCTTCTGAAAGCCACTCCTCTAAGTCCCTATAAAGAATAAGGCTTTCACAAAATGATATCTGTAGTTACCCCTTACTGTAACTTTAGAAACGTTGACTTCGTGTATGAGACCATATGAAAAACTTGTTACCAGAAGCATTGTATTTAAGCAGTTGTACGTGTTGCATCCTTCAGAATTTTACCACTCTGAACATTAAGTGGTGCGACAAAGATTCACCATATTTATTTAGATGCTGGTGTTGTCTGATGCACGACACTTTTACATAGAATTAGCTGAGACTAAAAACTCTTTTTTTACTTAGAATCATGACCTATTGAGTAATTAGAAAGTAAACCTAACAAATTATATCTCGAAAAACTACCTGTTCAAGATAAAAACCTGTTATATTAATTTATAATATCTTGAAAACTAACTGTTAAAAACTACATGCCACAAAGAGAGCTTTTTCCAGGAAACTAAATTTCGTTAGGAAACTGTGGACATAGCAGAGAATATTTCAATTATATTCCAGAAATCAAAGAATGTACTTGCTACCAGCACACGAAGCCTGTCTTTAAATATAACTGATGTGGATGTGTTTATTAACCCTCGCAATATTCTAAACACAGAAAGGCATAACATTCAAATTATCAATTTTGTATTGTGGAAAATAGAAAAAGAAGTTTATTGAAAGGACTGTTGTTATGTGACGATAAAGCCACATAATATCATATCAAGTACAATATGGTTTTCAAACACTTCTCACCACATTCGAACTTCCTTAAATAAAACTTGTATTTTTCAACGTGCTTCTCATTGAATGTTACCCCCCCTAAATCAAATAATATTTAAGACTGGCTTGTTTTGAATTTTTGAGCAAAGCTCCACAAGGGTTATCTACTTAAAGTTCCCTTTAACTACTATTCAGTCGAAACGTAAATAGTTCACAGCTTCTTCATTGTTTAAATTTTCTTAATGTGTTTCACGTAAGAAATAACAACTGGAAAGTCAATGTTATTTTACCAGGATTCTTGAGTCTTGTAATATTATTATTAAAATAGTCAATGTTATTTTACTAAGATAAGTGTAATGTAGTATTATTATTATAAGGAAAACGTCGCTCAGTCGGGAATCTATTGTTGTGTTGCATTATCATTATCATTGTTAAATTTAGCATTTTGCAGTCAGGAATCTATTGTTGTGTTGTACTATAATTATCATTGTTAAATTTAGCATTTTACAGTCAGGCATCTATTGTCGTGTTGTATTATCATTATCATTGTTAAATTTAGTATTTTACAGTCAGGAATCTATTGCTGCGTTTTGCCTTTTTTATTTATTTTTTCAACTACAGAATTCTTGTGAGGTATCGCTTGAAAGGTGAGTTTGTCCTTTTCTAAACTTCTTTTGCTCACCAAAATGTGGATTTCACTAAAGAACACATTAGGCCTATACTTCATCTTTTCTACACACAAAATTCAAATCTTGGGAAGAAAAATATTTTCATAAATACGCAAATATCTAGTTATTCCGCTGAATAAATAATATATAATTAATTGTGACAGAACTCCATACATTATCCAAATACTTAAAGTAGTTGAGGTTATCAGTGGTCAGTGAAATTGTTGTTTTGAATTAAGCACAAATCTACACAATGGGCTATCTGTGCTCTGCCCAACACGGGTATCGAAACCCGGGTTTTAGCGTTGTAAGCCCGCAGACACACCGCTGAGCCATTGGGGGACAGGTCAGTAAAGACTATATATCAAAATCAAACAAGAAATGAATTTGTTGCTCGTTCAACTTAAAATTATTGGATCATTCTTTCTTCGTATAGTTTATTGTCGCTTCTCTAGAAGGGTTTTCATGTATAGTTTTTAGTGATTCATAATTTTTATTATTTAGACTTGTTAATTATTATTTCTCAAACAATGAATAATTTATTTGTTTTTTTTTCATCTAGAATCATTTATCGACGTTGCTCGTTTCAGGCTGATTCTGTTATTTGACTTCGACTTTAAGCATTTATAATGTAGCATACTATTTGTCCTTGTTCTACTGGCATGCTTACAAGCTTTGGATTACCCTTTTATTGTGAGGTAAATCCATTACGTCATAGATAGCTAAAATCTCTATATGTCGTATTAGCAAGCTGTGAGATTAACATACCACACTCTTATTTCCTAGAGAGACCGGATGTGACCCTTAACTTAAACTATGAGGGAAAATAAAGAAAGAAAACATTTGTAAACCGAAACTTATACATAAATATAGTTTGAAACTACAGATTTGAAGAGATAAACACAAAACTACATTTTTGTTTGAAGAAATGAGATATATAGTTTCTAATCTGGAAATGTAATATTTGTGCTGTAAACCTATTAACTTACCATTAAGTCATTGGATTAGGGTTCATTTGAAAATTGTATTAGTATAATCTATGCTAATACGTAACTGTATTTTATACGTGTTTGCAAATCTTTCGGTTGCTTTTTCGAAACCCGGTCGTACCAAACATGCTCGCGCTTTCAGCCGGGGGAGGGGCGTTATAAAGTTATGGTCAATCCCACTATTTGTTGAGAAAAGAGTAGCCAAAAAGTTGACGGTTGATAGTGATGACTAGCTGCCTTCCCTCTAGTCTTACACTGCGAAATTATAGACGGCTAGCGCAGATAGCCCTCAAGTAACTTTGTGCGAAATTCAGAAAAGAAAAGAAATAAAAAAACAAAATCAATTAATTACACAAAATCATATACGTTGCATGTTCTTGTCCTGGGCCCGGCATGGTACGTGTTAAGGCGTACGACTCGTAATTTGAGGGTCGTGGGTTCGCATTCCCGTCGCGCCAAACATGCTCGCTCTCCTAACCATGGGGACGTTATAATGTTACGGTTAATTCCACTATTTGTTGGTAAAAGAGTAGCCCAAGAGTTGGCGGTGGGTGGTGATGACTAGCTGCCTTCTCTCTAATCTTACACTGCTAAATTAGGGACGGCTAGCACAGATAGCCCTCGAGTAGCTTAGTGCGACTTTCAAAAACAAAACAAGCTTTTGTCCTCTCGATTAGCCATGACCACACGCAAGTCAGTTATATCATTCTTCCAATCAACTTAACGTATAATACGTAGCATTCTTTAAGAAATAAATACACGCATAACAGAATATTTCAATACCAGTAAGAGTGCTAAAAATATCAATATACAAAAGAATGTCGCAATTCACTAGGGCTTCATCGGTTGGTCTATGAAGCGAGGTTTATTAATAAATTCTTGCGCTTAGAATTCTTGTTGAACTTAAAAGTAATGAACGAACGACCTTTTACGAACTGTTACCATAAAGAGAAAATTATACTTTCTTTTAAAAAAAATTGCATCCTGATAATTGTATTATTAACAAATACCTAGCGTAAAAAGAACTATGCTGAATAAGAACATTCATTTCCAGTAACATTAAACCTTCAATATTTATGTATAATCCAAATACCAGTAAAATTAAACCTTCAATATTTATGTATAATCCATATACCAGTAAAATTAAACCTTCAATATTTATGTATAACCCATATACCAGTAAAATTAAACCTTCAATATTTATGTATAATCCATATTCTTCCACATTCTAGCTCTTATATTCTCCTGTAAAATATTAATAATCACAATTTAACCACCAGAATGTAAGAAAGTTGTTAATTAATATAACCTTAAATAATTTCATAAATCAAAAGGAAGAATAAAACACAATACAACCAACAGCATTTTAGAGATTTGTTAATTACTGTAACCTTAAACAATTATACAAGTCAAAATGAAGAATAAAAATAATTTTGTTTCGAAAAATCTGGACGTTACTTTGTGAGCTATATCGATATTTATATATATAAAGATGGTTTATTATCATTCTTAGAGTCCATGAAAACTGTTAATTTGTCCCTAAAATCTTCATATTTAATGTACATCTAATTGAAGAATGATTTATCGGATTTTTACTTATAATTAAAATTATTTATCGACCACTTTAAATACATTTTTAACTTGCAAGATATAACCAACGACACTTGTAATACTGTCAACTTAAGAAAACAGTTTACTTCATCTCTCTTCTAAATATTTTTCATTGAAATAAAATTTTCGTTCTTTAATACAGAGCAGCAAAGTTTATTATTTTTTATCCTTTTAACACTGAATGTATCTTGACTTAAAATTCCATTTTTACCATATATGTTCAGTATGTTCCATTTAAACACGCTCCAACAGCTCCTTAGCCTTACTTTTAAATCACCAGTTACCATAACCTACCTCCATCGTGTAATATTATATATATAATATTGATAACCTATCAATAAATTATTGTAATCGTTTTGATAAATTCAAGGGTCATATTTTACAACAATCTCTTTGTTAATGAATATATTTTATACGATTTTTAATATATTTGATAAATCTTTAATATCCTATTATCTAAATCTATTTTTCTTTCTCAATTTGTTTATATCTCATTCTCAGTCATAGTTTTATTATCTTCAACTGAATATAATTGTATATTAATAATTTTTATAACGTTTTATTTGTATAAAAGCAATATTTTTATTGTTTTCTTTTAGTTCAAATAGTTGGATCAGTTATTTCTATTCCTGTTCTTCGTTATTTCATCTATAATGTTAATTTTGATTATTTTCATGTTTTCATTCATTACTATTTTCTATTATCCAGGCATCTTATTCCATTCAGTTCTCTTTGTATCTTATAATCCTATGCTTTGATCTCATCTTAATCATTCTAATTCTAAGCCTAATTTCCTTGCAACACAGTTTTTACTTCCTGACGAACGAATTCTGTCTGAATCATCGCATAAAATAAAACTAGAAAAAAATCAATTGTTTTCCATTTATTCTTTTCTAAAAATTTCTTTTATTGTTTTTTTTCCCCGACAGCACTCATTTCAGACTTGGTTGATCTGGTGTTTCTTGGCTTTCCGAACGGGAATTAAAAATATGGAAATTTATGGCGGAATCATTCCTCTACAATCTTCCTAATTACTAATTTTACCTGATTTTTCCCCTTGTGATCTGAAATTATTAATAACATTAAAATAACCATCATAAGAGGTAGGAATAACTTTTTTATGTGTTTTTTTCCCTCAGGTATCACTAATTCCGCCCATATTTCTATATTCTTTTCGTAATATGTAAGTTTCTACTTTCTATTTATTCCAATTCTTATACATTTTTTACGAATATTGACGAACCAATGGTTATTTAGAAAAGCGAATAAAAATAATTTCGGAAAACGCTTTCGATCTCACAGAACAATTTTAAACACATAATCAATTTTGTAAAAGTATATGTGCTTTTATAATTAGTTATGAGGGATTTTCTTATGTAATGTTTTCTTATAACGAAGTCACCGGAAGCTATCAGCTCAGTATAGCGAGGGGAGTCGAATTTCAGATTTTAGGGTTCTAAATCCGTAGACTTTCCGCTCTACCAGCGGGGAAAAGAGTTACATTCCCATCACGTTTAAACAAGATAAGAAGAAATAGTGATGATAGTAGTTGTCGGTTTTATAAATTGCTTTTCAAGGAAAATTACACGCAAGTATTATTTTCAAAATGTTTACTTTATTCATTCCTATTTCAATTAATATTGTGTAACTACGTTAAAACTGTTATCCAAATTTCGATTTATAACTTTTGGTAATATTATCTCACATTTCTTTTTATTTTTCATGTAATACTCAAGTTTCAATTTCTTTTCAGAAATTTTTCTCCCCTAATACTGAATTAAAAATGTGTGCCTTTTACGCCGTGGAAATTTTATAATATTACGGTCAATCCCACTATTCGTTGATAAAAGAGTAACCCAAGTGTTGGCGGTTGATGGTTATGACTAGTTTTACCCTGCTAAATTAGGAACGGCTAGCTGATATAACCTTCGTGTAGGAAACCTTTTATAAATACTTTGGAAAGTATATGAAGGAAAGCGAAATCATTCGTTCTTTCATATACCTCTTTGACTTTCATAATCATTGAAAAAAAATCAAATAAATCCTTTGTCTCTTAGACTTTCAAAGTTTGTATTTACTCTAAAAATATTGTAGTTATCAATTTTAATACTATTACTTTTTGCATTTGTGATAATCGATTTATTTATAAATTTATATCTATGATATCTTAGTTGTATTTCACTTACAACAATGAATCTATGTTTATATAGTACTTTTACGAGTCCAACTCGAAACAACTGAAAATAATTAGACTTTATAACAAATATGCGATAAACTATTGCATAAAACACCTTTATTCTTAGTTACTCATCACGAATACTGATGTGATCTAAAACGAAATGACTTGTCATTCAATATACGCTTGTTCATCTTGTACATGAGGTTCCAGCTTAATATGGAGCATGGTAACCAAGAACAGCAAGCATCACCTTTCACAACAATAAAATGTCAACTGAGCATGGTAACCAAGAACAGCAAGCATCACCTTTCACAACAATAAAATGTCAACTGAGCATGGTAACCAAGAACAGCAAGCATCACCTTTCACAACAATAAAATGTCAACTGAACATGGTAACCAAGAACAGCAAGCATCACCTTTCACAACAATAAAATGTCAACTGAGCATGGTAACCAAGAACAGCAAGCATCACCTTTCACAACAATAAAATGTCAACTAAGCATGGTAACCAAGAACAGCAAGCATTACCTTTTACAACAATAAAATGTCAACTGAGCATGGTAACCAGGAACAGCAAGCATCACCTTTCACAACAATAAAATGTCAACTAAGCATGGTAACCAAGAACAGCAAGCATCACCTTTCACAACAATAAAATGTCAACTAAGCATGGTAGCCAAGAACAGCAAGCATCACCTTTCACAACAATAAAATGTCAACTGAGCATGGTAACCAGGAACAGCAAGCATCACCTTTCACAACAATAAAATGTCAACTGAGCATGGTAACCAGGAACAGCAAGCATCACCTTTTACAACAATAAAATGTCAACTGTCAACCATTTCTTTGAAAAACTGTTTCCGAAGCATTTTCAGTGCCTTAATTCGCTTAATGGGTTAGATATGACGAATCTTCCAAGAGCATTCGTACATATTCGATCAGAATGAAACCAGCAAGCATCCAAGTGACAAAATATGATTAATCCACTTATCTTTAAGACATACGTTTACTAATTGTGCACGATGGGAGGTAGGGTGTTATCGTTTTTGAACTGAAATTAGGTACAACAGTATGTGATGGAAGATAAGTAGTACTTGTAACGTTTACCAAAATAACCATTCTTCGTGAAGAAGAAGTTGATATGTCAACAATTAGCCTCTTACACTTCTTTCTGCCACTGAAATATACAAAATGCTATTCTATGAAATGGTTGGATCTGGTTTTAGATTCTCTCAGGAATGAATATTGCAGAGAAGAAGGTTGTTCATCTTTAAAAGGTGTTTTGATTCATATAATTTTGGTGTTGTGGGCGTACTTAGTATCTTTGCATACGAGCTGTTTGGTTCCTTGCTATGAGTGGAATATATCTCAATATCTCATTTGACCAGTTTTATAAAAATATGTTTGTAACCATAAATACATTGCAACTGTGTTTAGTGGCGTCCAGGTTAGTCTTGGAACACGTACATCCAACTATTAAAACAATACAGAATCACTTAAGAGACAACATTTTTCTGGTTGAGTTTTGAATAATGGTACACATAGTCAAGTGTTTGAGCTACTGTAACATTAACTTGGAAGGGGTTCGACATTCTGCTCACGACACTTTGAGACACCTGTAGTGAATTTGCCAATGCTTACTCTGATTAGTTAGCTTCATTTTTCAGATTGTTTTCCAAACAATAAAACATGATCAGAATTTCAAAATTCTGTGGTCTTCACAAGTGCCACAGAATTTTGCAATTCAGATCATATTTACCTAACAATAAATTGAGGGGGGAATGATATTATATTAGAACACTAGTTTTGTCTTATCATTGGTATAATATTAGAAATACTGATTACTCTGTTTTTGCAACACACACATACATACAATATCTTTCAGAATTTTAAGTAATAAATATATTAAGATACACATAAATTAATCTTAACAGTTTCCACAGAATCAACCACCGCATACTTAGATTCAACTTCTGTTTAATACAATAGACAAAAATGTCGTGCATGTTTTATTTGTTTTCATCTAATTTTGTTAATGTGGCTAACTAGTCTTTAGTACAACAGCTATTCTGGACGATTTTATTTGTCAATCAATTTGCTAATCCGATGTTAGACAATCATGGATGAAATTTAAATTTGAAAGACTACATCTGTGTCGTGTTTAGAATACAGTCGTCTTCAGCAAATAATTTACGCACATAATTTAATTCTATAATTAATATCAGGTTTATAACTCTCGGAAATTATCATATAAATAGACAAACAAGATTGTGGAGAATTATAACTCAAGGGTTACGTGCTTTGAGGAATTAATTCATATTACCATCACAAATTATGCAGTAAACAAGCAAATTGCGGGTAACGCATTTAATTTCGTTTGCAGTAACGCCGCGTTCGTTGGTAATATCCAGAGGAATAATTACTAGGATGAGATAATAATATTGATAAATCACTTTTTGGTTTTAGTAAAGCTAGAAAGAGTCGTGATTATGTGCGTTAAGCCTACTGGAAGGAGCGTAACTACTAACGTTCGGTTCTGTTTTAAGGGCTATACAACGAGTGAACCTGTCGAAGACCGAAGCGGTAACAACGTTTCGATTCTTTTTTAATCCCTATTTAACCTGACAAAAGTAGTAATTGTTTGATTGTTTCGTTTCTTTTACTAATAATTACCCACACGAAGTAAACCGTTCAAAGGTTCACCACTTTCTTTAAAGATTATTCGTAAATCAGAGTTACCAAAGTCCTTGGTAGTAACAACAAATTACCCATAAGAAGTGGACCTATCGGAGATCAAGATGGTTAC
This sequence comes from Carcinoscorpius rotundicauda, assembly GCA_011833715.1. Classification (NCBI taxonomy): domain Eukaryota; kingdom Metazoa; phylum Arthropoda; class Merostomata; order Xiphosura; family Limulidae; genus Carcinoscorpius; species Carcinoscorpius rotundicauda. Next base: position 137,273,242 of record CM022393.1, read on the forward strand.
AACGTTTCAGCATTTTCGTTAAAAGTACTCATAATGTAGACTGGCTACATGTTACCGTGACGACAACGTTTCGCCTCTTCACTGATGACTGTCCATATAAAGCAGGTCGGCTCAAGGTCATGATGGTACCGATGTTTAGGTACTGTAATCTGTGTTCAGTGTTTCGCATTTCTTTGATCCCCCCGTGAAAAAAACAACTATACATATATAAGACGCTACGCACTTCGCGGTAGTGAGTGCATTATACGAGTAACGGTCAAAACCCATAATTTGGTCAGACAATAGTAGTTGAAGAGTAAGAAGCGGGTACTGGTCAGTAGTTGATTTTCTTCTAGTTCTATCGTTACAATGAAATGTAACAAAAGTAGGCCTGTGCACAGTGATTGCGATAATAACGTTTCTATCCTCCTACTACACACTATGCATTTAGTGTTTTTAACTTGGGCTATATAAGCGTTAGGCCTACTTATAGAGGTCATACAGATCACATTTCAGCACTCTAACCATTAAAAAGGCCCAGCCACAAAGATACTAGAGATGACATTTTACTTTTCTTTGTATGGAATGCAGAAGAAAGCCTGCCTGTGTTGAACAGGTTGGAAACAATTAATCATTGTTATATTCACTTCTCACGAAAAAAAATGTTCCTCAGATCAAAGTTACGAAAGCATTCTACTATGGGTCTTCCTAGAGTGACCTAGTTACAAAGATTAATTTATTTGGTTTAAAACGAACTAAACCTAATAAACCTTCGGCTACAGTTCTAGGATACACGTGGTGGGCAGAGCACTGATGGCCCCTGATGTAGATTTTTCACTGAACTTTAAACTACGACAATTACTCGATTTCGGCTTAAATTAAATTTAGTACTGGACATCTTTGGACTGTTGTGAGAGCCACAAAAATACCAATTCTGCCTAAGGCTGCGGTGATGCTAACTACGTCTAAACATTTAGAGTAAGTCGACCTTGTAGCTTTAATTATGTAAAACTAGCTTCCTTTTAAGAGTGTTTTAGTCGTCTTATTCATGTATTTGCATGAAAATATTCTCTCTCCGGTCTTGGTAGCAGACACGATTTTGATCTTTAGAAACTTTATGATTTAGAAGTGCGGAACTTTTTGTTAGCTACACATACGGATGGCTTTGATGCCAACAAATATTTTGTTTCTGACGCTTAATGTAATCTGAAGTCTTTACTCAAGCAAGAAACTATTAAGGAGTTGTTTACATCAGCTTAAAACACGACGTTACGGGCGGATTGACAATCCTATTGGAGGCTGAGGCTCATGTCAGTCACGTTTCACTTTTTTGAACTGGATCACAAGCAGAAATTCAATGTTATAATTATATTCTGAACGCGCGAAATACAATAATTAAAAAAAATGTGTCAGTTTTCTTGACATTTCAAAATTTCACTTGACATTCTGCCCTCTGAAAATAATGTAGAACATAAATATATTAGTTTTAAAAAAATACACATAGTTATGATATTACATGATTATAATCGTGCGATATTTTAGGTTTAGGAATGCAACATTAATACTTGTGTCGCTGTTGTTGAAATAAGAAGTCAGAGGTAGTTGTGGTGTTGTTCAACATTGGTAAAACCACTAAAGCAGCAATAACAAGGAAGGTAATGGCAAAATCATACAGTTTATACTGAAAAGACTACTGTTTCCAGCGAATTTTGAAGCCTAAAATCCACCCCTACTGCAGACTTATAACGCTAGAATCCGGGTTTCGATACCCCTGATGGACAGAGCACACATAGCCTATTGTGTAGCTTTGTGCTTAACTTTAGAACGACAACAACATCGAAGAAATATAAATATCCTGTTATTTTCATTAGAACAATAAGACACGATATCAAATTGAAACACATCAGATACACATAAGTCATATGTAAAAACCTTTACTCGGCGATTTCTGTTCGTCTGTTTATTTATTTATTTTTTAATTTCGCACAAAGCCACACAAGAGCTATCTGTCTCAAGTTTATCAGTGAAAGGTCAAAGGGAAAGCAGCTAGTCGTCTCCACCCACCGCTGACTCTTGTGGAACTATTTTACAAAAGAATATGGGGAGTTACCGTAAAATATTAACGTCACCCACGGCTCAAAGTGCGAGCATGTTTGTTAGGAGGGAGGATTCGAACCCGCGACCTTAAGATTGGGAGTCGAGCACTTTGTCCGCCTGGCCATGCTGGACCCTGTCCAGCTGCATCAGGCACAGTAAGAGCTACAGGCACATATATTCATTTTCATATCCAAATGAAACTGCGGTTGTCTCAGTCACTACAATGGAATTCCATACAATGAAGTCAACTGAACTTTTACAGAGTTTTAGTTGGTACTTTCAAACCACACATGGTTTACAGTGAGTGCACCTTTACTGAATTCCGCATTAGAGAAGAACTATAACTAACACTACATTTTGTTTCCTTCTTTCCATAATTAAACCGTGGGTGCAGAATGGTCTTGAAAGTAGCAATTGGGATTCCTAGTCAAACGGTTACGAGATCGAGGTCTTTTCGCACCAAGCTATTGAGAAAGACGTTTTAACCGCAATCGGGCCTTTTTACCAGGCGGAAATAATCTTTGCTGATTGCTTAGAAGCAGTAAAAAATGCAGCTACTTCGCCACGACTTCAGTATTTTTTGCATTTCTGGTTTCATTTTAGGCTTAAAGGCTTGAAAAAATAGTTCGAAATGTGAAAACTACAATAATTTACTTAACAAGAATGCATGACATGAAAAGAGAAGTAAAAACATATTGGACCTTATTGGTACTTAGAAAAATAAAAGAGTCAAGGAATAACTTGTATAGCTGGTAAGTACACCTTCTGATATTAAGTTAATATGACGGTTTATAAGTCACATGCGATGTGTATAAGGATAAAAAACAAACAATTCATATGTTACAATTTGTCAACTTGTTATATACATTGCGCAGAATTATTCGAAGAATACCTGAGTTGAAGTCGTTCGTAATTTTGAAGTGTTAAGTTAAGGAAAAAGCAGTCAGTCAACACCACCTACTGCCATCTCATGGGCTACTCTTTATAAAAGAATAGCGGAACTGACCATTAATTTTAACGCCCCCACGGCTGTATTTTTTTTTGTTTCTGAATTTCGTTTAAAGCTACACGAGGGCTATCTGCGCTAGCCACCCCCAGTTTAGCAGTGTAAAACTGGAAGAAGACAGCTACTCATCAACACCCACCGTCAACTCTTGGGCTACTCTTTTACCAACGAACAGTGGGATTGAGAGTCACATTATAACGCCCTTACGGCTGAAAAGACGAGCATTTTTAGTAGATGGCGGTTACGATCTCTCAACCAGCAGATTACGGTACGAGTTCTTTAACTATCAACCTGTGTTACGGTTGTAATGACTTTCGAATCTTCGTTGTACTTTTGTGTTCAAGAGTAAAGCTGCACAGTAAGCTATGTACGGTGTGCCCAACACAGGGGTCAAACCCAGATTTTCAGCGTATGATGTTACAGTTGAGTCGTTAAGGGGGTTTGTACTATAAAGTAATTACATCATTATATTAGTTTTAAACTGGCCGTTGAATCACTAGGGTTTGTACTATAAAGTCATTACATCATTATATTAGTTTTAAACTGGCCGTTGAGTCACTGGGGTTTGTACTATAAAGTAATTACATCATTATATTTATTTTAAACTGGCCGTTGAGTCACTGGGGTTTGTACTATAATGTAATTACATCATTATATTTATTTTGAACAGACCGTTGAGTCACTGGGATTTGTACTATAAAGTAATGATATTATTTTGAACACTACAGATAGATTTTACGTTATAAACAAAAAGTTGAGAATTATTTTAATATATTGCATCATCCATGCCTTGCTAAACTAATGCAACTTGTTGTTTGGACAAGAAAATTATTGACATAAAAATGTTCTACAAAATTAATAATACGAGAAACGAACATGTTCACACAATCTTTATGTTACGAGGATTATATCGGTTTCGATAGTCTTCGATAAGAGAAACTAATACCATAAAAAATACGTAAAACATCACGTGAATCTGAAGAAGCATTTGTATGACGTGAGTCTGCAGGCGGAGTTTTACAGAACATTATACTTTCCAATAACGATTAACTTCTCACGTAAATGGAATAGAGAATTTAATAGGGTCGCATAAGTATGACACACCCTCTTAGTCGATGTCCATAAAAGAAATAAAAAAGAGAGAAAGAAAGCTGTCATGAAATAGTAAGACTGAAAAAATGAAATAATAAATCAATGTTTTCCAGACTAGTATAAATGAGACATAACACAGAGACGTGTGTTTTGCGGAAAGACCAACAAATAAAACGACGGATACTGTAAGCACATACGTATTTATAAACCAATTCAGTTATTTTTCAGCCGCGGCATAGTGGTTCGTTTAACGGTTCTGAGCTGTACATTTGTTGTTGTTTTTTCCCAAGTACATACTTTTAGCTCATATTTCCGTCATCTTTTGACGGATTTGAAATCTAATTACAATTTTGAAGTCAGGAAGTCAAATCCTTTCCAATGATGCATTTGACCACGCCCAAAGTCTCACAGATTAATTTATTCTAATCTTGCCTAAAATAATTTCAGGTCTCGCGATTTTTGAGGATTGACTTTGAATTACTTTCATATCAATAACTAGACTGATAAATATGGCTTAATAGCGCGTAAACTGATTTTCACGACCGATATGTACTAAACTAAAAGTCCCCCCGCTGGTACAGTAGTAAGTCTATGGATTTACAACGCTATAATCAGGGATTCGATTCCCCTCTGTGGACTTAGGAGATAGTGGCTTTGCAATAAGAAAACACACATACACACACTAAACTAAAAAAAGAAAGTCATCTTTGTGATTGCCTTTCGCATTAGGTGTTTAATATTAGGCTTAGCTTACCTGCAGGCGCTACCATTCTGTTTATATACACATGTGTAGTCTTGATAGTTAATAAAATTCATTTTGATGTTTTAGGAGGTTTACCATATAATTACAATACAGATGATTCTTACGTTTCAGAAGAATATCGTTTACTGAATGTTTTCGAACGTACGACGACAAAGAACTGTTCGTAAAGGTTTTGAAAAAAATAAAACAAAAACGAGAAACGAAAAACGGTTCATATTGCCTTTTTCATTTCCAAAATGCTGCTTTTCATTATACACATTGAAAGAACAGAGCTTCACGAAACCAAAAACAACAACAAAAAGAAACTGTCCATTACATCTACCACCCCACCCAGATACATTTTTCGTACCCATAAAAGACAGTTTTCACTCTTAATAGGTTTGGTGAAAACTTGGTAATCACAGTAGATTAGGGTCGTTTACACCAGAACGGCAATATTTTGATGGGTTGGGTAAAAGCATTGTGAACATAGCAGGTAATGGTTGTTTATAGCAAAACAGTAATATTCTGATGATAAATGTCTCTAGTCAACTGTTTAATAGTCGTAGGATGTCTTTTGCATAATTTACTATCGACTGTACTTATGTTCGATTCTTCCGACAGCTCACATTAGGGGGTCCGTTTTAACAGTTTAGGTATTTGGTTATATAGGGAAAAGGAAGGGAGTTCAGAGATTTTTAAACCATACTCTATTGTAAAGTTGTAGAATAGTTAATATTTCCCTGGCATTCACAATGCTCTTTTGTAGTCCTTGAGGCCCCCAAGTAGGACATCGACAAGTATTCGGATTTAGAACGCTAAAATTAAGGGTTCAATTATTCTCGGTGGACACAGCAGATAGTCCAATGCGGCTTTGCTATAAAAAACGCACACAATATGTACAGTATTTCTAGAAAAACCAGATTTTTTTTTTCAAATAAAACTTGGTTTAATCGTGCGTAAATCAACAGTAGTTACACAGAGAGACAAAAATATAATTAGACAAAAAATTACAATCAGTGATGTCGAGAAACCCACTTGTTGAGAATTTTATATGCAAAAAACGGCTCTTTTGGGCTCAGAAAACACTTCAAATAGAAGAGCGAACAACGTTTCGACCTTCTTCGGTCATCGTCAGGTCCACAAAGAAAGAGGTAACTGGCCGGAAGCTGACCACATGTTTGGAAGGGGTTGTATAACTGAGTGTCGCAATGTAGAGGGCGCGGTTTGATGTTTGAATATATAATTTTATCTATAATATTAATATAGGTATAATGGTGTTCCTATAAAGGAACATGACCGAAGAAGGTCGAAACGTTGTTCGCTCTTCTATTTGAAGTGTTTTCTGAGCCCAAAAGAGCCGTATTTTGCATATAAAAAATTACAGTTCCATCATAATTACGATCATGTGACATTTTAGTTTTGTGAGAGTAATTTTAGTGCTCAATGCTATTGTGAGAGTAATTTTAGTGCTCAATGCTATTATCAGGGAACTCAGTGGTTAGGATTATTCGTAGTGCAGCTTTATACGAGTAAAGCTATTAAAAGAGAATCAGAGAAGAAGACAACGAGAAATATCACGATACATCGTACGATGTAAACCATGAAATTTTGGGTTTAATATTCCTTTGTGAATTTTGTAAATCAAATATCTTTTTATTTTTATAGAAGCGAAAAGAAGAAATACGATACCAAGTTGTAAACACGTAAACCAGACATTAGAACGTATACGTGGCAGAAATTCAGTATTTTTGCTCATTATTTCCACACGTCATTACATGGGATTCAATGTTTACAGCTCTGGTATATTTCTTTACGTCCTGTTTTATTTGATGTATTAAAAAAAATGTGCCTTCAAGTGCATGCTCCCTCACTCACCACGTTCAATCTTCACGTGAGTCAGTGTTAAGTTTACAAATTTATAACGCCAGGTTTCAGGGTTCAATTGCTTACGGAAGACATAATGAAGAAAATCCATTGTGTAGCTTTACGTTAAAACATACAAACCTTTCTCGTCTTGTATTATGTGAAAAAGAGAAGCGAGTGACAGCAAATCACGTTATTTCAAAATGTATTAGTTTTAGCCAAAACAACGTTTAGCTAACCCTAGTCAATCCATAGAAGTGAAATAATGACGTTAAGTGTTGAAAGCTGGTTTAATTTTTTTTTATCATTCAATTCCTAACAATAACTTGTAGTGACCAGAGCCCTGAAAGCTGTATAGAAATAACACTACGTAACAAAATTTTTACTTTTCTTGTTCCTGGACAGAAAGTGTTATTTTCTAAATGCTTATGCCTAAAGTAAATGGAAAAGACCCATTCTTCTTTTCAAACTACGCTTTTGCTACCTCAGAGCGTATAACGAAAACATGATAGGAGACTATATTTCGGGGCTGATTTTACATTACAATAACAAATTTCGAAAAAATACTCATTTCTAAACATTGTTGTTCATTTTTATGTAACTTTAGTATAAATACATGTAAATCTTGATTCGTATGTTGTTTTATTCAGACTCTATGTAAATAAAAATGTGCAAATTTGACCGTTTTTACTTAGAATACAGGTTAATTTCTAAATTTCATTATCCAGGTCAGAAAAGCAAAGTTTGAAGGGAATAGTGGTTATTTTCTGTACTTTTACAACATAAGTAATTAAGAAATAAGACATATCATTCAGGAACAAAATTTGTGTTACATAGTATAATAAAGACATTTGTCCAATAGTTTCATGATTTTTTTTAAATTGTAGTTGGGGTACCTGTGCGGGACCATCACTAATTGTTAACCTTATAGTTTTAGAGCTTATTATTTGAAATAAGTTGGAATGATGAAATTCGTACACGAACTTGCGTAAGTATGATATATTGCTGACTCTTTCTTTGTTGTTATTTTATATGTGGATGACAATTTTTCGTAACTGAAGAGAGTTTGAAAACAATTTCAACCCGAGCGACACATTCTGTGACACATGAGTTAAACAGCGTAGCCTCCAAGGTCTAGGCGTAATTATAACTAATTTATAACTGCTCACGGATTGGAAGTGTAACTAGACAGAGCACCCATAGACTATTTAATTAGATTTAACCTAATAGCGGTATTAAGTAAACTGTCACAGTTATAACGCTTCTAAACTTGTTTTTGTGGAGCCTATAAGCAGTATAGCGTGGCCAGATCACGGAAGGCTATGCAGACTAAGCCACTCACTAGGCCTTGTCAATGCTTTGAAAAATGATATTTTGATCATGTGGTTTTCAGTGGTTACCATGGATTAAACTTTTCGTAATGAGCCAATCAATCATAAAATTGAAATCCACAAACGAAATTCTGCGTACTTGATGATAAATTGCTCAAGTGAGTTATAGTGTACGTATAGCCGTATTTGGTAATGCAATCGGTGCACTGAATTATCCGAAACATATGTTGTATTCTTCATCTTTCGATGATTCTAGATCAACCTTGCATCTGAAACCAACTATCGGATTACATCCGATGAAAATGCCCGTTCAAACACTTAATGCCCTGGAAATTTGCAACGTTTTTAACATGGGAACAACAACATTATACTTACTAACACTCTGGACATTTGCAGCAAATCAAACATGGGAATAACACCATTATTTTTATACGTATATCTGATACAAAATTCCAAAAACGCATAGATTTACACATATTATATATTTTATGCACGTGTACGAGTTGTCAGCACCAAAGTAAGAATGAGATACTTAACACAGACCATGAATTGAATGGTAATGGATCTGAAAGGGAATGTGCCTCTGATAAGTTATACAAGCTACTCACTGATCACGCTGCCCCGAAAAATACGCATACAACAGCACTTTACGTTGTACTGACCACCACTGCTACTTCAGATTTAACGATGGTGGATATGGCATTAGATTAAATTGTAGTATCACAGCAAACATTGTGAAAATAGTACTTTAGTGTCAAGTTCTTCTATTATTGTTGGAGAGGGATAAATGTCATTTTCACCACAAATTAGTGTCTCTAGTATAACAAAATATTATCATATGTTGCAAGTACAACAATACAAATAATATTTCTTTTAAAATAAAAGTAATACACGATAAACAAACTTATATACACACCGGATTTTCGTTAGATGTTTAAAACATAGTAATGATCGTATAGATACTTTGCTGGAGTATTCGTTCTTAGTTTTTGCCAAAAGTTGGCATAAATTAATTAATTTAGAAGTGTAAACAAATACCCGGCTATACAGCTCTATGACAAGCATTGACATCAATTATGAAACACATATGTATAACTCTGTCCTTTTTTGTCATTATGAACTGAAAACTACCCTGCGATTTATATGTGTATACAATAAAGGGAATTTGACGATAAAAAGTATCTTTCTGGGTTTGAATTAAAAATAACGTAGTCTAACCCATCTATCAAGCTAGGACAGTAAAGCAAAGACTATGATCTAACACTACGTACTTTCAATTGGGCGTGAACGCATTCAGACGATAGTTAATAATGCGACACAGTTTTCACAACATTTATCCTTTTCAATGTGTAGGGAAAAAAAAGAGAGAAGGTTATTAGTTCTTACACGCCTCGAACTCTCAGGCCGGATGACATCAAATGTTAATTTGCCTTAGCAGTCTTTCAATAGTTTGTATGCTAAATCAGGTCCTTCAACATATAAATTATTTGGCACTTACATGACAACCTTCGAAATCTGCTGTGTATAAGAAATCAACGATAAATTATAAGTTCTTTAATGAAATCTTCCACTGTGACTTAATTAAGACGTTTCTTAGAATATGAAACTACCACTTTTGATTTTCATAGCACAGCGACCGCAACTAAAACATGTGATGGTTATTGACAGGATTCGTGACTGAATTAACGTCCTTTGTGTATTTTGAAGTTTGTGAGTTATTACTTTGAATAATATCACAGATTGATATTTAACTTTTCTTAACCGGAACCAAGGAAAAAGGGGCGGACAGGATTGGTTCAAATTAATATAGTCTACTCGGAAATTCCAGAGATACAGACAGTCTAAAGCAGATAACAGGTTACCACGATACACATATTTGTGTAATATATTTTGAGAAGTACCAGATAAAAAACGATAAAACAAAATCCTAAAGGTCAAAAGTTTTGGAACCGGATTTTCGTCAGTAAACACATTTTTAACTCAGTAACAAACACAAGATTTACAGTGATATTGGCCGCAAATACAAGGTATTAAAAAGTTTTAATTTTCTCCTTAACTCAAAATATTGGTTTATCAAAAATACTGTAATAGCGTTGCTTATTTCGTATAATTTTGGAATAACTTGAAATAACTTTGGAATAACTTCTGTGTATAGTTTTCCAGTGGGACGTGTTTTATTAAAGGTATCGTAATAACATTGCTTATTTCTCATAATATGAGAGTGACTTGACTGTCCAGCTTTCCAACTGGTTGTAGCACACATTTTGCATCAACTATGTTTGTTTCAGATACTTTGAGAGCGACTTCGTCGGCCAGCTCTCCAACAGGCTGCTGAAGTACACATTTTGTCAAAGGAACTACAACAATATTTGTTTATTTTAAATAATTTGTTAGTCACTTGACTGCCCAACTCTTCAATGGGATGTAGTATATGTTTAAGGCGAAATTTTTGATCAAAATGAATACACAATATTGTATTTTGTCCTGTGTATATATGTACATATATAAGACATAATGATTTGTAAGCACAATGATTTTAATACATTTTACATGTTACGACAGATTATTGGTCTGTCTTCTTCTGAAGAACAATGTTGTGTCAAAACATGTACTACAAATTAAAGTAAATTATCATGTTTACAAATATCGTGCCTTATATACATAAGTCTCCCAGCGTAATGCGCTTCCCTACGCAGGTAAATCTTTTCTACGTTAAGCCTAACAATTGTTATCGTCTGCTAAAAACGGCTAGTTTTCACGACTTTCAGTTTTCAGTAGCCCATCTTAATCTATAAAAATGAGCTTAAAGAAGAAAAGGGTGTTTGTGTATGAAAACATATTACTCCAGTTTTTGTTTCAGAGAATTCTCTTTCTCTTCTAAGTTTTCTGGTCAACATTCCACAACTGGTTACAAAGTTAGCCTAAAGCTAATGATTATATCTGACAAGTCGTAGCAGTATGCTTTATCGTTAACATGCATCTAGGGAAACCCGTGAAATATTTACGATTTGTTTTTTGGCCATATCATTTTCAATACAGAATATAATGATGTGTAATGTACACCTATATATATATATTGTATGAATGTTTTAAGTAATTTTTATATTTATCTAAACAGTTTGTTTAATGGGGTTGAACAAACTCTTACCTGTGATTAAATACATACACTTTGGATTATAAACAAGTAACGAAATTGATCCTTTTGTTAAACCAATTCGAATAATAACTGTGAGAAAAAAGCACAGCATTCTGCAGTGACTTCTTTTAGATTCCTCTTAATTAATCCAATAGGGATTTTATGGCCAGGTGGTTAATGTGCTCGACTCACAATCCGTCACACCAAACATGCTCTCCATTTCAGCCATAGGAACATTATAATGTGATTGTCAGTTCCCCTACCCATTGGCAAAAGTGTAGCTTAAGAATTAACAGTGGGTGTTGAAGACAAGCTGCCTTCCTTCTCGCCGTACACTTGTAACTCACAGAGGGCTAACGCAGATAGTCATCATTTTGCTTTTCGCGAAATTCGAAAGAAATTAATACGAATTTCATATCAAAGTCTGGTAAAAATGCCATTTTGAATACAGCTTCCGTCTGCCATATGCTGGAGGTGCATTTCATTCACAGATCCAATAAAAAAAATAAACTACAATACATTGTTGTTGTTTTTTATTGATAGATGAAACAATTGATCCTTATAAGTTTCACGTTTACCAAATATTACGTTAAAACCTCCTTTATTTGATCTTTCCAAATACCTGTTACATTGTAATGAGTCGACCGTAGATGGCTATTTTTGAAATATATAACCACTTTGAAATACGTGAAACACATACTCAAAACTTCAGAGAAGGTATCTTTCTAACACAATACCCGAGTAAATAAAGCTTGAAAATTATTATTTTATCAGATGGGGTACGTATTGCAGAAACATATGTTGCTAAATGTTCTTGGTAGTGATTTTAAAGCTGTGTGTACAAGTATAAGTGTTATATATAGATATGAGCAGTTACAATTGCTATGATACAATAGAATAGAAAATACAATGAACTACAGTAAGTAATTTGTGTTTAGTGTCAAAAGACCACTGTACTTTGTTTATATGTTACATTTATTACAAATGAATAGTTTATTAAACATCACTCCAAATTTTCTGTATTACTCCATGGTTCAGTAAGTTAAGCGGTTTCTTTTTACCACTTCATTTTTACCCCTATGTCCATATAACATCAATGGTATTCATATCGGTACTTTGTGAGTTCATGGTTGTGGGTACTTCGCCGACATTTGTTACATTCTAAGAATCTTTGTCGAGCTGGAAGACAAATCCTTATCCAACAGGAGTTACTCCTCAGGGATTTACTTGATGGATAAGTGGCGTTCATCAAAAGTTAAAGTGGAAAGGATTCTGTGAACGACTCTAACATGATTGGCTTTTAGGTGGTCCACACTTGTGTTCCTCTCTGCTCTCCAATAAACTACCACTAATTGTTGCCAGATATTTTCAAGAATGTCTTTATGCAGTTTTTTCTTCTGTTTGAAATCAAATATCCACTTCAATCTTCCTGTTTAGAGGCAGGTGTACACTTATTGAGATCACTTTATGCTAAGGTCTAACTCACTGTCCTGGAGGTAATTCTACTTAAAGTTAGACCACTAATACGGTCTATAAAGGATTGTAATGGGCATATCTACGGTTATTTAACGTCATTTTTGAAGAATTGTACTTTTTTACTTAAGTCTTCTATTATTAACAGCACTAATCTCGTGTAGCTTTTGAAGAGTTTGAAATATGAAACTTCGTTAAAATCAGTTTTAATTATTATAATTTCCCGATGCTTAAATAACAAAGAAACGGACTTCAAACAAATATAACGATTTATAAAAAGTTAGGAAACACTATAGACCAACTAACCTCACACCAAATGCTACACAAAATAATATTATTTTGTTTTATAAATCATGCTTATCTTACTTTATTCCTATGATTCATGCGCTTATCCTGTGTGTTATTGTTATGATTGTGTTTTTTTCTGATGGTGTTTTAAAAAGATAGATGTTACACTCTTATGAGATCTCGTGGGTATACCGTTTTATCATTTGTAAGACTAAACAAGGGCGGAATGAAACTGGTTAGGCTCTTGGGCAATTAACATGTTTTGGTCTCTCAGTTGACAACGACATAAATAGATACAAATTATATAAACCATACTGTAGGTATAACTTGTAAGTAATGTAAGATATACGGGTATATTACACATATTTTGAATTAGATTAAGAATCTTGTTGTTGTTGTTTTTTTTGGGGGGGGGGTTGGATGCCGTGGACCAGCTATAGAAACAAGTAAGAGTAATGGGAGAATTTTATCTTACTGTAATTTATGGGGGGACTTTTGACCGTAGCGGCAGAGTGCGGATATTTCATGCTTGTGGTAATGTAATATCTTGTCTTAACAAAGCCGTTGAGATTTATACAAACAATTTGTATACCTAAAAGGGAATAAGGCAATATAAACCGAGTGTTATGACAGGAGATTCTTGCGCATTCTTAACGTAGAACCAATTTAAATGTAATAATATCATCATTCGTTGTGATAGGTTTTCCAGATGAGCAGTTTGAATGATGTTTTGACATTGAAACCAAAAACGTAAACTATGTAGATAAGTGTAATATTAAGATACTTGTAACATGTTTCTTTAGTTTGTTTTGAATTTCGTGCAAAGCTACATGACGGCTATATGCACTAACTGTTCCTAATTTAGTTGTGTACGACTAGAGGGAAAGCAACTAGTCATCACCACCTACTGCCAATTCTTGGACTATTCTTTTACCAACAAATAATGGGATTGACCGTCACATTATAACGCTCCCAAAGCTGAAAAGGTGAGCATGTTTGGTGTGACGAGGATTCAAACATGCGACTCTCGGATTACGAGTCGAGTGCCTTAACCACTTGGCCTTGCCGGGCCCATTTAGCATGTTGACTTTCTTAAAACTCTGTTTAACGATGCAAAGTCTAATTTAATTGAAAAGAGAAGGGAAGAGGAATACTAGTCACTGACTAGCCAGCTAGCTATCAAGTATTCTACTTAACCAGTCATGATATGGGCCCCTGTGGAGTACGAGTCCCGGGTAGTCCACCCCTAACTCTGCAATCGAAAGGTAAGAACGTCGGCAGTGAACTTGAGTAAAGTCACTTAAACTCGTAAAATTCAGCTACAAACGGCGACGAGAGGACCACGAAGATTTATTCGTGTTTTTTACCTACAACCTGTACTTACACCGTATTATATTAAATTAATAAAATCTATAAAATCATAAACATACTAAAAAAATAAACCAAGTCCAGAAGAAACTGTATATAAATTATTCTAGTGCAATAGACACTTTACATTAATTGCACATCATCTACGTAATTCAGTTTGTGTTATATGAACAAAATGCACAACACTGTCCTCAAACGTACTTGTAAAAAAAACACCTTACCAAGTTCACTAAATGCAATATACCCGTTATCTATATTAATAAAAGTATATAGTTAATTCAGAAAAATACTTCGTACCAGATGTGTGAAGATCATGAGTCATTTTGTATTAAATTAACTATTAAGGGCACTTGATGTACCATAGCAATTATAAGGAAATTATGATGTGAAAAGCATAAGAATTTCATGTTATAGTGTGAAAATATGTTATTGGCAATACGCAAACTCAAGTTCTTTCGTTACAGGATGAAAAAGAATTATGGGTAATTCGTTTAGGCTCTTATATAAGACCACATTGCACGTCTAATCTGTTTTGTATTTAAAAAGACAACAAGAGATAATCCTCAACAACCGCAACATTTGAAATTGATTTAGGCAGAATTAGAATAAATCAGTCCATGAGACCTTTTCCCTCATTTATTTGTTATATTTTAGTACGCCATGTACGTAGGGTGCACGAATACCATATTCGATTTTATTACTCAAGTAGTAAGTGTACCTCTAAATGAAAATTCTTTTACGCTCGATTAGAGTATATAATTTTACGACACATTGGGCGTGGTCAAATACACGAATCGAATATTTTTGATCTCGTGAGTCCAAAACTGTAATTAGATCTCAAATCGGTCAAGAGATGACGGAGTTATTAGCTAAATATTTGTACTCGAGAAAATAAATAGTTGAGAGACGTTCTACGAGCCATTATGCCGCGACTGAAAAGCACACAAGCTGAAAACGTAAATTGATGGACAACAACGAAGAAAAAGGATATAAAACAAAACACCACACATTTTTGGGACTGATTAGGACACCAGTGTTTCCAGTTCTATTAGATAATCACGCTAAGAAACTAGACGATTCATTGAACATACATACCTCACAGAAATGTGTATAAACGTTTTATGCAGTTTTAAATCAATATTTGCATATTTTTCTATTTGTGTTATTTTTAAGCTAGAAATCTACAAGGAGCTTAAGACCTACTTTGATTGGTAAAATATGTATATATATATATATATAATATGCCGGTTATTTTGAAAACACATTTTTGCTTTGAAAATTCTTCGTACGTTTTTATGTATTCATTATTTTTGGAGATTTTACCATAGCCCCAAATACCACTCATAAATCAATATAATATGTCACAGTGACATTTCTTCGTAGGCCTCAATCCAGTTTAAACTAATGAGGTTTCAATAGTGTATTTTGTTTTAGTTGGTTGGTCTTAGTTCAAATTATCGAAATAAATGGCGAAGGTAACAGTGTACTTTAGTTTTGTTTGTCTCAGGTCTACTTAGCGCTACTTTCGTGTGTTAGCTAACTGACGATCCATGAGGTTAATTACAATGCATTGTTGCGTTGGCTTTAATTTCTTTTAAACGTCTCAATATTATTTACAAAATGTAAGGCTAACCATAATGGCATAACAAAACAGTGTTGTTTATTGGCAAATAAATAACTAAATACGGTTTATGACAATTAAGCTAATAAACAATCCCTGGCTCTGGTTTAGGGGACGATTTACGAGCTGATAGATACAATAAATATTAAAGTTTCTCAAAGAACCTTGTGTGTAAGACAACATGGATGGAAATCGCTATAGAGATATAACAAGATAATAATCGTTAGTGATTTAAGTCTTCGAGGGCAGACTATTTAAATTAATAATCTATTGTTTGTGAATAATACTAGCTTGAACCAAGAGACGTCTGGTAACGCCAGAAAGTCCTTATCTGAAGAACTAATAATTTACAATGTATGACGGCCCGGTATGGCCATATGAGGTAAGGCGTTGGAATCATAATTTGAGGGTAGCGAGGTTCGAATCCCGGTCCCACCAAACATGTTCGCCCTTTCAGCCTTGGGGGCGTTATAATGTGACCCAAGAGTTGGCGGTGGGTGGTGATGACTAGCTGCCTTCCCTCGGGTCTTAAACTGCTAAATTAGGGACGGCTAGCGCAGATAGCTCTCGAGTAGCTTTGAGCGAAATTCAAAACAAACAAACAAACAATGCATGACGTCTTATCGTTGCATGCGAATCGCGGAAAATGTTCCTTATTTTAAACCGAATTCCTTATACCCAGTTATGCATTATTTTCTCGTTAGTCTCTCCGGATAACAATGTCTTTACTTCAACTATACCACGAAATGTTTGGTGGTTAGAAATATAAATAATTTATCTACTTTAAACACCATTATCTGTTAGTCAACATTTCTATACAAATTATCAAGTATCGAATTTCCTTTAACTGGATTTTACAGGGAAAAATAAAATAAGGCATTACTGGACCAAATTACAGATATTTTAATGATTAAAAATCTATTAAAACATACATTTTGAGAATGTCCTCTTAAGACCTGTTTCGTCTGTTTTATAGAATTTTCTAGTCATTGTTCATGGTCATACTGTCCAGTTCTCCTGTGCTCGTGAGTACAGTGTCATACAAATGAAAATCTCGTGTGTTTGCTCAAGTGATAATTTTTTTGTATATCTCTCAATAGTTTCAAACTACAAATAACGAATAATCTAAAAAGAATGAAATAAGAACTTAACTCTTTATTTCCAATAAACAACAATACACACTGATTGAAAGAATCGATGGACAACAATACACACTGCTTAAAAGAATCGATGGACAACAATACACACTGCTTAAAAGAACCCGACTAATCGAATACTACTTTGAAAGTTACGAAAAACGGACGTAATTGTGATTCGTTCCTTACAAAATGTTTCAAAGAAGGACTAACTCATTCCCCTCTCCTACTTGATTATATCTGATTTTTCTCTGCAAGATTTTAATGAAGATATAATATTTTTAGGGAATGACCCGTGCATGTTTAATGACTTTAAAGATAATCACGTAAGCCAACCAACAATATATATAGAGAAGAGAAAAAAACAAGTAGAATATGTCATGTATTGTCGATGTTTTTGGGTGTTTTTTTTTCACTTGTTCATTTGTTTTAACAGTACTTGCTAAACTTAATATATGCATTATATTGTTACAATACTTCAATGTTCGGGTGATTTTATGTAATGCAAAGATAAGACATGATCACAGTATTTTAATTTATATGTAGAACTCTTTGCAAGAGTTGTAAAACAGATGGTCGGTGAGTCACAGTTAATTTAATCTTTTTGTTTCACTTTGTTTTAAGCGACTGACTATCTACCTGCAGGTATGATACATATATTATCACGTTTAGAACCTCAGTTTAAAATCAGTTTCTTCCATTGTCTGTTTTTTGCTTCTGTTTATATTGTGTCAGTTACCATAATTTTTTATTCAAGAGTTATCTGTCTAATTATTTATAAAATCGAATTACATTGTTTAGTGTCTGGGGTTTACACTAAACAAATACATGTATATATATTTTTTCATCGACTGCCTGTAATTTGTTTGTAGAATAACACCAAAGTGTAAGAAATTACCATCATTGGTTCAATACATACGTTGTTGTAAAAACATAACCTGCTAATGCAGAATTAAAAACACGAATCCAAGTAACGACCGCACATAAGAAAATAAACGAATCTCAAAAACATATCTAACTTAAGAAAGATATATCTCTTGAACGTTTTAGGGCAACGCTGTCTGATAAGTATAAATATTTCTAAAGCGTGCTGTGCGTTAACTATTCGCTTATTTATGGCCAAAAAGTAACAACTCAAAATAAATCCCAAAACGAAGACGTGCCTCATTAAGATATAAAACACATCAACTTATGACAGGAATAATATCAAAGATCCAGCAGGTTTCTTTATGAGAATGAATGCCAGCACAAACAGTGTGAATCGCTGAATAAAGTGGACTACAACTGCTTAATTAATCAGCTTATTAACACCTTCTTATACATTCCTGCATTAATATTAATTGTTATTCTTCCAGACTTAGAAATGTCTAAAGTCTGACAAAGAAATAAACTTATGAGAATTCTCAATGTTAACAGTTTATTTCAACAAGCTTCTTATGAGGACTAAATTATACCTGTCCGTGTGTGTGTCTTATTTGCCGTCATTTACCAGTCATTATGGGTCTATTGAGTTATCTGCGTTATGTACACTACAGGAATTAAACGTAGAATTCTAATTTCTTACCCCAGAGCGCACCGGCGACAGACGGGGATTGTTACGCGTCTTAAAGTTTTCCGGTTTCATCAAAATGAGATGAGATTCTGTGAAACGTTTAGCCAGTTGTAGTCAGTATACGTAATAAGCTTCAAATGAATGGTTTTCTGTTGTATAAAGAATTAAGAGAGTCTGATAGGCTTAACTGAATAACACAGTTTAAGAACCATTTCACAACTAGTGTGATTATGTGGCAAGGAAAAATGGCTGTTCTCGCTAGGCCATGAGAGTTTGGGTTTGTTTTTTAGTGTCATCAGTTAGCACCACTACCATACTAAAATAACAGACATGAACATTTAAGGTGTGTAAAACCACAACGTTCGTGTGATTCAGTGTCGTTAGTTTGTTATAGCACCACTACTATACTTAAATAACAGACGTCAGTGCTTAAAGTGTGTAAAACCACAACGCTCATGTGATATTTGATTGTTACCAGCTTG
Source organism: Carcinoscorpius rotundicauda (assembly GCA_011833715.1). Classification (NCBI taxonomy): domain Eukaryota; kingdom Metazoa; phylum Arthropoda; class Merostomata; order Xiphosura; family Limulidae; genus Carcinoscorpius; species Carcinoscorpius rotundicauda. The sequence goes on from CM022393.1 coordinate 137,292,411, forward strand.
TTATAACACTACTAACATATTAAAACAATGGATGTCAAACTTTATGTCGAGTAAAACTCATTCTTTAGGATTCACACTCAGGGTATTAGGCACCATAAACAGGCACTTAAAGTGTTGGTGTGCTTTTATTCGCATCGTGTTACGACATTTGGATACAATCTTTTTAACACTGTTTGAGATATTGGAAAAGTGACCCAATTTCTACGCAGAAATTAGAAAACAAACTTAATTTGAGCAGGGGTAAATAAGATTTTTCTGCTTCTGTTGTTCGTATAAAGATTCAGAATACGAGTATATCCACAAGGATGTAGCAAACTATTAAAACCGCGAGTCAATAATGATTCATTCAGTCCGTAGTAAGTTTACGATCTTACAACATTAAAATCCAGGATTCGAAAGCCAATAGTCCATTTTGTAACTTTGCCCTAAGAAAACAAAATTTGTCCATTGATATTTTTAATATGTGTCTAATAAAATTAAAGACTCATCTAGTTATGTTATACAATGTAAACATAAACCTAATGTTTTAATCAAGTTTTCTTAAGTCGTTAGTAGAAGCAATAGGCCACTAGAGTTTTCTAAGCAACGCTTTTTTTAGTCCATGTAATGTAATTCGTTAAGAAGAGATTCTCGAAAGAAGAGAACCTTGACTACTAACTTAGAGGCTTGGCTTGGCCAGGTGGGTGGGTTAGGGTGTTCGACTCGTAATCCGAGGGTCGCGGGTTCGAATCCTCTTAGCACCAAACATGCTCGTCCTTTAAGTCGTTGGGGCGTTATTATGTGACCGTCAATCCCACTATTCGTTGGTAAAAGAGTAGCTCAAGAGTTGGCGGTCGTTGGTGATGACTAGCTGCCTTCTCTCTCGTCTTAGATTGCTAAATTATGGACGGTTAACACAGATAGCCCTTGAGTTGCTTTGCACGAAATTCAAAACAAACAAAAGCTAACTTAGAACTTGCTTGTCATCCGTCACGTGAGTTTTTCATTTTTGGCACCCAAATAACTCATTAAAAAATAAATTTCTAAAGTAATATACATCAAAAGTTGTCACACCATTGCTTCAGACATAAATTTGGTTAATGCATTTAAAGCTGACTTTGCAAAAGCTAATGGGTTATCACTGCATGGGTCTTTCCAGGCTTTGGCTTTAAATGGATAGAGAAGATCCGTTGCGAATAAACGTATCATTAATCACTACCAATAGTAACAGCTATGCGATAGCCATTAAACTACAGCGCTGAGATACAAGACTCCTCAAAAACGTCTCCAGGTAGCGACACCTATCAGTCCGAAGTAGTTTAGAAGTAATTTCAGCAAAATATTTTACACAGAAATAACATATCCAAAGGATTCTTTGTTCTTTTATATACTGTTCTAGAGATGATAGTCCTCTGTTTGTAAATCGAGGGATTTATGGTTCACGTCCCATTGCTGTGAAGACTTGATCAGCACTTTGTGAGCTTTGGTGCGCTATGAAAAATAACAGTTAAATTCCATTGTTCTATAGATGATCATAATAACCAAAGAACTGACTCTAACGGGACGCGAACCACAATGCTTGATTTTATGGTCAAACCCTCTAACCAACGATCGGTCCATTTTGTCTTGCTATTACCTACTCATTATAAATATTATTAACCGAGTGCAGCTTAGCGGCTCATAGAATGACCCCGAGTTTGTTTGTTTTTTCCCCAAGTACAAACTTTTAGTTCATAATTTTATTTCTTGACCGATTTAAGATTTAATTACAGTCGTGGCTATTGAGGATTTATTCTTGTTTATTAGAAGTTACAACTTTTACAATGACGAAGATTATTTTTCAGAACAGATACGACGTCATCATTCTCAATTTTGTTTATTTAAGAATGACCGAAACGTTGTACCTGTTATAAAAAAATAATTTTATTTACTGTAGTAAGTACTGTACGCTAGTACAGCAGTATGTTTCCGGATTAACAACTCTGAAATCAGGGGTTCAATTCCCCTTGGTGGGCTGAATAGATAGCCCAATGTAGCTTTTCTATAAGAAAATACGCATAACCTTTCAGTTTTAATAGAATAGCATTTTATATAATAACGGTCGGGCGAATTACATTAACTGATATAAATGGGTTTCCTCGTTGATGTTTTATATTAATGCGAGAAAATCTCAACCGTTTCGAGGTTTGCTACACATTTTGCAAAAAGGTTTTGTTTTTAGACTGAGGATATTTAACATTCAAATCATAGTGAATTATGTCTCAGAAAAACTATCAATTTAAAGTTCGCTTTTTAAAAAGTGTAGACATTTAAAACCATCAGTAAAATCATAAGAAAATCATTTGTAATGTCGCGTGATAAGGCTAGTGGACATTGAGACGTGTTTTAATCCATATTTAAGGCAGTTATTTTTTACTTTTATTTTCATTTTCTTAGGTTTATTCCTTATGTTTTCTGAACTCTTTCTTCCTAATGCCAAAATTATGAAAAACAAAATGGCAAAAAGTTCGACACTTAAATACAGCTGTCAAGTACACAGGAACAAACTTTTATTACGTATAAAAAAACTATAATTTTGTAGAAAATTAGCAATCAGAATTCGCAGACGAAAGAAAACAAGAATAAGGTTATTTTAAACATGACTCTATTACAGGTACTTGACAGAAATGGGAGTCAAAGCGAACTAGTCATGTGGAAACCTAACTTTCAAATTTTCTGTAGTACGCTGGTGATTTTGCCAAAAAACAAGCACTTGAAAAACTACTTGTTTACACGTTCTGTAATTGGATGTTCAGAGTTGCTTATTGAAACCGTTTTCACAAGCGTTTAGTACTTTGTAGTCAGATTCGACAATGGCAATTGTCCGTTAAGAAACTGATGTTACAGAACTTATCTAGAATGATTACTAACTCAGAATATGAAGATATCTGTGGGTCATCACCAAACAGCATTACTTGGTGACATTGCATGGGTTGGTGAAGCCAGAACGCTTGGCTGAACAGAGAACGAGTTTGTGTTCAGTTGCAACCACAAGGTTCGCTGTTTACACTACCTCTACAAAGACCACCGACGTTTGCTCAGAAAGGAAGTTTATTCCTCTCCGAATAAACCATTTTGTAAAACATTGCTTTCAAATGATGGGCTAAATCTTTGGGATAATGGAAAGTTTTATGAATTGCCAGAACCAAGAAGTAGGTTTACCTTCTATCACAGATTATTTAGACATTATTTTAAAATTAAGGGTATCTACAGAAGATTGGGAGTGCGAATCCCCCAAAAAGTGATGGTCAGTCTCACTATTCGTTGGTAAAAGAGTAGCTCCAGAGTTGGCGGTGGGTGGTAATGACAAGCTGCCTTCCCTCTAATACTACATTGCTAAATTAGGCACAGCTAGCGCAGATAGCCCTCGTGTAGGCTTGCGCGAAATGAAAAAAAAACAAAATCTACAGGAGGACGGAGGTTCTATGACAAGAGAGGTTCGCCCTCTCTCGCAATAAACATTTTTATAGAACAACGCTTTTAATATAATAATGAAATAATTAAACAATAAATAATTATAAACAAGGCCAAGCCCTAAAAAGTCTATATGTGTCGGTGTTCTACTTCTGAGGATGTTAGCATAGAACACAGAAGCAATTAGTCTTTCTTTTAGGGCTGAGTCGTGTTTATAATTATTTATTATGCAATTATCTTAACGTTGAATTTCTTTCTCTTCTCTACATATGCGCAAGTGCCATATTGATTTTATTCAACACCTTTACTTTGGTAATGTCTGAGTGCGCTTCTGATATTTTTGTAAAGTTTTTCATTTTGACCTGATATTTTCATAACCATTAGTGCAACATTATTGATTGCAAAAATTCTACTCGGGTTGTGTTCATTATTTCATCTGAATCGGATTAATCTTTTAAACGCCACAAATAAATCAAGCATGCCTGAGGTCCAGCATGGCCAGGTAGTTAAGTTACTCGACTCGCAATCTGAGGGTCGCGGTTACGAATCCCCATCACACCAAACATGCTCGTCATTCCTGCCATCGAGGCGTTATAATGTTTCGATCAATCCCACTAGTCGTTGGTAAAAGAGTAGCCCAAGCGTTAGCGGTAGGTGGTGATGAGTAGCTGCCTTCCCTCTAGTCTTGCAATGCAAAATTAGGGATGGCTAGCGCAGATAGCCCTCGTATAGCTTTGCGCGAAATTCAAAAGAAACAAACAAACAAACAAGTACGTCTGTGGAGTAAGGAGAGACAGAATGTGCTATTTGTTGAAGAACACTATCAAACTTAACGAATTGTCTCGAGCTCATTTTTTTTATTATTATTATTATTCGAGACACCAATGGGAGAAGCAAAAGGTCCTTGGAACTTAAGCAGACATTGTTTTTATACGCGCGTATTGGACGCTTTGTTTTTACATTTCTCCACAATTTATTTCCATACCTTTAGTTACAACCTTAATTTTTCCTTGTTCGGTCGGGAGGTAGGAATATTATCAACTGGCATATGCAATTCGTCGGTGGTCTTGCGTATGGCGCGAAGAATAACTAGTGTGCGTATGCGTGAGTTATCATGCGGCTTTATAAAATACGATCCGCATAGAACAGAAGCGAACAACAGCGGCATGTGGCACAGAACCGAGGGATATTTTACGATCGGAATTCTCTCAGCTAATTCGTATGGAAGGTTGAAGTATTATTTTGCGAAAAGGTTACGTCTTGCAAGCAAGAGCTCACGTGATAGTATAACTTTAGATTTATTAGCATTTTAGGTTGAACTGAAAACGTGTTTCTGCTCCAACAGAAGGCAGTGACGGAATTCAATGGCACGATACATTATGCGCGTGATAGCGTGCGAAGGCTTAGGTTAGGTAGTTAAGTTACTGTCCAGGAGAACATCATTATAGGTGGCACTAGCCGAACGACAAATAAAACATTATATGTATATTTATTAAGAGAGATGGGAAACCAACATTATGACTATCACTTTTCAAATTTGGCTTCTTGTATGGTACGTGAATAAAGTAAATATTTAGATAAAAAACTATTATTAGTTATACCAAGCACGTGGCTTATCACAGATTTAAAAAAGTAGAAACTATTAGATTTAAGACGCTTCAGTTAGTTTGTTTTCTTACTTTTGGCAAAACATATCAGATAAAGTATTTTATTTCCTGTACACACTTTGGAATGTAAAATCTTGTTTAGGCTGCTTAATATTTAGTAGACATTGCCACACCTTATAAAGCTTATGTCTACATATAACCGCAAACTTACTGCTAGTCAGACGATTACGAATGGTATGTTACGTACGCTTATTACGTAAAATGACAAAAGTATGAATCTGTTTTTTTTTATATAATTAGCACCCCAAGAGGGCAGCATGTAAGTCTTCGGATTCACAACGCTAAAATCAGGGACTCTTAATTCCTCTCGGTGGACACAGCAGATAGCCCTATGTAGTTTTGCTATAAGAAAACGCACACGCACATTTTATAATTAGCAACGCAGTTTGTTAAATACGTTTGATACAGTAGGAAGTGTAAAAGAAACAGCTGCACAAGACGAATAATATTGTTTTTAGTACAGCGAAACCTTCCTTGTATAGCTACGTCAGTATTGCTTCCTAAGTGACCACAATGGAAAACAAAACACATTGAATATACGTTACAGTTATCACTAGAAATTACAAAATATTAAACATGTGGCAACTAGAAAGTCGGGTGGTTAATAAATCTAGTATAATAAAATGATAATTTCAATAGGGATGTTGTACACATATGGACACCATTTTCACAATTTCACTTTAAAGACCGCATCCAGAAGATTGTTGTTGTTACATACTGCAAATAACTTTTAGAATCGATACAGTGAACCCTGTCTTCAAGTGAAAAGCGAAAGAAGCATATATTTTTTTTTAAGTTTACATATTGTACACACTAGAGTTAATCATCAAGTTATATGAAACGTTTTAGGTTATTTTGAAACACTGGTCCATATCCTTTGTAAAGCATATTTCATTCGCCCTCTCTATTTAAGCTAGTAATAAACTTACATAGAAACATAAATCGTCATCATATTCGTTCATATATATATAAAAAAAACAACACATTAACGATGCTAAACATGTGTTTGCCCTTTCTTTAAGGCTGTGTACTTCAACCTGTGATTGAGTTTTGTTTGAGGGCGTCGAAAAGAAAATTATACATTCTTTAACAATTCAAAGTCATTATATCATTAGGCAAAGCACGACTCCCAGACAGGGCCACAGTGTAGTTCAGGCAGTATTTAGCCATTTCAGTAAAAATATGGGAAAACAATAGATAGTTGATGCTATCACGTCGCTTTAATGGCCTATTAGGTTTGGTTCTTTTCACTCTTTATACACATTCATAAATAACAAAGCACCTCTCCAACGGTGGATGGTATTCACGCTCGTGGTCAGTTTCAGTTTTGTTTTTGTTTTATCCGTTGTTTTTCTTTCTTTGTTTATTACATTTTCCATGTTTCCACAACCAGAACACAAAATAATCAAATATCTTGTCAAGTAACAGGAATTAGTGCCCTAGTGGTTCATGAACCGGTAGATCCAATATTTCAACATAATAACAGTTGAAATAAACTCCTTCATTGTTTACAGGTAACGTGCTAGTTATTGAATGTAACGAGACAGTGTAAGAGACTAGAAGTAAGGTTACGAATATTGGTACTTCAATTTCGAGCAAAAATAAACATAAGGCGTTATCTTAAACTCATTTAAGGTTAAATAAGCCAAACCTTCATTCTTAAGGCTTCCGTTACCTGGTAAGATAAGTTATAAACAGTGTACAAACCCTCAAGCTGGCCCGGCGTAGCCAGGTGGTTAAGGCACTCGAATCGTAATCTGAGGGTCGCGAGTTCGAATCCCCGTCACACCAACAAGGCTCGCCCTTTCAGTCGTGAGGGCGTTATAATGTGACAGTTAATCCCACTATTCGTTATAAAGAGTAGCCCAAAAGCTTATGGTGGGTAGTGATGCCTAGCTGCCTTCCTCTAGTCTTACACTCCAAAATTAGGGACGGAAAGCACAGATAGTCCGCGTGTAGCTTTTCGCGAAATTCAAAAAACAGACAAATCAAAGTAACTATTACAATTTTCAATATAAACTTTATATCTAGTGTTAACTATTAACTAAAAATAATAAATGTTGTTTTTTTATTGGAATAGGAATAGAAGCAAACAAAACCGCAGGAAGATACGATATTTGGAGATATTTAGCAACTTTAAGATAGTGGAAAGATATCACAAAAGTACAAGTATTTAGTAGGCTTACTAGTTGAAGTATGTGTTATTTAGGTATTCACTAGTTTTTTAGATAACTTGATATATTATTTACGGATATTTTTAGGCTTACAAGATAGTACGAAGTTGCGTAACTAAAGATATTTAAAACGTTCACGAGGGAGCAGAGTGGAAACATTATTTACGTTTATTTGATATAGGTTCACGAGAGAGCGGAAGTGAGTGTTGTCTAAGGGTATTTAGTATAGATTTATGCGAGAGCAGGGAAGATACATAATTCACGGGTATTTAGTACATACTCACAAGCAAGCTCAGTTAATACGTTATCTACGGGTATTTAACATATGTTCACGAAAGGCAGACAGACACGTTCTTTTGTGGTATTTAATATTATCGCTTTTCGATATGTTAAAAGTAAATAAAAAAATTGATAATTAAACAGCCTGCAAGTTATCTTGTTTTGCTGGCTTTTTTACGATTCCTGTTTTATAAGTTCTTAAATTCCCAGTTTTTAGTAATCTTCTTTTGCTGACTCTTTTTTACAATTCCTGTTTTATAGGGTTTTTAAATTCCAAGTTTTTAATTGTCTTGTTTTGCTGGCTTTTTTTATGATTCCTGTTTTGTAGGTTCTTAAATTCCTAGTTTTTAGTTATCTTGTTTTGCTGTTTTTTTTACGATTCCTGTTTTATAGGTTCTTGAATTCCCAGTTTTTAGTTGTCTTGTTTTGCTTTTGCTGGCTCTTTTATGCTTAACTTGGGGCAAAGGATAATTTGATATGAAAGGTAACTTTGTAGATTGTAATGTAGTACATCACAGCTAATAGCTAACTGATACGGTTCATGATGATTTATTGTAACTAATGACTATTTGATCGCATTAGTTCAAGATGTAAAATGTTAAGATGGAGCTGCAAGTTGTTACAGAGATTTATTTAAGAATTAGTGAGAATTTATAGTTTCTGTGTAATTAACTTATCCTTCTATATACATGAACAGAATGCATAGCAATGAGCAAATATATGCCCAGGCTAAGACACAACCTCTTTGAGAGATAGTAAAATTTTACCAGTATAAAAGCAGCCTTTTCAATGTATTTAAGAAAAAAATTCTACGAATGTGTCTAGTAAAACTAAATATTATGTATATTGATATTTTTTTCACTTCATATATAATATAGGGAGGTTGGCTCCTGAAAAACAATGATCGTATAGTGTACAAAGCATTGAGTATTTACATGTTTTAGTCATGCAATTGTTCATCTTTGACTGACTGGTAATTTTTGTTTCAGATTATACTTAAGCTGTTACGACGAGCATCAATGCTTATAACAAAATTAACTTCAAGGGGGAAAAGAAAATATCGTTTATAATAGAATTGCTCCCCAGTGTCACAGGGGAATGCCTGCAAACTTACACTGCTAGAAACTGGGTTTATATACCCGTGGGGAAAGAACACAAATAGCCCATTGTATAGCTTTGTGCTTAATTACAAAACAAAATACGATAAAACTGTGATGTTGCTTTAACCTCTGTAAAATATAAAAGAAATAAATCGACTTCTTAATGCCTGTGTGATCTTCGCGTAACTTATTTAGTGTTCTACATACAAATTGGATCCAATAAACCGATTTGTCTTTGTTAGACTGGCACTAGAAGAATAATTCCAAACGATTCGTTTTGAGCAGATTTTGTAACCCGTGTAAGAGAACCATGCGTGCCTTTTTATGTATGTACAGCCTGACAAGTCAATACAAAGGTTTTGAAGTATTGTTTGAACTGGATCTTTACTGTATAAGGTGCTTTTTGCCAAAACATTCTATTAGGGGTTCGAACAATTCATGGCAATCCCTATTATTAATCACTATCACGGTTCGTTATATATATACGTATTTAAGTCAGTATCTTTTGTTATGTATGTTTTTACACACATAAGTGAGCTGTAGATATTTTTTTCCGTATCCTCCACAAGTTAAACATCTGGAATAAGGGACGAAAATCTAGTTAACGTGTTATTTTGAGAAAAATTAGGCATATTTGTTTTCAAGAAATTCGCATGATTTCGGAGTTTAAGTATATGATATGTGTATATATCATAGGAGTGTCTTGTATATATATATATATATATATATATAGAAAGTGTACAAGGCTCGGCATGGGCAAGTGGTTAAGTAACTCGATTCGAAATCTGAGGGTCGCGGGTTCGAATCCCTGTCTCACCAAAAGCTCACCCTTTCAGCCGTGAGGCCCTTATAATGTGACGGTCAATCCTCCTATTCGTTGGTAAAAGAGTAGCCCACGAGTTGGCGGTGGGTGGTGATGACTAGCTGCCTTCCCTCTAGTGTTACACTGCTAAATTAGGGACGATTAGGGAGGATAGCCTTCGGGTAGCTTTGTGCGAAATTCCAAAACAAACAAACTAAACGTGTTTATTTGAACGTGAGTAAAAGGTTTTGTTTTTTTATTTTGTGCAAAGCTACTCGTGGGTTATCTGTGCTAGCCATCCCTAATTTAGCAGTGTAAGACTAGAGGGAAAGCAGCTAATCATCATCACCCACCGCCAACTCTTGGGCTACTCTTTAACCAACGAATAGTGGGATTGACTGTTACACTATAACGCTCTCACGGTTGAAAGAGCGAGCATGTTTGGTGTGACGGGGATTCGAACCCGCGACCCGCAGGTTACGAGACGAGTGCCTTAATCACCTGGCCATGCTGGGTCCACGTGAGTATGAGGAAGAATCGAAAACACAGAGAACATTCAGTTCTGCACTAATCTTATTTTATTAATTACAGGAATTTAACATGCTATACTTTTATGTTCATGTGTCACACTCGGAAGTGAAACATATTTTGAAGTTGAGACATATTAGCGAAAGCATACATGACGCCTAACGTAAATTCGTTAGGCTTAGGCGTCACGTGTTTTTAAAGACGGTTAATTCCCACTGCAGTCGTAAGAGTGACATTCAAATTCCACTAATTCGGTTAGAAATGAGTAGAGCAAGAGCTAGCTAGGGGTGTTGTTGGCCAGCTGGCTTCCTTTTAGTCTATCAGATCAATATTAAAGAGGGCTAGCTAGAATATCTGAAAAAAAAAAGTTCGACAAACTTCAAGAAGATAATAACCTTCCAGAACGTTCTTTTAAGTGAAAAACGTTTAATTAAAGTTAGCTGAGTGAAAGTTTCATAACTGGAATGTCGTGAAAAAGTTTAGAATGTCAAAATATGTTCTTTATATCGGAGCTAAACCAATTAGTAGCTTTAAGGATTAAGGAAAGAAAACTGATAAAACATTACAAAAGCTGAAATGGAAAAACATTAGAATGCTATACGATGGCTGGAAGTTTTGGAGAACGACTTATTTTAAATCAGAAATGAGAGGTTCGATTCGCCTCGTTTGACACAGCACGCAGCTCGATGTAGTTTTGCTACATCAAAACGCACACGATTTTCTTTTGTTTTTCGAAATAGAAAAAAAATAAAACAAAAATAAAACGTGTATCCACACAATTTGCTGACAATGATACATATGTTTGTTATTATCGATTACTAACTAATACACACACAGGTCAGAACTAATGAGCGTTATTGTTTGTTTTGAGCGCAAAGATACCCAGTGAAGTATCTACGCTTTGTTCATCATGGATAATCGAGTATTCCAGGGACTAGCAGGGGTGGTGTTGACCAGTTGCCTTTACTTTGGTCTATAACTTCAAAATCGTGGACGGCTAGCTCAGACAGCCCTCGAATAGTTTTGCGCGAAATTCAGGAATGATAAAATGAAACTGAAAGTAACACAGCGAACAGTGCTTGTAGAGAACGTTATTACAGCATCAAATGAGGACCTCTCTTCTTACCAAATTACAATTACAGAAATTATAGTAAAAACACAGCAATGTTAACCTTATAACTCGTATTAATTAATAGGCAGAAATGTAAATATTAGTTTATAAATGTGATAGCCGTCTGTCCAAAGAGTAATGAAAATATTACAATCAATATGCTTTTGCCGCAAGAGGAAATCTAAGCCTGTCAGAAACAAGGCGGCCCGGTATGGCCAGGGGGTTAACGCACTTGACTCGTAATTTGAGGCTTCAGGGTTCGAAACCCTGTCACACAAAACATGTTCGCCCTTTCAGCCGTGGGGTCGTTGTAATGTTACGATCAATTCCATTATTCATTGGTAAGCCCAAGAGTTGGCGGTGGGTGGTGATGACTAGTTGCCTTCCCTCTAAATTATGGACTACTACCGCAGACAGTTCTCGAGTAGCTTTGCGCGAAATTTGAACCAAACCAAAAAGAAAGAGACAACGATTTTTAATGTTTTTTTTTGCTTTTTAATTTTAATTGTCTGTTTATATTTTCCTGCCAGAGAAATTCTAAACTTGGAAGAGAGAATGGACGTCTTTTTTTTAAGGGCAAAAGTGTGGTGGCACAAAGAATGAGGCTACAACGTTCTTTATCAGTTTACTAATAGCTAATGGGGAGTAGAAAATGATTTTCTTGCAATAAAACGACTTCGCAAATTATACATAAGCTGCGTTATGACCATACTCTCATTTCGAAAATGTGATTTACACCTAACGTTACATTCTTTTATTACTAAAACATTATACTAAAACTTGGTTAAAAATAGCCGATAAAAATTCGACATAGACATAATTCTTTTTCGTTTTATCTGTTGGAATTCGATACTTTATCGATGTCGTATCGATAGTTGGTTAATAAAATTCGTTAGTGTCGTATGAATTTTGTATTGAAGTTGATTTGTTTTGAATTTCGCGCTAAACTGCGCTAGCCGTCCTTAATTTAGTAGTGTAAGACTAGAGAGAAGGCAGTTAGTTACTCATCACCAACCACCGCCAACTCTTGAACTACCCTTTACCAACGTTCTCACGGATTAAAGGGCGAGCATCTGTCGTAGGATGGGAATTCGAATTTGCAACCCTCAGATTACGAGTCAAACGCCCTAACCACCTATCCATGCCAGGTCTTGTATTGAAGCATCGAAACGTTGTATGTATATACCTATATATATAAATATTTAGAATTGCGATTAGGGAACTTCGACAAAATATCACAAGTCAATATATGGCGCTCAACGCGTAATCAACTGACAACCTGGGGATAATCCCCGAGAAGATTCTTGTGCATGACAGTAGAATGAACGTGGTAATTAGGCAGTTAGGGTTGTTTAAGCGTGACCTATTAGTTTATTGTGAAAGAGGTACCAAGCAGTTTTGGAATATGCATAATTTTCAAATGTCAGAAGGGAAACTGACATCCAAAACAGGCTTGACCGAAGTGCTTAAATTAGGTGCGTAGGCTGACTTTGTTCTGAAAGGTGGTGGAAAATGCGATAACTAGGTAATTTAAAGGATAATAAAAATGCCTTACGAGCAGCGGGCAGGGGATTAACCATTAAATTTAGATGATAAAGTCATCAGCTAAAGTATTAGGAATTACAGTATAACTCGTTTATGAACTATATATATTTAACACAGCGGAAGGTGGTAAATTTGTTTTTACTAAAAATTCTGGTGATAAAATAAAAAATGCGAGTGATGACGAAATTAAGAAAAGTACATTTCAACAGCTTTACTGAATACCACTATGACCTTTAAGTTCGAATTCACTACTTCAGTATCACACGAGTGTCTTACAACTTTAAAATTTGGTTCTTATTATCGCATAGTTTACTTTGAATGCTCAAAATAATTCCCTAAAAAAGCTCAAATTATGTATGCCATAACATAATGTTACATAACAAAATATTATTAGAAGCACGGTCAGTATTGTATTACATCTGTTTTAATGTATGGTGTGGAAATCATAGAAGATACGGTCAGCCGAATGTTACATTTGTTTCAATGTGTAGTACGGAAAAAAACAATAAACGTGGTCAAGTTTTATGCTACGTTTGTTTTTTAACTCTTATTAATTTTTTTTCTATAAAAAGCACCGGTTTTACAGGGTGTTTGGAAAGTCAGTCTGCAGTTTTGTAATCAGCATTAATTCAGTCTATTTCAAGCCAGCAACTGAAAGCGCCGTTTAGAAACAAGATAAGAAGAATCCAGGCCTGTATTTATGCCAACGGGGGTCACTTTCAACATTGTTTATAATTGTCATTCATATTTACCTCCTGTGTTCCATATTGAAACATGTCTGTTAATAAATATGTAAGTGCACAATGAATTTCCGAACACCATGAATTTACCTTTCCGTATTTTCCATCACTGATATTTGTGTTTAGTTTTTAAACTACTGGTTATTTAATCATTGTTTCGAAAAGTTGGTGTCACGAAGCTTTCTTCCGGAAGAGGGGGGGCATCAATAAATGGACAGAAAATAAAGATGCTTAATTAATTTTAACACTAAATAAACAATAAACAGATATAAATTATGCTGAATTAATTGAATGATACAGTATGTCGAAAGGAGATATTACTGCTTTTGTTATAGCACTGTTCTTCAATTACCATGTTAAAGTTATAGGTTGGAGACCTCAAAATTTTTATTAACATCAAAGGAGGCACAGACAAAAGGAATTTGGAAACCACTGATTCAGAGTACCATAATGACAAGGATGACCATCATCTGACAAAGGTAACTAATGTTTCTTTTTATATATTCTTGTTTTTTCTCATTTTTTTTCATTATTTATGATTACGCATTGTAGGAATTGTCCCCAACCTATTTTATAATAGCTAATTTTGAATAGACACGAACTCACTTCTTCTGTGGTATTTCCTCTTATCTCCTTCCATGAAAAGTACAATGGAGCGGTAATATATCCTCTTTTCGAACACAATGAAGCCTTTATGAACAATCAACTAATGCTGGTTGTGGCAAATAAAAGTAGACCGAAACTGTATGGAGAGTCATGAAATACCATTGTCACTGGACGACTGGACTTAACCCAAGTACGTGTACTTTAACTTGCTAAATAAAGCACAGTCATACACTCATATATAAATGTTTGTATTAATATACATGTATGTCAATACAGTATCTGTATACATAAACGCATTTTATTATATTTTTGTCGTTATTTGGGAAAGTCTGTCGTAGTTCTTCGGCCATCCTACAGACGAAAGTAACCCCAAAGGTTTCCAGTTGGGCGAAACCGGTTGCATGTACTGTGCTTAAATTATTAGCAAAAAATACAAACTTTGTTATTGTAAGTTTGTTCCGATGGCAAAAAGAGAAACGTTTATGAACCTCTTAAATAAATCATATTTGGCACTTACAACCCGAATAGTACCATATGTGACACAGTTTAAAACTACCCGGTTAGAGACCCAAAGTTCGGACGTAGCCATCCTTAATTTAGAACTGCTGACCAGAAAGAAGGCAACCGTCCGGCAGCGTACACTGCCTACACATCTACTCTTAGCCTAATAGTGGTATTGACTGCCACAGTTATAAAACCTTAATGGATGAAAGCTTCGAAACTTGGATTTTTCCCAACCGCATCTTGGCACATTGACCACTAAGTCCAACCCTACTCACAGCATAGCAAGAATTATAAATATTATTATATTCTGATATGTGGGCTGAAAAACACCAATTTAATTCTCGTGTGTGGATTTTGTTTCAGTGACTTTTTGGTGTTATATTACGTGAAACGGCACTAAAGCTGGTTGAAAAATAATAAATGCATTTTGAGGTGACTTTTGCATTAGCACTTAAACGTATAGAGCGAACTATAACGAAACCCCCTACCTCCCTTAATACAAATACAAAATACTAATTGCGTTGTATTTTCTGATATTTATATAAAGATTTCTTACGCCACATCTTCACTGGTTAAGATAATAGACTGTTTGGATAGTTGTAAGTTTAATTTTGTTTGTTTTTTTTGGAAATTCGCACAAAGCTACTCGAGGGCTATCTGTGCTAGCCGTCCCTAATTTTGCAGTGTAAGACCCTCGGATTACGAGTGCACGCCTTAACGCGCTCGGCCATGCCAGGCCTAGTAAGTTTAAACTAATTCAAGAATTACGGAAGTAGGCTTAGAGTTTAACCACGTGGGTTTCTTGTTCGTGTTACATGTATTTCAATTTTATTTTATGTATATTTAATATATAACTTTCATTGTACATACATGTATTTAATATGTAAACTTAACGTAAATAAAACGTAATATCACTTTAATTTTTACACAGATATCAGTTATACTGAACACATTTAAGCACTTTCTTTTTGATAAATCTTGCATGTTTCTTTTCGTTTGTGATTTGTTTATTATTACATCATTAATCACAAAGCTCCCCAATGGATTTTCTGTGGCAAATCCGTTGTAAGTATCGAAACATTTTAGCATTATGGGTCCTCAGACTTAACAGTTGAGCCCCTTTTATTTTTATGTGGGGAGGGGGCAATCACTAATACACTACAACGAAATGAACGTACTGTATCTTACACATGTCTACAGTAAAAGAAATATGGAGTGTTATACGTTAAACAGCAGAAATATAGGATAATCTGGCAAGCACAGACGTCATTGGTTTGAGTCCTGGTAGGACAGCGGTAAGTATATAGATTTGCAACGCTAAAATCAGAGGTTTGATTCTTTTCGTTGGAAAACACAGCAAATAGTTCGATTTGCTGTAAAACATACACTTTTAAATAATTTTACTCTTGTTATGCTTCAAATGGATTGACTAACATTTTGTACAGTACCATTGTTTACATAAAAATGTGTTTATCTAAGGTATGAAAACATACAAAAATACACGTTTTAATTCAAAAATGTTTATCTGATTTTTCATAAACATTATTGTATAGATAAGGCCTGTCCATTGTTCTCATTTATCTGACCAAATGGTTAAGGCACTGAACTCGTAATCGAAGGGTCGCGGGCTCAAATCCTCGTCACACCAAACATATTTGCCCTTTCAGCTGTGGGGGCTTTATAATGTAACAATCAATCCCACTATTCTTTGGCGGTGGATGGTGATGTCTAGCTGCCTTCTTCCCTCTACTCTTACACTGTAAAATTATGGACGGCTAGCGCAGACAGCCCTGATGTAGCTTTGCGCGAAATTCAAACCAAACCTAATTATCTACACAAGTTAGTATAACAAGAACATATACAAACTGATAATTGTGTTTTATAGATGTGACCCACTAGTGTTATTCTGCAGTTCAAACAAAAACAACAAAAGAACTCTAAACCCGTAATCAGTGTAGAGAAATGTTAAACATGTGATTAGCAGTATCAGAACCAATCTTTTAGATAACTTGGTAACGATTTGATGTTTATTTTCGGTGCGTAATATTATGACAAAATTATGGCAAAAATAATACGATTTATCAACATCGTGCTTCCTAATACTGGTTGACTTTATATAATTAAGTTTTATGTGGTTGCTGCCATGTGCCAGAGATAGAAATTAGAACGGTTTAACTTGAAGTCTGTGTCCAGTCATGATCGGACCCACCCCTCGTCTGACTTTCAGTGGGAGTGTAAAACCAGTAGTCCGAACCCCAGTCGTTTAACCTCGCTAGCAGGTCTCACGACGCCAAATTTATGAAGGCGGAGAGAATGGAAACATAGATATTACTGTTATATAGATTTATGATATACACTTATATATCATTTTTCTTTAGCTTAAGACAAGCATTTCATTATCTTTTAGATACGTTGAGTAAATCAGCCTATTGATACAGCATCCTGGATATAAAGGTAACAAATCCCTTTTATTGTTAGACTGCACACACACACACAAGCAGATTAAATTTTACCAGGTAGGCTTATTTTAACGAACCGCGAGACATATGTAATAAGCAAAGAAAACTCTTATTTTAGTGACAAAGAAATCCTAAGTAAATTCAAATCGTATCCACGCTCCCTCGAAGGTGAGCATCAATCGATACATCATATTTTACACTCCACTGAAATTGACAGACAAAGTAACATGTCTCTTTGTCCCAGCGTACCAAGCACAAAAGAATTATTTGTGTGTTTAAAGTAGGCTAAATGACACTATGCAATCTTTTTTTTTTCACTTATTTCCTGTTCCTGGGCAGAATGTGTTGTTTCCCAATTGCTTATGCCTAAAGTAAACGGAAAAGACCTGTTTTTCTCTTCAAACTTTGCTTTTGCCACCTAGAAGCGTATAACTAAAACATGATGCGAAACTATTTATCAGGGCTGATTTTACATTACAATAGTAGTTTTCGAAAAGCTACTCACTTCTAAACATTGTTGTTCATTTTTGTTTAACTCTAGTATAAATACATGTAAATCTTGATTCATATGTTGTTTTATTCAGACCTTATGTAAATAAAAATGTGAAAATGTGCCCGTTTTTACATAGAAAATAGGTTAATTTATAAATGTCATCATCCAGGTCACAAAAGCAAAGTTTAAAGGGAATAATGGTTATTTTCTGTACTTTTACAACAGAAGTAATAAAGAAATAATACATACGATCCAGGAACAAAATTTGTGTTATATAAATGCAATGCAGTTTGGGCTTTAATATATGATAAGTTATTTGTTGGTTTTATAAAAACGGCAGTAATTCTGTAGCGATAAATGCATTTGGTAAATTTGGACAAAGGTAATTTGTTGGATTAACTGATGTTGTAACAAAATTATAGTAAAGTAATAGTTCGAAAGCTTCTGATGACAGCTAAGATACGGGTGACACGAGCTCAAGTGAAAATAAATAGTACATGTATAAAATATAATTATATATCTAAATCGTTGTCTCTAGGCCTGCCATGGCCTAGCGCGTTAAGGCACTTGACTCGTAATCCGAGGGTCGAGGGTTCGCGCCCGAGTCGTGCCAAACATGCTCGCCCTCCCAGCCGTGGGGGCGTTATAAGGTGACGGTCAATCCCGCTATTCGTAAAAGAGTAGCCCAAAAGTTGGCGGTGGGTGGTGATGAGTAGCTGCATTCCTTCTAGTCTTACACTGATAAATTAGGGACGGCTAGCAAAGATAGCCCTCGAATAGCTTTGTGCGAAATTCCAAAACAAACTTGGCCTGCACACAACTTACAAACAATTTATTGCAATGTGAGGTTGGTTTTAATACATTCAGTCTTGGTTTGGTTTTTGAATTTCGCGCAAAACTACACGATGGCTATCTGCGCTAGCCATCCCTAATTTAGCATTGTAAGACTAAAGTGAAGGCAGCTAGTCATCACCACCCACCGCCAACTCTGAGCTACTCTTTTATCAACGGATAATGGGATTGACCGTATCATTATAACGCTCCCACGGCTGAAAGGGCAAGCATGTTTGGTGCGATGAAGATTCGAACTCCTTAACCTACCTGGCCATGTCGGGACCTCATTCAGTCACTAATCATAATATTAATACGTTTGATTTCAATACCGGCTATGAAGACTAATATGAAACTCGTTTTTATAATTTTATCATCTTGATTTTAACTGTTAATTTATAAAGAAGAGACATCCATGGTTCAGCTGTAAAGTTCTGATTAAAGATATTCGTATTTTTTTATTTAATTTCATGTGAACTCTTTTTTTAATGTTTTGTTCTTCCTTTTTCATGGCCTGGCATGGTCTGGTAGTTACGTCACTCGAATCAAAATCTTAAGATTCGTACTTTCAGTCGTGATGACGTTAGAATGTGATGATTAATCCCACTATTCAGAGCTGGCTGTGAATGGTATTGACTAGCCATCTTCCTTCTAGTGTAAGCCCCGCATGGCCAAGTGCGTTAAGGCACTCGACTCGTAATCTGAGGTTCGCGGGTTCGAATCCCCGTCGCACCAGACACACTCGCTCTTTCAGCCGTAAAGGCTTTATAAAGTTACGACCAATCCCGCTATTCGTTGGTAAAAGAGTAGCCCAAGAGTTGGCGGAGGGTGGTGATGACTAGCTGCCTTCCCTCTAGTCTTACACTGCTAAATTAGGGACGGCTAGCGCAGATAGCCTTCGAGTAGCTTTGTGCGAAATTCCAAAAAAAAACAATTCTTCTAGTCTACCACTGTCAATTTGGAGGCGACAAGTGTAGACAGCCCTCGTAGAGCTTCGCTAAAAGTTCACAAACAAACATTGTTTGTTTATTTTTTAACAAGATCCCTCCTTAAGTTAATAAAATTGTCCGATAATAATTGAGTGGACCCCATTAAGAATGTTTGAGGCTTAGTTGCGACAAAATACAATTTGTGTTCACACGAATGCATTTCTTATCGGTTGGTAATCATAAAAACCTAAATCGATAACGGGTTAAGATTAAGTCTTGAGCAACTCAAATACGAGATAATAATTATGAAATTAAGTTTAATGTATGACTTTTTAGATTAAGTTTAACGTATCGCATTAAGTGTTTAAAATTCTTTTGAAGTTCGCATGTTTCAAATTATTATTTTCTTAACGATGTCGAATTTATTATTGATACGTTTATGTTGTAACTTTATTGTAATGGCAGTTGTTGCATGAGTACAACACATTTAAGTAAAATATTGTGCCGCTTCTGAAAACTGTTTAACAAACTAGCTATCAGAGACAATAAGTGTAATGAATAGTGGTTGTACTGTATGAGACGTCAAAGAAACAAATCTAACAGCACATTGATTCCTCTGGACTCTATATTTTGGGATAATGAACCGCGTTTCGTGTCTTACATTTATTTCCGTTAGAGCTACATAACATGCTGACAGTTTTCGAATGCCGAGCGATAGGCCAGACTGCCGGAACAATTGGCGTGTATTTTAAATGCGTTACCAATATTGAACCTTTCATATCAAATTTCCAGAAAGTGGGAACTGTTTAATATTAACACTATAACAATGATATTGATATCCATAGCTCGCTGATCTAATGGATTGAGTTTAAGGCTATGAATCTTAAATCTGTTTATAATACTAGCCTCTAGCTTTGAAATTCGGGCATTTTCTGGGACTCTGATTAAAAGAGTCTAAGTTTTTTTAATAACAAATTGAGAAATAATAGCATCATTACGCAAACCTGTAATAACTAAGTACTCAATACGATGGACAACGTCTATTAATTGACAGGAGAAACGTTTTTACCGAATCAGCCCAATGAATCACCTGAGTAGAACAATTTGGGGAAATCATACGATGAGTATTACACGATTAAACAGACCTCAAGTATGAAAAATATTAAACTAAATTACGAGCTAAACTGGACTCAGTTAAGTGACGTCTAATTTCAGTTTCTCGTGAATGCTTTATTCTGCTTTCTATCTGTGGATTTGATTGGTTAGTATATTATGAAATTCTATAAACGTATGTATAAATATAACGAAATTGACGTAACTAGGCTTGCACGTGGCTAAAGCAATCGTAGTTAGGCCCTAGCACGTATTCTTCTCCTGGACAAAGCAATCATTTTTTTCAGAATTTTCTTTCAAAACTGTCACGTGCCACGCGATCTCTAAATATGAATATAAACAAAAGGTATGTGATAAACTGCGCCTGAACACCAATTTAGCACGAGTCTAGTCAGGTCAAGCTGCATTATATTACGAACAATCACTGCAGTTTTATCTTATAATAACGTCTTGAAAATTTAAGGTACTAAAGAAGGTATTTACAGTGTTAATTATTACAAGCTGATGGGCAAAATTTTCTTGTCCAAACTTTAAAAAATATTATTCAAAGGCCTAAATCTGTACTATTTAACTAAACTAGCTCTTTAGTCTGTGTGTTTATGATAACATAGTACTTTAAACCTCCACAGTAAATATCGGGGTCCATATAAAATACATTCATTGAGGCAAGAAACCTTAAGGTACGGGCACAGCCATTACTCATTTGTATTTGCTAACCAAAAGAAGGAAAACGTGCCAATAGCAACCACTATGGCTACTAAAATTCACTGGATTGACTATCATTATTACTATACAACCAAAGTTAAAAGTGCTGAAGGTATTCATATGACATGTTGAAAGCTGAAACTTTAGACCTTTTGATCCGAAGACCGGCACGCTAACCATTAGGACAATCACAAATAGGTTTTTAGACCATCTTGCTGGGTAATAATTCGTTTCCATACAGTTTACACTTAAAATATTTTCCACTTCAATTCAGTTGTATGTACAGGATGTTCATACCGCTTTCTTAAGTTATGTAACTAAGAGAAGATACACGCAACGCAGTCAATAAGTGTCAGAGTGATAAAAAACGTTTACACTTTGACACGAGTTCATGGAGCTGTCTCCACCCACTAAAATGAGTTATACATAGATATACGAAGCTGATATACTTAAAGAATGTATTAAATAAATAAGGTTGATTATCTGTAATCAAGTAAACCTAATTTCTTTAAACCAGTTTCGTTCAGTGGCATGTCTGTGGACTTACAAACAAAACTAGAAACCGGGTTTCGATACTCGTGGTGGGCACAGCACAGGCAACTTATTGTCCAGCTTTGTGCTTAATTACCAATAACCAAACAAAAGTTCCATTTAAAATTTGTAAAAATATTATACGGGAAGAAAAGTTACACGAAAAAAAAAAATTTTTTTTATGCAATGAAACGTATAAAAATTGTAAAACAAACAACTCGTTCACAGAAACAACTACAATAAAAGACAGTGAGACTCGAATTAGTTTGTCAGGTTGATGTGTAAAATGGCTTACAATATGTTGGAATTACGTACTTATCGGTACGTATTCATAACATGGCCAGGTGGGTTAAGGTGTTCGACTCGTAATCCGAGGGTTGCGATTTCGTATACCCGTCACACCAAACATGCTCTCCCTTTCAACCGTGGGAACGTTATAATGGAAAAATCAATCACATTATTCATTAGTAAAAGATTAGCCCAACAGTTGGCGATAAGTGGTAATGACTAGCTACCTTCCCTCTAGTCTTACACTGCTAAATTATAGGCGGCTAGCGCAGATAGCCTTCGTGTAGCTTCACGCGAAATTGGAAACAAACTAAATCTATAACTAGAACAAAAGAGAGACTTTTGTGGAAAAGTTGAGACAACTATACTGTCAACACAAAATCTCTCATTGTCCTATCTCACTCCAAAGCCATGAAAAATGCTTGTAAAAGTTTTTATTCTCCGTTTATTCTCCAGTGTTTCGGCAAAGCGTAACCCAAGAAAGGTGTGTGTGACAATGTCGCAGGCTTGCAGTTTTTTTCTTATCGGACATTCCAATCAAAACTTCTGGTGTAGATAAAGCTTTTACAACGAAAGCTAAACACCGTGAATGTACCTTTAACACGTAACTGAGCCACAAGTCTCTCAAATTGTTAATACACTCCTTAAGCTTTGAGTTTAAGTAGAAGAAACACAAAGAATGGACACGGGGGGGTAAGGAGACAAGATATCATATGAAATGTTCTCGTGTCTTAAAGTTGTTATTTCTTTTGTTAATTAGCTAACAATCACAGTGTCTGCCACTCCCAGTAAAAACAATGAAAGTCGAGCTTTGCCATTTTGAATCTAAGTACGTGGAGAAAAAAATAGTAATAAAGAACTCCCACAAAGTTATAATAAGCAGAGCATTTCGAGAACACCTGTCAGTGGAGACACGTAATTTCACAAAATTATGAAGTACACATCCGGGATGTTGTCAACAAGATATTCATATTCTGTTTCAGTTTTTAGTAATTATTCTCCCCCACACACATTTTTTTGGCCCAAGTTTGATGTACTTGTTTTCTTTTACTCTGAGTTTTCTATGTGGAGCAAAAACGAATACATTAATTTGAAAATAGTCGTTTCTATGTATTTCTATAGAAATAAAAAAAATCCTCCATAAAAATAAATGATCCCTCAAAGTCACTAATGTTTGAATTACTAGTCAGAGACCCGAATAAATTGATTGTTTGTTTTTGAATTTCGCGCAAAGCTACTCGAGGGCTATCTGCGCTAGCCGTCCCTAATTTAGCAGTGCAAGACTAGAGAGAAGGCAGCTAGTCGTCACCACTCACAGCCAACTCTTGGGCCACTCTTTTACCAACGACTAGCGGGATTGATCGTCACGTGATAACGTTCCCATGGCTGAAAGGGCGAGCACATTTGGTGTGACGGGTTTTCGAACTCGCGACCCTCGGATTACGAGTCGAGTGCCTTAATCCACCTGGCCACCCGAATAAATATTGGGGAACTTGTCTATGTATAATTGTCTTAATTTAAACGTGCTTTTCTGTAAAAATGATATGCCCATTACATGAAAGGGAAAAATGATTATTGAAGATCGCCTCTCTTGCTGTTGTAATAATTTATTAAAATTAAAACATGACCGTTCCTCCCTTGACACTGTCACATAAACTACTGTTACTTTTGTGTGCTGAAGACAGGAGTGATTGTTGCGTATAAATATACGTTTCGCATGCAGTTAAAGCTATAGTGAACCAGCGATTGTGAGTGGTATACTTAATATACAAATATAAAAGCAAAGCCTTTCCTTTTTGCTATGTTAGTGTAAAAAAAAAAAAAATCTGTCCGATTGTATTTTCGTTCAATTTTTACACTTAGGTGTACTTATGAGACTACAGTGTAATTATACGCGTTTCCTGAAGACGTATTATTGTTCTAAAGTAATACTTTTGGCAGCAAAACGTATATTTTACGTGTTGGTAAAATATTTTAATGATGAAAGAACTTCCAGAATTTTGAACTTTCTATAAAACAATTTCAGTTACACGATCCACATAACAGCAGTTTCTTTATACACAAAATTTCACAGGTTTCAGCACCGTTTGGCATAAGTTATTCTAAGTCTCAAAGGTTTGGGTGATTAGATCGATTTTAGTTGTTGAGCACAAGTATACATTTCGGGCTTTGACTCTGCCCGTCGCCTCTATCGAAACCCAATTTTAGGGTCCTAAGTCTGTGACTTAAATGAGCAGTTCACATTTCTACTTTTGGTCTTTTTAATCAATCACTGAGACGTTCTAAACATCAAAGAAAAGAAAAAGAAATCTCATTCAGAATAAGCAATCGCCAATTAGCAGTGGAACTAATCCACGCGGCTTGCCAGTTGTGTTGGCAGCAAGTTGCTGCGTATTGCATTGTCTCCATTGTCACTGATAAAAATCTACCATCGTTATTAACCTTCAGCAGTGTTAGCTCTCCTGCTCAGTGTTGATTATCTAACCCACGTTGAATACACGCCCACAGATTAGAATGATTATTGTTTATGTATGAACTGGCCTATCAAATTTAGCTGTGATTATTCTGTTGGTATCAGCGTAAAATGCTGCTTTTGTTTTCTTAGTACAAGACTACGCAATTGGTTGTTTGCAATTTGTCCACTGTAAAGACTCGAACATTATGTTTTTGTGTTATAAGACTGTAAACTTACTCTTGACCTTCTGAGAAAGCCATTTTTGAGGGAACTGTTTTTATCGCCAATCTTTCGAGGTAATAGAAAAGTTAACGCATTTACATCTGTTTCTCAAGCCCTTCACATAACTTAATATCATAAGATACTTGCGCTCGAGCCAACTCTTTATTTATTTGTATGGCTTAAACAGTTGAATATAAGGGTATACAATGGGCTGTCTCTACTTTACTTTAACCCCAGGTCTTGGTCAGAATAATCATAACTTTTGTTCTTCTTTCTTGCGCCATATTTACGTTGTCCAAAAGTCCATCTTCATTTCGAACAATATAATGTAACCAGTTATGTTTCTTTTATATTTTTTAATTAAATGAAGTTTTAAAAATTATGCCTAGATATTCATGACATATTAATTGAGTGTTTTGATAAAATAGACCCATCAAACATTTTCGCCTTTTTCTATAGCCGTGAAGACGTTATAATGTGATGACTAATTCTACTGTTCGTTGGTAGAAGAGTAACCATCCAAGATAGTTCTCCAGTAATTTTGCGCGAAATACTGAAAGAAACCAATCTCTTTGACGTTAAAAAAAATAATCTCTGGTCGTGAAAGTAATAACGTGAAACTACCTTTTCTTTCATCGAGCATACATGGTAAATTACTTCAATGAATAGTTTGATGACTTTCTTATCCATTGAAGCTACCACTGAATATCGTGCAAAATTAATGGTGAGAAAACATGTTTAATTTTTAAATGGTTTCTTGAAGTACCTTTTTCGTAAAAAAACACATGAACTGTATCAAGTTTTCTGATTATCCGTTCACTCAAGTTTACTGATACGGTATAGAACATCCGTTTTTCATAGAACTAAATAATAATACTTCACGCTCAGTTGAGAACAAGTGAAGAAATTTATTAAGATTAAACTTTTAGTATTCTAAACGGAATAAAAAATTGATATGGTTTGATTTAACCGGTGAAGAACAATGATACAATTTTCACCCTTGTAAGACATCTTCTGTGACAGTATTGTAACGATTTTGCTCTACCTTTCCAAAGAAACAGCTTAAGCATTTGTTCTTTTAGTTGCTTCTAAGCCCTCCAGTGGCTCAGCGCTATGTCTACGGACTTCCAATGCTAAAAACAGGGTTTCGACACCCGTGGTGGGCAGAGTACAGATAGCCCATTGTGTTACTTTGTGCTTAATTCAAAACAATACCAATTTATTTCTGAATACATTAAAATATTCCACTGGGTATTCTTTCATTTGGCTGGTCTATTTTGAAAGATCTCTTTCAATCATAATTGGCTGACAACTATAGTTCTGCACAGGTGTTTAACGAGTCTATACAACCAAGATAACAAGTCGCTCTTGGAAATGTGTAAGAGGGTAATTAAAGGTTTGAGTTAAAGAGCTGAGTTATGAATGTGTCGTGACGCCCGAAGAAAATAGTTCTATCAAATTAAGACATGGCGAACGCTTACTCTAAATTTAATGATTAATCTTATTGATTGGCTAATGTAAGTGCTGTCTAGAGACGGAAAACGGTACAGATATACACAGATGTTGTTTTTGACTTTTTGTTGCCGAAACCGGTATATATAACTTACAGAGATCTTCGTGGTCGAAGTTAATTTCCCGTGATGAATCACCGCACAAACCAAAAAGCAATAGGGAAGGTAGAGATCACGTGTTAGCAGTTCTTTTGTTCGCTTCTACACGTGCATTCACCATTCCTCTATACGTAATAAGACAAAGAAAGGAAATAATAACTGTTCAGTATCTCACAGTAAAAAATTATTTATTTATATATATATATATATATGCGAAACCCTCATCTGTCGAGCGTGAAAGTGGTCTAACTTTCGATCATGCATGACACATTCACAGACTAAAGTCAAGCCAATGTAAGCCTAACAACAACATTAATCATTGCACTTCCAGTAAATCGGCGTTTCAAACAAATTCACATATTGCTCTGTGAATACCTAGATTGTCAAAATTTCAATGGTCTCTTGTTACGCGTTAGCAATAACATGTCATGCGAGCTTCACGGCAACTTTAAAGGTCAGCGACACCTCTACATCTGGGATAGTTTTTTTCGGTTTCAGAGAGCAGTTTTTCTGACCATTAGGGGTTGCTTCCGTTAACAAAATAAGAAACATGTACATAAATTAAACTTTTTAAAAGTAATTTACAAATAATTAACTTCTACACCATTCTTATTCCGTACGCAGTTAAGTCAACATTAACTTATATTCCAACCAATCAAGCAAAGACAGTTTGTTATTTGCGAGTAAATCCACGTCCATCGCTGGGAATCGAATCCAGGATTTTAGCGTTGTAAGTCTATAGATTTACCGCTGTAACACCGTGTGATGCATAGGAAAAAATATATGTGAGCTATACGAGCCCTCTCAGTAGTATGTCTCAGACTTACTACGCTAAAAAGTGGGTTTCGATACCCATGGTGTGGAGGGTACAGTACAGACAGCCCATTGTGTGGCTTTGTGCAAACAATTGTATATTCTTAGTAATTCTGTTACTTTATCTTGTGAACTTTTCAATTAACAAATCAAACTTTAAGGGAATGTCGTAACATGTTAAATGTTGTTTTCGAAGCATGTACTTAAATAAAATCCAGAATTACACACATGTTAAAACATAAAAGTGTTGCTTGTAATGGGGCCTGGCATGGCCAAGCGCGTTAAGGCGTGCGCTTCGTAATGTGAGGGTCGCGGGTTCGCGTCCGAGTCGTGTGAAACATGCTCGCCCTCCCAGCCGTGAGGGCGTTATAATGTGACGGTCAATCCCACTATTCGTTAGTAAAAGAGTAGCCCAAGAGTTGGAGGTGGGTGGTGATGACTAGCTGCCTTTCCTCTAGTCTTACACTGCTAAATTAGGGACGGCTAGCACAGATAGCCCTCGAGTAGCTTTGTGCGAAATTCTAAAACAAACAAACAAACAAACAAATGCTTGTAATGAATAAGCGAGTGAAAAAATATTGGTTGTAAAATTTAAAAAAATTTTCAAAAAAATCAGTTTTCGTCTGATTTCTGTATGTTTTAACTTGCTTCGTCTAACAACACACTCAAATCAGACCTTTATTCCGATAGGTTGTTAAATATGATTTTTTTCCAAAAAACATTTTTCTTATTTCAATTAATGATATTAATAGAGTTTAATTAATGACGTCTGCTGATAGCATTAATCTATCGTACATTTCAAACTGCATTATTTGTTTGTTTTGAATTTCGCATAATGCTGCACAAGAATTATCTGTGCTAGCCGTCCCTAAATTAGCAGTGAAAGACTAGAGGGAAGGCAGCTAGTCATCACCACCCACCGCCAAATCTTGGGCTACTCTTTTACCAACAAATAGTGGGATCGACCGTCACAATATAACGCCCCCACGGCTGAAAGGGCAAGTATGTTTGGTGTGACGGGGTTTCAAATCCACGAGTCCTAACCAGCTGACCATGCTGGGTCCCTAACCGCATTGATGATGATGAGGCATTACGAGTCGAACTGTAATTATTGGTAGGTAGGGCAAATATTTATCAAATAAGTTTTAATTATAGAGGGAGCGGGGTAATATATTTGAGTTATTATTAATTTCAACACAGGTGTTATAAAGATAAGAATCACATCAATAGTGTGATTGAAATATCAACAGAGAAGTCATCGAATGATTTTCCATTGATATTGACTACAAGTCAAAAGTGGTAATTCCAATTATCTCTCTTTCTGTACAAACCAAGAGTTAGGTCTCACTTGGAATAATGTGTAAAATTTTCGTCTCTTTATCTAAGAAAAGATATTGATTTACTGGAAATGATACAGAGGAGGGCTTCTGGGATGATTCCAATGATGGAGACTCCATATAAGACAATGCGGTCTTTCTAAGTGGATATTTGACTTATGGAATAAATTGCTGTTGGCAGTAACCGGATTCCTATAATTTACTAGAATTTAAGAGAAAAATCGATGATTTTTAAAATTCAAAGTTATGAATATAAATATTCATTTTTTAAGGGCCGTTGTGCCAATAATGTCTTGGAAAACAAAACGTCTTTTTGTTGTGAGAAAATTATGTTAGGCCTACATTTGTTTTCATTATTTTTCAAAGAACTTACCAGAAGCAGTGCGTTAGTTTGAAACGTTTTTGATTAACTGCAGTTTTATGTCTCTTTTTTTTCACTGCTTTCTAAAGCTAATTTAATATTAATTTTTAATTATCATAGAACTTATGAAAATTGGGGGAAATCCAAGGTGTACGCTCACTCGGGTGTTTCTGTCTATTGAATTCAGTAAAAATATTTACAGTACCAAAGAAAATAATAAAAAAATACCTTATATCTCATTAATCATATTTTGAATGACATTGTTTGAAGATATAGTCTTCATAGGGGTATCGCCAGAACATGGCAATTTAGTTTCCTTTGCTTTGAAAACCTGTATTGTTTCAACAGAAAGGTCAGATCTAGTTTGATGTCACAGTTTGAATTTTTTTTTCATTTACTTATTTAGCGTCAGTGTGCCTACAACAATAACTTGGAAACAGTATGGGTCCACCTCAGCTTTCACATACTCAGCTGTAAACCTGTTTTATTTTCTAACGTGAAAAGCATAAATTACTATACATTATGGCAGTATATGAAGTTGAAAAGGGCTTGGCTTAAGCCTAGTTTTAGCCTATCTCGAAACTCGAAAAATTATGTTTCCTAAGGCTAATATCATACGTTATTTAGCTGATTATTTAATAAATGTAGACAATGCCATATCAGAATGTTTTGTATTGTTTCGTTATTTTATCACAACGATAGAAAGTTTTCGTTATGCCTCAACAATAGAAAGAGCGTTTTCTTATATGTTAACAATAGCAGGAACATTCTGTTTTATCTCAACAATGGAAGGAACATTCTGTTTTATCTTAACAATAGCAGGAACATTCTGTTTTATCTTAACAATGGTAGGAACATTTTGTTATATATAGCTCAACCATTTCGTTATGTCTTAGAAATATTAGAAAAAGTTTCACACTTAACACTAATAGCAGAAGACGTTTCGTAGCATTACGTTGCATCAAACTTTTCGGTAAATTTGATTGTATCTTGAAATTAAGCTAGGTTTTATTCCCTAATACCTTAACTCCTTGTAAACAACATGGCCAAATGATTAGAGTAATTAAAGGTTGCGGGTTCAAATCGATGTCGTACCAAACGTACTAGCCCTGTCAGCAGTGGGAGCATTATAATGTTGAAAAAGTAGGCAAAGAGTTGTCGGCAAGTGGTGATTACTAGCTGCTTCCCTCTAGTCTTTCACTGCTCAATTAGCAACGTCTAGAGTGGATATCTCTCGCTTAGCTTTGCGCGAAATTCAAACCATTCGTTATCGACAGATATAAAGAAAGCAGCAGAGTATATTAGCTGATAATATGTTAAATTATTAAAATTTAGAATACGAGTGGCTTTATTTCTTCAACTTTAAACCATGAGTAAGTTAAACTTCCTTTGAATATTCATGCCTTGTGTAGCTTCGTGCGAAATTCGAAACAAGCCGTTGCAAAACGGCTCATAGATTCAAGTATAGACTTTTAGTACGTAACCCCGTCATATCTTTAACGATTTGGGATCTAATTACAGTTTTAGACTCAGAAGGTTAAACCCTTTCGATTGATGCATTTGACCAGCCCAAGTTAAAATAAATGAACGCTGCCTAAAATAATTTTAAAAGTTTTTTTTTACAGATTCCCACTTTATAATTTCGCTCAAAGCTACACAAGGGCTATCTGCGCTAGCCGTCCCTAATTTAGCAGTGCAAGACTAGAGGAAAGGCAGCTAGTCATCGCCACCCACCGCTAACTCTTAGACTACTCTTTTACCAACGATTGACCGTAACATTATAACGATCCCACGGCTAAAAGTGCGAGCAGGTTTGATTTGACGGGGATTCGAACACGCGACCCTCAGATTACGAGGCAAGCACCTTAACCACCTAGCCTTGCCGGACAAACGTATAGAAAAAAATAAGTTATCGGTATATGCAATGTTAAAACCTTGTGATATTGTTTGTAAATACTTTGATATGTGATTAGTTACTACCAATTGTGAAAATTCATTCAACGTATTCATCTACATTCCAGTCGTAGTAGATTGTGTTTATATTTCATCGATATATTATAGATTCGATTGACAATTTATCTCTTAACTTGGGATAGCAGTGATCGTATTTTTATGTTTATCTAACGATAAATTATACCTAATGATATAAAATTCAAATAAGAAGAATAAAAGACATTTATTAATTGTTAACATATTGCTCGGTACCAATTTTAGATAAAGTAAAAAACAACAAAAACAAACAAACCAAGTTTGGCTGGCACAGTGAATTATTTATTTCCTTATTTTATCTCAAAAATAATAATAGGCCTGTTGCATTAGTGGAGGCCCGGCATGGCCAAGTTGTTAGGGCGCTCGACTCTTAATCTGAGGGTAGCGGGTTTGAATCCTCGTCACATCAAACACGCTCATTCTTTACACTGTAGGGGCGTTATAATGTGACGGCCAATCCTGCTATTCGTTGGTAAAAGAGTACTCCAAGAGTTGGCGGTGGGTGGCGATGACTAGCTGCCTTTCCTCTAGTCTTGCACTGCTAAATTAGGGACGGCTAGCGCAGATAGCCCTTGTGTAGCTTTGAGCGAAATTATAAAGTGGGAATCTGTAAAAAAAAACTTTTAAAATTATTTTAGGCAGCGTTCATTTATTTTAACTTGGGCTGGTCAAATGTATCAAACGAAAAGGTTTAACCTTCTGAGCCTAAAACTGTAATTAGATCCCAAATCGTTAAAGATATGACGGGGTTACGTACTAAAAGTCTACACTTGAATCTATGAGCCGCTTTGTAACGGCTTGTTTCGAATTTCGCTCGAAGCTACACAAGGGCTATCTGCGCTAGCCGTTCCTAATTTAGCAGTGCATGATTAGAGAGAACGCAGTTAGTCATCATCACCCACCGCCAACTCTTAGGCTACTCTTGTACCGTCACAATATAACGCGCCCACGGCTGAACGGACGAGCATGTATGGTGCAACGAGAATTCGAACCCGTAATTCTCGGATTACGAATTAAGCGCCTCAACACGCTTGACCATGCCGGGCGCTATGACACGACATCAAACATTATGTTATCACGTTCATGTTTCTAAGAGAAAAAGAAAACAACAAAAATATCATTAAGTTACCATAATCTTCTCCATATAAGAATAAATAATAATATGCTACCACACTTTGTTCTTCATGTGTTTTTTGTTTTGTTTTTTTTAATTTCGCGCGAAGCTACACGAGGGCTAATTGCACTTGTTCAGAAGATATATATATATTATTCGTGAATTCGTTACACGTTACTCTTTGGGAAACATAAACCTATATTTTACTACATTCTTCTCTGAAGAAGAAACAAAATCAGTATGTTACCACACTCTTCTCTGAAATAAAGGCTAGATGTACTTCTGCAAAGTCCCTGAAAGTGTGTTCTGTTTCAAGACTAGAGGTACTTCTGCAGGGTCCTGGAAACTATGTTCTGTTTCAAGACTAAATTTACTTCTTCAGAGTTCCAGAAATTAAGAGTAACAAATGCTTTAATTTCCTACTTTTAAAGTTTTTACGTCATAGTGTATTATAACTTACAAAGTACATAATTATTCTCGTGATTCATGGCATGCGCACGTTTTAGTGACGCCACGACAGTACATGTTGCAATGTCAAGCGTCCCATGTGTGATGTTATTTTAATATCTGCAAGCTGTCTAACAGACAACACGCTATTTTATAATGTTTAAACATGTAACCTCTCCAGGCGGCCTTCGGCCCCCTTTAGAAATTATTCATTGATATGTCGTATTCTTCTCTGAAAAAGATATAAACACATCTCTTTCTTTATTATTTTCCTCAAGAGATAAAAACCAATATTACCACATCCTTGATGAATGGAGACAAAGAACATTCATTAACCATTTCATCCCTCAAGGAACCTTCATTAATAATATCTTCTTTCAAGGAGAAAGGAACCTTCATTAACAATATCTTCTCTCAAGGAGACAAGGAACATTAATTAACAATATCTTCTCTCAAGGAGACAAGGAGCATTCATTAACCATATTTTCTCCCAAAGAGACAAACATCGTTTAATAACCATGTGTTCTCTCAAGGAGACAAAGATCATTGTAATTCTCTTCTCTAAATGAAGACAGGTTTGGCTTCGTACAGAGCGTTGGGGAATGTAAATCCGTTTTCGCAAAATTCCTTCCATTATTTCAACTTTGGGTGTGATATTAAACATACATGTTCATGCCTGGAAGCTTGTTTACTTTTCTTTGGATTTGCTAAAATCGTATTTGTTTGCACTTGCAATCAATATTTCATACTTAAGAGAGGATATATGTTAATTTAAAAACAGTCAAACCCTATTAATCGATGACTTAATAAATGGATACTTATGTTCCTTTATCAGTTCAAAATTAGAGGCGAATAAACGCGAAAATTTTGAAACTGACATCTGACCAGAAGGCAGTTATGAATATATTTCCATACACTCTACTCTCGTCCATCATTAAGTTACCAATCTACATGTGTTATTGCTATATTTATGTTACCAGGTGGAGCAGATATAGGGTCTGGTATAGCCAGGCGGTTGAAGCACTCGACTGGTAATCTGAGAGTCACAAGTTCGAATCCCCATCACACTATATATGTTCTCCCTTTCAGCCGTGGTGGCGTTACAAAGTGATAGTCACTCTCACTATTTGTTGGTAAAAGAGTAGCCCAAGAGTTGGCGGTGGGTGGTAATGTGGTGAAAATTAGCTGCCTTCCTTCCTGCTAAATTAAGGATGGTTAGCGCAGATAGCTTTTCCCGAAATTCAAAAACAAACAAAGAAGAGCGGATATAAAAAAAGAAACTAACTTTGAACGCTGACAGAAAATATAATAGATGGCTGAACCTTACGATCTTACAAAATTGAATTAGTAAATTGCTGGTTGTGGACAAAATAAACGTCTTTTTCGTTTTTCGAAGGTAAGATTGATAAAGTCTGCGAACAAAAGTGAGGTTTTCTCTCTTAACTGGAGGCAAAGTAAGTAGGATTAGTCTTTGACTGTGTACCAAGTTTGGAAGGTCATTGATATTTTGATTACGAGCAGGATGACCAACTTGCGTAAAAAAAAAAAGTGACCGATTTAATTTGTCAGTTTAGAGCTGATAAATGATTATCTGTCATGTTTAGGTTAAAATAGCGGCTTCAATTCCGGTTTTAAACATGATAAATGGGCAAAACCTTGACTTCTAAGTTTGTGAAACCATTGTCTTCCTTTAACTATGACAGTTGGATATAGAAAAACGAGATCCATCTTCGTGTTTTTTGTGCGCTTTTTTACGTTAGAGTACAACGTTAGGTTACCTTTCTTTGTTTCCTATTTGAAAAAAATATATAATATAAAACGATTGATGTTCGTCAAGACTATAGAGTTTTTTTCCCGCGATCTTTAAACATACATAAGAAAAAAATGGAGCATTGTTGCTCCAAACTGTGAGGATAACGAGTTTAGCCTATTAGACTCCATAAGTTTGAAATGAACTGAGCGTTCGTCTTCGTAGTCATCAGTAACAAGATATTATCCATTTACTTTAGAAGTCACGTGTTAGTCTAAACCTAAACTTTTCGTTAAATATTATGCTTGTTTTTAACTTATAGTTCTTTTGACGAAAGTGTTTAATTGTCTCCTTAACACAAAGAACAACTGTGAAATAGCCGAGGAGTGGCGTTTTTTAATAAGTCCTGACACGTACGATTTGTGAATTCGTCGACGCGTGTTCGTAAAGTATCTGAAGCCAGATTTGAATTTCATTACGCTCTTGTTTGTTAAAGGTCATCGAGAAAACGTAATGTGTGGAATGCATTACATCTTTCACTAATATGTCGTTTCGAACGAGTCTTCTAATCGAATGTTACGTTATGGAAGAACGCTACGCGCACAGTTGGTGGGAACGTTCACGTGCATAGCGTGCCGTTGACACGTTATGCGTGACCTTATATATCACCGCTAGATGGTGACTCGCGTTTACCCGGCCATGATTCCACTATCCCTTAGGAAATGAACGCAAACAAAAGCGTCGTCATGCCGGTCGTTTGGTTCGACACACTTCATAACGTTTATTAGAAAAGAGCTCTGGACGTCACGCATGCCTTTTCCTCGACCTGTCTTGCACACAGCAGACTTTGCCAGGAAGTTTGGAATGGGTATTACTTCGTGCGAAGTTGCAGTCCACGAAATTAACATCATCCGGTGTGCTACGTCTGAAGCAAGTTTATAATTAATAGCCATTCACGACTCGTATCCAAAGTTGGAAACTTTTCTAAGGTGTTTAAATATATCTTGTACACGTATATGTCGTACCTTTGTTTTTCGATGATATTTTAAACGTTCAGTGTAGCACAACCTTCCTTTGGTTGTTCCCTTGTTCCTGCTTCAGGTTTCACTTTAGTTGGAAAGTTCAAGGGTTTTTCTTTTCCATTTTTACCATTTCATGATATTCGCCGTTTCACATGTATTTTTTTATACAGCGCTGTCGTCTATTAATTTGTTCTTTCATGGGAAATAAAAAATCCTATTGTATTCTTTTATTGGCATCATCTTTCACTCTGAACGAAATTGCTGATGATACATAAAGTCATGAAATACGAAGTTTCGAGCTATAAACAGATTCACTCTATAAGCGAATTAATTTTTTTAGACTTGGTCAGACTTTTTTTTACAAGCAATCCACCATCTGCATATTTTTTGTTTGGTTTCTTTGTATAAAAGCGTCGCGATAAGATTCTGTGTTCTTGTGAAATTTCTATTGATTACTAACCTTTAATATCACAACAATAATGGAGAATAAAGGTTTTAAAGTAATTTTTATAACTGGAAAATGTAATATTAATATCTTTCAGAAGGTGTCCAGCTACTACAGTTTTACATCTCAATGAGGAACGACCAAGGCACGTCAATAAATTCAAATGTCTGGGAAGCTGGATGACATCTGATGGTAAATTTGATCATGGAACAAAATGGAGACTGAGTGTGGCTATCTTCGAAAATGAGAAAAAGATACTGATAAACAGCAAAATTTCTATGGAGACGAAGTTAAGAGTTTTTGGATTGTTGTGTTATACCAATCATCAAGTATGCACCAGAATGTTGGACAATATCGCCAAGTATGGAAAAGAGAATTGAAGTAATTGGATTAAGGTTCTTAAGACATATCTTGAAAGTATGTTGGACAAATCACACCTAAAAGAGGATATTTTATTCAGAACAGGCTGGTGAAGAAAGATCTTAACTGACACCAGAAAGAGACAGTTGGAGTTTCTCGAAGACATTAGGAGGAAGAAGAAATTGATAATCTGGCATTTTTTAGAGAAGAAAGAATGGAAACTCTCTCTCTGTGTGTACCATATCGAAAGAGAACATTGGTGATCATGGTCTTTCACAGCTCTATTCAGGACTTATCAATGTCGATTCATTCATCCATTTCAAGAGACTTTTGACATAAGAGTTGCAACCTCTCTCTTCAACAGGAAAGACTGAAAGAAAGAGACTGTTTATGACAGAGTTTGCAACACTTATGCCAAGGGTCTATTTAAATGGATGAATGTATTGACATTGAAAATTCTTTGTGTCTCGAGGAGAATAGAGCTGTCAAAGACCATGGTCACCAACGTCCTCTTTCGATATAGTACACACAGAGAGAGAGTTTCCATTGTTTCTTTTCTAAAAAAAATGCTAGTGACCACTCAGTGGAATCTGATAAACTTGTGAATGGAATATAAAAGTCTGCTCTAAATATACTTCGTTCTGTTAAGAGTAAAGATAAGAACAAGATATTATTTTCAGAATATTAATGAGACTTGATACTCCTGGAAAAAGTTAATTTGATTCTTTATTACAGATAGTACACATGGTGAGATGACAAGAAAAATAGTACTTTAAAACATCGTGAGAGACTGTTGAGACTTGGAGACTGTTTCCAAGCGTTCTTTCGCCATTCATCGAATGAAATAAAAAGCTTTAATCTAAGAAGTAGTTCTCAGTTTATTTACTTGGTTATAACAATGAAGAATTAAAGTCGAAAAGAGTATAACAGGTAATGCTAAATAGTTTTATTGAACTCGGTATGAAATTGGCGTGATAAAAACTAACGCGTTAATGTTTAGTCAACTTGGATTAGATAACACTCTAAATGACATTTTGCGTACCAGGATAAATGTGTAATAGACAATGATACACAATTTTTGGTTTTATCTGAAGATTAACCTCTTTCACACCTTGTAAACATTCTTTACCTTGAACTTCTTTGTGTGTTTGGGATTTTCCTATTTTTTTCCATTGTCAATATGACTCCTATACTTTGTTTTGCATTATGTAACTGTTACAAAACATTACCTAAATATAATTTCAAAACTATGCTATATATATATTAATTTACCAGTACATATCTCAGTCTTGTGTTTCTTGCATTTGTGCTGGAAAGTTTATTGCTATGTATCGCGTAACTTTCATAAAAAGTTACGTCAGTAAAGTTTCAAAGCTATGATATATATATATATATGTACAACATACAATCTGGGATTATAAAATGTACCCTAGGTTTTGGAGGTGACTGTAAGTAGGACCTATATTGCAGTGGGGATACACCGTCTACCAGTCTTAACCTTCACTCGCCAGCCTCACATATATATATTCATTTACAAGTACACATTTCAGTCTTCTGTTTTTTTCATATTTCTGTTTAATAAATAATTGTTTCTAATGATTGTAAATAACTGATTTGTACATTTCGTATATTTTATAACAGTCTTACTTATTCACGTTATAAATTATTTCTTGAAATTAAATGTTTATCAGTTCCTTAACGATAAGTATTCTAGTTACATATATTATCCCCATTTTTAGTTTGTAATTTGTTTCACCTTAGAAGAAAGCTGATTTATCTTACAAAAGACGACATCGCAAAAAATACATTAGAAAACATTAAATTAACCTACACAGCTCCGACTGGACCTAAACTTCCGAGACTGATAGAAAACTACATAAGACATCCATATTTTTTATCCCATGTTAGCAAACAAAATGAACGTTGTCCTATTTGTATCAATTAAAACCTGAGAACAAACGGGCACCTTCTGTGATACACGTAAGCCCAATTTCAGGTAAACATTACACGAACTTAGTTCTTCTCGTACTTTCCAAAAGATCAGCAAAAGGAATAATTTTTAATTGTTTTAAAATAAACAATATCAGGAACTCAAACCACGCGTTTCTAAGAGTAATGTTTTATTTCGTTTATTATTAATGTAACAATATACACAGTAAAAAATAAGTTTTTTTTTCTTTATACAGGGTGGTCGCTAGAAAAGCGGAAAATTTGTCAAAGAGCTATTTATTTTTACAAAGAATAACTTTCACAAAGTTTTTCAAAGGCATATGTTATATTGCACTCATAGATGCTCAAAATTATTAAAATCATGCATTTTATTCATGATGTAAAGAAATCAAAATAGAAATGAGTAAGCACGCATTTTATTCATGATCTCTTCTGACCCTCAAATTTTCCGCTTTTCTAGCGACCACCCTGTATAATATCAAGATGCTTGTTATTTCAACCAATATGACGTCCATACGCAAAGGACGAAGCGAGAGAGGTCCGTGGTGAACTTACTGGCGTGTTGGAACTGAAATTTCCTAGTTATCGTGGTGGGTGCGTTATAAGAGTGACAGTTAGATCCTTCTATTAAGTCTGCACAATATGGCGGTAGTACTGATAAAATGCCTTCCCTCTCGTCTACCACTTTAATATTAGAGACGGTTAGCGCAGATCGCTTTCTGTACATAAAGATATGAACCATGATACTTCTGTAGAAATAATATGCTTTGTATAAGTTGGTCACGGCTTACGCTTAAAACGATCCATCCATTCTACTAACTATTCTAGTCTTTACCTAGAATAACAGAAATCTTATGACTGGTCGTTGTCTTAATTTTCTCTCGATGCACTTGTCATTGTTGTTTTGGAATTTCGCACAAAGCTACTCGAGGGCTATCTGTCCTAGCCGTCCCTAATTTAGCAGTTTAAGACTAGAATGAAGGCAGCTAGTCATCACCACCCACCGCCAACTCTTAGCCTACTCTTTTACTAACGAATAGTGGGATTGACCGTCACATTATAACACCCCCATGGCTGGGAGGGCGAGCATGTTTGGCGCGACTCGGGCGCGAACCCGCGACCCTCAGATTACGAAGCGCACGCCTTAACGAGCTAGGCCATGCCGTGCCCTGCACTTGTCATCAGTTTCATATAGTCTAAAATAAAAAAAAATACAGCATATATCTCCCTCGTATGCTCTCATAAAAAACAATAGAAGCAGTTACTAACTGGAGGCTAGTTGTTTCTTTGTTCTTGTTGACTCTGCAACTCAGCATCTATCTAAAGGAGGTCATTAAGAAGTTACCCCTCAGTCAACTGCAAAACAGGAAATGTTATTGAATAACAGATAAACTCTACAAGTAGAACCTGTAAAACTGCATTCTTCGGTTTAATTACCCACTGCAACATCTATTAATTAGTAAAACAGTGCTGTATTCTATTGTTATTTTAAAATCAATACCTTACCTTAACTATCCATGTTGAACTGAAATAAAAATTCCTTCGTTTTAGTATTTTGTCAGAAGATGGAAGAAAACAGTACTAATTGTAAACACCAAATATGTTTATTGAAGGAATAACTTTTAATATGAAATTCTCATAAAATACTATTAGCAAGTAGGCCTAATGCATTCACTTTCAACAACGAACTTAGTGGAATATAATTAACATAACAGGACGAGGAAGAAATCATGAAAATACTAATGAGGCTGAATAAGTTTGTATTTTCTACTTTTTTAACTAATGTTAAATAAACTACCATGAGAGGTCAGGCGTTGCCTTGCAGCTAGCGTTTTAAAGTGTGATTCCGATAGTTCATGGTTCGTGTCTCACTTCCGTAAAATTGCTCTCCGTACTTGGATGTTTTCAAAACGTTATAATAATATCTCTCAAAATCACTATTTAGTCAGAAAAGAGTAGTCCAAGTGTTGGCGGTTAGTGATATCAGCTAATTGCTTTCTGTCTAGTTTGTAGAATTATACACGGACTTTTCTTCACATTAAAATACTCGCAAATAAAATAATTTTAACGTAGAGAAAAGTCCATGCATAACTTACACCTAAATTTACATACGTTAAATATTCTGTTTAGTTTATCAGTTCAAAAATCAAAGACGGCTCCGCGCAGATGTCCCTTATGTGAAATGAAAGGAACACACAAACAACTATCGTTCGTGAAATAGAAATAATCACAAACTCATGTGAACTTAAAAAAATTACACAATACTTTTTTGTTATTTTCATAGAACAACGGGTAATATGTTTCTTTATGCAGTAAATAATATATTTAATTGCACTAAAAGTCAATATAAAAATAAACTACAATTATCATTTACAGTTCTCTGTACGGTCTGATGCTAGGGGGCGGAGTAAGAACGCATGATACCAGACTCTTATTGCCAACTATATTTTCATCTTTATTATCACCTGCCATTCTCAGTTCTGGCGTACGTGCACATGTTTCTTTTTTTTAATTAACTCTCGACATCCGTTTGGCGAATTAGAAGCGCGGCTGCGGAGGATGAAAAACGCCCTCTCGCTAGTTTAATAGTTGAAAAGATTTTATCTTAAAAAGGAGTTGGCAGACTATTGACAGAAATATAGATAAGCTCCAAACTAGAAATAACATTACGCGTATCTTGCACACTACAACGCGGCTTAGGGATTTATCCTAAGCAGTATGAACTACAAAATGTTTTGAATGATGTTAAAAGAACAAAACTGACCCGGGAAGAGAGAAAGAGAGTGTTGTTATTGTTTTGCCAAATAGCAATTATTTTAAATTACTAATTTTATTCGATGTTTCACTTGAACGATTCTAGAAATCAGGAGATACATTTTTAAAGCTTGATAATTATCCAATTAAGCATCTTGGAGATTTTGTAAAAAAAAAGCGAAAGAGGTAACAAACATAAGCTCCTATCTTGTGAAATAAGGAAAGTTTTGAAATTTCTAACGTCACGCAAGTTAATCCGTTTTAAGAACAGTTTATTATCTTGGGGTGGGCACTATTGACTTACAGTCTCGCTTCTAGTTTAACAGCTCAAATCTTCTTTTACGATTGCAAGAAGAAAAACAAACCTGACCCTCCTGGGCATTTTAAAATTCAACATACCCAAATACCCACAAAGAAAAGTACGAATGAGAAACACGGAAAGATATTTAAAATAATTACACAGGACCCAATTCTTCAGTTCATCTGTTTACCTGTTTGGTCCGGCATGGCCGGGTGGTTAAGACACTTGACTCGTAATCTGAAGGTCGTGAGTTCGAATCCTCGTCGCACCAAACATGCTCGTCCCCCCATTCAGTTGTGGAGGCGTTATAATGTTGAGGTCAATCCCACTATTCATTGGTAAAAAAGTAGCCCAAGAGATGACAGTGAGTGTTGATGACTAGCTGCCTTCCCTCTACTGTTACACTGCAAAGTTAGAGACGGCGAGCGCAGATAGCCCTCGTGTAGCTTTGCGCGAAATTCATAAAAACAAAACAAAAGCAAACATTTTACATTAAAAGTCACTATTTATTTATTACACCATTCCAATATTACGCCAACAGGTAGAATATTCTTTCTCTCACATTAGATTGTTCATTTTCATTGAAATGGGGCCTGGCATGGCCGAGCGCGTTAAGGCGTGCGCTCGTAATCCGAGGGTCGCGGGTTCGCGCCCGCGTCGCGCTAAACATGCTCGCCCTCCCAGCCGTGGGGGTGTATAATGTGACGGTCAATCCCACTATTCGTTGGTAAAAGAGTAGCCCAAGAGTTGGCGGTGGGTGGTGATGACTAGCTGCCTTCCCTCTAGTCTTACACTGCAAAATTAGGGACGGCTAGCACAGATAGCCCTTGAGTAGCTTTGTGCGAAATTTCAAAACAAACAAACAAATTCATTGAAATACCTTGATAAGTGGATGAAGTTCGTTTTTTTTTTCTGTGTTCTGCCCACCATGAATACGAAAACCCAATTTTTAGCATCATACGTTTTCATATTTAATGTCGAACTATGGGGAGAGCGGTGAAGGCTTTTGTACTTGACAAATAAATTGTTTTGGTTTGTTTCTTTGTTTTGGAATTTCGCACAAAGCTACTCGAGGGTAATCTGTGCTAGCTGTCCCTAATTTAGCAGTGTAAGACTAGAGGGAAGGCAGCTAGTCATTACCACCCACCGCCAACTCTTGGACTACTCTTTTACCAACGAATAGTGGGATTGACCGTCACATTATATACCTTCACAGCTGGGAGGGCGAGCATGTTTAGCGCGACGCGAGCGCGAACCCGCGACCTTCGGATTACGAGTTGCACGCCTTACGCGCTCGGCCATGCCAGGCCAACAAATAAATACTGCACTATACATAATGTACACATTACATATGAAAACAACATTTCGAACTACTTTTCACACAGTCGTATTACACATCAAATAGTAAACCATTCAGAGCGGCAACCATCAAGTGAAATTACTAGACCGTATCAACTTTCATAGTTAGGGTAGCACACGTAACAAAACATGATAAAATATAACTTGGGCGGATCAACTAACATTTACATATTCACAATCAGTGACAGAGAATTTTTGTAGTTATGGCCCTTTTACGGGGATTTATTTCCAACAAAATACATACAACAAGATAAATTTAAGTAAAATAAGTAAATTACAGACTTTTATTTCTGTGAAATAAAATAAATACAGTTGTTGTAGGCAGGACTACTCGTTTACGTATCTGGATCGTTGGTTAAGCTTTGATAAAACACGTATATTATCACCCGTGTAGGGAGTGGCTTACATTACCAAACCAACATAAGGAATCCAAGGATATATAGGGTTTGCATCTCTTTACCCGAAAAACGTACTCACTTCATAGCCATGGATGAGCTATAAGAGTGACATTCATATCCAACTATTCGATCAGGAAGGAGTGGTAAGATTGTTGGAAGTGAGTATTGACATTCAGTTCTATGTCAGTTAAACCTGTATTCAATTGACCTACATGTGAAATCGCACAAACCTTTAGACAAATTATTGATGATGAGAAATCCACATGAAGCAGAATCGTCCCGGGATAAATTCTGAAACAAATATATCGTCACCAAAATTAGTTCATTTGTTTCTGACATTCAAATAGGATTGTATTAACAGTATAAACGTTAAGTTACGTAAGTAATCCCCCAAATTAGATCGCGAGGTCTCAAATGTATTTCACAACTGGTGACTTCACCTGCTTATTGGGATTACGGCCGAAAACATCGCTAATAGAGAGTCTAT
Source organism: Carcinoscorpius rotundicauda (assembly GCA_011833715.1). NCBI lineage: Eukaryota > Metazoa > Arthropoda > Merostomata > Xiphosura > Limulidae > Carcinoscorpius > Carcinoscorpius rotundicauda. The sequence goes on from CM022393.1 coordinate 137,335,422, forward strand.
TCAACTGATGAAACAATCCATTACAATTATTGTAAATAACAATAACAAAGGAGGAACAGTATAACAAAATTGAAATCTGATTCAAAAAATCAAAATATTTCTTCGATTATACATACTTTATAGCTACTTTAAATACTAGAATGATGTTCTTATTCGTTTACGAACAACATGCTGACTATTTCCATTTCCATACTTCCCTCTCCAAGTGGCGCAGAGGTATGTCTAAGGACTTACAACGCTAGAAACGGGGATTCGATGCCTGAGGTGGGACGTTTTGTGTTTAGTTTCAAACAAACGAGCTTTCAGACTCGTAAGTTATCACTTACAAAACCAAAAAGTAACAAGACGTAATTTTAAAAAATTCATTGTGTCACAAAACATCTCTCAGAATACATTTCTTCGGATACACAAACGCTCCAACAAAAAGAGTGATCGAAAACTGTAAGATTGCAATCGAACATTATTTCATGTTTACCCAAGAATTACCGATGGTTTTTCTACTTTGTTTTTCCTGTGTTCACTAACAGTCTCCCAGTGATACAGGGATATGTCAGCGGACTTACACAGGGAGCGACAGGGTTTCAATACCAGTGATGGACAGATCACAGATAGTCAGATGTGTAGCTTTGTGCTTAATTTATAATAAACAGCACGTTCCTACACAAATGCGAATACAAATATCGTCATAATTTCGACCAATCCTACTCACTTCTGCGCATATTTCTCTTGTGTTTCAGATACCAAAAAGGGGAGATTTTACCCAGTGTTTTGGTCAGTTTTTTGTACCGAGTGTTTTAAGAGGACAAAACATTATGATACAATATCTGAACCCACCGTGAGTGAGTGGTACGACTTGGGAGTTAATTTATTAAAGTTTATTCGAAGAAAAAGGGTTCATATCTGGTTTCACTCTCTCCTGTAAACACTCATGATTTTTCTGTAATCAATTTTAGAAACTGATTTTGCTAACGTTTTCAATTCTCATTTCAACTTTAATCCCATCGACTTTGAAGTCGGCTAGTAAGAGTAACAGGTTAAAAAACATTTTACATTTTGGCGACTAGGCATATATGACATGTATGTTTGGGTGGCAGGGATTTGAATCCCTTTACCAACTTTGGTGATATTAGTATCGGGATAACAGGAGAAACCAAGAGTCACTGTCAGTTTTGTTCATAAGTGTTGTTTCTAAAGTCATTATGTATATCATATCCTGTCATCACTGTAATACCATAACACCCGAATCAAGAAAAACAAATAATGCGCAGCATTCATTTCTCAACTTCGTCCATAGTCTGTTGACATTAAAATTATATACTATAAAAAATTTTCTCACTCTTATGATTTGAATTGTTATTATGATACTTCATTAAAAAAAAATCGTACGTTTTGTCGCTAGTCGTTTGTGTTATGCTGTGTAACAAAACATAGTGGCAGTCTTTAGTACGTTGTTAACACCACAACTTACACCTGGTGCAATATGCTGAGAATCATATTAACTTACCTCGTCATGGATAATTGTTGTTGTGTTTTGTGCGGTTTTGTCCTACACAATGGGTTATCTGTGCTCTGTCCGTCGTGGAAATCCTACTCGAGATTTTGTTATAATTAGTAAAAAGGGAGGTTAGAATCACTCGTTTAAGGCGTATTGTAGCGGTAACTGTTAAACTGTAATTAAAATGTTTAGTTATTTCTGATCAATGACACACAAACTTAATAAATGACGTAGTTATGAAAAGTAATTTGATAGCTTTGAAGATTTTGGCTTTGAAAAGCATAATATATATATTACACGTTTTGATTACGTGCTTTAATAATGACTTACATCGGTAGGTTAATATACGGACATGGATCTAGCCTAAACCGAAGCAGGCTGAATGTCTTGAAACATTATTGGTTTTACAGCCGAAAACGTCGCTAACATCTTGGGTTCTCAACGAATGAAACAATGCAGTCTAGTAAATATAAATAAAAACAGTAGCTTAAATTAGCTATAGGCACTGCTGGTTTGATTTTCAGATCTGATTTATGTAGGTAGCTTGATTTGATCCGAAGTTAATACTGACTAACTGTCTACGAACTTAAGAAAACGTGAAGAATGTATGAAATTACGTTAGAAATAATCTGTTTAAGCCTTTTTATGATGTCAAAAAAACAACAAGAGGTGCTCATTCGGCACTAGCATCCTCTAACTTATGGTCTACAGTTAAAGTATATGTACAGATTCTAATGACAGTATTTTTCTCGTTCTTGTGATATTATGTGTTGAACGAACGAGTTGTATGGACACCCTGTGGTGAGTGACAAGTCCACGAGTACAAAGGACTTTAAAACTGATGGAGTATTACAACACATCAACGTTGTCACGTTTTCATGGAATAATAGTGAGTATGTGAAACTAATTAAAGGCAGTGTCCATTAGAGGCCGCTGGTGCATAAATGTAAGAACAGCAAGCAAAGGTTAAACAATGCAGACCATTAGAGATGTAATAATCCAACGCCCAACATCTAAGCCAAATTATACTATAATTCTCTTCGGCCCTGTGACTGATAAAACTTCTCATCTGTTCATATAATGAACATATTGGGTTAGTAATGGGACTTCCTGTAAAGGGCGCCGAACAACTCAGTTTGACGTCAGTTTTGCTGGCTTTTATAAAAGTGGATACACGTGTGTCTGTAAATTTGGGTTTTCGAGTTAGAGCTATTATTTTACGTTCCATTCCGTGGGATAGATTAATAGGAAGAAAGACGTAGAGTTTCCCACAGAGATGTTAACGCGTTAAAAGATTCGACCTAAATATTTAATTTAGTTTTTCTTACTTAGGTTTTATACCTGACCATCAGTATGTGATATTCCCCACGTTAATGTTAAACTCGCGATTTTTATTTTCTTTAATTATTGGTGAATAAATTACAACACAAAAATGTTTACCCAATCTGAAAACTTACCTGAGAAACATTTGAACAGAATAGATGTTCCTTCTTTTTCGAGTCGGCAGTAGTGAAAGAGCTCGTGCCTATAATTTGAATCCAATGATTCCCGGTTTGCAGTTCACTGCTGCAAAAGCGCATTCTGTTCTTGGGGCCATGGGCGCCTTGTATGAGAGGCAGTTAAGCCAACTGACTAAGGAAGATAGTTAACAAACAACATTCAGCGCTATCTTCTGACCTACTATTGTGTGACCGAATGGTGCGACTTAACTATTTTTTACTGGTAGGTTTTTCAGTAGTACATATTACTATCCCCAAACGTCTACACAAATCAACATTTTTGAGGATAGTAATATGTTGTTGTTTTTTTTTAATTTTGCGCAAAGCTACTCGAGGGCTTTCTACCCTAAGCTGTCTCGAATTTTGCAGTGTAAGACTAGAGAGAAGGTAGCTAGTCATCACCACCCACTGCCAACTCTTGGGCTACTCTTTTACCAACGAATAGTGGGATTGATCGTAACGTTATAACGCCACCACAGCCATAAGGGCGAGCATGTTTGGTGTGACGTGAATTCGAACCCGCGACCCTCAGAATATGAGTCGAACACCTTAACTCACCTGGCCATGCCGGGCCTAGTAATATGTACTGCTGAAAAAGATACCAGTAAAAAACAGATAATACAATGCACATTTTAATTACATGATGGTGTGTCAGAACTTAATTTACCACGAATCCACTGGCCTGGTTGGCTAAGGCGTTTGATTCGTAATCTGAGGGTCGCGAGCTTGAATCCCCGTCACATCAAACGTGCTCACCTTTTCAGTCGTGAGGGCGTTATAATGTATCGATCAATTCCACTATTCGTTGGTAAAAGAGTAGCCCAAGAGTTGACGGTGGGTAATGATGACTAGCTGCCTTTCCTCTAGTCTTATATTGCTTAAGGCCCGGCGTGGCAAGGTGGGTTTAGGCGTGCGACTCGTAATCTGAGTTTTGCCACGTTAAAACTATTTTTTATTCTTTTAGAATATGTTTGTGCACATTATAGGTATGCAAAAAAGTTTTGCTTCTAGATTTTCGAATTACACTACGTAACAAAAGTTTCACTTTTTCTTGTTCCTGAGCAGAAAGTGTTATTTCCCAATTGCTTATGCCTAAATTAAATGGAAAAGATCTATTTTTATCTTCAAACTTCTTTGCCTTTGTGACCTGGGAAATGAAATTTTCAATTTCATCCATTTTTTCAGAACATTCCAGCTAGATTCAGTTCTGAGAAGCTTATAGAGATTTTTAAAGAACTTTCTAGAATATTGTAGAGCTTAAAAGAATTTTCTAGAACATTGTAGAGCTCACGAGAATTTTCTATAACTTTCCATAGTAATATACACTCACCACTTCAGTTTAGTTCAAGCTTCCTAAGTGAACACATAAGTCTATATAATTTTATCAGAGATGGCATCAAGAAGCTGCAAGTATTCTCCAGACGCATTGTGCAAATGTATGTGGCCAAATTAGCAAGACAAGAGCGAAAAAGTATTCTGTGACACTATCTGCTAAAATGTGTGAAGCCTACAAGACATATTTCAGCATGCCTGTCGGAGATCAAGACAAACCCTGGACACCTCATTTGATTTTACCCGCGAGCACTGCAAGAAAAACCCTAGAAGGTAAGACGGACAATTTTCGCTTGCTTGAATGGTAAGATTTTATATTATACAACTTCTAGACCTTTTAAAATTTAAATATATTTTATTTCTTTATTTCCAATAGCACAGAAAAAATATCACATGTAAAATATTTTGCGTGAATCTCTTACACATTAGTTGCGGATGAAATAAATTCATTTTTCATAATAACAATTTTATTTTGCTCTTTTACAGGATGGTGCAAAGGGGAAAAGAGAGCCATGAAGTTCGCTATTCTAAGAATTTGGCATGAACCCACTGACCACTCAAGCAATTGCTACTTCTGCATGGTAGACCTTTTCAAACATCTGGCTGGCTAGAATGCATCTGCTATCATGTATTCGGACCTTCCATCATACATCGTCCCAGTGCCACACTGGCCTGAGCTCCCTGTACCCACTCCGCCAGAGAGAAAGCAGCCATCCTCAGAAGAGAGCAGCAAATCAGAAGAGGAGGTAGACGATGAAGATCCAGATTACAATTTCAGAGGTGCAGCTGGTGAGAGAAACTCATACTACACTAACCAAAGAGACTTCAATGACACCTAGGCTCAAGTTGTGGGATTTCTTAGGTAAAAGTGTACAAGTCGCAAGTCAGAGGAATCGTCTCCGACATTTTTCAAGCTTTTTCACTCGTCAAGATGGACTGTGCTTCTGCCACAATGTATCCGGTCTGTGCGAAGCAATTGGAATTGCTTGTAACCCGAACGAATGGCGCCTCTTCATTGACAGCTCATCCAGAAGCCTCAAAGCTGTGCTGCTCCATAATGGGAATAAGTATCCGTCTCTTCAACTGGCTCATTTAGTGCACCTCAAAGAGGAACATAACAGCGCCAAGACCTTGCTAGAAGCCTTGAAGGAGCATATAACGAAAACATGACGGAAAGCTACATTTGGGAGCTGATTCGTGAAAGTGATTTACATTACAGTCGTATAAATACCAAACCTTGATTCATATGTCGTTTTATTCAAACCTTATGTAAATGAAAATGTGCAAATTTAACCATTTTTACATAGAAAATGGGATAATTTCTAAATTTCATTATCCTGGTCACAAAAGCGAAGCTTGAAGGGAATAATGGACATTTTCTGTACTTTTACAACACAAGAAATTAAGAAATAACACATACTATACAGTAGCAAAATTTGTGTTACATTGTGTTATTAAACACCTGTAATATACTGCTTGTGTGATTAGTCTGTTTTGTTATTTTTACTATAAGCATATCATTTTAGCATTGAAAACACTAAAAGAAAAGTTTTACTGTATACTAGTATATATAATTTAGAATAAAACTGATATACATATTTTCAGCCACTAAACTATATTTCAAATATACGAAACTGATTGGTTTGGTTTGTTTCGAATTCCGCGCAAAGCCACTCGAGGGCTATCTGTCTTAGCCGTCCCTAATTTAGCAGTGTAATACTAGATGCAAGGCAGCTAGTCATGATCACCCACGGCTAAATCTTGGGCTACTCTTTTATCAACGAATAGTGGGATTGATCGCACATCATACCGCCCCCACGACTAAAGGGCGAGCATGTTTGGTGTGACAGGAATTCGATTTCGCGAATTGCGGATTGCGAGTCGAGTGCCTTAACCACCCGGCCATTCCGGGCCTACGAAACTGAAGGTTGCATGCCATAATGGGAGAGATTCATTGAAATCGTCATCGGACGTCGTTGTAGTGAATTATTAACTAATACGAAAAGAAATTATTCACATGTTATGACAAATGCATATTTTGTATTATCTAATTTTAGTAATTTTAAATTTTCGTTAACAGGAATATAATGCTTTTTTCTAACTCTATAATAATATACACTTTTCCAGATTCATCTATCTAAAGACGTCACCTAGTGAGTCAGTGAAAAGTTTACATACTTACAACGCTAAAACCCGGAACTCGATTCCTCGTGGTGGACATTGTGCAGATATTCTATTGTGTAAATGTGCGCGCTTGAAGAAGCAATTAAAACATTCTATAGACATCGGACAAACGAGGACTTAGTCCAGAGTAAAGCGGGTAAATTTGTTTTACTATTTTTTTATTCAAAACATATGGCGTTTAACCGCTTTTAATTTAACCCTAAATGTCTAACCTTTGGCGTAGCCTGGTGGTTAGCGTGCCGGGCTGTGAGTCCGAAGGTTTTTGTTCGTGTAATATTGTTCTACTGTAAATAAGGACAATAGTAAAATTCTGTCATGTAATTAGAATATTCTAAGAATTGGCAGTGGGTATTGTTCAGTTGATACCTTCCTCTTAGTGTATCAGTTAAAAATTACTGAGGACTGTTCAGAGTTAGCCCTTGTAGCAAGTGTAAAAACTATTAAATAAACTCTTAATGAATACTACGCCATTGCGAAACTTGAACCTTTAACTGTCATAAAGTCTAGTTTACCTAATTTGTTTGATTTTTATCACTATAACTCTGTTAAATGAAAACAATAATGTAAAAAAACGACAAAATGAATAAGGTAACACATAAATTCGACCTGGTTTTTTTTCCATCGTCAGAGAAAGTTATGAAATGAGAATTTGTAGCACACAGTTGTCCAGAGCTGAAGGCTAGTATTAGCACATTGGTTGTTGCATACTATTGATATTAAGTCTTATTATATATGTATATATTATCTGATAACTTACTAAAGTCACATCTTTGGGCTAAATTAGAACACCGTTTCCATTAACAAAGCAATGGGGCAATTTTTTGGAGGTAAAAGTCTAGAGTTGTTTCCTTTCTGTGTGTTATGTGGAAAACAATTGTTCGCTCTACCTTTAACGTACCTTTTAATCGCATTGACCTATATGTGTATAGACATTGTTTAAAAACAACGAACTAAAGTTATGGACGCTTAAAAGTGTTTAAGGAAACAACTGTGTTTGAAGGCATTTTTGGTTTTTGCCTCACTTGATTATATACCATTTTCCAATGTAACGCATTGTTAAGACATTGCGCATGCGTACGTTCATTTTTTAGCGTATTTCTTTATAACACAACATTTTTTATGGTGTTGTGTTTGTTTATCAAGCGTAGGTTAGACCTAAACATTTAATATGTTTATAGCTCCAGGCATTAACTTTTATCGCCACCGTTTTCAAGTTATTTCTATTTAAAGAACAACGACATGTTTTAACCCTTTTCAAACAACAAATGGTATCCGTACAGATAAACGTCAGTCGTTGAGATTGCGCACGAAATGTGATTGTACCTCTCGGAATTTCTAGACCGCGAGCGTAAGTTTCTCCCAACTGCCAATAGCTTCGAAAAAACGATGATAGATGGCGATGAAAATTATATACATTCCGATAAACTCTAACAGCGATTAAAGTCTACGAAAGGCTTCGAACTCTGCTATAGAAAGTTATTTCGTGGTTTAAAAAAAAATCACCCTGGCCTAATAACGCCCAATGATCCGCGAAACCAGTTATTTCAGAAAAGAGCTGTAGCGTTGTTGAGCAAAAACGAAAGAGACGTGGTCAACAGGCCCTACTATTGTTCCATATTTTTACTTTGGTTATCTTAATGGCCTTATTCCTTTGTTACAAAGTTGTAAAAAGATATTGGGATAAAAAACTACGAAATTGAACAGGCGTGTCTAGTACGCAACAAATATTTTCTGAGGTAAATAACAGTACGTATATATACGAGTCGTAAAATAACAATTCTACGTGATTTTAAATAATTTTTTTTTTCTCTTTGCAAAGTCATACTGAAACACTTAATTACTTATTAACTGGGATAATTTTCCAACTGAAAGCTCTTATTGTGTGCTGTGAAATTGTTATGAAACTAATAATGGTGAAGCTAATTTATTGGGTTTGCTGGGCGACAAAAAAAGTGTCAAAAACATATAAAATCATAAATGTTACTAAATGTACACGTTGTTAGAACAGTTATCAGTAATATCTGTTAAATGTCTTATGATTTGGTGAAAAGAACAAAATACTAACTATTGAAACGTACGCTTCAAGTTCCATTCCTCCCAGTGATACCATGGAATGATTGCGGGCTTCCAACGCTAGAAACTGGGTTTCGATACCCGTGATAGGCAGAGCACAGATTGCCCCTCGTGTAGATCTGGGGTTAATTTCAAACAAACAACACTAAACATGCTTGTTCTTACTGCTATGGAGGCGAAAAGTCTGAGGCTTATAAACATTCAAATTGGGTTTCGATACCTGTGGTTGACGCAGCACAGATAGTCAATCTGTCACGTAGTGTTTTGTGCTAAACTACAAAGTTCAACAAAGTCAATATACGAACACCGAATTTTATGAATTATATATCATGCAAAATTACACCACGTAAATAAAGTATTTTATGTAATATAATTTTATTAAACACACTATGAAACGATATCCCAAAAGGTAGTAAAAATGACATTTGTTTGTGGTTAAACACAACGCTTTACATTGAGTTATTTGAGCTCTGCCAACATGTGTATCAAAACCCAGTTTCTAGCGTTGGATGTGCGCAGACATTTTACTATTCTTCTGGGAATGAGAGAGTATTTGTATGTTTTGGTTTGTTTTGAATTTCGAGTATAGCTACACGAGGGCTATCTGCGGTAGCCGTCCTTAATTTAGCAGTGTAAGACTAGAGGGAAGGCAGCTAGTCATCACCACCCACCGCCAACTCTTGGACTACTCTTTTACTAACGAATAGTAGGATTTATTGTAACATTATGACGCTTTCACGGCTGAAAGGGCGAGCATGATTGTTGCCATGGAGATTCAAACCCACGACCCTCACATCATGAAACGATTGCTCTATCCACCTGGTATTTGTAGGGGGTTGCATATTACTTTAAGACCATGTTAATCCTTTCAATCATGGACTCAATTAGTTTTGTTTGCTGAGTTTTTTAAAGTACACGATGGTTATTTGTGCTATACTGAAACCCAGTTGCTAGCGTTAAAAGAGTTACCGGTCATCCAGAAGATGGGAGAGGCGGATTAAAAACAAAAGATCTTATTGGTCAACTTATCCTTTAGGTTTTCTCAACGCAGCAGGTTTCATTCATCTATATAAAGCATAATTAGATAATTCTAGGTCGAAGCAGTATTTGTGACCAAAGAAGTCTGATTTAATTAAATGTTACATTGAAAAAAAAAATGTCTTCCTCTGAAACACCAGTAAGTCTACGGATTTACAACACTAAAATCGTGGGTTCGATTCTCCTCGGCAGAATGTTGCTCATCTGTAAGAAAAACACATGACGGTAAACGTTTACATCAAATTCTCTTAAATACTTAAATTATATTAATAGCAATAACTCATGGAGATACTGACTTGTGATAGCAGTTCATTACTTATTCAACTGAAAAAAGCACGTTTTGCATATATTAACATAAATATAGAGCAAGTGTGTCCCGTAAATTTATGCTGATTCTATTTAGGTGTGTGTTCTAAGACCACGTGACGTTATTAAAATCTCTGCTAATAACGAGTGATTTAAAGCCAAGATCAGCTGTTTCATAGTTTTTGTGAACCCGAGTGGTCAAATAAAATATACTCGCTTGAGTTTAACATGACAGTATCGCGACAATCATGTGAAACAAACTTGACAAAATCAATATGATTGATCTGAACTTTACGTTACAGTATCACTACCGTCAAGAGAAATTCACCATGCAAAATCAACATCATTCATTTAGGCTTCACGTGGTAGTTTAACAACCACATCTGAGCTTTTGTAGCGATATCAACACAGAAGTCGGAGTACATGTGAAATGCTGTAATATATTGCGCATGTTTAACAAATCAGAAACGTTAACTCAGCTAATAACCGGAGGTTCTTGAGTGTGTGTTCCCAAAATAGTTTGTGACAGTTGAGTCACAAAGAAAAGATACAGATTTACACACGAGAACAACTGTTTAATAACATTCTTACGATTCAGAACGTAAACATGGATGCACCATAATACAGTTAACAGCTACAGAGGTTATAGTTGGAAAAGTGATCCTGTGTTTAAATGTAGAAAGACGTAAGACCAGCAAGAATGATGAAAAATTAATTAGGCAAATAAGATTATTCTAAATAGGACTCTAACCTCTCATAAAGGACTCTAACTTCCATAAAGGATTCTAATCCCCCATTAAGGACTCTAGCCCCCTTACCCCCTAACTTGGGCTACGGTATAAACAAGGAATGCTAACTAAGGATGCCTCCAAGTTAAAATGTAAACATTAAATCTCACTTTACCCTTCGCGAAATTCAAGTTCGCATTTCACGACAACAATATAACGCATTGTTCTACTATTCCCTAAAACAAGTGATACGAGTTTTTATCAGTTCGAATGCAAAATAACTTAATAAAACTATAGAGAACAGTCGAATGGCGTCTTTAAAATGAAAACTTAAAGTTAAATGTAATGTTACGAGAGCACTTTGCGTGTTCTCATGAGGTATACAAACAGGAAAATACACTAAAGTTTTACCAGAGATCAATAGTGAGAAGTGTAAAAGTTATCGTTGTGGGAAATAATGTCGAAATCCATGCACGTTTTATGTTGAAATCGGTGTGCAGTCTGTATACAGTCTGTGAGAAGATTCGTTCTCTCAGGTCCATAGAATATAACAACAAACTCAAGTTTCAGTCACAAGAAAACTGTGATTAGTTGCTGGTAGATAAGCTGGCTGACAGACAGCGAAAATCAAGAGTCCACTCACAGCTGTTATATGATTCGTAGACAAGAGATCTTGTTTGTTGGTAGTTTAAACACATAGCGACCCAATGGACTATCTATGCTCTACCGACCACCAGTGTTGAAACCCGGTTTCTACCGTTGTATGTCCGCAGACACTCCGTTGGGCCACTGGGAGATATCTGGCAAGAATAACTCGCTAACTAACAACAAAGTTGTCAGTCTCGGAACGGCTGATATGGGTATTAACACCTTTAACAATAGAGCAGAGAACTACGTTTCGACCTTCTTAGGTCATCTTCAAGTTAGAAAAGAGAGAGTTAGCAAATGCCGGGCACATGTCTTAAACGGGTATGGAATTGTAGGGGGCGTTGCAATTTGATGTTAGGTTATTAATTTGTATCGGTGTAAAGATGCTCCTTTATATTTATTTAATATAGGTTTAAGTCGTTGTATAAGTAGGGATTCTTTGATTTTGCGTTGGTTTATATTTGTTTCCCTACTTAGTATCTGACTGTTTTATCTGCTTTATTAGTAAAATTGTTACTACCCATACCAGCCCTCTGATATACATTTTGACTTCAAGTGGGTTTCTCGTCACCAAGAAAGTTGTCATTCCTGTAAGAGGAACAAATAAGCCAGTTTATAAATCTTAAATTAACCAAGGAAATAAAAGTTATTCACTTGCTTGAGAACCGCTGTTTTCTATAAATAAAACTATGATTAAAATAAACCCCGCAAAGTTGAAATATTTACCGTTTAACCAAAGCAGTGGAAGTCACACACTAAAATATCAACATTATTCACGCATGGAAGTGTCTATTTTCCATATATTTAAACAAGCACCACAATAATTTCTACAATAACATATCTATTCAACACAAACTGCTTTTCCAACTCCATGCGTTAATATTTTCAATACCATTACTGAACTCCAGTCATTACTAACCCATCATTATTACCAATAGGAAGCATTATTGCAAGTCATTAAGAGTCATAGCCCTGTTGTACCTCTTTTTGTTTGTTTATTAGGGTTTTTTGTTGTCACACACAAAGCTAGCAATGCGCTACCGGTGTTTTGCCCATCACAGTTATGGAAACCCGAATTTTAGCTTCGTAAGCTTACAGCCTTACCATCGAGCCACTAAGGGACATATTATCTGACTTTATTTATTTTTTCTATTATGTACGTTTGTGTTAATACCAAGTACGTAAATATATGTTCTTTTTTTCAACCAGAACAATTTCTCACAGAAAGTGAAATCAAACTGATCTCGCTTATAAAACGTGTTCTGAATATTAACTTATCATTTTGATAATGTGTTTGGCCTGATTTACATTTGAGACTCCACTTTGTTTTTGTGTAATTATAAAACAACAGCATCGATAAACGCTGATATAAATAGTTTAAGTTATTTGAATTCGAAACAATTGGGTCATTGTGATTACGTGCTTATAATCCTAGATGTTGCTTTTTCTAGTTAAACTGATGTAAAAACACGTCATCAAAAACTTTTCTTTCAAGACATTCAGGATGTTTTATACAGGTTATTTGTAATTGCTCAGTGCATTCGATATACTTTGGAAGCAGTTACGTTCTCGTAAATTAGACCAAAAGAAAATAAGGAAAAACCCTCCTTCTTTGCATCTGTAAGGCAAAGAATGCGATGTGTCCAAAACTGGCCTGACATGCCCAACTTGTTAGGGCACTTGACTTTCAATTTGAAGGTTGCGGGTTAAATTCCCCAACCCACCAAACATTTTTCTCCCTTTTAACAATAGGGACGTTACAAGGTAACAACCAATCCCACGATTCGTTGGTAAAATAGCAGCTCAAGAGTTTGTGGTGGGTAGTGATGATCAGATGCCTTCCCTCCAGTCGTTCATTGCTAAATTTAGGACAGCTAAGGTAGATAACCTTCGTGTAGCTTTGCGCGAAATTCAAACCAATGTCTAAAACTATCTCAGTAACATTTGCAGAGCTGTCACTACGATCTGACTAAAAGTAATTCACTCTAGTTTCTGTTAAGCGATCTGTCTGACCTGTTTAACACAGTTTTATTAATATCTGAAGGACAGGGTTAGTGTGGTCATTCGTCACATCCGTAAGGCAGTCAATTTTATCTAACAAATACTACCTTTTAAACACAAAGCATTAAACTTGACCTGTCCGACACTCCAGTGACATCCGCAAGGCAGTTAATGTGGTTTATTTGAATTTACTCAAGTAGCATCCGAATGAGGTATTCAACGTGGACTGTTCGAAATTACTCAGGTAACATCTTTAAGGTAATATGTGCACAACAGAAGTAACCTAATGTAAATTATATCATTGGAATGTGTTCTGTTTTCTTCAGGGTTTCGAATAAAATGGACGCTTTATAATTCTTTTTTAAAAAAAAACTCTCAAATTTTCTTTAAAAAGCAATATTAAATCCAGCAAAGAATAATACGAAAACCACATATTTTGTGGTGTTTGTCAGTAATTTGCTTAACAACGTTATTTAAGATTTATTCTTTTCTCTGACTTCCATTGGTGGCTCAGCAGTAAACATTAAGATTTAAAATGCTGTAATTCGAGGTTCAATCCCTGTAGAGGAAAAGCAAAAATAGCTATTATGTTGCTTTTCGATTGACCCTCATTAGCACAAAAACACGCCTGCGGATTTACAACGCTAGAAATAGAGGGTTCGATACCTGTGGTGGGCAGATCACAGAAGACCGAAAGTGTTGCTTTGTGCTCAAACTACAAGCAAACAAACAAGGTTTTCGATTGAAAGCAATCGAGCAGTTAAACATTCTGGCACAAGTGTGTAAAAATAAATGTTTGTTCCACTCACCTTTCCTGCGTATACTAATTTCAACTGCAGTTAGGGTTTTATTACGATATGCCTAATTAATATGATTTGGATATGATTAGAAATGTAAAAAGTCACGTATAAATATAATTAAAATCAATCGCCTGTACGTAACCAACAAATACCCACAGTGTTCTAAACTTTATTCAAACGTGACTACAAATTTCACACCGTATCTTTGAAGGAATGTCCTTTACTTGTAGGCAAAGGAACAGAGAATTCCGAGAAATTCAATGGGTACTTTGTAAGAATGGCTACGAAACCGTAAAAAGCGTAACCATTCCAATTTCACGATGAACTTCACTGACACAGAACACGATTTTCTTAATGTCTGTTGGCCCTAAAGAGAAAAGATGTGGCATGAAAATTATGCCCGTAAAAGCAATAAGACACGCTTTAGATTACGTTATAATGACCGCTTGAGGGAAGCGGCTGTTTCTGTTTAGCTTGATCCTCAGTATCCTCTATTTAGCACATAGAGCGATTCTCACTCTGTGGTGTTTCTTTAATTTTAGAGGCGTGGCATTTATTCAACTGACATGTGTGTTTTGAAAGTGACAGATTTAGTGTTTCGTGACACAAGACAGAAAACTACGTTTAATATCTAAAATAAAATTATTTTTCGACATTTCTAAACTCAACAAAAATTGATGACCGTAAAGCTGAAACAATTTCGTTTATTTGTTTAGCGTAATTATACATGTTGAGTTGCCTTAGTTTTATTCACGGCAGGGAATCGAATCACGGGTTTTAGGGTTGTAAGTCAGCAAACTTGCCGCTGACCTACCCAAGGACTTGAAATAACAGATAAATTTGTTTTCGTCTCGAAAATGTACAAATGAAGTCGGTAGATTTAACCACGTAGCATTCTACGTTGTTAAGCCTATCTAATTTTTAACAACTGACCAGAGATAAACTTGTTAATCAGCGGCACCATATAACCTACAATCCACGATCAGGGACTGACTGCTGCTCTTATAAAACACCCACATTTTAAAGAGAGGGATATTTTGTGTCGTCACACGAGTTCAAACCCGGATTACTAATTCCTCACTCAGATCTCTTCCCCAAGGCCTCTCGAGGTAACTCGAACTTCAGTATTAGAAACACAAATTTATTTCTAGTTTGTTAAACTTTTTGGACCGTGTGTAGTTTGCAACAGTTTGCAAGTCTGGACAATTAATCTCGTGATTCCTTGTTTGCCGCTCGACACCTCAAATTCCAAGTGCACTTTGAAGTTTACGTGGGTGCATTATATGAGTAACAACCAAATCCCACTATTCATATCGAACGAGACTAGCTCAAGAGTTGGCGGCGGGATATGTCGACTAGCTGCCTTCTTTTTTTAAAACCTCTTCAGCTTAAAAGCTGGGATGGTTGTATCCCAGGTAGCTTTTTTGTAGCATTGGGTGAAACTGTGCAAAACATAATACGTTTGTCTGTCGAAAAGAGTATGAATTCAGACAAGCTACTATATAAAAATATAAGCTCTGTATTTTTAACTATGGAGCTACTGTATCTTTGACAGCCAATCGCGCTATTTTACTTAAAGCAGCCAATATGGCCTGGCATGGCCGAGCGCGTAAGGCGTGCGACTCGTAATCTGAGGGTCGCGGGTTCGCGCCCGCGTCGCGCTAAACATGCTCGCCCTCCCAGCCGTGGGGGTGTAAAATGTGACGGTCAATCCCACTATTCGTTGGTAAACGAGTAGCCCAAGAGTTGGCGGTGGGTGGTGATGACTAGCTGCCTTCCCTCTAGTCTTACACTGCAAAATTAGGGACGGCTAGCACAGATAGCCCTCGAGTAGCTTTGTGCGAAATTCCAAAACAAATAAAGCAGCCAAGCACCTTGTAGCGAATTATATTAACTATTTGTTATTTTTTTTGATCGGCAGTTTCGCGCTTGGTATGCCTGAGTCTGAAAACATGAATAATAAAGTGGTATTGAGTGATTGTGTTGAATATGGACTATTCCAAGAATCATGATTCCAGTGGCGTATCTCTTAAATCTCAAATAAGAGAGTAACTGATAAATTCTGAAAATATGATTTCATAAAGGTTATTTCATGATCAAAATTAGTAATTAACCTAAGTTCTTTCCTTATCGAAAGTGACTCTCAAAATGAGTGAAAACAGCTTAGAAATTAGTTAGTAATGTTCTCGAGTTTTTGTTTTTACGAGTAATTAGTTCTTTGCCCCCAGCTAGTACCGCGGTAAGGCTACGAATTTACAACGCAAATGTGGCTTTGCCGTAAGAAAAAAACAACTCACATACACTACATGTCTTTCTCTGCCGATAGTGTCTCCCTCTAGGTGAATACAAGAAAAACTATTCAGAAATTAGATTCTGTAACCTTTAAAGTCGTTTTCTTTAAATAAGTTAAGTTAACTACTTTTCAGCCAATAGTTTCGCTCTCTTGAAAAAAATAAAAATATTTGGTAATTAAAATCTTATGTTTTTTAAAGATCAAGTCGATAATATAATCACTAAATTGGCTTTTCTCCTACGGATGGGTTGTTAGGTTAGCGCTTCGAGCGATAAAAGTTATATCGTAACACACCCAGCAAAGGAAGAGTAGTCGTGACTGTTTAAATCAGTGTGTAAATATTCAAGGTTAACAAAATACAAATCCATACTCCAAGTTAAGATTTTTCTCACCACGAACGCATCAACAGTGTTTCCACATGACTGTCGGCGTCAAGTACAAATGTGGGTCAAAAGATATGAAACGAACGATTTGATTTTAGATTTGTTTGGGAATTTACCCACAAAGCGCCATAAAGGACTAGATTTGAGCTAATGAATTGAAGAGAAGGCAATAACTCAATGTCTTCCATTGTTGAATAACTGGGTATGACCCCCATTCTTATAACATTGTCATATATCACTCCCACCCCATGCGGAGCGCGTTTTCGAGAGAAATCCAATTTTAATGCCGTATAACATTTACTTCGCCTTTAGAAAAACGATATTTATATCTTATTATTATTTGTTTAGTGAAAAATATCAACAAAGAATTACTATGCGTTTCTGGATTGATTTTGATTGGTTGGTTTTGAATTTCGCGCAAAGCTACTCGAGGGCTATCTGAGCTAGCCGTCCCTAATTTAGCAGTGTAAGATTAGAGAGAAGGCAGCTTGTCATCACCACCCACCACCAACTCTTAGGCTACGCTTTTACCAAAGAATAGTGGGATTGACCGTCATGTCATAAGGCCCCCAAGACTGAAAGTGCGAGCATGTTTGGTGTGACAGGGATTCGAACCCGCGATCCTCCTATTACGAGTTGAGCGCCCTCACCACTTGGCAATGTTAGACCTCTTGTTTATTGAAAAATCACATGGTGAGTTAAAATTACGGTTGTAATTTTTGTTTTATCAATACTATAATCGATCACTTATTTAACTATAATGCGAATTCTCCAAATGAAACAAATCTGTTCTGAAACAGGAAACAAATACCTTTATGTGCGTATTAAAAACTCGCAGTCGAGAATAAAGTTTTTGTAAAAATAATAGCTTGACTAATTTTGAAATAAATATTTACCTGAAGACGGTGTAGGTATTTGTATGCTAACACTTGATGCATACAATAGAAACAATACTGAGGCTAGGTAGTGAAGCCCAATGTTTATAAACACATTTATCTGTTTAATTTACAGCAAAACATCAGGCTGTTTGCCGTGTCTACTGCTGGTTATTTTAGCGTTATGAATCCGTCTATTTTACCAAATGAATGTATCTATAAATATATATATTTACTTCAACACGTTTCCACAGTATTAAAAATGTTTTTCACTCGACTTAACGTAAGGTTTTTGTTTATTTGAAATACTGTATTCCTGTAATTTTCTATCACGATATTAATACTAACCCCAGTTCGCCTATTTGTTGTTATTCTTCAGAGTATTCGCGCAAAATTCTTCAAGGACTTTCTACACTAGTCATTCCTAATTTTGATGGATCGGAGAGCAAGCAGGTAGTCAACAACACCCACGAGAAACTCTTGGGCTACTCCTGTCCGACCAAATAGTGGATCTAATTGTCACACTTATAACACTACAAATTGGAAAGCGTGATTTAGTAGCGGGGCGCAAATGTTAAAAAGTACAGATCCACAGTTCGGTACGCTAACCACTAATCCACGCTCAGCCCATCTGTTACGAAACTCGGGCATATGCTCAACATATATCACAACAAAGTTCGTTTACCCGTCCAAGTGAAGCTGTGTTATTGTTGCTTTGCTGTTAAACGCAAACTTTCACAATTGACTATCTGCGCTGTGCCACAGCAGGAATTCAACCCATGAACTTTAGATTCATAAGCCTTCAGGCTTGAGGCTGAGCCATCGGTGGAAGGACGGGGAACGCGAAGAATTATTTGTTGACTCAATAGTCGCTGGTAGTAGTCAGGTGGGCGGTGTCTTTTACATTTTTGGCACTGAGCCGGTTTTTTAACCCAAAGATATCCGGGAAGTTATTTATTTAGTATTCACACTATGTCTCAAAGACAGGGTCAAGTTATGCCACAGCTTATCAATGTTGGTAAGCGAATACGAAAAACAAACTTTTCTCCTTGTTGTCGTAACGTAAGTACGTTTTTTTTTAATGGTTGAGAAATGGCCTATTTGCGTTACTTAATTTTGTAATTAATAATCTCTGAATTTCAAAATCCTGTTCAAGTGTGAGAAACCTAATTAGAAACTACTAACACAAATCACTGATTTTTTGGGTGACCACTCTTAATTAGTTTCCACAAAGAAGTGCCGATTACTTCACAGAACCACTGATGCATTAACAGTTTAGGAAACTATATAAGTTATTTTTGACAGCTGAGTATTTCAAGAACGAATATGGTGGTCCTTTTGGCAAGTTTTCCTTTTTTACATGCATATAAAATAAACAGTGTAAATGAAATACTGTAATTACAATACTTTGAAATTAGTAGTGCTTTCACGAGATGTGCCCTTATTCTTTCTCGAAAACGCTCGGGTTATAAGTCATTTTATCGTTCTTTATTAAGACTTCCTGAACTTCAGCATTTTTTTATCTTTTTATATCACGAAGAGAATTATTGTTAATCAGAAATGACCTGGTGGGTTTAGGCTTGCTTTAACTGCAGGTCTGCAAAAACATCATACTTCCAAATTATCCACTTGGTTGTACAGCAGAAGTGGTTAGGACATTCAGCTCACAAACAGGTCGCAGATCTAAACTCGCTAACCAAAAATGTTCGTTCTTTTCAATCATGGGGTGTTATAATGTTTAGTCTAACTTCATTATTCGTTAGTAAGAAACCAACCCAAATTTGACGGTGAGTGATGGTAACTGGCTGTCTTCCCTCTAGTATTCCCATTTCAAAATCAGGGACGGACAGCACGGTTAACCTTCGTGCAATTTTTGTTTTTCTCATATTATAGAGACGCTCACAAAATTCTAAATGAACTTCGCTCTTATTAGCTGTTTGATATTATTTATGATTATTTCATTTTCTTTTACTCCACTTCATTATTAATTCATCGCAAAGACGGGTTATTATAAAGATAAAAATCGAGGCTATTTTTACAGGATTCTAGTTTTTCTTCCTTTATAAAGACATTCGTTAAATTTTGAAATGGAATATTTTATTTCTTTAGTAACATGTATTTGATATGGAAATGTTATTCTATTTTCGAGGAAAAATAGGCATCTCTTACTAACGAGACCCGAAGAAGAAAGGAAGTGGCCGTTTCTCCCTTGTATATGCATCTCTTACAAACAATACCTAAAAAAGAAAGGAAGTGGCCGTTTCTTCCTTATAATATTCCCTTCAGTAGCATAGCGATATGTCTGCAGACTTACATTGCCAAAAGAGCAGTTTTCGATACTCGTGGTGGGCGTAACACAGATATACCATTGTTCGGTTTTTACTTAATTCCAATCAATCAGGCTTGTAATATCTAAAATGTAAATTACGAATCTATGGAATACAACAAAGTAACAATAACTTAACCTAATGAGAATGTTTGCTGAGACACTTTAATCACTTACAGCTTTCACGTGTATATTTATTTCTTTTTCGCTTGATAAAAAAAAGACTTTTAAATACCATTTCAAGTGATAAGTTAAGCCTTAAAAAAGTACAGAAATTGATTCGCTATGAATGATATACACTATTGTTTCACAAACAAAAGACTAGGTCTATAATCTGTTCTTTATGGAATTGTTTACGTAAAGATAGCTTTTGATAGACATTAGTACAGCGGACTGACACTTTATCTGTTACGAAATTATTACTTGTAGTTTCTTTGATATTCTGTACACTAATGTTGTTGACCTCGATTAGTGTGAGGGGAGTTTATTGTAATTTATATGTCCGATTACCTGGTTGCCGTGAGGCACCTTTTCCTTTGGATGTCGTATACTATACCTTAGCAACACGAAGGTTTTCAGTGTTTACAGCATGAGCTCCTCAACAGAAATGTATACCCATTCCATTTATGACGTGTATTTTTGTGTTAGTTACTTTAAGTGTACTTGATATAGCATTCCTAAAGAAATAGGTTGTATGAAAACTATATGGACGCTTTAAATTTATTTATTCAATGACCTTTTTTTTTCAGTTTTTAATGTTATAGTCTGTACATTTATTGTAGTTTTAACAATATGCTAGATGGCGTGCAAGTAGCCTAAAGAAATATGAAATCACTGGCGTGGTAGCAGTAGTTCAGATTAATTAATTAATCAGCTCTTTGAAGATTACCGCGCGTTTATTTTACTTTTAAATCATTGGCTTACAAAAAAGAAATTCTTTATTCTTATAGTGTCTACTAACGACACGTGTAAACTAAAATACACCCATAGCAAACTGAATATGTAGTAGTAGCAGTGTTATACTGTATGAGCCAACTCTTACAACTTTTAACTAGTTCATAATACTTTTGTATAATGCATGATCGTGATTTGTTTTTACTCTAATTTAACCTGCAGGTCAACGGAGCTGGGTCAATAGTATCCCAATAGATTCATGGGCTTATACGCTTACCAATAAACCTGGAATTAACAGTGATATTTTGGCTGTTCATTATTTATATCACTTTAAACCTGCCATGGCTATTTGTGAACTTGTTTAAATATCTTCCTTGGACCCATTTTTGCCTCGAATAGAAACCACCAATTTTTTTTTTTGATTTTGACAACATATCTTTTTAACCTCTAAAAACGATTAGACTTAGATTTGGAGATTTAAGTTACTTAGACGTTCAAATAATCTAATTGTACAATGACAGCACATTCCCCTAGAGTAACTTCCCTTAGTCTTACACTGCTAAATTAGGGACGTGTGGCGCAGATAGACTTCGTGTAGCTTTGTGCGAAATTCAAAACAAATAAACAAACAAACCTCAAGAAAAATAAAAGCTTGATTTAGAAATACTGAAAGTGATGTAAGTGACATCCACATCTCTGCGATAAAAAGACACAAAATTTGTAAGTTTAGAACCCATGGTGACAACACCAATCTTAATTTTTAAATAATTAGACTCTTTTGTCACAAAGCTCACAAAAACAGATTTAAGAATGGTCAAATTATGGATGTGGTTAAAGATGAGATAATAATTTATCTGTATAATGTTTTCCAATGGGATATTTATGTACGAGCCCTCAATATCAAAAGTGGCACAATGAACGTCGCTATAAAATTTTATTTCTCATGCCGCGTTTGAAAATTCAAACGTTTTCTTTTTTTCCACGTTCATTGATTAGTGGCACAAGAAGTCTTCAAATAAAGAAAACAGTTAAGGGATAATTATAAGTTCCAATGGTTTCAACTGAATTCTTTTCAGATTGGCAATTGACTCACATAATTTATAATAATAAATAATAATATATTTAAACAATTCCAAAATCCATCACTTTATTAAAGAATAGCACACTAATTTTCAAAATTTACATTTCTTGAATGTGTTAAGAATAAGGCTTTAGGTATAATAAACAAAACATTTAGCCTGAGCGTAAGTATTGGAATTCGCTCTATATACCAAAGTTTTATAAACACCGTAAAATATTTCTAATATTTTAATGTTTTAAATTTTTTTTCATTATTTAGATATTGTCCTTTTCAGGATAATATTTTGAAAACTTTGTTTCAATTTTAACAATAGGTTTGTAGTGAAACATCACAAAGTTAATAGGATCTCTTCAAACATCTTCCAGTTTTCTTAATTATTTATCTTACAAAATACAATGTTATTATGCTTGTCAGATTTAGAAATAACGATACCATAATTTTATTCAGATTTTCCAACACTTTTGATTCTTCTGAGCTCATAATCAAAAATATTTCATATTCACTGTCATAATTTTGAAAAAAAATATTAAAGTTTTACCACAATCTGAATCCTAACGCTACTAAACAATTTTCCAGAGCAGCACCAAGTCGTCTGATGTGGCAGTATCGCAAAAATTATTCAAATCATTCAACATAAGCCTCAAATGTTAACTTATTCGGAATATTAACTTTTAAACTACGAATAAGACTATATTTTAATTGGTTTGTTTCTAAATTACTAGGACCGGCTTGGCTTGATGGATTAAAGAGTTCGACTCATAATCGGAGGGTGGTAAGTTCGAATCCCCCATCGCCTCAAATATGATCGCCGTTTCAGCCGTGCAGGTATTATAATGTGAGGGGCAATCTCGTTATTTATTGGTAAAAGAATAGATTAAGAGTTTGCCTTAGTTTAAATAGCTTAACCAGCTGTTTGTTTTGCTATATTTACAACAATATTGTTGTTTCGTGTTACGTCGAATCGTTTCAAGTTTAAACAATATCTAATCAGTCCACGTGAATTTTCAAAATTTTTATGTGTTGTATTGTTGAGTATTTGAATATCTGATTCTTTTGTTTAATTTCAACAGTTCTTTTTGAATTTTATGATAATTGGAATTGTTTTACAATTTCACTTACATTCAACCAAAATATGTATGTGCAGTTTGGTTTTAGAAAGTTTCAGATGTAGTTTCTCTGTATTTCTAAATTCACTTAAGATAGGTTTGTCATACCGTTTTTAATAATTTCAGCAATTGAACGATTTTGGGAAAATATGAAAAATACTTTGAATTGTAAAACTAAGTTAACCAAAAACCACACATGTGCTTTGACCTCACGTGCTATTGAAAACGACTTTTATGAAATTACAAGACCACATCAAAAACCTTTTTAAAAAAATAGTATGTATTTTCTTTACTGTGTATTTTTCTTATAACAAGAAAAAATCAGGCTATCTGCGCAATCCACCGAGAGGAATCGAACCCCCGGTTTTAGCGTTGTAAATCTGGAGACATACCGCTGTACTAGCAGGGGTGGTTTCTTTAATAATCAAAATACTAATTTAAATGTAAAATTTTGAGCAGGAAGTCAAGGTTGCCAGAATGTTCGACAGTGGTATTCAAAAGAATAAAAACATAATTGGAATCTGGCTCGGTTGTTTGTTATTAAACACAAAACTAAACTGTCCAACTACTGGAATCGAAAGCTGATTTCCAGCGTCTTAAGCCCGTAGATTAATGGAATGAAATGGAAGGACAACATTAACTAAAGAAACCATCAATTATTTTTGAGTAAATCATAAACATTATCATGACAATAAAATGCACCAAAAACTAATATTATTTTACACTCCAAGACTAGTTGAAATGTACTAAACTATACATTTGACTCATCCAAATAATGAAAGTAATAAACAAAAATAAAACACCCAATATAATTCTAAAGCCTACTCTTTTCACATTGAATAATATACTTACTTAATAAAAACTCCAAGTTAAAAATAAACTGTCTTTTTCGAACTGCACTTACTTTTATTATTTGGTGATAATTGTAGTTATTAAATATCGCTTTGCATTTGATCAAAAACGGACGAGAAACTTTTAAAATGTTCCAACATGATGACCAGGTGGGTTAAGGCTTCCAACTCGTAATCTGAGGGCCATGAGTTCGAATCCCCGTCACATCAAACGTGCTCACCCTTTCAGTCGTGAGGGCGTTATAATGGTACTGTCAATCCCATTATACCTCGGTAAAAGAGTAGCCCATGAGTTGGCAGTGGGTGGTGATGACCAACTGCCTTCCCTATAGTCTTATACCGCGAAATTAGGAACGGCTATCGCATATAGGCTTCGTGTAGCTTTGCGCGAAATTCAAACACGAGCTAACCAAACAAACAAACTCTTAGAACATTAAAAGTAATTTGTAAACTGAAACTGCTTATCTGAGGCCACATTCCGTGAATATAAGATCATGTTATTACATGTAACATAATAATATTCGTAGTCGCAAATTACAAGACAGTCTCAGAAAGAATTTAAAAGAAATTTACGATGCTTATAATGTGCCTACAGAAACATTCGTGTACCAACACAGCAATCTCTTAATTTTCTGTGTTTCAGACTTCAACGTCGTCCAATCAAAATGAGCTTAACAAGGCTTAAAAATCTTAATATTTAACAACGATCTAATGGCACTATAAATCCATAATATTTCCGTGTTTGCGCTGTCTAACTTGTTTACTAGCGTTCTTTCATGTACATATTTATTGGCGCACGATGTTGTAAAGATACTGACAAAATACGTCGCTAGTTATAATTATTAATGAGTCAGACTCCATTGAACTCACATGTAATCCAAACACAATCCATTCTTGGCAGGTGTTTGGGTAATTAAAAATGCAAAGTGATATTCGGGGTTTACAAAGGTTAGAAAGTTGCCACAGATAATCAGTTCTAATCGCTTCTAGTGGTCTGAATAAATTGAAGACTGCTAGATTTACTAATATGGAATATTGGTCTCTCTCTTCCCCTTCTTCAAATAAATTAATTCCCATTTCTTCTTTGAAACGCGCTGCAAACAAAACTTTGCACATCTGGCATTACATTCGTCCTTCACGACTGTAATTATACATTAGAACTACAGGTTTGTTTGATTTTTGAATTTCGCACAAAGCTACTCGAGGGCTATCTGCGCTAGCCGTCCCTAATTTAACAGTGTAAGACTAGAGGGAAGGCAGCTAGTCATCACCACCCAATGCCAACTCTTGAGCTACTCTTTTTACCAACGAAAAGTGAGATTGACCGTCACATTATGATGTCCCCACGGCTGAAAGGGCGAGCATGTTTTGGCGCGACCCTCAGATTACGAGTCGCACGCCTTAACACGCTTGGCCATGCCGGGCCCGAACTACAGACGAACAAGTGTATTTTGCACAGGAAACTCCATGCTAACGGACATGTTCCAACTTGTAAGTCGGCCATCACAACCATAAATGTAAAAAAAATTGCTGTCGTTGTGCTTTAAGCGCTAACATCAAGATGAATACCAATGAACAACAACAACGCGTGATACGGAGTGATTCATCCCATTACTTGTTAGATGGACTGGCCAAGCTCGACGTCAACCTGGATAAAGTTCATTTTGTGGCTATGTTGCTGAAGAAAATGCAGCGTTATGGTTTGGGCCTAAATTAGATAACTTTTATTTGATCTACTTGTAACAACTGTAAGAATTGCCGATTCTACGTTGTTTTGTAACGATCTAAAGTATATTATAACTCCTTAAATGGCGCAGGTCAGAAGGGAAAAATCATCGTATTTCATAAAAATCAAGAACCATTTCAAATCGAACGTATGGTATAAAGTGTATACGAATTAATGGCTTTTAAGGGTATATACTAAACAGCAGTGATTTGACGAAATAGACGCTGAATCTGTTTTGGATGGTTCATAATCCTGATATATATCTAACCGAACTGCCTTGAACTGTTTTAAAATGTCTGAAGTTCTCGTGAAGCGAACTGACTGTTTATCCTATTGTACCTTTAACGACAGGTTGCAGGTTTTAGGAACTAAAAATGAACCGCCTTCTCGTCAAGCAGCGAGATATCACCCTCCCTTTCAAAATGTGATGTCTCACGAGTTGTGATAAAACAGCACAAAGGAATTCTTGATGACGAAAAACCCGCTTGAAATAAAGATGTATTTCAGAACAGCTGCTGTGGGTATTAACACTTTTATTGATAAGGATAGAACAACGTTCCGACCTTTTCAGGTTAATACCCACACCAGCCGTTCTGAGATGAACTTAGGAATTCTGTTTTACCACTTCGACAAATGCAGGGTATCCACAAAAATGTATACAGACTTTGAATGATCATAAATACAGTGTTTATTAAAATATATCTATGTTTTATAATCCAAGTTTAAAGAGACAAAAGTAGAACTTTTTGAGTTATCGCAGATGTTCGAACTGATGATCGTTCTGATCCAGACACTGCTGATAACACAGACAGATGGAAATGTAAACTTTACGAATCATTTCACGTGATGTTTGGGTACATTTTC
The DNA here is from genome assembly GCA_011833715.1 of Carcinoscorpius rotundicauda. Lineage (NCBI taxonomy): Eukaryota > Metazoa > Arthropoda > Merostomata > Xiphosura > Limulidae > Carcinoscorpius > Carcinoscorpius rotundicauda. The sequence continues at coordinate 137,361,925 of CM022393.1, forward strand.
TTTCAATTGCTGCTCTCAGCTCATTGATTGTTGCAGGTTTTGTGTTATAGCCTTTATCTTTGACGTATCCCCACAAAAACAAAGTTCAGCGGTGTGAGGTTTGTTGAACGTGGGGGAAATTCAGTGCTACCTCTTCGCCCAATCCATGTGTTCGGCAAATGTTCGTCACGATAGGCTCTTACATCACGATGGTAGTGGGGAGTTGCTCCAACTTGCTGGAAACAAAACTCCTCATCTCCAAATTGTTCTCGAATGGGTGTCACGACAGATTCTTGCAGCAAGTTCAGATAAACGAGACTGTGTTTTCGAGAAAGAACGACCTAATTACTCCCAACGCTGATAATCCACACCACATTGTAACCATCACTAAGTTTACGGGGTGTTCAACCGTAAGTTGCGAGTTCTGAGTTGCCCAGCAGGAGTAGTTGTAGTGATTAACTGAGCCATTTAACTCAAATGTGGCCTCATCTTGTTTTGTTGTTTTTTTTAAATTAAGCACAAAGCTACACAACGGGCTATCTGTGCTCTGCCCACCACGGGTATCGAAACCCGGATTTTAGCGTGTAAGTCCGCAGACATACCGCTGAGCCACTGGGGGATGCTTGTTTGGAAACTGTGCATTCGCTACAGATTTTATCCGGTAGCACTCACAAAATTCAACTCTCCGGTCAGGATCATCTTCATTGAGGGGGTGGACTAATGCCAGAATAAAACTTTTCCACTGAATATAATTATGTGGATTTTGGGATTCATGTCTCACGAGCTGTTTGTCAAACAGATTTTCATGGAGATTGGTGGAAACTTTCCAACAGCTCTGCTTCTCGAGTGAGACTGGTGGACGACCGTGGTCTTCCAGAACGCACTTTATGGACGTCTTGAATAGAACCATGCGAGTAATAGTGAGTCGCGTTGGTGGATCTGTTTAAAACTCCCTTTTAAACCATCTTTCTACTTCAGCTACGTTCTCACACTTCCACTAACAATTTAAGATAAATTTTCTTTTCCAGGCCTTAGTCCTGCTTCTGCCATTACTTCAAATCAGTTGCACCTGTAAAAAAAGAAAGTTTAAGTAAGCTGTAATCATTTAAAGATGGCTGAATAATTATGATGTGGTGTTAATATTGACGCTGTTGTTGTTTTGAATTAAGCACAAAGCTACACAATGGGCTATCTGCGCTCTGCCCACCACGGGTATCGAAACCCGGATTTTAGCGTGTAAGCCCGCAGACATACCGTTGAGCCAATGGGGGGCTAATGTTGACGCAATGTCATCCGGTGATTTTTTTTTATCCTAAGACATTCCAGTTTTTTTTCCCATAGTCTACAAATACATACATTCATAACACTACGTCACAAAATATTTACTTTTCTTGTTCCTGGGCAGAAAGTGTTATTTCCAAATTGCTTATGTCTAAAGTAAATGGAAAAGACCAACTTTTCTCTTCAAAAATTGCTTTTGTGAACCGGGTAATGAAATTTTCCAATTTATCTATTTTCCAGAACTTTCCAGGTAGATTCAGTGCTGAGTAGCTGATAGAAAATTTTGTCAAACTTACAAGAATTTTCTGGAATGTTGTAGAGCTTACGAGAATTTTCTGGAAGTTTCCACAGTAATATATATATATATATGGGGGCTCACCACTCACCACTTCAGTTTACTTCTAGCTGCCTAAGTGAACACATAGACTTTATCAAATATCGCATTAAAGAAGCTGCAAGCATTCTCCAGACGCATTTTGGTATGTATGTGACCGATTTATCAAGACAGGAGCGAAAAACTACTCAGTGAGTGACAGCATCTGCTAAAATGTGTGAAGCCTACAAGGCATATTTCGGCATGTTCGTCTCTCACTATGAGAAATCGCAGGTTTGAATCCCCGTCACACCGAACGTGCTTGCCCTTTCAGCCATGGAGACGTTATAATGTGACGATAAATCCCGCTGTTCGTTGGTAAGATAGTAGCTCAAGAGTTGGCGGTGGACGGTGATGACTAGCAGCTTTCCCTCTGCCTACACTGCTAAATTAGGGACGACTAACGCAGATGGCCTTCTTGTAGCTTTGAGCGAAATTAAAAAAAAAACAACCACTTTTCACTGAGGCTTTACGTAAAGACTCCAAGGACATAGACAAGGTAACGAGTTCGGTATTTCTGTGATTACTTGTTTGTAGTTAACCACAAAGCTACACAATGGGGTATATGTGCTCTTCCCTCCCCAGACATTCTGCTGTGCCTCTCATCGATTACGCCTGTTAATTATAAATTTTGATTCCAAAACTAAAGTCAGAAGATGTGGGATTATATGTTTTCGTCCGCCACGATTCTTAAGCTTTTTTATCCAATTATGAAAACTTTAATTTTGTTCATCTGTGCTAATGACGGTAAGACCAAGAGTACGGTCTCAATAAAAAATAAACAGAGAAGGAAATGAATAGAAAAATATTGTGACTGAAGGGCAACAAGTCTTTGGCAGACAAAGATACCTGTTTTATAAACCAGAAATTAAAAAGCAATTTCGACGTATGATTAATGGATAACGGCTGTATTAAGACCGATTTATCGACCATTCGGAACTCCCTCGCCAGAAATACTATTAAAGTATAACCTCCATATTAGCACCGTAAACGTCGCTTTAAGAGACTGTGCTTATTGGAATCTCTTTTGGGTTGAGGTTTTACAATTTCTTTGAGTAAATTATAGGGTCCTCGAATAGAGACTGAAGGATAACTGTGACTTTGTAATAGCAATTTCCTTGATCTTTTCTAAAGCAACTACACATTAAGTTAATATAAAGGAGCGAGTGATGGACCTCATTGTTACTGATGATGTCCTGTTAAATCAACATCAATGATTTGAAGCAGATACCATATATGATTTCTAAGTAGGAATGAAATGATTATTAGGTAAAAAATACGTACACTGAATTTTATGTTTGAAAGATATATATAACCTAAGCCGTTTTGATAATCATATCTGTCTACCTGTTTATCCGTCTGTCTACCTGTTTGTTGTTTTTAAGCTCGTTATGTTTGTTTGAATTTCGCGCAAAGCTACACCAGGGTTATTTGCGCTAGCCGTCCCTAATTAAGCATTGTGAGATTAGAGAGAAGGCAGCTAGTCATCACCACCCATCTCCAACTCTTGGGCTACACTTTAACCAACGAATAGTGGGATTGATCGTCACATTATAAAAAGCCTTCACAGCCGAAAGGGCGAGTATGTTTGGTCCAATGGGGATTCGAACCCGCGAACCTCAGATTACGAGTCGAGTGGCTTAACTCACCTGGACACCGGGTCCAGCTCATTATGAGATACAATGTCTGACAGTAGCCTTAAAAACAAATAGAAAGAAAAGAAAAACAGTTGAAATGGTTTTTATTCACGTAAATCTACAAAGATATCAACCAAGTAAACACCATTGTGCTGTAAAATATTGTGTTATAAGTGATATTAATAAACATATGTGCATAAAATGTGTATCTTCATGTTATAGTTGAAGTGCTGTAATATAATTTGAAATAAAGCTCAGGGTGACCGTGAAAAAAAAACGAAAAATAATTACAATGAAGAACCAGGTTGAAACACACGAAAAATAATAACCAAATAACAAAGAACCAGGCTGATCCCAAAATCAGGAAAACCATAAGAAAAACTCGTATTTGGAATGATTAAAATGGGGGATCTTGTTAAAATGAAACTCTAAGTAGATGTAAGAAATAAATACAACAGAAACGATTCAGGTGAAGAAGCAGACTGATATAAAGCTCAGAGAACCTGTAACAAAAAAAACACACACAAAAGAAATTAGATAAAAAAAGAGGACCGGGTTCAAATAAATCTCTAAATATCTGTAAGTAATAAACAAAGACGAATGATTATAACGGAAGACTAAAATAGATTAAAATGAAGCTGTGGATAGTTGTGAGAAGAGGAACAGTCAAAACTAGAGTTATCGATATTTCTTAACTTAAATACTTGAATACAGTAATATCAATCAGACAGATCGCAGATCGTAAATAACAATGAAACTGTGAATGTTTCATTGTCTCACTTTTTTGAAAGAAAACAAAATTAATGATCGCATCATTCCTTTGACAGTTATATTTTGGTTGAGGCCTGATATGGCCAGGTAGGTTAAGGTGTTCGAGTTCCCTCACTGGATTCAGCACCATACATGCTCGACCTTTCAGCGGTGGGGGCGTTATAATGTTGCGGTTAAACCCACTGTTCGTTGGTGAAAGAGTTGGCGGCCGGTGGTGGTGACGAGCTGCCTTCCCTCTAGTATTACACTACTAAATTAGGGACGACTAGCTTAGATAGCCTTCGTGCAGCTTTGTGCGAAATTCAAACCAATTCACTTTATATAAGACGTTTTCTTTGTAGTCACGTGGTGTTTACGTCCCCGGTTTCCGCGGATAACAGTAGTAATAAAGTATTCATAGCATCATTAAAGACAGTCAAAATCACTTGAACGCGCAGTGTTAATTTATGGCCATTTATTAGCAAAAACCAAATTCCTTTTCACAAGAAATAGAAATATATATACGTGTATTTAATTTCATAAAATCACACAATATCATACGTTGAAGTTAGAGAGGAAAAGGGGCAGTGAAAGGAACAAGCTGTCAAAAGTTTGTTCCTTTCAGAACAGAGCCATATTGGATTATCTTGTACTTACCGTGGAAAATCGAACCCAGGATTTTAGCGTTTAGGATAAGTCTATAGGCTTACAAATATTCCACCGGAAAAAACACTGTTGAAAGTTTGATGCTGGAGATATTAGTTTCAGTACATTGGTGTGTCTTTTTCAGTGTCACTCATTGGTGTGTCTTCTTCAGTGTCACTCATTGGTGTGTCTTCTTAAGTGTCATTAATTTCTGCAATATCAAGACTCCTGACAGTTTGTTCCCTTTCGTGTGTTTCTTGTTCGTTTTTCTGTTTTCTTGATGAAGACACCAACGCATAGCAATTTGCGTCAAACTCTGGTAACGCGAGGAACACTTCAAGTAGCTTATTTCATATGTTGCTCGCAGTTGTAGAAAAGTAGTTTCACCTCGCACCAAAACGTGTTAGGTTCACACCAGAGAGTTATAGCAGCTTTGTCAGTAACTACGAGTTTATATTTTAAACTAGTTATTTGTGCTCATAAATCTTGCTGCAAATTATCTTTAATAACACCTATGAACTAAAAGTGAGCTCATGTTTTTACATCACCCTTTCAGTTACGGAGCAATAAGCTGTATCCCCCCTATCTCTAAACATCTGTGCAGGTAAGTTTTGACTAAGGTGCAAGATTTCCGATTTACTTTTAAAAAGGCACTAAAAGTTACCATTAATAACTAGCGTTTGTTTACGTGGTCAGATTGTAGAAATAATCGTGAAATATTGAAAGTTTGCTTGTTTCTTTTGGTTGTTTTTACAAATGTTCACAAGAACTACTTGCACTAGTTGTCTCTAATTTTGAACACAGATACTAAAGACAAGGCAGTCTATAAACAACACTTGCCGTCAGTTGTAGAGCTACTCTCACCGAAAACAGAGGCTCGGTACGTTGTACTAAAATTATGTAAGAAAGAGACTGGCTTGATTGCAAGGGCTCAGCTGCAAGGAAAGCTTAAAACTAAAAAATAGATAGTGCTGCGTGAAAAGATAAAGTAAATAAAACAAAACTGACGTGTAGAGGAGAGCTTAACGCAGAAAATCAGTGCACAAATAGGTATTAAATAGGCTTAATTTTCATTATTGTAGCATTAGAAGTATAAGAATAGAATACTCAGTTTTAGGACACTGGTGGGAAGAAAAGATTTTTTTGAGGTAAAGAAAATAACTGAAACTTTGATGACAAAAGTTTCTTTGAAAGACACGGTTGTACAATATCTACAAGAAACAGAGTAGTGAAGAAAGAAGAAAGAATGACTCTGTTTGTGAAATGTGAGTTACGTCCTGCTGAGCTTGAAAATATTAAGGATAACAGATTGGATCCCTTTAGGTTTCTTTTAATGAATGTCAAGAGAAAAAGCTTTTAGTAGGAATTTGTTAGAAACTGATGAAACTAGTGAGAAACTTTATAGTAAGATTAAGATTTTGACCGTTAATGAAATCATATTTATGAGCGATTTTAATTTCAAACATATTGAATGAGACATTTTTAGAGTCAATCTGTGATGGAGAAAGGTTTCTGAAAATTGTTCAAGATGGATTCACTGCCTTTTAGTTGTGAACTGAAACATTCGTATAAGGCAATTTTATGCTGGTTGCAAGAGTGAACCGTAACATTTTTACTTGGTCACTCTGTACGCTGTTAATACGAACCGTAACGTTTTTTACGTAGCAACTCGGCTGAGCAAAATATATCATTTTTATGAAAATATTTCTGGAACCTAAGCACATTCATCCGACAGACTCTGAGAGATGTATATGACGATCATAAATTTACTTTTGAAATTTTCGAGTGGCTCCACCTTACTTTTGATAAGTAAAAAATAAAATACCGTTTTGTTTAAGAAAGAAAAAGGCAACTAAGTTGTTTTTCCTCGAATGCACTCGTTCTTTTTGCTGCACTCGGATACAGAATAATTTGAACAATTTGAATAATTCATGTTTATAAAATTTGGGTTATTGATATTGCCACAGGATCCCTGTTTTTTTTTCTATCTCGGTTATCACAAAAATCATGAAACTGTCAGCATGTAAAAAACAACAGTTGGTTTGTTATTTTTCCACTTCAACCTACATAACTGAGAAAACGTGGTTTGGAAAATTGCGTGATTACAAAGGGTTTTGTTAATAGTATTTTTAATAACCGAAAACAATGAACACATCAGCGAAATTCATTTGCTATTGTTATTTAACACCCTAAATATTCATTTAGTGTTAGCTCATTCTCCACATAAAAAAAGCAGAGAGCCAGTGGCTATTTTCTATTCAGAGCAAATAAGTGGAACAACACGATAAAGGTTAGGGCAGCTAAAGCAATGTAATGTCTTTCAAGGTGAAACTTTATTCAAATAACTCAAGCCCTACCCCCCTCCACGAAGGTGCAGTATAAACCTGTTTTATAACAACATACAACTTCCTTACTAAAATTACCAAAGCGGCATATTTATCTACGCATGTTTTTGTTTTACATACATTAACAAATACCCAACATTAACTTAAAAACGTTTATTACCTATACGTGTATCTTTTATACCTGGATCGATGGTTACATTTGAAGTAATTGTCATCTTAGTTTATCTGAAAAGTTTCTAAATGTTTTTTTTATTATTTTTAGTTTCAAATACGAAGTCCTGTTTTCAACCATTAAGAGCGTTTTTTTTTCAATAGTGACCCCTGTTGTCGAAATGATGATGTACTTGCTTTGTTTTTGCAAATATATTTCAAAACTTTAATACTTAATTACTTTTAAGTTCACGATCAGTAATGGTATTGCATAATATACACAACACTTTTTATGAGAATATGTAACTAAAATCATGAAAAGTTCACGTATTTACGAAAGACAGTGTGTAAATTAGGATTTGAGATCATGTCTGAACAGATCCCGTCGAATGTGTACTAAAAACATATTGTTTAACCTATTTTTATGTTATCTAATGAAAAAATATAACAAATTAACAATATTTTTAGGAGAGAGCGCTTTTTGTAATCTTCCCTGAACAATATTACAATTTAATATAGCAATAGTCAACTGACAATAACTACATTTCTACAGGCGCACAGAAAACTATAATTGTGTGCCAACTGTCAGTTTTGTTAATTTACCACCTCTTTGTTTTTATCAATTTGTTGAGGCAAAATATTTCTAAGCTCAATAACACCTGGGTTTAATTAACTAGTAAATTAATATGAAGTGCCTGAATGTCCTACACAACGTTTAATAGATCAAACATCTCAGTGTTACACACTACGGTTAATAGATCAAACATCTCAGTGTAACACAATACTGTTAATAGATGAAACATCTCAGTGTTACACACTACGTTTAATAGATCAAACATCTCAGTGTTACACACTACGATTAATAGATCAAACATTTCAGTGTTACACACTACGGTTAATAGATGAAACATCTCAGTGTAACACAATACTGTTAATAGATGAAACATCTCAGTGTTACACACTACGGTTAATAGATCAAACATCTCAGTGTTACACAATACTGTTAATAGATGAAACATCTCAGCGTTACACACTACGGTTAATAGATGAAACATCTCAGTGTTACACAATACTGTTAATAGATGAAACATCTCAGCGTTACACAATACGGTTAATAGATCAAACATCTCAGTGTTACACAATACGGTTAATAGATCAAACATCTCAGTGTTACACAATACGGTTAATAGATCAAACATCTCAGTGTTACACAATACGGTTAATATATCAAACATCACAGTGTTACACAATACGGTTAATAGATTAAACATCTCAGTGTTATACACTACTGTTAATAGATCAAACATCTCAGTGTTACACAATACGGTTAATAGATTAAACATCTCAGTGTTATACACTACTGTTAATATATCAAACATCACAGTGTTACACAATACGGTTAATAGATCAAACATTTCAGTGTTACACACTACGGTTAATAGATCAAACATCTCAGTGTAACACAATACTGTTAATAGATGAAACATCTCAGTGTTACACACTACGGTTAATAGATCAAACATCTCAGTGTTACACAATACTGTTAATAGATGAAACATCTCAGCGTTACACACTACGGTTAATAGATGAAACATCTCAGTGTTACACAATACTGTTAATAGATGAAACATCTCAGCGTTACACACTACGGTTAATAGATCAAACATCTCAGTGTTACACAATACGGTTAATAGATCAAACATCTCAGTGTTACACAATACGGTTAATAGATCAAACATCTCAGTGTTACACAATACGGTTAATATATCAAACATCTCAGTGTTACACAATACGGTTAATAGATTAAACATCTCAGTGTTATACACTACTGTTAATAGATCAAACATCTCAGTGTTACACAATACGGTTAATAGATTAAACATCTCAGTGTTATACACTACTGTTAATATATCAAACATCACAGTGTTACACAATACGGTTAATAGATTAAACATCTCAGTGTTATACACTACTGTTAATAGATCAAACATCTCAGTGTAACACAATACGGTTAATAGATCAAACATCTCAGTGTTACACAATACGGTTAATAGATTAAACATCTCAGTGTTATACACTACTGTTAATAGATCAAACATCTCAGTGTTCACACTACTGTTAATAAATCAAATATCTCAGTGTTCACACTATTGTTAATAGATCAAACACTTATTGTTCCTAATATTATCAGTAGATCAAGTATTCAATGCTTTACCCAATGATTAATACATACAACACCTCAGTGTCCCAAACTACCACAACAAAGGAAAGCGTAACGTTATATATTACAGTACTTAACACAAATAATTTGATGTTCTAAACAGATTGAAAATTTAAATCATTTAAGGTCACTCAGTTTGTTATCATTCACTTAAGTTTAAATTGTAAGAAATCATATTTTGAACATTGCTATTTACCTGCGTTATATTTTGTGATACAAACAAACAAAAAACACTGATTAATTATTGTGATATCATATTGTTTACTCCTTCGTTGTGGGTTAAATACAAAATAGGAATCTTATCCAAAGCTACCGATTAATTTTTAACGTCATATAAGTCTTATTTGGAGCTCGTTGTGACCTACAAGCTAGTGTGCTCGGACTACGAACCCGAGGGATCATAATTCGCTTTCCCTTAGAAACGCAACCTGTATTTTTGGGGTGAGGCCTGATGGTCAAATACTACAATCCGGTCGAACTATTTTACTCTAATGTTTTGCAGGGATGATGCTGACTAGGCGCCTTTTCTCTTGTCTCAGGTGGTTAGGGGCGCTCGACACGCGATCTGAGGGTGGTTCTGTTGGAATCCCTGTCGCACCAACCGTGCTCACCTTTTCAGCCGTGAAGATTTTAATACGTGACGGTCAGTTCCACTATTCGTTAGTAAAAGAGTAGTCCAATACAAAACAAATTAGGGATGGCTAGCGTAAATACCCCTCGTGTAGCTTTGCGTGAAATTCTAGAACAAACCAAATTACGTTGTATATCTGCTGAAAATTAAGTACGTTTGTGCAGATAACCTTTTATCTCGCTTCATGCGAAAATTCTGAAATAGAAAAAAAATATATTTCTGCTTAAAGTAAAATTGCTTACACTGTGAACAAGGACAACTCTAGTCAGTCCCCCAGCTGGTCGTATATCTAAAGAATAAACATGTATCTTCAAAGATACTGGAAAACATCATATTTTCCATCATCCTTGTTGAATTTTGAGACTTCGATGCATCGTATAAAATATTCTTTTGCAAAAAAAAACAAAAACAACGCATATCTTTATGACCTTCACGTGCGTTGACACATATACGTACATCCACAGCGAAGGTCTTTTATCACACGATCTCCAAATCTTACAGTGATTACGATAAAAATACAGAGGATCATGAAATTCTATCTACCAAGGTAATAACATAGCCTTGAAATTCATTTCTTTCTACATTAAATTATGGTGTGTAATACTTGTATTACTGAACTACTCATTAATGTTCTGCGGTTTTATATCTTAGTCATTCTATTTTCTCTGGATCAATCTTCTTTACAGTAAAATATAACGTTGAAAAGTGGAAAGTAAACAGGTATGTTTCTGTCATTATTTAATGTATAACAGAGAGTTCTATTAGTTGTTAATTTTTACATTTTATTAACACCTGTGAGTCGTAATTAAGCATTGCTTGAAATGATTTTTGCTTTGACTGGTGTCAATTTATTGTCTATACCATTTACTTACTTACTTAATTAAAAAATAAAAAATTAAGCTCTGTTTTGTCCATGGTTTACGATACCCAGCCGTCGAGGTTTGTCCATGATTTACGATACCCAGCCTTCGAGGTTTGCCCATGATTTACGATACCTAGTCGTCGAGGTTTGTCCTAAAACATGTCAACACTTTTTTGATTTTTTGAAATGAAACTTATAGAAGCAATTTGAGTAAAACTGTTACATCTTATAGCGGGAACTAGTTAATAACACAGACTATGTTTACACCGTCACGGCTAATAAATTCAAATACGTGCGGAGTAAGTGAGCTATGTAAGTCATAATTTTCTGTTCATGTGGCCCAAATAAAGTCTTATTCATGTCGTAAAATTACGTTAGTCTTGTTTATTAATTTCATAAAGTTCCTTACTGATAAAGCCTGTTGGATTAGTTGTTCTGCCAATGGTTGTGAATATTTTTAATAAATTTAACATTTAAAAAAAATAAAGATATGTGGAAAAATACATGTTAGTCTAAAGTTCCTCGAGTTTTTCTCATTTCGCTGGTATTGACCAAAGTTAAGATTTCAGATTTTATTTATCAACTGTGTTATAATATCCTCAATAGCATCGTGGTGAGCTTACAGCCTTGATAAGGTAAAAAAACAAACAAACAGGGTTTCGACACCCCTGGTGGACAGAGCATAGTGGCTCATTGTGTAGTTTTGCGCTTTAATACACACAGTTAGTACCGTAATGACGACTGTTCACCAACAAGCACCGATCATTCTGTAGGATGTAGTTTTAATTCTAATATTCTCGTGTACTGCGAGTTCCAAAATATTTATCATTCAGGAGTTTCATTGCACTCAAGTGATGGACTCGTTCGGTTTGTTTTGAATTTCGCGCAAAGCTACACGAGAGCTATCTGCGCTAGCCGTCCCTAATTTAGCAGTGTAAGACTAGAGGGAAGGCAGCTAGTCATCACCGCCAACTCTTGAGATACTCTTCTACCAGCGAGTAGTGGGATTGACCGTCACGTTATAACGTCCCCACGGTTGAAAGGGCGAGCATGTTTGGTGTGACGGGACTTCGAACCCACGAATTACTAAAGTGATGGTTTAAGCAGTTATAACACTATAAAGTATGGGTGTCTTAAATACTTGTTGTTAAGGGATAACACTGTCGACTCTGACTCAGAATAAGTCTCAGAGTAGAACTTCTATTAAAGTTTGTATAATAAAATCCACTTTTTAAAGTTTTTAAAACCAAACAGATATACAAATATAAGGTGACCTTTCATGATAAATAATATTAATACTTTTTTTCACTTTATACCTTACGATGAGGTAACATTCATTTGTGTGGACCAGTCAACGTTGGTAACTGTCGAATTTTAAAAGACGATTGCTAATGAAACTCACAATGTTTGGTGTCTTTTCCTGACGAATTAAAGGTCTACAGACCATTTTTACTTCCAAGATAAAATAATCGTTGGCCATACATTCGTTTATTTCTGTAGTAGGAAACCGAATATTGTTATTTGTCTGATGTTTTCCCAAAAATACGGGACTTTGCACTCAAAGTTTGTGAGGCACTGGACCATTGTTTGTCCTACCAAACGATTGAATTGTCGGGGCGGAACCCTCTTAGTTCTACCACCTTAAGACTTTGAGCCGCGTAGACTTAGATGACTTGTTTGTTTGTTGCATTTTTCCCCAAATTACGAGAGGACTATCTGCGTTGGCTGTCCTTAATTTAGAACTTATATACTTCTAACTCTTAGACTATTCTTTTACTGAGGAAAAGTGTGTTTGACCGTCACGTTATAATGTCCTTACGGCTGAAAGGTTGAGCATGTTCAGTGACGGGATCCGAGAGTCCTGATCATCAGACTACGCCAGGGCGTCACCTGGAACGCGTATTTGACGAATGGCGAATCCGTTTCGCTGAAGGTATCAAGATTGATAGAACTCGTGAAGAGATGGCAAAAGACGTGAGAATACTTAGATCAACACACACGTCATTTCACTTGAAAGTGGTTGTGTTTTAAAGTTACTAAAGCAAGTCTAATGAAGTGACCGAAGAATTCGCAAGCTTTTTAAAGCACCCTTTCCATTTATTGCAGTGTATTTATGTAATTCGTTACGTTAGGGGGCCACAAACCTTGCGTTGCACTGCAAGAACTGGTCCCAAAACAGCTACAATGTTTGAAACGAGAAATTTTCTCCACATTTTCGCTTGTCCCGTAGAAGTAAATAAACACTACTTATTTACATTGTGCTTATATAAAATTAATTTTAAAAAGAGGTAACCATAATTTAGAAATTAAATTATAATTTATTTAACATAATAACAGAAAAAAATTCTAGATTAATTATCATTCTCTCGGAGAGTCCTAGGCAAGTGAAATTGTCTTTCAGCTACCAAATAAATAACCCAATAATCCAGATATTTCTGGAGCTTTTTACCCTTTATTTACACTTTTGTTAAATAAACACGTTTTTCCTGTTAAAAGTTTCCCAAGAGGATGGGTTCAAATCCCCCTCTCACCAAACATGTTTGCCTTTCCAGCCGTGGGGGCGTTATAATTTGGCGGTCAATCCACTATTCGTTGGTAAAAGAGTAGCCCAAGAGTTGGCGGTGGATGGTGATGACTGGCTGTCTTCCCTCTAGTTTTACACTACAAATTTAGGAACGGCTAACGCAGATAGCCCTTGTGTAACTTTTCGCGAAATTACAAACAAATCAAAACCCAAGAGGATTGGGGATTTTTTTAGAACATAAATGATCCCTCACACTGTTGCTCACACATTGATTTCTTTTCAACGTTTTTATGATCTTATATAATCTTGCCTTGCAGAAATGTTAGCCATGCTACCCTACAAGTTTTAAGCTTAATTTGTAAACAACTCATTGCCTATGTTTTGATAGTTCTTTTCCACACGTTGACTTACAGTATCAAAACCTTCTGATAATGGATTACCAGTTTAACGTTTACACAATATGCAAAACATAGCGCGAGTCTTGTGTATATTAAATCTCATGCTCTCTCGTGGTTGAGCAATGAGCTTGGGGATTTTTCTTTCTGAAATTCTGGCTTCAACCCATTGACTAAAAGAGCACAGATGGGTCATTTTGTAGAATTTACAGATGTCTTTTCCAGCTATTTCCAGTAATACACTGCTTACTAGCTGCAGCATAACACATTCCTATGACACATTTCTTTATAAACAACCATCACACTGTTAAGTTGTGTTAATATCCTAAACATATATGAGGATCCCAACACAAAAGTTTAGGGTTAATATCTTAAAACGTGCATCAGAATCCGAACACGGGAGCTTAAGTAACCGTCTATCACTCGGTCATTGTATTTACTAGTCTACAAGACTACAACCAATTAACAAACAGCATGGTCATGATTGAAGCGCTCTCACGTTGGATAAACTGTGAAACCAACACAAAGAGTGGTTATCATCATTAGAACTCACTTATTTAACGTCCAAGACAGGTAATTATAAAGTTTTTTTTCTGTTCCAATCATTTGGAGTGTTTTATTTTGGAATCAGACTAGTTATTTTATTTCATTCTTTATAATAATTTATACAGGGCTTTCCTTTGGTTTAATCAGACCAACATCTTTAACTAACCTTTTGATATCATCTCTATTACAATTTATTTTCATATTATTGTAGGCCCGGCACAGCCAGGTGGTTAGGACATCGACTCGTAATCTGAGGATGGCGGATTCGAGTCTCCCTTTTACCACAGTAAGCTCGGTAAACGACGTAAGAGAGGGAATAAGTCAACAGATGTTAACAGAGAACAATGCTGTTTATTAAATGGGTGCACGCTCACGTGTCATAAACTTGTACACGTTTTTAAGTTTATATTGCAAGAAGTCTTGGTGCATAAATTTTCTTTATCGTGTAGGTGTATTAATTACACCTTAAAGTCATAACTTTTCGTTATTCAGTTCACCTGAACATTGATTATCACCATATATTGAAATATCAACCAAAACCTAACCTCTGGACATCTTCAGGTGCAGCTTCTGGGTAAAACAGGACAGTATTTATTATTTTAACTTGTTTCTTTATGCATTAACTTATTTGTTTGTATTTGTACACAAAGCTACATAATGGACTATCTGTGCTCTGTACATCAGTACTATCTAAACACGAAGAATAGGTCAGCAAACATACCGCTACGCCAATGAGGCCGTGCATTAACCTTTAATTCTAATATATATATATATATATAAAGCCTAAATAAATGAGGTTCAAAACTATATTTTCTTATAAGTTTTTCCTTCTTTTTTTCTTCCATTTTAATACTTTTTACAAAAAAAATAATATTTTTTTAAAAGTAAGGAAAGTACCAAATCTTAATTCGTCAGTTAGAAAACATTTTTTTAATATTTATCACACATTGTGGAGAAGAAAAAATATAAAAAATTCTACATTTATATTTGTTTAAGTTTCTTATGTAAGCATTCAACCACTTTCTTTAGGTTCAGCTCTCTTTTTGTTTCTCTTCACAATTGCTTAAGTTAAACAGTGAAAGAATGTGGTTCTTTAGCATAACGAATATAAGTAATTTAACTGTGTTGTTTTATCCGTATAACTTCCAAAAGATAAAACCTAGAGTTTGATTGTAATTTTAGGCAATCACGATTAGCTCTTTCTTTACGATTGTGGAACTACTTTGCCTAGCGTAATAATACATGTTGAATCTAATTTTTGTGTTGTCATAACACAATACGGAACTACATCTTCGGATGTAATGATATAACTTGGAGTGTGTGTTTTTTGTATAGCAAAGCCACAAACGACTATTTGCTCAGCCCACAGAGGGAAATCGAACCGCTGATTTTAGCGTTGTAAATCAGGAGACATACCGCTGTACTAGCGAGGGGCGTATAACTTAGAACCTATTTTGTGGATCTGATTTCTACGGCGTAATAATTCATATTGGAATTACTTTTTGGAATACACTAGAGAAATGAACAAAAAATGCAAAAGTTTCACTGCAGTTCACGTTTGCGCTGCAGAGAAGACAAAAAAGTATACACGAAAATCTTCACTGAAGTATAAGGTGATACAGCAGGAAACCAAAAAAATATTTATGAATTCAAGTGACAAGGGTTGACTCGGGAAACCATGGCTGTAAATTAACCTTCAACAAATTTAGTTTGAGTCTCCTAGAAATTTAGTTTCATCCAATTGAAAACATAAACGAGAACAACTGGCCTGGTTAAATTAATACGACAAACCTAAAGACGAAACAAATTACTATCATATCGTACAAGTGAAGTCAGAGACCTAATAATGCATCTAAAATCTAAACAGTCATATCTTAGAACTCCTTGTTCATAACATGAATATTTACTTCAAACATTCTTCTCTTAACACAGTTATTTATTTCTTTACTTGTTAGATTCATAAACCTAACATTTATTAACTTAGCAGCCATGTAATTTTCTTCTGTGATGCCTTACTGTGTTATTTTCCGTGTCCTCCTTCAAACTTATTCCAAAATCCAAATCTCTTATAGATGTCGCTCAAGTCTTACAATGAGTTAAAAGTACAAAACATGCTATATTTCTTCCCTCTCTTTTCAAAGATAAAAACCAGGTCCCTAAAGTTGTTTGCATTTCTTTTAATTGTTTTTTATTTTGCGGTATTTGCAGTTTAAAGGTTTTATAAACGCATATTATTATTCCTGAACATCTTAGCAGAGTCGCTGACCGAGGGTTAGCACTTTGGAGAAGTAATCGAAAAGTTACAGGCTAGGATCTCATTTTTGCTCCATGTATTTGTCCCTTTGACCCAATAATTGCTTCATTTTATCAGCTGTTAAAGAGTTAAGAGCTTGAATTTGGTCTGACGCAAACTGGTTTTCTGCCCAGGAGAAATCTAATAAAAATTTTGAAATACTTACAGGGGAGAACATGGTTAAACATACTGATCCTATGTGTCTTTAACACACGTAAAAAAAAACAAAGTTAAACACATTAGTCCTAGGTGTCTTTAAGACCCGGGGGAAAACGTTATTGAACACATAACCATATATGTCGTCAAAACAAACGGAGAACCGTAGTTAAACACATTAAAACTCTCTGCTCTTGAATACAAGTAAATAATTTGATTTAACTGGAGATATTTATTGTGGAGATTCGGTTTTTCAATAATTCGTTTTACTTTGCTTGAAACATGTTGGTGTTAACACATGTTAGTTGTTATTGTTTAATAATCCCTTTCATGGCTGGTAAACTGTTGATGTTAATAAAACATGCTCTCAGTTGAATATTTTTAAAATATTACTATACAAATATTTTCAATTTTTGTAAATATTAAACTGAAAGGTTTTTCAACCTTTATTGTTATTAAACTGGTCGCTTCAACCTTTCTTAGAGTTAGACGAGCCTCCCCATTAGTACAGAGATTAGTATGTCTCCAGATTTACAACGCAAAAATCAGGGGTTCGATTCCCCTTGGTGGGCTCAGGAGATAGCCCGCTGTGGCTTTGCTCTCAGAAAACACACACACGAGATTTAGACGAAAGTTTCAACCTTTGTTACCATTAAACAGGAAGTTTCGATCTTTTGTTAACATTAAAATAATGTAGAATTTCGACTTTTAGTATTAAGCTGGTAGCTACAATCTTTCTTAGTTTTAACCAAAAATGTCAACCTTTGTCAGATTAAAGTGATATATTTAACCCTTGTTAGTGTTTTAGCCTTTGGAATTTCAAATGCAAATGCATCTGAGTTTTACAAACAGTTTCACATGTTTAAAGTGGCTTGCACAGTTTTTGTTCAACTTGGGTCAGAAATATAATTTTTATAAAAATATAAGAACAGACCAAATGCTTTAGCTAAATTTGAAAATGCATTTTAAACATCTGAGAGATGTTTTTTAAAAAAATAACTCAGGTCTTTAAAATGGCTGTAGTCACGTAAGAGCTTAAACGCTTGGTTTTGCACGTGCAACACAAGAGTACGACTGTTTCTTATTATGACAAACTAATGCGTTTCGAGGCCCACTTCTAACCTTCTTCCTATTCACCACAAATGTATTTCTGGAAATAGTCATACGAGCACCTGAAAAAAGAGTTTATTTATATCCATCAGTTCATAGGATTTACTTCGCTCCTTCATCTTTGATTCCTAACAACAAACACATACGTGACTTACGTGAGTTATAACATTTCACGTTAGAATACAATACGTGTTGTTTTATTTATTTTCACAAAGACCAAATCAAACAAATAAATAGCTTTTGCGACGCGCGGTTAAACTAGTCGTTTTGAGCAGGCCTTTTGATATGGTATTTATTTTATTTATTTAAATTTCGGAATTTGTTTATAAATCCTGTATAATAATCATCCGATCTTAAATTGGTGTTTAACGACTACTATACTTAATAATACAGAAAAAAAAATTCAGACTAATGAACAAAACACAAACTCACTTTGTAACTGCACAGTGATGAAAAATTCACGTACCATCATGGTATTTGTATGTAACGCCCATGTTTTGGTTTTTTTAAAAGTCGTTTTTGTACTTCACTATCTGTCTAATTATCTTTTATTACTGTAATTGGTTGGGTATCATTAATCTTGGAAGTAATTCCGTTGTGACACTGTTTCGTGATAGCAATGGTGTACACTTTGAACACCTGTAAGGGCAGGACTTGGACAAACCATAGTGGTGCGTGACTTTTGTATCACACTGTACATTTGCTAATATGTTTAAAAGTATGAACATATTTATAGCACGAACTGATATCGCTTTCTGACTTGCTAATTAACAAGGTCTAAAGTTTTTTCTAGTCAGACCATTTGATAAAGTTGAGCAGTAATGCTACTAGTCTGATTCGCTTTACAGCCAAGATTTAACAGTAAAGTCACCAGTCTGATTCGCTATAAATCCAAAGGTTAACGGTCATATCACTAGTCTAACTCACTGTGTAATCAAAATACCAAAGCAATGCTACTAATCTTATTTACTATACAGCCAATTTTAACAGTAATATCACTAGTCTGATGCACTGTGTAATCAAAAACCAAAGCAATGCTACTAATTTTATTCTCTATACAGCCAAATATTAACAGTAATATCACTAGTCTAACTCACTGAATAGTCAAAAACAAAGCAATGCTACTAATTTCATAGCTTCGTAATCTCTTGGCCAATTTAAGGCTTAACTCCAGTTTTGGACTCAGAAAGTTAAACCCTTTTAATTTATGTATTTGATCACCCCAAGATCTTACAGATTAATAAAATCAAATACTGCCTAAAATAATTTAAGTGCTACGGCAATTTAGGATTCCCTCTTGTTTTTGGTAAAGCAGAAGGTTAGAAAAATAAGGCCCAAAAATAAGGAATCTCTTTGAGACCAATTTCATCGGAAAAACTGTCATGGCTTGAAGATAGACTACTTTATATTTTGAATTTTATACTCAGACGTTTAAAAAGCGCTCAAGAGTTTATCTGTACTAATGTTAACGTCATCATCTGAGTGTTATGTTAATCATCTGTAGTACCCCCTCCGTCTCTGTTGAGGAAGGGATTGTTTTGGTCGTGGAATATGTAAAGAATCATAAATACAGTGTTAACTTAGCAGAATACCTTGTTTAACACATTATAGTTGTTGTTGTTTCGAATTAAGCACAAAGCTACACAATGGGCTATCTGTGCTCTGCCCACCACGGGTATCCAAACACAGTTTTTAGTGTTGTAACTCCGCGGACATACCGCTAATCCACTGGGGAGCTAATACATTATAGACATATTTAGGGTTTATTTACGGTTTAATGAGATACGTTATCAAAAGTTACTTGATGTTGCTATGGTTAATCGTAAAGCTGTAACGTTTCCGGTTACTCCTGTGTGTTTGTTGGAATGGGAAGAATTACAACACTGGTTTTACGAAACGCACAAGGAATTACACGTAATGGTAAAACATATCGGCGATATTTTTGGAATTTGAAATAACTCATTAAGTAAGTTGCTTGTTTGTTTTGGAATTTCGCACAAAGCTACTCGAGGGCTATCTGTGCTAGCCGTCCCTAATTTAGCACTGTAAGACTAGAGGGAAGGGAGCCAGTCATTACCACCCACCGCAAACTCTTGGGCTACTCTTTTACCAACGAATAGTGGAATTGACCGTAACATTATAACGCCCCCACGGCTGGGAGGGCGAACATGTTTAGCGCGACTCGGGCACGATCCCGCGACCCTCAGATTACGAAGCGCACGCCTTAACGCTCTAGGACATAAGTAGATTGCTACTTTTCTGTGTTTTCCTTACTAACTGCCATTCTAATATATTAATTATCAGGCGCTTCAAATATCTTGTCGTTCCTTGAAGATCCTAAAAGATTGTCAACTTGTAACAGAACTGTATCATAAGTTTTGTTTGTTTGTTCTTTGAATTTCGCACAAAGCTACACGAGGGCTGTCTGCACCATCCATTCCTAAGTTAACAGTGTAAGACTAGAAGGAAGGCAGCTAGTCATCATGATTACGTGTCGAACGCCTTAACACACCTGGCCACTGTTTTATTACGACGCGTACCACGAATGAAAGTAAATCAAAAGTTATTCTAAAAATTATATACAAATTAAACAATTAATAAACCTGCAGATAGACGCGCAGGTTGTGTCAGGTTTAAGAGGAATCTATAGTTATAAGTGTGAAAAACAAACTTTGTTTTTCTATATACATATATCCGTTAAAGAGGTAGAACTGTTAGGTATGAAATTAACACAGACTTTCAAGACCTGTACCTATTGGACAATAAAGTCAGTGCTGTGGTTGAACATTTCGTTGACAACCGTGGTTTAAACCCAAAGCATGCATACTAATGCAGCAAGTGTCCAACGCCAAGGAAAACTTTATTGTTTGTCTCTGGATGTATGTCATCCTAAATGAGTTGTCCCATCTAAATCTAACTTAGTAATTCAAAACCAAACAATTTTATTTGAAACTTTTCTGTATATCGAAAAATAAAAATATTTTATAGAATAACCCGGATATCGTCACTGTAGTAGTTTGATGGTTTTTAAAATTTGGCCCAAAACTCGAGCGCTTACTAATAGTTTACTGTTCTAAATAGTTGATTTTGAACTTTAAATTCACACCACAACAAAATTCTACACTCCAAAAACTGTAAATGAAACATTTTGCCCATTAGATTTTTTTCAATAATAACTAAAGTATACAGTGATATAATATCCAGCTACAATGCTAATAATAAAGATATTAGTGCTATCTAAATGCCTCGCTGTTATCTAATTCACACCACTTTCCTTGGTGCTATCTAAATGTATCGCTGTTATCTAATTCACACCACTTTACTTGGTGCTGTCTAAATGTCTCGCTGTTATTTAATTCACACCACTTCACTTGGTGTTATTTAAATGTCTCGCTGTTATCTAATTCACACCACTTTACTTGGTGCTATCGAAATGTCTCGCTGTTATCTAATTCACACCACTTCACTTGGTGCAATCTAAATGTCTCGCTGTTATCTAATTCACACCACTTCACTGTGGGTTGTGATTTTGAGGACTTGTTTTATTCTGAGGTCACTTTTATTTTCGTAACACTTTACTTCAATATACAGTAAAACTATTGTATAAATGGTTTCGATAGTTAACTGGATGAATGAATAACCCTGTTTATTACAATTTTAGAATAATTTTATCTTCATTCTTGTTCTACTAAGAAACACATCACAATTATGCACATTTTGGACCACCCATTCAACACGTTCTGTTTTCCATTTAAGCCTGACAAATCGCCATTTTGAGTAAAAAAACCGTAAGAATTAGTTTTCGGACGGCAGTGCCGCATAAAAACGAGCTCTTTTTGAACGGCAGTTCCGCTTGTTGTTGAGCTTATTTTGAACGGCAGTGCCGCTTATTTTGGACTCGTTTCGAGGGGCAGCGGAGTTTGATTTTCTCGCGAGACAAAACTTGAAAGTATTGCCTGTTGCCAGACTCGAAGTGCATTGAAATTTGTTGAACAAGCTTAAAATTAATTAGCAAATGTCTCGTTTGCCCCAATGAAACCTTAAAGGCGAAGCGTTAGCTCAAGTAAAAACAGTTATGGTTTCTGGAATAATAGGTCGTGTTTTGTTTATTTTTTGTCAGCAATGAATGCAGCTCTCCAGTATGTACGAAAAATTCTAAACTGCCAATAAAATTGTTTTCTCATAATTACAAAAGAGTTAGCAATATAAGCAGCAAATGAAGAGGATTTTTCTCTCTTACAGCTGCAATCAGCTAGTTCCCTGCTGGTACAGCAGTAAGCCTACTAGACTTACAACGTTAAAATCAGAGGTTCGATTCCTCTCGGTTGCCTCAGCAGATATCCCGATGTGGCTTTGCTATAAGAAAACGCACACGGACACACACACGTACAGTCAGCTAAACAAAAGAAAATGGTTTAACTGATGGATAAATTAATTGGAGGGATTACATGGATTCTGCAAAAACATAGATATAATTCTTATCACATTAAGTGTCGATATTTCTACAGTTAATTGCACATAAAATGTATCTATGCACGTGCGTGGGTTGTCTTTAGTATCAGTTTATGTTACAAATATTTGAATGACATGACACAATAAACCCGACAACAATGAGTGTTAGCAAATATTTCGATACGATTTTTTTTTATATTAAAACATTTAAAAGATAAAAAAACTCCCGATTTTCTTGTCATGCAGTATTTGTTTAGGTCGTCCAGGAGTAAAGCACATTATTAAAACCTTTCAATTGTTTATCTCTCATTACTTTAAAATATGGTTTTGGTTAACAATGATTAGTCTAACCAGATGCAAGTTGGCATCTTGTCTTTGAGAACCCGATGAACCCTATCGTGCTTGAGTGACTACTTGAAGCTCCCAGAGCTATTGGATAATCTATAAGCAATTCCTTCTTCATTTTGTTTGTCAGAAAAGCCCCCTTCGCTAGAACAGCGGTAAGTTTACGGATTTACAACGCTAAAATCAGTGGTTCGATTCCCCTCGGTGGGCTCAGCAGATAGCCCGATACGGCTTTGCTATAAGAAAA
Source organism: Carcinoscorpius rotundicauda (assembly GCA_011833715.1). Taxonomy (NCBI): domain Eukaryota; kingdom Metazoa; phylum Arthropoda; class Merostomata; order Xiphosura; family Limulidae; genus Carcinoscorpius; species Carcinoscorpius rotundicauda. The sequence continues at coordinate 137,384,867 of CM022393.1, forward strand.
CACCCGAACACTGATAATATTCATAACATAAGTCTGATTCCTTTAACTATGGTCTTATACTGTTTATAAGCTGAGCTAGGTTCATGTAACTATGGTCTTATACTGTTTATAAGCTGAGCTAGGTTCATGTAACTATGATCTTATACTGTTTATAAGCTGAGCTAGGTTCATGTAACTATAATCGTATATTGCTTGTAAGCTAAGCTAGGTTTACGTAACTATAATCTTATACTGCTTTTAAGCTAAGCTAGGTTTAAGTAACTATGATCTTATATTGCTTATAAGCTAAGCTTGGTTCCTTTAAGTATGATTTGGTCAGGGCCGGATTAAGGACTCGGGGTCACTGTCTGTATCTTGACTCTTGATTTTCGAAATTAGCCATTAGCACGAATTAAAGAGTCAATTACAGTTTTACAGCTTAATACCCTAATATTTTAGTCGTATTTACACGAAAATACTTTACACAGATTTAATTATGATTAACTTTTAATGTACATTTGTGAAATTCAACACAAATAATCAGCAGAAAAATTCCTTCAAAAGACGCTTTAGGAGAATGAGTTTTAGCCGCTTCTGCACGTTAAAATGAAAAAAACAACAACTTCAATCCAGAGTCGAGATAAACATTTCTTGTGCTTCGTTTTTGTGTTTCTTTTTCTATTTAAGTTAATGATATGATACGTCATAATTTTAGTTCAGCTGTGTTTGCAACGATACAAAATACGGGCTTGGAAGTAGCGTGATAAATCTGTTAATAATGTATCTATTTCAAACAACTAAATCATCACGTAATGACATCGTGATCCAGAAAATGAAAAAGGCGATAGGGCGTAAAGGACGGTAAAATTTAGGCTAAAATAACCACTCTTCGTTACATCTCATTTTCGTTGGGGGATATCGAAAAATAATTCAGATAAACAACAGAGATAAAATGTCGTGTTTGAATGCTTATGATATATCAGATCAGCCGTTTAAACGTAAAATAAATCTTTAATTGGTTGTTTACGAAGTGTCAGTACTTAATTTAAACAAACGTTACAGAGGTCTTACTTTGTTAACTTACTAATCGGTGTACACGTCATCTGAACGAAAGTTTGGTAATTCGTGATTAATGAATGGGAGTCTTAGGAGAAGAAAAGTTACTCACAAATAATTGTAAAAAACACAAAAATACACATAAAAACTACAAAACACAAAATATGAAACCTCAAATTTTCATGTATCTTTGCATGAACCCAACAAACCTTCATGCCAAATTTGGCGAAGGTCCATCAGCATGGAGCAAAGTAGTGGTAAAAGAACGCTACATGAAAGCTACAAAACTGAAAATTTGTATGTATTTCCCCATGGACTCAACAAACTTTAATGCTAAATTTGGATCCATTTAGAGGGAACAAAGTAGTAATTGTTTGTTGTTAAGTGAAAAACTGCACAAAGGGTTATATATATGCTCTGCCCATCACGGGTACTGAAACCTGATTTTTTGCAGTATAAGTCCACAAACATGCCACTGTGCCACTGAGTGAGTGGCGGTGCAAAATAGTGGTAAAAAACATGAAAATGTAAAATAACTCATAACAACCCCAAAACGTAAAATACAAAACTGAAAACAGTGTATGTATCTCGCATGGATCTAATAAAACTCCGTACCAATTTTGGTGCAGATCTATCCAAACTCTGCAAAGTTTGGTTTATTTTGAATTTCGCGCAAAGCTACACGAGGAATATCTATTCTAGTCTTTCCTGATTTAGCAGTGTGAGACTAGAGGGAAGGCAGCTAGTCATCACCATCCATCGCCAACTCTTGGGCTATTCTTTTACCAACGTATAGTGGAATTGATCGTTACATTATAACACCTCCACGGCTGATAGGGTGAACAAGTTTGGTGTGACGGGGATTCGAACCTACCACCTTCAGACTACGAATGAGTACCTTAACCACCTGGCCATGCCGGGGCTCCTCTGCAAATAGTCAGTTACATGGATAGACAACATATAGTTCTATACAGATGCAAATCAGATAAATGCTCAATAACTTGTTTTCGGCCCTTTTTGTCACAATAAATTATATTTCTTTTCAGTCATATTTTAGGCCATCAGATGCATGTCTGGGCAGAAATCCAAGAATCGAATCTGTGACATTTTATTAAACACATTTACAGTTGGAGGCAGGTTATAAGAGTGACAATCAATCCTATTATTCAGGCAATCAATCAAGTAGAAGGCTATGCGTGAAACTCGACGTTTCGGACCTGGTCACGGTTTGCAGATAGCCAATGTACATCTTCACTGATCAAAAAACAAAACTAAAAGAAGCAATGCTGTCTTTGTAGCGCCATCTGCTCTGAATTATTGTAACGATTTTTATCTGCCAGCCTATATGCAAGATTACCTTCCTGGTGACTCAGCGGTAAGTTCGTAGACTTATTATTCTGCTAAAAATCGGGTTTTAGTACACAGTGTTGGCAGAGAACATATAGCCCATCGCGTAGCTATGTGTTTAATTACAAACAAATATGTAAATTAGAGACGTTAGATTTTTTGTACTTCGCAGCAGGATGACGGTATCCCTTTCACTGATCTTTATTATTGTTATTATTTTGACTACAAAAGAAAAAACGAAATCAAATTCTTAAGAAGATGCTCTGCTAATCTATTGTTTCTTTCTAACAGTTTACTTTCTTCTTTAAAATGGGCCCGGCATGGCCAAGCGCATTAAGGCGTGCGACTCGTAATCCGAAGGTCGCGGGTTCGCATCCGTGTCGCGCCAAACATGCTCGCTTTCCCAGCTGTGGAGGCATTATAATGTGACGGTCAATCCCACTATTCGTTGGTAAAAGAGTAGCCCAAAAGTTGGCGGTGGGGGTGAAGACTATCTGCCTTCTCTCGTGTCTTACATTGCTAAACTAGGACGGCTAGCACAGATAGCCCTCGAGTAGCTTTGTGCAAAATTACAAAACAAACAAACAAATCTTTAGAATGTGGTGACTTTAGAGAAAAAAAAAATAAGGATAAAACGAACTCATCCTTTTTGGTTTATGATTCATTGATTAGTTACTGCTCTGTGTTATTCACACTTTATAGTGTGTCTGTTTAATGAATCATTTTGACGAACACTGACCCGATCGCGTCTTGCTAACCGTTTGCTGACAAGTTAGTTCACGGTTAATCTTCTGGTAATGAATAAGGTAAATTGTTTTACAACATCAAGAAAATGTTGTGTATGAGAAAGGGTGTTGTTTTTTTTAATTTCGCTCAAAGCTACACGAGGGCTATCTGCACTAATCGTCCCTAATTTAGCAGGGTAAGACTAGAAGGAAGGCAGCTAGTCATTACTACCCTGCCCAGCATGGCCAGATGGATCAAGTCGTTCGACTTGTAATCCGAGAGTCGCGGGTTTGAATCCTCGTAGCACCAAACATACTCCCTCTTACAGCCATGGGGACGTTATAATATGATGGTTAATCCCACTTTTGATGTTAAAAGAGTAGCTCAAGAGTCGGCGGTTGATGGTGATGAGTATCTGCCTTTTATCTAGTCTTAAAATGCGAAATTAGGGAGGGATAGCGCAGATAACCCTCGTGTAGCTATGCGCGAAATTGAAAGCAAACCAAACCATTGCTACTCACTACCAACTCTTGGAATACTCTTTTACCAATGAATGAATAGTGAAACTCACCGTCACATTATAACGCCCCCACTGCTGAGAGGACGAGTATTTTTGGTGTGACGGGGATTAGAACCTGCGACTTTCAGATTAGGAGTCGAACCTTAACCACCTGGCCATGCCCAGCCAGATACTGTATGTGTTGTCCAAACGCAATGTGGCCGGACGTGGCCGAGTTGTTTTATATCGTTTCGCGCTGCGGATAAAAAAAACCCAGGGTTAGAGACAATAAATTCAGTTAGTCTGTTTAAAGCGTCGGATAAAGATACACTTTACTGGCTGGCACTGGTGATTGCTTTCCTTTTGGCCGAGTCGGGGTGTAAGGTGGATGGATACTTTTGGATAAGTGAGATGTCATCGACAAAATTAGTCCGTAATGGGAAAAACTATAACCAAAATAGTCCTCCCTAGTCTTTTTGGACTATAAATGTAGTTCGTCAGTGATAAATTAGGTAATTAAATTAACGGTACTGTTTTATACATCGGTACTGATGTTTTTAAGTATTTGAGCTGCTTTGTCGCTTGTTTATTTATGTTTACAAGTAGTTTCTTTACTTTTTAAAAAGCTAGATCCATTTCATCCAGTTAAGTATCTCTACGTTTCCTCACATATTTTATCCCTAGTTTTATGTGTGTGTATGAGAATGTTTTTCTTACATTATATCTATAAAGTTCCCCTGTTATATAGCTACAATTCGATCAATGATCACGTCATAATATCAATACCAAACTGTTATAATTAAGGCACCGGGTCTATTGCATCGTGTCGATTTTATATTCTCGGTACCAGTTTGTTCTGCAACATATTTCGGTTATATTCGTCTACCGAGTAGTAACAAATTGGACAATTTGTTTACCTAAACTACTTTACATCAGCAACATTCAACGTCAGTAATTGAGGGTATGAGAGAGTTGCTTATAAACAGCGATCACTGCCGTCTATTAGACGTACATTCTGTAAATGCTAGGTACAATATGCAAAGATGGTGGCGCTACGTACTGGTTTCCGGAATGAAAGACTACATAGCTTCCAAAGCGGGTAGCTATTGTAGTTTTACTGCAACGGACCGCTAGTTTTAAAGAAAAACTTTCTGTTGAACAGCCTAGATAACCTCAGGAACAAACTGCTTCACTAAAACAAGGTATCCATTCACTTTCTTTTCATACGTTTTCTGATGACTGATCTTGTGAGCACAGTTCATGCCAATTATCTCGCTGTTCCATTTTTAATTTCTTTTCCAGTGTCACGTGCTGTCACGGATGGTCGTGCGGATGGCTGCACAATAATGCCAAATATTGTTCTCGTTTCGAAAATTGTGACTGAGAGGACAATGTTTAGTGTTACACGGGCATCTCGAAATAAAGTATGGATAGCAACCTTTACACAAAGTTAATGGTCCATACAAAGTAGGCCAAACATTTTCCACGCCAAAATGCAAATTGCACCCGCTCAATGGCCACTTTGGATTCATACTGTCATGTGTAACACATAACTTTTCCACGTTGTAGACGTAAAGAGAGCGATGTATCCCTGTAGGCAAAAATGAAAAGTAAAGGTTTTTCTTTAAGAATATAATAGATACGTTTTGTTAAAAGTTCCCTTTATTTTGAACAGCATGACACGTGATATGTTACGTCTTCGCTTTTCATATACGAATACAGTTTCACCTAATTATCTTACTCCTCAGGTGACTTCAGTTAAGATTCCTAGACACGAGATTATAACATTATATATATATATATTCGTACTTAAATGCCCTATTTATAAGCATCAGAAAAATCATAAAATGCAATGTATAATTATTATACTTGTACTCGAGCCATGATGTACTATCCATAAAAGTGTTCATCAAACCCACGGAACGCAAATAACACTAAACATAAAGATTACAACATGACAGCAGCTTATATATTTTAGGGTAAACACCCTTATAACTGTGTTTATCTTCTTAATAGGAGTGCAACTGAATATTAATACTGAATTCAAATGTCTTTCAAGCAATATCAGATTTAGTTAGGTTCTTCATAAAACATACAAAGCGAGTGTTTAAAAGTTTAAAAGCTCACCATAGATGGCAGCACAATACAGAGTGATACATTTATATTTAATTTTCGAAATTCGCTCTGTTTTTAGCAGCCCACACCTATGTTCATCTTAAGCAGCTTGTAACGAGTCTATTTTATATTTTGGTCTAATTACCTTTATAATTGTACTTTAATGATGAAATATTTAAATGTCTGATTTGTTGAATTTTGTGCTATCCGTCCCTAATTTTGAGATGACAGATAAAAAATAATAGCTGGTGAACACCAACCACCTCTAGCGCGTGTGTAGTCTAATTAAAAAGTAGAATTTGATTCAACATTATACCACTCTCACATCTGAGAGGTCGAGTACTTTGAATGACGGTATTCGATCTCGCCGACCCACGGATTGCGATTCATTGTTTGTTTTTCAATTTCACACAAAGCTGCACGAGGGCTATCTGCGCTAGCCTTCCCTAATTTAGCAGTGTAAGACTAGAGGGAAAGCAGCTAGTTATCACCATCCACCATCAACTCTTGGACTACTATTTTACAAACGAATAGTGGGATTGACCGTCACATTATAACGCCCCCACGGCTAAAAGGGCGAGCATGTTTGATGTGACGGGGATTCGAACATGTGACTCTCGGATTACGAGTCGAACGCCTTAACACGCCATGCCGAGCCAGGATTGCGATTTAAGTATACTAGTCATCAGGCTTGCCAGGCCCATTATGATGGTGTAAGTGTTTATTTGTATTGCAAGTTTAATTTTGATGGGCATAACTTTAACAGTGTTGCGTTGGAAAAGATGTTCGGGTTTATTATTTTCTTAATAGTATTATGTTGTTAAAAATAAGGTTGTATGTATATAAATATTGTATAAAAGTCTAAACAGGTTATGATTTCATTTGGAGTATTGAATTCAATCTCGGCCTTTTTATCTTTAGAAAGACATTGAATTCACGGTAAAAGTTTCTGACTAAGGCTACTGGGATATTTGTGATGAAAAGGTTGTTATACGATGCCTAATTAAGGTCTCTGAAATTGTTTTCGTTTATATTGATTGATTGATAGTTTTGAATGTTGCACAAAGCTACTTGAGGGCTATCTGCGCTAGCCATCCCTAATTTAACAGTGTAACACAAGAGGGAAGGCAGCTAGTCATTACCACCCACTGCCAACTTTTGGGCTAAAATTTTACCAACGAATAGTAGAAATGACCATCACATTATAACGCCCCACGGTTGAAAGGGCTAGCATTTTGGTGCGACTGGAATTCGAACTCGCGACCCTCAGATTACGAGTCGAACGCCTTAACATTTCTTTTGTAAAAGGAATTGAATTGATAGTGTTGGTTCATCATCTTTTTTGTACTGGATGGTGAGGATGATAGAGCTAAGGAACATAAGTATACATTTTGTCATGATAAAAGTCGTCTTCAGCTAAGGCAGATTTGTGTTTCTAATGAGATGGCTTTGACTTAGAATAGCTTGCCTACAAGTACTCTGGAGGAAGTAGATTTAAAGACGTTTGACACATGATTTAATAAGTACTTGGATCGTAAAGGCTGGTTTTTAACGTTTCACTTTTAAGTTCAAGTTTAGTTCACTGCATGAGTCTGCATAGATGGTCAAACTTTTGTTATTTCTGTTTTATATATATATTTAATATGGATTTAAGTGCTGAAATGTATTTAAAATATTCTTTTAAGTTTTCAACTGAACCTACGACATTGATTGTCAGTTCATTATCTTTACAACAAATGACATTTATTGACATAACAACAGTTTTTCGTTTTGAGAGCTACGTTGCTACCTCATCGATAATTTTTTCTTCCATATTTTTAGAGTAACAAACCTTTATTAAATGTCTTTCAATTCTTATCTACTTCCTTCCTCATTACTGAGGGTCAGTAATTGGTTCCTTTTCCTTACCCTGTTGATGCATTGAGTCATTAACAATCCAATCCATTCATATTATTGACTGTTTTTTCACAAAAGCGTCGTCCTTCCGTCTTCCCTTGAAGGGTGATTGTTGAGAGCTCGATAGCCCTGGTTATGTGAACAAAATATTTCAGCTTTTGTTTTCTGATGTCATTGACAGGGTGACATTCCGTCTTCCCTTGAAGGGTGATTGTTGAGAGCTCGATAGCCCTGGTTATGTAAACAAAATATTTCAGCTTTTGTTTTCTGATGTCATTGACAGGGTGAAATTCCGTCTTCCCTTGAAGGGTGATTGTTGAGAGCTCGATAGCCCTGGTTATGTGAACAAAATATTTCAGCTTTTGTTTTCTGATGTCATTGACAGGGTGAAATTCCGTGTTCCCTTGAAGGGTGATTGTTGAGAGCTCGATAGCCCTGGTAATGTGAACAAAATATTTCAGCTTTTGTTTTCTGATGTCATTGACAGGGTGACATTCTGCCCCCACTTCCTGCAGTAATGGCTCATTCGTTTAATGAGCCGATGAACTTACTCCCAGTAACCTCCGATAACCAAGTTCTTCCCGGGCTTCTAACGTTTTAATGTGCGCTTTTTTAAACGTTCGATTCTTGCAACTATAAACTGCTACCGGCATGGTCATCGTTTTAATCCGTTTCATTTTGATGTTTTTGCCAAGTGATGCAAATGATGTAAATGCATAGCTGATTAAAAGTATTGTACTTTGGACAACAATAGAATTGACTGCTCCCTTCTTTTGCGGGATGAGTATGATCTAAAGTGATTGAACTCAATCAGCAGGCCATTCTCACGTGGACAAGAGTTTGTTGAGTAGTTTAGAAGGAATCTGACTGCAAACTTTCCTCCGTTTTAGTTAGTTTTCTTAAGGGGATTTTCCAGTCCAGTTACCCATCTCTTTGGAAGTATTTGTATGACTTCCCATACTTCACTCCATAGGATGGCCAAATCTGCTTCTTCATATTTTTAGGCTGGTCGTCACTAGTGTAAAACTCTGCACAATAACCAAGCTATCTTCTGACAATTTCCTTCATATTCGTCAGGATTGTGTTGTTTTTATCTTTGATGTCACATTATTTGGAGTAGAATCCTTAGTGTAGTCTCTTAACAATGCCAAATGTTCTCCTTGAGTTGTTGTTCGTTAGTCCAAGCTTTCCTCTGCATATTGCTGTTCCAACCATATTACCACATCCTGCTTTCCTCACCTCGAGACAATCATCTCTTCTTCTTCACACTATTGTTCCTTTTCCTATGATTTTGATATTGCAGGCGTTAGCACATTCCACATGTTCATCAAGCAATGTGCCTCTTCCGAGATCCAGAGACTAGTGAGCTTTGACCTCTCACTGTCTCAAACTTCATTTGAAGTCTCTTTTCATCTCATTCCTATAACCCAACCAGGTTTCATCTGTGGATCTTTTTTCTCTAGAAGATTTGACACTTCAAACCTATTCTCTACCTGTCTAGTGAAGCTTTCCTCCAGACAACTGAGTTTGAAGCGAAGAGCATGCATGATTCTGTTTTTGGGTTAAATTTTAAGTTAGGTCTCGACATCTAGGAAATTATAGTTCGAGTCCCAGTCTAATCCCATATAAGCTCTTATGTTTTCGATTCTCCTTAAACGTTATCTCTTAACAAAAATGTAACCTATTTGATTCATGATATTCACATCTGGAGAGTGTAATGTATATTTTCGACGTTTTTTGTACTGCAACGCTGTGTTTGTTACTGCCAGGTCACTCTCATTACAGAAACTTAATATAATTTCTCCTCTGATGTTTCTTTCCACCCAACCAAAACTTTCCAAATGTCTCATTTCTCCTAAATTTACAATGAAGTCTTCAGCTTTGGCTTGGATCCTATTGTAGAAGTGTTCAACGTCTTCATTCGGCGCCATTTTTGTGTTGGTGCATAGACTAGAATTAAGGTGATGTGGCATGGTCTGGCTGCAGGTCGTACCGCTATGACCCTGTCCAACAATGAATAATACTCAAATATAAACTTGGTCATTTACTTATTAAAGATACCTCTGACCCCACTCTCATTGCTGCCTCCTCTCGAGTAAGCAACATATTGCCCTGTGAAAGTTTTGAAGATCCATTTCATGTCGTTTTTCCACCACCTAGTAAGCTAATCTTTTTGTATTCCTTTAGCCTTCCCACATTGGTAAGTTTACCAAACCGGACGTTTCGTGTTACCAATTTGTCTTCTTGGGTTAATCTTCTCCCGATCCTTACTGCTAGCATCAGCAAAAGGTCTTCAAGTGCCCAAGTTTGGGTTTTCCACGTCAGTTTACGTAGATGTCTGAAAGACTAATAACTCCGAAGACTAAGTTTCTGGTCGCCATGTTGAAACTCTGATGTTGTTCTTTCATGGAATACAACGTACATAAAAGTTATGGGCCAGCGAGACGCAACTTCTGGCAACCCAATCTGGTCGCCATGTTGAAACTCTGATGTTGTTCTTTCATGGAATACAACGTACATAAAAGTTATGGGCCAGCGAGACGCAACTTCTGGCAACCCAATCTGGTCGCCATGTTGAAACTCTGATATTGTTCTTTCATGGAATACAACGTACATAGAAGTTATGGGCCAGCGAGACGCAACTTCTGGCAACCCAATCTGGTCGCCATGTTGAAACTCTGATGTTGTTCTTTCATGGAATACAACGTACATAAAAGTTATGGGCCAGCGAGACGCAACTTCTGGCAACCCAATCTGGTCGCCATGTTGAAACTCTGATGTTGTTCTTTCATGGAATACAACGTACATAAAAGTTATGGGCCAGCGAGACGCAACTTCTGGCAACCCAATCTGGTCGCCATGTTGAAACTCTGATGTTGTTCTTTCATGGAATACAACGTACATAAAAGTTATGGGCCAGCGAGACGCAACTTCTGGCAACCCAATCTGGTCGCCATGTTGAAACTCTGATATTGTTCTTTCATGGAATACAACGTACATAAAAGTTATGGGCCAGCGAGACGCAACTTCTGGCAACCCAATCTTGCATTATGATCCTTCTCCCAGACCTTAAAATACCTTATACAGGAAAATCAATATCACACGGGTAATCCACGTCACCATCTTCGATGATCACCTGATTGGTGCAACGACTATTTAATTAGTTATTCGTAGCTAACCTCCATATCTGGACGTATTCTCACCATTCCCATATTCCAGCACTTGGATACGTCTAGCAGGAGAAAGTAGAGACCACTCCCAAAACTGGAAGGATATATAATAGAAGGATTTCACGTTTCATATTCATAGATAAACGTGGTGACAAAGCTCAGACAGCCAACTGTGTAGCTTTGTGCTTAATTGTAAACAAGCCAACAAAAAAGGTTTAATAAAATATAAAATCATTATTCTTTTATTAATATCTTAACTGTTTCAGAATCGTTTAAAATATTTTGACATATATAGTGTTGAACAAATAAGATATTTTAGTATAAAACAACGCCACCTAGTTCTTCGACTCTTTCAATTTCTTAAACTCTAATCAGCTTCCTGACTTCATTGGAGTCATCTTCTAGCTCCTTTGATGTGTTCAGGTAAATTTTCTCTCTTTCTTCATAACAAGTTACAAAAAAGAGTTTTGATTTTACCGATGGTTTTGATTGCCTTCAACACAGTATTACGTATTAAAAGGTGTAATAAATATATTAGTTGCTATACATACATTTCTTTTTAGTATTAGAAAAACACCCTGATTAAGTCGTGGGTGTTAATACATTGTTTTTTAACATTAAGCCTCTTTGTTAATAAATAGGAACATCAGGTTCTATCTATTCCGTTTCATTCAATTTCAGCAAACGAATAAAAGATTTGTAGGATATAGTACCAGGAATGCTCACTAGATGCGATAGTACCAAGAATGCCCACTAGAGGCGAAATATAAATATTTTTCATGAAAGATTTTGTCCATTTCTAGTTATACTGATATATCAACTTCTATACTGTACATTTTTTGCTGACCTAAAAGACATGTCCTTATGCTGCACGAATTTTAATACAATTATAATTCAACCTTTAACTGTGGTAGAAAATGATAAGTTGTGAGTTTTCATTCTGTGATGCACCTAGTGAAGTACATTGTTTAGTTAGGTTCGGCAAATACGTATTTATGTAAAATATAATAATTAATACTTATGGCAAGAAAATACGATATTATATGAAAAACAAAACTGGAATTTACACAAACACATCAACTTATCAACTCTCTTCTCACTATCCGTAGGCTTTGTTCCGGATATATGTATTTTTTAAGTTTAGTTTGGTTTGTTTTGAATTTCGTGCAAAGCAACACGAGGGCTATCTGCGTTAGCCTTAACTAATTCAGCAGTGTAAGATTAGAGGGAAGGGAGCTAGTCAACATCACCCACCGCCCACTCTTAAAGTACTCTTTTACCAACGAATATTTATATATATATACACATATGCTAGTTAAGTAAGCGGCACAGCATGGTCAAGCATGTTGAGGCGTGCCACTCGGAATTTAAGGGTCGTGGGTTCGCATCCCCGTCGCGCCAAACATGCTCCCCCTTTTAGCCGTGGGGGCGTTATAATGATACGATCAATCCCACTATTCGTTGGTAAAAGAGTAGCCTAAGAGTTGGCGGTAGGTGGTAATGACTAGCTGCCTTCCATTTAGTCTTACACTGGAAAATTATGGACAGCTAGCGCAGATAGCTCTCGAGTAGCTTTGCGTGAAATTCAAAACAAACTAAACCACTGTTTTTTTTGTTGTTTTTGCCTGTTGTCCATTTTAACACAGTAAACATTCCGTAGGGTACCAGTTCCTTTGTTAATTGCATATTAGCAAAGACGTGGAATATCTTTCATTATTATTTCGAAAAAAAACCCAGGAATATTTGAATATTTAAAAGAAAGTTTCAACTTCGTTCTTAAGTTTACATAATTAATGCATGATATAAAGTCAAACAAAAGTTTAAAAGAAATACAAAATTTTGTTTATTTAAAGTCAAAATTTACTTCGTCAACAACTCAAAAACACGAACTAACTTGTAAAATTTTATTTATTTAAACTTTAGCAAGCAGTTTGTTGAATCCACAAAAGTACAAGTAAATAACACACAGTAAAGTGAACTTAATCTTAATGAATAAACTCACACAAACTTCTTCCAACTTCATAATATACAAAAGCTTTGATTAGAGAACATACTTTTACGTTTTGCCTCAATATTCTTTAGTTATTGTTAGAAACAAACGAGTTAATAATGTTATTGAGTTTATTCGAAACAGCTTGGAGATTACACGGTCTTTTTTATCGGTTGTACATGGTAAATTTTTCTATTGTGTACAAAATAAACAAAACTTCTATTAAGTACACAACCGATAAAAATAAACCTATGCAAATCTTCAGAACACAGTTCTTTCTGACATTTAATTTAATTAAAAGCTGAGATAGGACTATTATTAAAACTTTTAAATATATGATATGCATTTACATAAGCAGATACTTTGAGAGATTAAAACTTGAAATATAAAATAATGTATGTGTGTGTGTTTTCTTGTAGCAAAGCCACATTGGGCTATCTGCTGAGTCTACTGAGAGGAATCTAACTCTTGATTTTAGCGTTGTAAATCCATAGACTTACCGCTGTATCAGTGAGGGGAATACTACCAAGTAATCCTGGATATAATTAATGTTGTAATTTCGGAATTGCTTGGCTTTAATAATTGAATTTTGCTCAACAATACCTTAAAAAGCTCATATAGAAATTAATTAATTCTGTGTATATAATGTTGTAACCTGTAACACTTTTTGGCAATAGAATTATTTTAATAGTTTAATTTTGTCCATCATTAACACCGTACAATACTCGTTGAGAAAAGCAGTTCAGTGTATTTGAAGTTATATTTTCTCAGCTTTTCTGAATTACTTTATCTTTAACAGCTTAATTGTTTTTACGATACGAATTTTCTATTGTCTAAATTACAGTGCAAAACCTACTGTCATTGAACGATTGAAGTGTTATGACACGCTATAACAGTAATTTTAAACCCCTGATGGTTCACAAGTAAGTCTGAGTGTTTATAACGCTGAAAATCGGATTTCGATATTTACGGTGGGCAGTGCACATAAAAGTCCATTATGTATCCTTGCGCTCAACAAAAATCGCACAAAAACTCATATTTTAATAACTAAATAAAACATAATGAATGTAATTCTTTCTTTACTGACACGTGTTAATCTATAGTTATCTAGAAGCAACGTCATTTTCAAATTATGCTTTTTAACGTCAAATTATTTATCGTATTTGTGTCACACCGACTTGAGAAACAGGGCGTTGTTGCAGTTACATCATGACATCAGTTTAGGGCAACTTTTAACTTTCTTTTGCCTGGACTTGTTATTTGAAGAGATATCATAGAACAAGTAAACGTTGAAAAACAAATAGTAAAAATAAAAACTTCAAGGTATATTTTATAGTATCGCGAATCTCGTCAAATAATGTTTCGTTCGTACATTTGACATAACATAATTCGAGTGGGGAATTCGAAAGTATGTTCGTATATAAGTATATTTAAAATATATATATATATAATGAAATCTAGGCTTTTCTTTTCCATTTATTAAGTCTCAAACCGCTGTTTATTATTAACGTTGGGCTTGAATTTCTGTACATATGTGTGTGTGTGTGTGTACTTTTGTTTTACTTAGTGGATAGCTAATTCTTAACACAGGCATTCCTCTTACTACTTTGTAAACAGTAAGACCTACTGTTAAGGCGTGCGACTTGTAATCTGAGAGTCACGGATTCGCATCTCCGTCGCAACAAATATGCTCGCCTTTTCAGCCGTGGGGACGTTATAAAGTTCCGGTCAATCCCACTATTCATTAGTAAAAGAGTAGCCCAAGAGTTGGCGGTGTGTAGTGATGACTAGCTGCATTTCCTTTAGTTTTGCACTGCTAAATTAGGGACGGCTAGCGCAGATAGCCCTCGAGTAGCTTTGCGTGAAATTCAAAAAAACAACACATAAAACTAAGGCCTATAATTAATCAAATATTTACAGCAATGAGTCAGTAAATGCTTATCAGAAGGTTCTAATCTCGAGGTTTTTTCACGTGTGTAAATGTCCATTCCATACTGACCTTCCTCTGGAAAGGTTACAAAGAATGTCACCAGGTCGCCCTCTCTTGCGTGAGAAACATATTTTGATAACGCCTTCTCCTCGATTCCATTTTTGTGAAGAGTTGCCATAAAATTCGTGAGAGGGCGGGACATTCGAAACTGAATTTCCAAGCTGAGGGAAGAAAGTATTAATGCGTCGTCATGGGTGATAGGTATAAGACCAAACAACCTAATAGCCTTCATGGGACCCCATTCCCCACTGGCACAGTCTGGTAAGGGAACCATTACCGTCTGAAGATCTTCGCAAATTATTTTAAATTTGCAGACGCTCTTAAACTTCATTGGTTCTCCTGTCAGATACTCTTGGGGAGTAACAGCGTTTGCAAAAATATCTAGTAAAAATTCGCCACTGCAAGGAGCGTGCACTTGGAAGGATACAATGTTGTCCACAACAGACTGCATAACACATCTTTTCAGGCTTACGCCCTTGTAAGCGCTGACGTCACTATCGAATAATTTTAAGTTATAATGGAATATTAGGCTCGAAGACATGTGTGAAGGCATTCCGATTCGAACAGTGATGGCGCCACTGCCATCTGTGTACAGCACTGCCTTTGTTTCTTCGTCAGGCATATATAGACCATAATGAAAAAACAAAGACCGCACGAATGGAATTTCTTCAAACGCTTGTAAGGTAATTGGCTTTCTAAGCAGCTGCCATTCTTTCTGTAGCGGGAAAAAGTCATGAATAAATTCTTTAGGATCGGTGAGAAAATAGTGATCGTCGTATTCGTAGCGCAAACTATCATTATTTTTGGAACCTGGTTTTGGAACTTCTTTAGCGTTCACCAGATGGCGCGCGCCCCAGTTACACTGCACGAACCGCCATGCTCCTGCAACGTAAACAGCATTCCAAGAGTTCCGGAAGCAAGTACCTTCAAATAATACACCGGGTTTATAACCAGCACTCTTGGAGTAGCCTTTGATAACAACACAGTGGAGTCCAGCGTAGCTGTAATATACAAGTATACAATATTTAAATTAGAAATAGTTTCTCTGAAACTTATTTTTTAACTTTTTGAAAGTAGATATATCATATTCTACTACTTTAAATCCAAATTTTCAAACTTCCAAACAACTACACTTCTCTAAAACCTTCAGTTTCTGTCCACCAATTCGAAAGAAATTTCAAATCAAAACGTTTCACTTCTTCCGCACTGTTTCAATAGCTGGTGCGATTTTTACCAATTCTTTCTCATCATTTACTAGAACTTTTACCAGTTATCTGTCCTTCATTGGTAACAATTTCATTAGTTATCTTACCTCAGCTAGTGAAATTTTTACTAATTATCTCTTCTCAACTGGTAACAGTTCTACTAGTTACCTTGCCCCCCAGTGGCTCAGCGGTAGGTCTGCGGACTTACACGCTAAAATCGGGATTTCGATACCCGTGGTGGGCAGAGCACAGATAGCCCATTGTGTAGCTTTGTGTTTAATTCAAAACAACAAAAACAACTAGTTACCTTTACCAACCGAGGAATCTTCGCATAAAAAAAGTGAAACATTCTGGTAAAAAATGTCTTTCAGTTAATTATTTGGGAGAAATTGAAGCAGGTTTACAAGTTTAAAAAATGTTCAGGTTCTCTCGTCACTTTATCACATTGTTTATGTTCACTAGCTAGTCTTAAAATACCATAGAAAAAAAACAAATAATCAATAATAAATTTGTCAATTGCGAAAACGTCCTAATCTTTCGGCGAAAATATTTAATGTTAACAATTGCGAATTTAAAAGGCTATCAATAAACTTTAACTCTTCGTTTGTACATTTTGACCATTATGTAGGGAGAAGATAACTTATATGAAACGTTTTATCACGAATTAATAACCCTACTTTTCTGAGAAAAACCTGCAATTTTTACATATTTGTACTAAATTTATTTTTAAAACAAACATGTTTAATACAAAGAAAATGCATAAGTAAATAAACGTAAGACAGTTCGTTTCTTTTGTATCTTGCATCAAAAGATGGATCTTTAGAAGACTTTACTCGCCTTATGGGAACTTCAAGTATTATAAAACTAAAGATAATCTAAGCCTGAATTATGTATTACATCAAATGTTAAGTAATTACACTCAATAACGAATCAATTTTTGAGAAAAAAGACTTTAACTATTTAAACAAAACAGTTAATTCCAATACAGAATCATTGTTAAATAGCTAGATACAATAATGAATCAATTTTTGAAAAAAAGAGTTAGTTCGTATACAAATTTAATACTTTATGAGAAACATTTGATTTTAATGGATAATCATTGTTAAATAACTAGATACAATAATGAATCAATTTTTGAAAAAAAAAGAGTTAGTTCGTATAGAAATTTAATACTAAATGAGAAACAGTTGATTCTAATGGTGAATCATTGTTAAGAAATTAGGCTCAATACTGAATCAATATTAATTACAAACAGTTAGTTTCTGTACAAAATAATTAATTCTAATACCACATCGGTTTTGTCAAAAGAAAACGATATTTTTTATTTTTCTTGAGATAATTGTGTATAACGAGTCATTACGTATGCATTAGAAGTAACTGTTTCTTATAAAATAAAAGATTTTATATTCGATCTAATTATTCCTCACCTAATGGCGAGTTTGTATGAGAATTAATTGTTTTTACCTTTTGCGATTTTGTGCTAGTAATAATTCTGTTTGTATAATAAAATGTATTTTGTATTGGTTTTAACTGAAAGAAATATGGACGGCCATG
The DNA here is from genome assembly GCA_011833715.1 of Carcinoscorpius rotundicauda. NCBI lineage: Eukaryota > Metazoa > Arthropoda > Merostomata > Xiphosura > Limulidae > Carcinoscorpius > Carcinoscorpius rotundicauda. Next base: position 137,402,394 of record CM022393.1, read on the forward strand.
AAATATTTGGAACATAATTTTCGAAAAAAAATTAAACTAGTTTTTACGTTACTTGTAATGTTTTTTTTCGGAGGTGAAATTTAAATAGTTGTCAAGGATAGTCATCAAAATGAAATAAGTCAAATATTGTGATAAGTTTACAATAAATCAAATATTTTGATAATCTTAAAACAAATCAAACATTATGAAAAGCTTAGAATGAATCAAATATTGTGATAAGCTTGCGATTAATCAAATGTCATGATAATCTTAAAATAAATTAAATATTGTGATAAGCTTAAAATAAATCAAATATTGTGATTAGCTCACCATGATTCAAAAAGTTTGATAAGCTTAAGATTACTAAAAAATGATATCTGGTTCTTTAATTGTGATTATCTCTCAAAGCTTGTTATAAATTAAAATGTACTGAAGGCAACATACCTACACAGACGTTTGAAAAGCACATGGTAACTCTCTGTTCCATGCTTGATTCCCCGCAAGAGGGCCATCGGTGTATCAGTATGTACATCATCATTGAATTTCATGGTGTTCAGATTCTTTACAGTAATCCACCGGAATATAACCCTGTAGATATTACAAATATATGATGGAGTGAAACTACAAGTAGTCCATAAGTTTACGACGACAAACAAGCACGTCTGTTTACTGATAAACATAATAACCCGCGCATGCCCGAAGTATAGTTAATATTACCTCATTTGATTAACTCTGATGTTATATCGTTATGAGAGGTTACAAATAACAGTGATTCGTGTAGTTTGTGAATGTACCCACTAGAAGCAGCTTGTTTTGTCTTGATACTTTTGGTGTCTTGAACCTCTTTGTTATCATGTGACAAAGTGCTGTAGTTCTTTGGCTATTTCTACATTTATTGTGTGGAACGTCCCACGAAAAGATTGGTTGCCGTCAACAGATTTTCAGCCAATCTTGAATAATTCTGCTCTTCAGCAGAAATATAGCAAGGTACTAATATTTTCTTAAGTACCAAGGCTTTGTTTGTTTGTTTGTTTTGGAATTTCGCGCAAAGCTACTCGAGGGCTATCTGTGCTAGCCGTCCCTAATTTAGCAGTGTAAGACTAGAGGGAAGGCAGCTAGTCATCACCACCCACCGCCAACTCTTGGGCTACTCTTTTACCAACGAATAGTGGGATTGACCCTCACATTATAAAGCATATAACGCACCCGCAGCTGAAAGAATAAGCATATTTGGTATGACAGGGATTCGAACCCACGACTTTCAGATTAAAAATTGAATGTCCTCTCACCACTTGACCATTCCGGGCCTCAATATCACTTGAACAACATAATATTACATTTCGCATTTATAATATTTTTCATAAACCGAGAAATGAAATCAATTTTTTTACGTCGTCCCTAATAAATAAACGGTAGAAAAATCGTTAAAAGTAGCCTAATTTACCTGTCGAGACTAAATATATAAATATTGTGAAACATTGGTAAATCTTTCTCATGTTTATTCTGCATCTTCTGCAGAATTTGGGGTATTCGTGACAGGATTCTTTTTGGAAAAACAAAAATATATTGATGTTTTATGACCCCATGAACTCTAATATGAAAACACCGTATCATAGTCAACATTTTACCAGGCAGTTTTGTGTGTTTCTTTGGTTTTCTTGTCTTAAAGCCAAAACTGATCTTGGTAGACAGTAAACATTTCTGTGTTTAAAATTCTCCTCAAAATGCCTCTTCAGTTTCACCCACGCAACTTTTTCAATAGATCTGTGTTTGATGTATTTGAATATCGAACACAAATCAAATAAAAATCCAACACAACGACTCGTACTCACTCTCACTGAGGACGATCGTGTTCTAGAGGTCAGAGTTTCTAGACTGTGAATTCCTTGCTGTTAAACCGACAACTGCATCTCTGAGGTAGGGAATGTACTATAAAAGTAACAGTTAAGCCCCAGTGTTCCCAACACGCGACCCCAACAAATCTAATCCTTTTGGTAACAAATTTACTGCCCTGAATGTACATAAGTTCTATATGTGCCGTTTCTAATATGAAACCACTGGAAGCCCTAAAACCGAAAACTCAGTATTCAATATGTATGTTGCCCATATTTCGAGAGGGTCAAAGGGGAAGAGCAGTTTCTGAATGCCCCCAGTTAGGTTCCAAAATTTTCCTCAGAAAACTTCAAGACGAAAGTTCTGTCAGAAGACAACAGTCAGACAAGTAACTCACGAGGGTAGGATACTGTTGACTAATATCACTCATATCTATTGATCCAATTTTTTTTTCTCACACTTTAACAGTTTTAGATGTAATGGTAGTTTCGCTTATCATCTAGTTTTCACTTAGTTTTCTTTGTTTAAATGCAAGGGATTCTAGTTTTTTAGTTCAATATTAGGGAACAGCTATGCGCCGATATCGTTTTGTGAAGCCTTGCGTGAAATTATTTAAAATAAAAATTCACTACTATAATTTCCGTTTTTGTATACGACCTCTACACGTGAGTAGTACATTTATTACAATATTCACTAAGAATCTCAAAGTATAGGGCCCAGCATGGTCAGGTAGTTGAGGCACTTGACTCGTAATCCGAGGGTCGCGGGCTCGAATCCCAGTCGCACCAAACATGCTTGCTCTTTAAGCCGTGGGGGCGTTATAAAGTGACGGTCAATTCCACTATTCTAAAAGAGTAGCCCAAGAGTTGTTAGTGGGTGATGATGACTAGCTGCCTTCCCTCTAGTTAAGGATGGCTAGCGCAGATAGCCCACGAGTAGCTTTGCGCGAAATTCAAAACACATCAAAATATAAATTATCCTGAATTTTAATCCCCTAACCATATGTCCACAGACTCGGTATATTGATCATAATCCCGAATTCACGATGTGTTTCTGAAAGAAATATAGCAAACTCAGTAAAATGTAACAAGTCTGTTGGCCCGGCATGGCCAGGTGGGTTAAGGCGTTCGACTAGTAATCTGAAGGTTGCGGGTTCGAATCTCGGACGCATGAAACATGCTCGCCCTTTCAGCCGTGGGGGCGTTATAATATGACGGTCAATCTCACTATTCGTTGGTAATGCTAAATGAAGGAGGACTTGCGCAAATAGCCTTTGTGTAGCTCTGCGCGAAAGTAAAAAAAAAATGTTTTAGCTGATTTAGCGACAATTCGCGTTTCTTACGAGAACAGAGCTACATCGAGCTATCTGCTGTATCCATCGAACCCTTGATTATAAGGTTTTAAATCCGAAGATTTACTCGTGATATAGAATATTATATAGGTCCTCAAGGCCCTTTCAGCCGTAAGGATATTGTAACGTTTCGGTCAATCACACTATTCGTTAGTAAAAAGTATCCCAAGAGTTGACGGTGAGTGAAATGAATAGTTAATAACTCTGACATCAAATACATAGATTCGATTTTGAACGGCACTTCAGAGAAGGTTGTGGCTTGAGCACCTTGACTCTAATTCGTGCGCATAGTATTAATTTGGTTTGTCTGAAAAGAAAGCAAATATGCAATTTTTAATGCTAAAGGTCTGCTAATAGATGAATTCTGTCTGAAAGGATTTTATAATAAGGAAAAAAAATACAACGTATTCCTTAGCTCCATGTAAACGTGGACAATGTCATTGTACCCACCACTAGTTCTTTTGATATTATTGTTTCTAACTGTCCTCATCATATGCTTAACATGTTAAAATAATCCAACTGAAAAAAATTAATAATAATAATACCACTAAATTCCATAAGGAACATAGGGCCGAAAACACTTGCGGTTTCTTGAACAGACAGCGAGTAGGTGGTTAGTCTACTGCACAACCTCCAACTAGAAAGACCTTTTCTCAACCCGTCGAGGGGAATCGAACCCCTGATTTTAGCGTTGTAAATCCGGAGACATTGCGCTGGACTAGCGGGGGCAAAAACAATTAAAAAAACCTAAATCAAATATGTCGACACAGGTTGGATCATTTTGGATCTGCCAAATCGATCTCATTTTCTCATTTATACCACAATGAAAGCTATTGATGGAGAAACTGGTTTATCAAATCCATAAATACTTATTGAACAGCCCCACCCCAATGTCACAACAGGCTTGCAACACTAGAATCCGGCTTTAGATGCCCATGATGGGCAGAGCGCAGATAATCCATTTTAAAGGTAACCGTTTGAGATATTTTTTAAATGTTGTTACTGATAGCATTCGTATCATTTGATATCCGTGGACGACAACATAATTTTGAGTGCAGCTAACAACAAAGGTCAGATATGTAATATCCGACTAAGTAATATACAGATTAAATATTCATTTCCCTTTCAACCGTTATAATGTTGAAGTCAATCCCACTATTCATTGACAAAAGAGTTGGCTACGAATCGCTGATGGGTGATGTTCTCTCTGGTCTATTACTTCAGAACTAGAGACTGCTAGAGCAGAGAGCATTGGAGAAGCTTTGAGAAATATTTAATAAAAATACAAATAATCTAGTACCTTGTTGACTCGGTGGTAAATTTAAGAGCCTAGAACAGTTAACAACGATTGTACCTAGCTTTATGGACATCGGTGAGACATTGGCTAATCAGTAATCGTACCAACTCAGTAAAGGTCACTTGATCTTCTTCCGCCACCTGTAGGAAAAACAAAACGACTGAATTAAACTTTCGGTTTTGACGTCTTTTTTGTATCACTTATTATGAATATATTCTGAACTCGTTCAAGTTTAACAACAATTGAGATAGTATTAAATGAAATAACTTTGAATATAAATTGTCCTCTGGTTGATAAGTGTTAAGTTTACGGACTTACAAAGCCAAAATCTAGGGTTTGACTCTCCAGTTGAGCGGATAGCACATGGATAGCTATCCATGCGCCAAGACAAAATAAAGAAAAAAAGAAAGAAAACGTGTGTGTGTGTATTTTGTTACAGCAAAGCCACACCGGGCTATCTGCTGAGAAGGAAAACATCTGTAACAAAGTGTTCCAACTGCTTACTTTGGATGATAAGAAGGTAAGGACTAAATCGGTGTTAAAGAGCCTTCAGAAATAATTACCCAAGAAGTAATGTTAACTCGTGAGTTCGCTTGTTTCTTTCAGTCATGCTGAAAATTCTAAGTTTCAGTTTCATATACAAACAAGCAGTAAAAAACACACACAAACAGCTGTTGATACAGCTGCTCGTGGATGTTAATTAGCAAATAATAAACAAAAACCAGAAACTAGTTTTAAGTTTAATTTAACTACTTACCGTTCCGTTATATTTACTGTAACTGTACATTGTATGGGAGTTTACAGTCTAAGGTTCAGTGCGCATCAAATGGCCCCCCAGTGGCTCAGCGGTATGTCTGCGGACTTACACGCTAAAATCCGGGTTTCGATACCCGTGGTGGGCAGAGCACAGATAGCCCATTGTGTAGCTTTGTGCTTAATTCAAAACAACAACAACAAGCGCATCAAATGAACAAAGTCATAGATTTGTGCATCATAATTTCTAAGAACAAAACCATTTTATGTCAAAATTCGAACCTACATCCCGCAATAAGCGATAAACTACAATAAGACAATACTCGAAAAGTGCAGGATACCCACGTTTATCGCGACTTGATCCAATTCAGCGAAGATCGCAGGATCGCTGTAGATTTCAAACTTAGACAATTTAGGGGGGGTCGGTGGAGGAGGGTGTGTGGGGTACGATGTCATCTCCTCTGTGACGTGTCTCTCTTTTTTTGAGTAATGATTATTTCTCTGAGGATTAGAAAAAAACAACAACATGTAGTAATGTCAGCAAAATTATATATTTTACAGCTAAATCACATTATTTAGGGATTTCTCTGAAATAAATACGAAAAAATAATTTTGAACTGAATTTGTTTGCAAAGAATTAACCCATTTTACTGAAGCAAAGTAAGACAAATAGCTTACCATGAAAAACAGTTAATTATGGCATATACACTAGAGGTAATGGAACTAAACAGATATAAACTACCTTGATCAGTAAATATTATAGAGTATTTAAAGTATTTGAAATAATTCCGTGATCTTAAAAAAAAAACAGCTATCAAACCCTCAAAATATAAAACAGTAAATTGTTATTATTATACGTAATTATGTAGTAAAATTTAAACAAGTTATCGTATCTTTTAGGTTTTTCAATGTATTTTCTTTACGAATTATTTCTTTTAAGTTTTCACTGTCTCCCCTTTTAAATACATTAACACTTGTTTTGCGAGCAACCAACATTTAATCTGATTATGGTTTTGTTTGTTTGGGTGTGTCAGTGAGTAATTTTGATCTTACTCTGATTCCTGGTTTCCTCAACCAAACTATATTTAAAAAAACAACTTTTGATAAACTAATTTTATGTGGTTTTTGTGCATCAATTATTGTTTATAAGTCCCAGTGTTTATTAAACACTTGTTTTTTATGGGAACTGAATAGCGTCAGTCATATTCTATAGAATTTAACTATTGTTTATATAATGAATAATAATCAAAATAACACACTGAGATATAGAATTATAAAGAGAATAATATTTTTAAAAAATATTGTATATTTAAACAGTCACACCCTTTCGAATTCAACTCTCTTGTGGTTAATAAGGCTTATCATTTCTTTGCTCTGCTTGTCCACCAGGTCAGCAGTAGCCGCACGTTCCTGTTCAAGAAGTTTCTTTGTCATGGATTCTTTCCTCTTGTCTAGTTTCGATGTCATATTTTTCTCTAAGTTTTTCTTTTCCTTCTGTTGCTTTAAATTCAGAGTTTTTTCCTCCTCTGTCGATATATTCTTCATTTTGGTTCTCCGTTCATCTTGAAACCAACTGGTCAGTTTTTCCAACTCTTTTTCCCATTCTTGCTAACAAATGAACAAGAACAAATAAACAAATTAGACTAACTTATCACTGTTGTTATTCAGATCGTTGATAAATAATCTTAATTCGTTTTTTCTGTTTTGAGAGCTCAGGTGTTCCGTGCACTTGCGTCAATGAACTTACCAGAAATGATGGTATTTTAGATGTATTGTTAACGTTGCATGATGTGGGAGGACATTGAGGAACACCTAGGTACAAGTGATCGTTGCTGTATTCGATTTGACGTTTTGCTGCATATGAAAATCAGAAATAATATTTTGATTCGAAATTTCAAGAAACAAATTTTGAAGGAATGCAACAAATATTATATCTCTCGAATTGAGTAGCTGAGTTATTTAGAGACACTGAAAAAATATGATAAATTTTTAAAGAAAAAATTTCTGTATTAAAAACAAATAAACTTCTAAGAGAAAGAAAAGGGTAGCTGTAAGTAAACGTTGGCTCACAAAGGATGTAAGAGATAAAATTATAAAGGATTAAGACAGTTGGTCAACCAGAAAATTAGGACATAAAAAAGAATCTATAAAAAAATGGCCAAAAACATAAATATTAACAGTAAGGATTTGTTTTAAGTATATAAAGTGTAATTAAAATGTTAGGATGAGGAAAGAACCCCCGAGGAATGACAAAGGAAGATTAGTATCTGATGTTAATAATATGGCTGGATTATTAAATTCGCTCCCCAGTGGCTCAGCGGTATGTCTGCGTACTTACACGCTAAAATCCGGGTTTCGATACCCGTGGTGGGCAGAGCACAGATAGCCCACTGTGTAGAGCCCGGCATGGCCGAGCGCGTTAAAGCGTGCGCTCGTAATCCTAGGGTCGCGGGTTTGCGCCCGCGTCGCGCTAAACATGCTTGCCCTCCCAGCCGTGGGAGTGTATAATGTGACGGTCAATCCCACTATTCGTTGGTAAAAGAGTAGCCCAAGAGTTGGCGGTGGGTGGTGATCACTAGCTGCCTTCCCTCTAGTCTTATGCTGCTAAATTAGGGACAGCTAGCACAGATAGCCCTCGAGTAGCTTTGTGCAAAATTCCAAAAACAAACAAACAATTATTAAATTCTGCTTTTTCTTCGATAAAGTTTCTTGGCCAGATAATATTTTCCTAAGGGTTTTAAAGGAGGTCAAGGACTGGATATGTGAACCACTTGTTAAAAAGTTTTGTAAGTCCCTTAGCCTGTTGACTGCCAAGTATTTCAGCTGATACAGCAACTCCGAACCAAGTTCAAAATACAAGTCTAATGCTTCTTCATTTTGTAACTTTTTTCGTGACGCCATTTTGGATCGAAAGTTAAACAATTTGTAAGTAAATCAAGTGCATGTATGGTGCTGACATCTAGCGTTGAAGTTAGGTATTACTGAGAACGAATTAAGTCGTCAGTGGCACTGTGTTACCGATCGGCTTGGACGAGTTATCTCGTCTACGGCACTGAACAGATTAATAGTCGGGAAGTACTAATAAATTGGAAATTAACAAATGTCACTCCTGTTTTCAAGGGAGGCAATAGAAGTTGTCCGAGTAACTGTAGGCCTATTAGTTTTACAGCAGTTGTGGGAAAAGTTTTATAAAGTCCGATATAAAATACTTTTCAAAGCCATTTAAAAACAGTTTAGAATTTTATCGGATATTCAACATGGTTTCACTAAGAAAAAATGATTCCTTACAAATCTTTTGATATTCTTTAAGAATGATTTTGCCTGTGTAAATAACGAAAAGGTTGTAGATCTGGTATTTCTGGATTTTCAAAAAGCATTTGACAGTGTGCAACACAATCTGAGGGTCGCGCTAATCATGCACACCTTTTCAGCCGTGGAGGCGTTATAATGTGACAGTAAATCCCACTATTCGTCGGTAAAAGAGTAGCTCAAGAGTTGGCGGTGGGTGGTGATGACTAGCTGCCTTCCCTCTAGTCTTACACTGCTAAATTAGAGACGGCTAGCGCAGATAGCCCTCGTGTAACTTTGCGCGAAATTCCAAAACAAACAAACAAACGTACTTGAGTTTCATGATTGATATGTATTTCTTCTTCTGCTCTTTTCTTCGCAAATTGTCGATAGAGGGCGTCTTCTTCAGCTCTGTGTCTTATTTCCAAACTTTTCTGCGTATCCACGTCCTATAAGGAAATAAACATATAAATGTAATTTCGGTAAATTAGTTACAATATCTCGTGCGTTATTCATACAAAATAACTGACCATCAATAACTTAATGGATGCATTTTGAACCGTCGTACTAATAGAGGAGAATTTAATAGAATGTTTTTAAATACGGTAAAAATCTCGCACTTCAAAGTCAATCTTTATTTTTTAAGGAAATGCAGTTTAAGCATAAGAATTGTGATTACATAAAATCTTTCTCTCAATCTCGTTTTTCACTATGCCTAAATATCTTATATTTTCCTGTTCTTGTAAAACAGGTTTGTGGATAACCTTTTCATAACAGTGAATATTCACTATTTCGTAATACATTACAAGAAAACACATTACTAAACACTTACGTCTATTCATAAAATGGGTAATGCTGTGTTAAAAAGTACAAATTAACACTTTATTTTACAAACATGAGGTTAATTTGCCGTAACTCTCTTCAGGAACAGTAGTGGGTGATCTAAATTCGACTTTGTTCCACAGGCAAAGCGTGCCCTAGTGGTTATCGTGTTCAAACTGAATCGGAGGATTCATGGTTTGTGCCCGTTTGCTTCGAAACACAACACTCTTCACATTGAGGCTGTATTGCGCTATAAAAGTGACAGTCAAATCCCATTGTTCAGTCAGACAAGAGCAGCAATTGTAGGGGGGGGGTGTTGTTGTCCTTTTAGTTTGTTAGATCAAATTATAGGATATGCGCAGCGAAACAGCCGAAGGAAACAAACAAGGGTTTTTTTTTCAGGGGTAACTTGGTAACTTGCCTGTTATCTCGCTTGAAAAAATATTGTGATGAAGTAGTCGATAGCTTGTGCAACAAAATAAACGTCAAACATAACATACTGTATTTTTAGTAAAATAAAAATATTATTGACAAGGGGTTAAATGGAGGTTTTGTGTCAAGGATAAGACGTAGAGTTGTTTGAAATGTTCATACTTCATGTGGGTGGTGGCATATATTTTAATACAACTGTAGTTAGAGTGTTACGCTATCACCTCATCTAAGATCTGAAACACACTAACCGGTTCCGCCTACATGGGTAAACTGCGTCACAATAGCTTTAACTGCATTACAACCAATCATCAGTACTCCGTGTTGTTGTAGCTTGCAATGAGCTCGAGGAATTCAACCAACTTCTAAATTATTTTCAGTAAATTAACAAACAAGTATTACAAATACATCGTTTATCGTTTGAAATACAGACAAAAAACACGTATTTTTAATTATGTAACATAGCTTGTAAATAAATATATGTATATGCGTGTGGGGGGGCGTATAAGTATTTTGTAATAGTACTTGTATAAAAGTAAGGCCCGGCATGATCAGGTGGTTAAGGCACTCGACTCGTAATCCGAGGGTCGCGGGTTCGAATCCCCGTCGCACTAAACGTGCTCGCCCTTTCATCGCGGGGACCTTATAATGTGACGGTCAATCCCACTATTCGTTAGTAAAAGAGTAGCTTAAGATCTGGTGGTGGGTAGTGATGACTAGTTGTCTTTCATTGCTAAATTAGGGACGACTAGCGAAGATAACCCTCAAGTAGTTTCGCGCAAAATTAAAAGCCAAACCTAATTATTATGCAACTCGCCTATTATATCAAGGTACGTGACCCACTAAAGCATATCTTGTTTAAAACTTGTAAATATTTCAAACATGTAACTGCAAATTGTTATAAGAACATAATTTTTTTTGTTTAACTTAACGTAAAAAATAATTCATAGGGTACTAAAAATAAATATGAGTCTCAATCTGTTCTTTGATTTACCATTTGTCACTAAGTTATATCGGTTTAGAAAAATTCCGCCCCTTATCAGTAACTCAAACCCCTCATCAGAACAAAAACAAGTTGAAATACAGAACTAGTTTTCTTTCTGTGGTGAACTTATGAAAGAGTGAACTTTATTGAAACTTACATAACACAGTGACAGTTGTTGAATAGAAAGATAGATTAGGTTTTATATGCTGTTTCAATACACCCTAAAAAACTTACTTCTTAAATATTCAGAATAATAAGTTAATGAATCGGTGCTACATATTTTCCAAGATCATTCGTAAACACAATTTCACTGTGATGAGTAAAGACCACTTAAATCATACAATATACATTCGCTCACAGTTAAGCCTCGTTTTATTATTTCCATTTTACTTTGCTCAGGAATGATGATCATGGATAGAATTCCCTTTATCCTCGTCCCGGCATGGCCAGGTTTGTAAGGCACTCGACTGGTAATCGTAATCCGAGAGCCGTGGGTTCGACTCCCGTCCCACCAAGGATGCTTGCCCTATCAGCTGTTATAACGTGACGGTCAATCCCACTATTTGTGGTGGGTGAAGGAGTTGTCCAAAAATTGGCGTTAAATGGTATGACTACCTGCGTTTCGTTACTCAATTAGGGACGGATAGCGCAGTTAGTCCTCGTGTAGCTTTGCGCGAAATTAAAAACAAACCATTTATCCGATAGGACTCAGTGATAAGTTCTTCGAAGAATAGATGGCTGTTCAAAGTCACTTTTAATTTTTAAACGACTTATCCGCTAAATAATTCAGAACAATAAACAGTTCCACAAATAATACATATTCTTAAAATTATATATAAGTATTGAGTAAAAGGCCATGAATACAAGTACAAAAACTTGGTAAAAAAAAACAATCACAGTAATATTCAAAATTGAATTATTTAACCTGTTAAATAAACAAAATAAATTTATATTTAAATTGATGTCGAGTTTAATATATTTATACTTAACTTCCTCATTGCATTACATCAATACAAGTTTCTACTTTATCTTTTTTTATTCGTTCCAAAGTATAAACAAAACAATATTTAATTTTTCTGGAACTACAGAAAAGTTAAAATGAAAACTTTTATGAACCAATTATTCATCTGCACGTCTGCGGTTTTACAACTCTAAAAATAGGGTGTCGATACTGATTATGGGCGGCTTACAGATAGCCCATTGTGTAACATTGTGCTTAATTAAAAACTAACTTATTCATCATTCCACGTTATAGCACTGGTATTGAACGAAAGGTCACCACGTCAGGAATGGATATAACAGATAAAGTGTGGTTAACAAATAATTTTAAATCATATTTATTTTCACTCACGACTTGTTGTTTGTAGTTAGTTATTAAATTTCCATTATAAACTTAAAAAAGTATGATTTGGAGAGAAGTGTCTCCTTGTTAAATACCATCAATCATTTCACATGTTTTAGTTGCGTTTCCAGTTAACATGTTTTCATGTGCAGTTCATGTCGGTAAAAAACAATATGCTAGACTCTTTGTTTTTAGTTATATTTCAAGTTGTATCATGTTAAATGTTTCACAACTCCATATTTTCTTTACATGTCGTGTTTTTATATTCCAGCTGTTTGCAGGCACGTGACTGCCTGTAACTTCAATTCTTTTCATACACTTGGCACCAACGAGTTAGCCTTGAAATTTCAAAGACATGTAGGCTTATGAACAGATGCCCAGTTTGGTAAAGTCTGAGCAAGGACGATCTCGCCTCCAATGAGAGATTAAAGTCGTAAATAACCTTACTTCAAAGCACTTTTCAAAATTTTCATACAACGCTATAATACCAAGATACTGTTTCGCAATCTCTTGTGTTTATTTTTCAATTCTTGGCAGGTTCTTGAAGAATATCCCATTCAGTACCATTCAAATATATTTATTTTCTCAAGGATAAACGAGAGAGGGTACAAAAATAATCTCAGTGTATGAAGCCAAGCTAGTTTGTTTTGTTTATTTTGAATTTCGCGCAAAACTACACGAGGGCTATTTGCGATAGCCGTCCCTAATTGATGGAAGGCAGCTAGTTATCACCAACCACTGCCAACTCTTGGGAAACACTTTTACCAACGAATAGAGGGATTAACCGCACATTATAACGTCCCCGCGGCCCAAATTACGAGCATACTTAGAGTGACGTGGATTCGAGATCGTGACTCTCAGATTATATTATGAGTCGAAAGCTCTAACTCCCAGGCCGTTGAATGAAAGAACTGCAATCCTGTGGGTCACTGGGGTTAGGGTGTTGCTGACTGGACGTCTCTCCTCTGGTCAGTAGTTCAAAATTATGGACGAGGAAAGTAACTTTATTATAACCACAAAAAACAATTATTTTGTAATTACAATTATAATGTAATATAACTACAATCGTAATGCAATGTTTCATGTGACGGGGTTTCAAATCCACGAGTCCTAACCAGCTGACCATGCTGGGTCCCTAACCGCATTGATGATGATGAGGCATTACGAGTCGAACTGTAATTATTGGTAGGTAGGACAAATATTTGTCAAATAAGTTTCAATTATAGAGGGAGCGGGGTAATATATATGGGATATCATTAATTTGAACACAGGTGTTTTAAAGATAAGAATCACATCAATAGTGTGATTGAAATATCAACAGAGAAAGAAGACCAGAAAGAAGGAGGATATTCATACCCACCCACTACCAATTTTTAGGTTATTATTTTACCAACGTCACATTATAACGGTTGATAGGTCGAGCATGTTTGGTGGGTCGGTGATTCTTTTCGTTCCATCTCTCTCTCTCTTTTTTTAACCTACTGGTGTTTTAAAATAACGAAAACATAATTCATTTTTCACGTTTAGGTCAGGCTTAGCTAAATACTTGACGTTTCAGAGTGTAAATCGAAATATCCAAAATGGAATGTGCTTCCAAGTTTCAGCTATGGGCGAGTTATAGAAGTAACAATCAGTCTCAGTATTCAGTTTAAAAACCCGATTTAAACCCTCGTTGAAATGAGTTTTACTAACTCGCCCCTTTTCTTTTTTAATCACAATCATGAAGTTGAAGTCTTACGTTTTTCACGTCAACAGTCGTAATGTTTTATATTCATATAGTCTGTATTTTCTGGTTTTTAAATTCACCATTTATTTAAAGTATAAACTGAGGTACCCTCCTGCCTTCGGGTTATGAATGAATAAGAACATGAGGATAAATGATTGTTATGAATTTTTCACAAAGTTACACCAGGATTAATTAGCCGTGTAACACTAGAGAGAAGGCAATTGGCCATCACCACCCACCACCAACTCTTGGCCCACTCTTTTACCAACGAATAGTGAAAGTGACCATCACATTATAACGTCCCCACGGCTGAAATGGTGCGCATGTTTCGTGTGGTGTCCCAAACTGTCATCCCACAATGTTTGATTGAGATTGGCCTAGCGACCTTTCAGTATTTAGATAACAGACAAACAGACAAATAAAAATATTTTTCTGCTTTATATACAAAGATTAAGTACTAATAAATGTTACATAAAACTTTTGTCTAGGTCACATCTTTCTTAAAAGAAGAGAAATCGTTTTTATTTAATTATTTTTAAGTTGATATTAATTGTTTAAAATATAAAAATGTCTTCCATTTCTTAGGCCCGGCATGGCCAAGCGTCTTAATGCATTCGACTCATAAAGTGATGGTCACGGGTTCGCATCCCCGTCGCGCTAAATATGCTCACCCTTTCAGCCGTGGGGACGTCATAATGTGACGGTCAATCCCACTATTCGTTGGTAAAAGAGTAGCCCAAGAGTTGGCGGTGGGTCGTGATGACTAGCTGCCTTCACTTTAGTCTTACACTGCTAACTTAGGGATGGCTAGCGCAGATAGCCCTCGTGTAGCTTTGCGTGAAATTCAAAACAAACAAAAAAAATCCATTTCTTACAGCCCCCCAGTGGCTCAGCGGTACGTCTGCGGACTTACACGCTAAAATCCGGGTTTCGATACCCGTGGTGGGCAAAGCACAGATAGCTCATAGTGTAGCTTTGTGCTTAATTCAAAACAACAACAACAACCATTTCTTACAGCTTCCCGCTGGAACAGTCGTAAGTTTAAGGATTAAAATGTTAAAGTCTAGAGTTCAAATCGCCTTCGACGACCACAGCCCATAACCCGATGTGGCTTTGCTGTAAGAAAACACATACATTCATCTTTTACAAAACTTATCATCATCATTCCAAAACACTGCTTTTCGTTTCTTTCAAAACTCATCATCAGATTCTAAAACAGTCTTTTATTTATCACAAATATGACAAGTTTTGGATCTTCACCCAATAATCCCTAATTATAATTTTTTTCTCTCTCAATGATGATGAATATTAAATTAAATTCAGGGTACTGTGCTATAGTATTGCAACTCAAATGTACTGTGGACGAAAGGAGGTGGGGTCAAATAGAGTCGTTCATGTTTCCAAGTAAGGCTCTATTCATAGTGTGATGTCACTTGAAGACTGCCATGCCTACTTTATAATATGTTCTCATTCTCAGGTAAATAGGCGACGATGTTTTAAGTCCTTGTACCCACAGGTTAACGTTTGAATAGGCGTGCCTCCCACGCTAATTATGCTACTCTGTACAAATGAGGACAACTTCATACATTGTACTCAGAGTAGCTGAGTCCGCTAACTGTATGAGCTACCAGATATGAAACACACATGAGACCCATGGTAGTTCACATTGTACAAGACCCATGGTTGTTCACATTGTACAAAATAGTCTCCCTGTACTCAGTTCATCACGGGTATTGGAACCCGAGCTTTAGCCTTATAAACTTGCTGCCTTACCATTAAAAATTGGGGGAGAAAAGGGCGGGAGTCCTACGGTACATAGTTTATCTATGTCGTACATGTGTATTTTGTTAAATGGGAAGACGCCTCCAGTATTTGAGCGGTACGTTTGAAAACTCACACCACTTAAAACGGGGTTCGAAACTCGTGGCGAGCAGAGTACAACCATTTGTGAGGCTTTGTGCTTAACAACAAACAGCCTAACTAAAATAATTTTTCCACTCAATGGACCCGGCAAAGGAAGGTGGCTTGAACGTTCAAGTCGTAATCTGAGGGTCTTAGGTTCGAATTGCTCTCACGCCAAACAAGCTTGCCCTTTCACCTACAGGGGCTTTATAAAATGATGGTCAATCCCACTGTTCTTACGAAAACATACCAGAGTATCTATGGATTTCTGTGCGATCGGACTAGTGAAAAGAACAATCGGATATCTCTGTCCTCATATGCTAGGTGAATTATTGAAAGCTTGCAAAGAGGAATAGTGTAATTTGGACATGATATCTTTATAACGGGGAATTTTACAATGGAAATCATGCTATAGTGTAATTGTAAAGGTGCATGATTATCTGATACAGTAGGATAGGACGTGGTAGCATAGATTTTAACAACGTTATGAGACCCCAAAATCGTTTAAATATAACGTACTTAACCTCTGTTTCTTATATATATACATACATGTATGTAGGCCAACTCACCCAGCAAAAGAACTTTTTCCAGTTCAGGTCATAGATTTTCTTGAAAACATTGAAGCAAAAACGTGATTTTGATTTATTCAGCCTTGCAAAATCCTAAAGCTCTACTGCATGGGTGACAAAATCAAAATGAATTTTTGCTTAAATGTTTTTTAAAAAAATCTACAACATAAACTAGGAATCCCAAGGTGTGTTGTCATGGAATGGCCCATGCTTTTCTTTAATATTGCACTAAACATTCCATAAATTCACATAATATTAGAGAAAGGCGGGCTAAGACTACAATTTTATCTTTGAATCTGAATTAAAATGGAAAAAAATAAAAATTAAAATAAAGAAAATGAAGTGTCAAAATGTATTATAAGTGTAGCTTTTAATTAAAGCAAAGACTGGATATAGACCCTTTATGGAGATAGCAAAAGGAAAAAGGTAGACATTTTGGTTAAGGGTCATTTACCTGTAAAACTGATCCCCCAAAACGGGGTAACAAGGATCTCATCTATCTCATTACAACTGCAATTTAAAATAAGTGCTGTATTTAGTAATAGCTGTTAAATCCCCTACAACATTCAGATGCTTCAAGTTACACATTATTTAGGACAAAGTCTCAAACGAACGTGGGTAGTGGTGTGGAACAATGACATACATTGCGGTCGAAGCCAATAGAGAAAACATACATCATTGGTTTAGTGTGAGACAGCCTCGTAGGAGAACGTCTTACCCTTAGCTACCCGTTGTAAAGTAATTTCGCGTTTCAACAAATTGACGAGTTTAAAATTTACGGTATATATGACTATTTACATATATTTAAATTTATAATGCATCATTGCTTGAAATAAACAAACTAAACTTCTCTAAAATTTCCAACCTGGCATGTCCAAGCACGTTAAGGCGTGCGACTCGTAATCTGAAGGTCGTGGGTTCGCATCTGCTTCGCGCCAAACATGCTCGCCTTCCCAGCCGTGGGGACGTTAGAATGTGACGGTCAATCCCACTATTCGTTGGTAAAAGAGTAGTCCAAGCGTTGGCGGTGGGTGATGATGACTAGCTGTCTTCTCTCTAGTCTTACACTGCTAAATTAGGGACGGCTAGCACAGATAGCACTCGAGTAACTTTGTGCAAAATTCCAAAACAAACAAACCTAAAATTTCTAGTTTGTAAACATGAAAAACTTCAAAGTACTTAATTTTGATAGAAGTTGTTGAACAAACTGTTGATTATACCACAATCAGAGTTTTAACATACTCTCGCTGGATGCCAATTTACCTTTATTATACAGCAATTACACAGGTCCGGCATGGCCTAGCGCGTTAAGGCGTGTGCTTCGTAATCTGAGGGTCGCGGGTTCGCCCTCGAGTCGCGCCAAACATGCTCGGCCTCCCAGCCGTGTGGGGGTGTTATAATGTGACGGTCAATCCCACTTTTCGTTGGTAAAAGAGTAGCCCAAGAGTTGGCTTTGACTAGCTGCCTTCCCTCTAGTCTTACACTTCTAAATTAAGAACGGCTAGCACAGATAGCCCTCATGTAGCTTTGCGCGAAATTTAAAAAGAAACAAACAAAACTGTTTTGAATTTCGCGCACAGGTACACAAGGGCTATCTGCACTAGTCATCCCTAGTTTAGCAGTATAAAGCTGAAGGGAAGACAGCTAGTCATCATCACCCACCGCCAACTCTTAGACTACTCTTTTACCAACAAATAGTGGGATTGACCTCACATTATAACGCCTACGGCTGAAAGGGCAAAGCATGTTTGGTGCGACGGGGATTTGAACCCACGACTCTCATATTACGAGTTGAACACCTTAATTATCCGAGACCTACTTTATTCTTTTTTAGTTGTTTTAACAAGCGTGGATCGTGCATTTACCCGATTCAATGTTATTACTCATCATGGTCTTTACCAGCCCACCCTCAAATTGAATTTTTTTTGGGGGGGGCAAGACTAGAATAAATTAATGTATGAAATAGCAATAGACTGTGCTTGTAAGTAACCTGAATGTGTGGGCATACTCTTCCAGTATGATAAGTATGAAAACTAATGATAATTTTTAACCTCATAATAAGTTCCATGGATCCCATTGTCTTTTTTTACACATCTTTTTTTTAAAAGCTGTTTATTAGTTTGTTCAAAAAATAGTGACGAATTTAAAATTTTGTCTCCAATAAGAAATATAAAAATTCCAAAGCAAGTTTATTAATCAAAATACGAACCTTGTGGACCTATAAAAGTTTTTGTCAATGAGAACCAATACTGTTTATGCCACGATGATAAATGTTTTTGTTTTGTGTGTTTTTTCTTATAGCAAAGCCACAAAGGGATATCTGCTCAGCCCACTGAAGGGAATCGAACTCCTAATCTTAGCGTTGTATATCCGGAGACATAAATCCCGCTGTACTAGCGGGGGCCATGATGATAAAACTCTGAAGTCCTGGAATTCAAAAATTCTTTAAAGCCATTCTCTGCTGCTGTTCTGTTGTTAAAATTTTTGTCTTGTAAAAATTTCTCCAAATGCTTGAAAAACTGGTTTGTTGGTGGGTGACAGGATTGTGACGTAATTTGGATAAAGCAATACTTCATACCTCAATTCGTTGAGTTTCTGGAGCGTTATTTGAGCAACGTGTGGTCGAAAATTATCATAAAGCATCTTTACATGCAAATTTCTTCCAATTATAATATTTTGGCCCTGACTGATCAAACTGTATTAGATAATACTGACCACAGACCACCATACAGTGACCATAAGCTTCTTTTGGTGTAACTTTGACTTTGGGAAATGTTTTGGAGCCTTATCACGGTTGAACCATTGTGCATATCGCTTTCTGTTGTCGTAAAAGATCCACTTTTCTTCTCAAGTGACAATTCGATCAAGAAATGGGTCATTTCTGTTGCTGAAAATCAGCAGAGAACACAGTTCAAAACGGCAATTTCTCAGAATTTTAATCTGTTCAGGTGGGGCCAACTCGTCAAGCTTTTTCACTTTTTCAATTTGCTCGAAATGGTCCAAAATTGTGGAAAGGCGAACACTCAGTTTTTGTGCCATTTATCAAACAGTTTGGCGCGGGATTCTTTCTACTAATGCCCTCAGCTGGTCGCTTTAAACAGTAGAAGGATGTTCTCTGCCTCCAAGACTCACGTCTCTATTACGAAATTTTCAGAGGCAACGCTGTGTTGTACATTTGGAAGTGGTTCCTTTGTCCAATGTTTGATTGATATTGCGAGCTGTTTTTGATGTATTATGATCAAGTTTACATTCAAGCAAAAAAAAATCATATCCATCTTTTTTGTCCATCATTAATTATTAGGGTCTGAAATATTGAAAATAAAATTTTATAAAAGAATAAAAGTACTATTGGATAGAAGAAAGATTTAGTTTTTCAATGGTATTTTTGAAGTTGCAAAAATACAGGTTTCTTATTTCTATAAATGACTTATGTTTTGGTATAGAATCCACCCTTATTTTTCAAACAGTTCTATATTTACCCCGGGTTTCGATACCCGTGGTGGGCAGAACACAGATAGCCCATTGTGTAGCTTTGTGCTTCATTCAAAACAACTACAACTATATTTACCAAATTGTCTTGTAGACCCATAATTTGCTAGTATAAGGTTCTTTAATAATACATCAACCATCACCAGTTCTACAACCAGTCACACTGATTACTGCTTTGGTCCCCTGTTATATCTGATAAATTAAATAATATTACCTATTAATACTATGAATCCAGTTTTTTTTGCACTGAATTTTGTAAGATTGTTTGTTTGGTTTATTTTTTTAATTTCACGCAAAGCTACACGAGGGCTATCTGAGCTAGCCGTTCATAATTTAGCAGTGTAAGACTAGAGGGAAGGCAGCTAGTCATCACTACCCACCGCCAACTCTTGGGCTATTCTTTTACCAACAAATAATGGAATTGATCGTTACATTATAACGCTCCCTGGCTGAAAGGGCGAGCACGTTTGGTCTGACGAGGATTCAAACCCGCAACCCTCGGATTACCAGTCAAGTGCCTTAACTACCTGGCCATGCCGAGCAGAATGCTGTAAGAAACAAACAAAAATGAATCCTCAATAGTCGCGGCTGTAATTAGATCTCAAGGCGGTCCAGACATGAAGCTAGAAGCTAAAAGTTTGTACTTGAAAATAAAATCAGAGCCATTCAATGAGCCACAATGCCGCGACTAGAAAACATGCAACTGTTTAATATTATTCAATGTAAAGATACCCAACGATATAAAAACAAGCTAGTAATTTGCCAGCTCTAGTGTCCTGGTGGTAAAAGTACTCGAGTCACAATCTACGGGTTCGAATCCCTGTCGCTCTTTCAACCGTGGAGGAAGTTTAATTTCATAGCCCCCTATGGAAACGTATCAGGGTGATGAGTAGTAAAAAGTATCCCAAGAGCTGGCGGTGGGTGATGTCGAATATTTATCTTCCTTATGGATGAATTTTAAAGATAGTTCTTGAGTAATTTTGCGCGAAATTCAAACCAAACCAATTATTAAAATATCAGCATTCCGTATTGAGATATCCTACCAACTTACCAAATATTCATCGAGTTTACAAATACGTTGCCCTACGTCGTATCGCTTCTGGACTTTGGTGTCGTTTGTTCCATGAACAATGTGCAAAGCGTTGACGTCTATCGTGCCATCAGAGTGGTGTCTATGGCGACTGTCGTATTCGTGGACTCTGGTGTAACTGAAAACAGATTTCACGCCGATGACATCAGAGTCAGTGGTCCCTTTTCCTGGGTTTCTGATCTGGTCGTTAACAACGTTGGTTTGTTTAGGTGCTTTCAGGGAAGTTTTTATTCCCACGGACGTTCCGTCCAAATGTCCCGGGCCAGTCCTCGGCACGTGGCTTTGACAGTACACTTCTTTATCATCTTTGGATTGTTGGTTGTTGTAGTAGGTCCTAAGGGTTAGCTTAGTCCCGCAAACTGAGCATTTGAAACAGTTCTGGTGAAAAAAGGTAAAGTCTTTAAGTGGTCCAATCTTGTCCACTTGGTACACTGTCGAGTTACATCTTAGACAAACGCTTTCCCTGCTTCCTGAAGAATAACCGTGAGCCATTCCTACGTGTACAGAACTCAAACTCAATTAATGTCTTCTATCTTCTAATTCAGAGTACCGAACTTTAAAAAAATGCGTTCTGTTTTTGACCTTGAAGACAAGTTCCAGATAAAATAGTTCACGATTTAGAATGTTGTACCTTTTATAATCAATCTGACACGAACAGTACTTTAAGGCTTAGCTACTATAACCGGTTGTACTGAAGCTGTACATGTCTCTGACTACAAGTAGCATGTGGGGGAAGAAAGTACACGGTCTTAACAGGTTATGTGAGAATGTCGAGTTTTGCTCGACTGGCAAAAGTTAAAGGTGCGTGAGATGGACGACTCCTACCCGAAGCTAAATCCTACCTGTTTGTACACCACTAACCTTAGTTTGGCTCATTTTCCAAACGCAGGTGAATCGAGTATCTGTATTGCCTCTGATACTAGTTGACAATTTAACTTGGTTTGCTCTCAGCTGAACTTTCAATTCTACGCCCACGTTCGCGAAAGACTAGTGACAAAACTTAGATAGTTATATTTTTAAATAAGTCATCATTGTTCATTCAAACATGTATAAGAATATATACAAAGATGTAATATATTGACTCCTCTATATTTATGTATATAATATCCCGAATCCTATGGTTTGCTTTCTTTCGAATTTCGCGCAAAGCTACTCAAGGGCTATCTGCGCCAGCCGTCCTTAATTTAGCAGTTTAAGACTAGAGGAAGAGCAGCTCGTCATCACCACCAACCGCCAACTCTTAAGCTACTCTTTTACCAACGAATAGTGGGATTGATTGTCACATTATAATGCCCCTACGGCTGAAAGGGCAAGCACGTTCGGTGTGACTGTGGTTAGAACCCGCGACCCTCAGATTACCAGTCCAGTGCCTTAACCGTTTGGCCATGGCAAATTTGTTATAATTGAAATATTCTATTTTTTATCAAAACTCATTGTCTGAGATCAGGAGAGTTGTGGTATGTTTCTGAAACATTACATCGAATATACAGATTAGCTGGTTGACGGATTTTTATAAAAGAAAAATAAGTTACATAAGACCCTATGATTCATTATACTCAATAGATTTCTGTTAGCTTGGATAAACAGTATCACGTTGATACAACAAATAAATCATGTTGTCGTACAATATCCAACTATGTAAAGTTTAAAATCATGATTTTCTTAAACTACTTGTTTCGTTTCCCTGTTAGTTTGTGGGGAAGGTTTTAGTTATCGAAAATCTATATAAAACTTCGAAAAATATACTATCTTAAAATTTATCATAGAAGTAATTAAACAGGCCATGCTAGTACAGCGGTATGTCTCCAGATTTACAACGCTAAAAAGAGGGGTTCGACTCCCGTTGTTGGGCTCATCAGATATCCCGGTGCGTCTGTGGTAGAAGAAAGCACACACATCAATTTACAAATATAAACCCTTTTGTTTACCATTACAAATTCATTAAGACCCTAAGACCCTATCAAACACCATTCAGTAGAATATTTTGTTACTTCTTGTTTTCTGCTGTTAAATATTTCCTTTCAATGTTGCTTTTTATGTTTTAACTGAATAGTAAACATTCGACGACGATTTCTAAGTGGCTAAGCCTTGAAATTACTAAAAAGAAACAAACACAACAGAAAGACATTCGTCTGAATGTTTTTTTGTGTTTTCGGTTAACAAAATACGAAAGAAAGAAAAGAAACAATACGTCGCTGCCATATTTACTTCTACGGTTACACACACACACACACACACAAATATATGTATATATATATATATATATATATATATATATGAAAAACTGCTTATGATTGGAATACCAATTACCTATCTTTCTACGCTGTCTTTGTTCTCTTAACTTATTCCAAATTTTCTTTATTCTGTTTTTGTTTTTGTTTTAATTATTACTTAGGCCTTAGCAGTATCACAATGGGCTATCTGTGTTCTGCCCACCGTGAATACTTAAACTCGAATTTGAGTGTTATAAGGTCTTAGAATTAACTTTAAGATGCGAAGTCTGTGTGGGTGGTCTAGACAGTGCCACTTGGTTACATATGAAAAGGTTTTAACGAAATTACACGAGAAGCTTGCATACATTCATGAGTTATTTGTAAATGTTTTCAAAATAAATTTAGTAGTCAAGGGTATTATCAGGCAGGTAGCTTTTCACTCTGAAAATGCGAAAACGAACAAAATTATTATTGTTGTTTAAATTCAAAGAAAGTTGTGTTAATATGTTTCTCTCAGTCTCTGTGGTTCTATTATTTCAATTACGTAAAAATTCGATGGTTCGACTTACCTTTTTAACTAGATCCATATGATGAATATTTATATATATATATACAATTGATAAAATTAGAACATGCGTTTTTCTTATAGCAAAGCCACATCCGGCTATCTGCTGAGTCCACCGACGGGAATCGAACTGCTGATTTTAGTGTTGTAAATTCGTAGACTTACCGCTGTACCAGAGGGTAACAGAATCAAAGTAACAATGAGAAGTAAGTATTACGTACAGTATCATATTCGATTTAACTTACCAATTTTGAAATAATTAATAGGGAAACATCTTGCCATCTATGTTAAACATATCAGAGTCAACAAAGGTTCACTTTTCTCTAAACATTTATTTAGATACCTTTGTAATTACTTTGTAATTTAACTCGAACGTGGCCGGTATCAGCGTGCCCGGTCTAATAGCACACCCATTTTTGGGATAGTGGATGCAGGTCATGTCCCACAATTCCATCAGAGAAGTATAGCTTTGAAGTTGGTGATGTGCACTGTTTATTTGTTACTATAGTCCTTTAGCTCAAAATTAAGACACCTATGCATTGAAACCCTTCTGAAGCTTCACGCAAACTTCTTCAAAATACGAAAAGAGCAAAATTGGTGGTGAATGTACTACGAAGTAATTTGATATATAAAGTAGGATATTCCCTAATTTAATGTTTATAAATGTGTATAATTTTAAAGTCTTTTTGCTAGGAGATTAAAACTAGAACTGAGAAATAATGTTACAAATTACATTTGTTGCTGCTACACGTATAATACGGAACCCGAATGTCGAAATTAGGCTTAGACTTTGCTTTCGATGTCGTTTAGTTTATCCCTTCATAATTTTGGCACTTTACTTCGATAGAGTTAGATTGAGCATCTCATGCGCCATCTATGGATTAGAAAATTAAATTACAGGGCACATTTTCTGCAAGTTTAAGCCAAAATGTGGATGTTAAAATATAAACACATTTTAAAATACATTTCTATCATTATTACCAATAACGTTAAGCAATTCTTACAGTTTAAATACCTAAAACTCATAAAGCTTGGAATCCAATAAGCCTAAATGTTTGTTTTGTTGCAGTTCGTATAAAGTTACTCTAGGACTTTTTGCGCCAGCTGTCCTTAATATTAGAATAACAGAGTACACCACTTATTGCCAATTCTTTAACTGCTCTTCACCAACGAATTGTGGAAGTAAGTGTGAAGCAATAATGTCTTCACGACTTAAAGGGAGAGCATGTTTGGTGCGACGGGGATTTGAGCCCGTAATCCGTATATTAGAAGTTTCTGGACGAAATGTAAGGGATGCAACTGTTAGCAATAATTTTCTCTAAAATAAAAGTTTATAGTTTTTCAGAAAACAAAACATTTTACATGTGTTTTATAGGTCGTGTGTCTAATCACCTGTAAAACACTTAATTTTAATTTGTTTTAAAGCCATGGCTTCAGCGATGTAAATGTGTAAACTTACCGTTGTGCCAGAGTATGACTTTATAAAACACGCCAGACGTTTTCGTCAGTTAACAGTAGAGCAATGTAGGTGGAGAATAAAATTATGTCACTTAAAAATATTAGCGGGAAAATTTATGTGTGTTTTAACCTTTTCATGTGTGTGTTTGCCCAACTTGGTTATTGATTCAAAGCAGAGTGAAAAACATTTTTGTTTGTAATTTAATTATGAAACAGATAAAATATAAGATAAGTGCTGAACTATTTATATCCAACAGTCGCATATGCGTATGAAAATAGTGAGATTATAGAGATATAATGACCTGTTTGTTTGTTTTGAATTTCGCGCAAAGCTACTCGAGGGCTATCTGCGTTAGTCGTCCTTAATTTAGTAGCGTAAGACTGGAGGGAATGCAGCTAGTGATCACCCAACATCGCCAACTCTTGAGCTACTCTTTTACCAACGAAAACTGGGATTGACCGTCTCATTATAACGTCTCCACAGATAAAAGGGAGAGCATGTTTTGTGCGACCGGGATTCGAACCCGCGAAGCTCGGAATGCGAGTCGAACGCCTTAACACGCTTGGCCATGCCGGGCCTAGATATAATGAACAGTCGAATTTCGCAAACACGTTAATCAGTTTTAGTTTTAAAAATTTCAAAGAACGAAAAATCGGGTAATTTTCTGAAGATGGAATCTTATGGAGTGATGACCTGCTGGTAAGGGCGCTCGACTTGCAGGTAGTGAGTTCAAATTCACACCACTGCACATACTCTCCCTTTCAGCCATGGGGTTGTTACAATTCAACGGCCTCTCCCACTATTCGTGATGAAAGTGTAGCCCAAATATTTGGCGTTGGGCGATGTTAGTTTACTTCCTTCTTTCTAGTCCCCCTGGTGGTACAGCGGTAAGTCTACAGATTTATTACGTTAAAATCAGGGGTTCGATTCCTCTCAATGAACTCAGCAGATAGTTTGATGTAATTTTGCTATAAAAACACACACCTAACCTCTCTCTAGTATATCTAGTGTTAAATTAGTGAGGGTTAGCGCAAGTAACCCTGAATAGCTCCGTGCGAAATTCAAACCAAAGTTGTGAAGTGACATACCATGTTTTTACCTTAGTAGAACGACTACATTAGTCTTAGACTTTCATTAATAATAAAATAATATTTTAGCTCTACAATTTAAAACAAAAACGCCAAGAAACTTATTACATTTAAGACCAAAGTAATTTATATTTAGGTCTTTCCGTCAATGTTCACTGTATATATTCGACAAAAAAATTGGAAAATAATAAAGTGAAAAAACTTTGAATAATGTGACGGATTTAATATTATATATTTATTTTACCATTTATGTTTGTTTCAGTTAAATGCAAGCAACGTAAATTGTTAAATATGTATTGCGCAAGTCTGGCTTGTTCTCTAAATTCGTAGAAGATTCTCGAGTGTAAGAATCAATAATATATGTTTTACGTTGTTAATTACTGAACCTTCGAGAACTTCGCCTAAAGATTATAAATCAACGCGCTAGGAGACACTTTTAAATATGTTGTTTGGTCGCTACAGTTGTTGTTGTTGTTTAGAATTAAGCACAAAGCTACACAATGGGCTATCTGTGCTCTGCCCACCACGGGTATCGAAACCCGGATTTTAGCGCTACAGTCAGTACACTACAATTTTCGGAATCCGTAGACTTACCGCTGTACTCGCAGAGGGCGTTCTCGGAAGCTAAACTTACGGTAAGCAGTTATTCATTGGAAAAACTACTGATATTTAACCAAGAATGTTTATAGAGAGCTAGCTAGCTAAAGCAAAGTGCAACAACATCAACTCAGAATTGATTCGATCGTTCTGGATCTGGGCCGTCGAAAAGGTATTCAGTTCTAGACCAGATAGAAGACGTAGTATAGTTTGTAAAACTCTTCTGTAGAAACCATTATTTGTGTTAACTCTTTGTGACAACCATTATTATCATTTTCATTATTATTTTCAAATTAAAATATATTTGTGTTAAAAAAGAAAATTCTGTGCGTCAGTCTTGTTGGCAAATATAATAAATTTCTACACATAAACATTTACTTAACTTCTAAGTTGAAATTCGTATTTCCGGTTATTGAAAATTGTAATAAACATTCATCCAGCGTTCTTTAAACTTCAAAGATTTATTTATTGTGGTATTAAACAATTTGTTGTTATTATTGTTACTTTACACTTGCTTCTAGTTGGACTTATATTAAATTAACAACAATATTGCGAAAGATAATTTTTATTTCTGAGCGAAGTGGTGTGTTTCGGTCAGAATGGTCCCCTAGTGGAAAATCCGTAAATCTTCGGATTCACAATGCTAAAATCAGGGGTTCGATTTCACCTCAACTGACACGGAGGATAATTTGATATAAAAAAAACGCACACACTCAATCAGAACTATTAAAAATTTGCTTTAAAGCTTAAAATAATTGTGAATAATGTGAGTATTAAAAATGTGTAATATACAAAAGTTCTATATATTAGTATAGTTACAAAAAGTAACATGTTGGAAACTGATAGGAACGACAATCCTTCAGAAATTTAATTAACAGAAAAATTATATTCTTAAAGATCATAAACCATGACAGTAGTTGTCAACAATTTAATTGTGGTCCGGCATGGCCATGTGGGTTAAGGCGTTCAAATGATAATTTGAAGGCTGCGGATTCGAATCCTCGTCATACCAAACATGCTAGCCCTTTCAGCCGTGAGGGCGTTGTAAAGTGACAGTCAATCCCACTATTTTTCAGTAAAAGAGTAGCCGAAGAGATGGCGGTGGGTGTTGATGACTAGTTGCCTTCACACTACTAAATTAGGGACGGCTAGTGCAGATAGCACTAGTGTAGCTTTGCGCGAAATTCACAACAAATCAAACCAATTAAACTGCGCCATCTATCGACTATTTGTAATTTCAAATTTATATTTTTAAAAACAAGATTTCTTTCAAAGTTAGGAATATAAAATTACTATGGTTATATAACATTGTCAACAATTAAACGGTTCCATCTATTGAATATTCGTAATTTTAAAGTATATTTTTGAAAACAAGATTTTATTCAAAGCTAGAAACATAAAATTACTTTAATTATACAGTGTATAATATTGTCAGCTATTAAAATACGCCATCTGTCGAATATTTTTAAATTCAAATTATATTTTCAGAAATAAGATTTCTCTCTAAAGTGGGATTTAAAAATACTAGTGCATTTTTATACATAAATAGGTAAATTCTAGCTAATCACTTTCATCATTTTTGTATCATTTTGTTCAATGTATTTAAAAATCTGTTTAGGCTTTACGCTCAAGGCTAATTTGTTTTTATCATCAGTTTCTTTTTATATAGACTTTTCTCAATTAAAATATGGAAGAATAAGTAAGTCTTGTCTAGTATATCTTTAATCTCTTCTAAAACTTCTTGAAAGATCTTAATATAATTTAAAATGTCATATCGTGCTTTAAAAAAGCTTAGTTAGGTGGCTTCACCGTAAAGCAGGATTTAGAATGGTAACTTTTAAAAGAGTTCATTCGTGAAAATGATTTGTGTTCATGCTATATGTTATAGAATAACAATACACAAAGTATTAGCGTTTGTATCAAATAAATTATTATTTTGTATTTGGTTTTATAATCTATAAAAATATAACACATGGACGTCGATGCGATAAATACATTTTATTTCTATTTTTTATCGAGCAATTGTTGTTTTATTTTCGTTACCTCTCAACAGATTGCACTGCATTCGTAAGTTCTTGTAACGTTTTAAATATTTTTAAAATATTATTTACTGACCTAAGAAACAGCTTTTATTTAATAAATAATGAACTTTTTTTTCAGAAATGTAAGCAAGATATTCTTTCTTATTGTCAGAAAAAATGAACAACATTAATTATTAGAACGCTTATGATATTTAAAGAATAACTCAACAGTTCCCAGTACGTTTAGATTTTGAAAAATTCGATTTAAACACTGAATGTTAACGAAGCAATATGTTTAAAATTTCTAACAAGAGTCACGTCAGTTTCAAATATTTTTCACATTCCTCTTACTTTGATTCATTGTTTTGTCACTTTTCATAGCCTTCTGGGAAATATTCTATTGATTAGCAACTCAAGCCTTGCTCTCGATTTGAAGGTGACCTAGGAAAATATTTTAATCTGATGTTACCATGTTAAAAACTTCTTATCTGGATGTGGTATCTTTAGCCTGTTTCTTCACTATCAAATGCAGCTGTAATTGTCAAAGTATTTGATAGGCACCAATTAAGTCATCTCTGTTTCTTGTGGTTCGGCTTTCTACACCTATTTGCTTTATTGATCCTTTATTGTCTACAGCCAAGGACATTGGTCTTACTTCCCAGCTTTTCGTGTTTCTACTTTTTACCATTTTTTGGAGATAATTCAATATTGTCAAAGTTCCATTATTTGTCAACTCGTTTCAACCTGCAACTGTTTTATAATCTATTGGCTCTTTCCTGTCTACAGCGAAGGACATTGGTCCTACTTCCCAACTTTCCATGTTTTTACTTGTTTATCCCACACATTTTTCATGATCACTTAATATTGTCAAAGTGTCATTAGTTGTTAGTTTGTTCCAACCTGCAAAGGTATCATAATCAAGACAGCCTCTCCAAATCTATATGACATCCTCTTTACCGAACTGGAACTTAATAACTTAGGACAGAGTAGTGCCTTACAGAAGCTTAACTCCTCGCACACGTGGATGCAGGAACTACAACCGCATAAAACTGCATTGTTTTTCTTACCACCAAGTAACTAGTTCTGTCATCACTTTGTTCACAGCAAATAAACTGTGTTAAAACTACTTGAGGATGACATCTTTATTCCAAGAAGTTTTTGGATTGTTAGTGCCCACAGTCAAACATATATGATCCAAATCATTAATGAAAGTAGTGATGATCCTGATAATTTACTTCAACATAGTGCTTACATAAACCTGCAACAAAATTATGTTGAAACTTTTCAGACAACGTCACTCTCTCCTTTCCAACGTCTTTACGTTGTAATAAATGCTTCATTTTGTGTCTTAACAAACCTATCTGCACATATTGCTCTTGTCCATATCTGATTCGATACTATAATTAATTGGAACTACTACCTAGTGCAATACAATCAACCAAATCATCCAACATATTCTACAAATGTCATAGCAAATTTAACCCAACCTAACGACCCTAACGAAACTGTTTCTCTTAGTATAACTCATTGTGCAGCACACCCTACAAACACGATTATTTCAGCTTCATCCGTTGAAGACATCCTCTATTTCATTATTGAAATACTTTTAAAATGTCATCCCTTTCAGAAATCTTTTGTTCTTTACTATAAAGACTGTGCAGTCAAGGCAGTATTTTGATTCAAATATGCCAGTAACCTATTCTTTCGTTAACTCTCACTTTAACATCAGTCATTTCAGGAATTCCGCTGGAAAAGGTTGTCTCAAGACAACAGTTTAACTTCTTATTTGATATTATCTGCCCATTCTTCACCAATTAACTTCCTCTAGAACCACTGGAAGATTATTTGGATTTATCTTTTCTTTTAGACTCAGTGTCAGCTACAGTAAAGTTACTATGTACAGCACAGCTAATCTTCCTTGCCAAATAAGTTCCCTTCCTCTAAACAATTATCCTAAACGCCCTGTCACAGTTGAACTTCCTTCTGGGTTAATCATGTTACTTATTATGTTCGTTCCATATCCCACTTCTTCCTTTCTTTTCCAATGCAGTGGATAATATATTAAGAACGACATCAATGTCCACTGTCTCAAAGTCACTGAACTTACCATATTTCAGTCTTCTTTTATGGGGCATTTTAGGTTACCTGCTAGCTTCTCCTAGTCGACTTGTATCGAATTCTTTGTTTGATGTTTTTCTTGCATCTTTTTTTTATTGTTCTTGGAACTAAAATGTAATAAGCTTTTGAGATTACCAGTTTATTTCATGTTCTTACCACTCAGAAAACACATCATTGGCTGGTGTTATATAGTAGTGTAATGAACCCTTTCTGAAACCCTTCTATATTTTGTTGCAGAATTTCTAATGCTCTCACGACTCTTTCCTTCTCTCGAGATATTTTGATCGTTATTTAACAGCCCATATCTTCAGCAAAAGTTGTGAAACGTTGGTGATGGTATGAATTCTGCAATGACCTTTGTCATTTTTAAATTCTAATCAGTTCTGGAATAAATTAAAGTTGCTAACACGACAGAAGAGCTCTTTAGTGTATTCTGCTTTAGCTGATTGGAATGCATTTTTCTCTTCAATTTATAAAGCTAATGTATTCAGTTTCTTCTTTAGAACTAAATTTCTAACCCCATTTCAGGATCCTCTGGACTTTGATAATCTTTTCGATGTCTTAGGCAATTTGATCCTCACTATCGTATGTTTTCATATACATCAGACGATACCTTTTCAAATGGTGCTGTTGCTTTGCAGGATTTCCAAATGAATCTTAGAAACAAATGCAACAAAGCTCTAAGTCCAGATGGATTAGCTTATGCTCACTTCATACACACTCCAACACATTTCATTCACACACCAACGCATTTCATATACACTTCAACACATTTCATACACGTTCCAACACATTTCATACACACTCGAACGCATTTCATACACACTCCAACACATTTCATTCACACTCCAACACATTTCATACACATTCCAACACATTTCATACACACTCCACACATTTCATACACACTCGAACGCATTTCATACACACTCCAACACATTTCATTCACACTCCAACACATTTCATACACCTTCCAACACATTTCATACACACTCCAACACATTTCATTCACACTCCAACACATTTCGTCATTCTTCTTGTAACATCCTACTAATTTTTTTCGTCGAGATTTTACACTGAACTCTGTTAAAGCTACATAATTTTTTATTCTTAAACTCTAAACAAAATTCCTGGTTGATTCTTATTACTACATCACCCTCACTAAAGGTTTTTGCTAAAATATTTAAAAGCATCCTTTTACATTGACTCCACATTTTCCCCCCTTTCGATGATGTAATACGTAATTCATAAGCTGGTTTTTAACTTTAACTCTCTGCCATGGATAACTTTCTCAAGCCCTCTGATGAATTCACCAATCATTTTAACTCTTCTAAACCTTCCGTTATGCTTCTTTTTACTTTTAATACATTCATCTGTTTCGTCAACTCCTTTCCTACAAGTACATTTGCAGCAGTTTTCACAGAAGAAATTCTATGGCATTCCTTTCTTCTTTTACTATGGTGTATTTCAAGGATCAGTACTCTCGCATTTGTATACATCTGTGTGCATTCCTGTACGGCTCTTGCATCTACCTCCCTGACAATGATTATATTTATTAAAGTTTTATACCTTGTTTTCAACCCATTTTAGATTGGAATCGTTGCTGGTATTCTTGCCTTCAAAATCATTATCATGCCTTTAGATCCTACAAATAGTGTCTTTTCCACAATTCTTTCTTATTTAATGTAAAAATTGGAGATATTCCAATTCAGCTCTTGGATAAATAAAAATATATTTATGTTTCTTTCTACAAAAATCCTACTTGAAAGGCTTTAGATTATTCTCAATCAAAAATCACTTCCTTTCTACATTACATCCGTCACGGGGAATTGAATCCATTTTTTCTGTTATATACTTGAATATCTTCATTCGAATATTTTAATTTATTTTCAGGCTATCTGGCTTTCTGTTTTCCTCAGTTTTTATCTTCGACTTCAGGTTCTCTAACATTATGATCCAAGGCTCTTTTAAATATACAACTACCTAGTGTTGCACAAGAATTAAGCCCGCCATTGTCAGGTGGGTTATACGTTTGACACGTAATTTGAGGAACGCAGGTTTGAATCACCGTCGTCGCACCAAACATGCCCACTCTTTCAGCCGTGGGAGCATTAAAATGTGACGGTCAATCTCACTATTTGTTGGTAAAGGAATAGTCCAGGAGTTGGCGGTGGGTGGTGATGACTAGCTGCCTTCCCTTTAGTCTTACACTGCTAAATTAGGGACGACTATCGCAAGTAGCCCTTGAGTAGCTTTGCGCGAAATTCAAAACAAACAAACAAGTACATGAATTACACGAACGTGTCATTTTTTTCATCAGATCTCATCCATTTTCGAAACCTTTGCATTCATTGTATGTTCAACGATTTTCTTCAAGTCAAGTTTCATATTGCTTACATTCTCTCTATGTTTATCCGACTACGTTGGATCCAATATGTCACGACTCTTCTACGTTATTATCGAAATGGTAATGGTTACCTCTACAGAATCTACACAATTAGATTTATTCAAGTGGATGATGGATTGATTACCAAACATTTCGAGTCACTCTTTGCTATTGGATTACTTTTTCCACTTCCCACTCTTCACAGACAGATAATTTTCTTCTGGTCTTTTTCTAGAATACTTGTACCTTTATTGTTCTAGTTTCCATCCGTCTCATGACTGAAGAGAGAGTATAATCTTCACTGGCCTGCCAACCAAAGTAGAGAGGTGTACAGAACCCTTTTGAATTTTCCTGCCCCTACATCTGAGATATCAGGATGTAGTATTTTAATATTTTAAAATTAACCCTAGAATGTGATTATTCTTGACATGAAAATGTTAAATCATATTGTCTCGGGGTGGCTTGAAGATAAGTTTAAAAAGCATTAGATCAATATAAAGCTGTGCAAAGAGAGTTTTAGGTAATTTTGACTTTTTTGATAATTAAGAATAGACGCTTCTTAAAGACAAAAACCCATTTTTTTAGTTAATAATACTTGGTCCCTTGTGATCTTTAACCCATAACAGTTCGTTGACCTTTGTACCCGAAATAACTCTTTGCATTTTCCTTCATCCCTGAAAGGCCTTCGCTAGTACAACGGTATGTCTCCGGATTTACAAGGCTAAAATCAGGGGTTCGATTTCCTTCGGTAGACTCAGCAGATAGCTCGATGTGGCTTTGTTATAAGAAACACACACACACTCATCCCTAAAGATCTGCCACCAAAACCTAAGACTAAAATGAAATGGCGAAACACAGACAAAACTTTTGTCTCTCATCGACAGTACAATTGACTGATTATGATAGTGAATGAAAAATAACAAAGACGAGATCCTTTGAAAAATGACTTGTGAAAGGTAAACGACATGTCTTAAATGCTATCAATAAATGCTTCTGGTTTTGAATTCAAAATGGGTAAACTAAGAGGGATTTGAACATACATTCTAGTTCTATTAGTTTCTAGTACCTTTGATCTTAGTCATTTATGGAATCACGAAGGGCAAAGATACATCGAGACTACCTGTTAAGATTTCTCTTGGTGGTTTCAGTTCCTTTCTTAGAAATCAGCCATTTGTGTAAATTGTACTAGATGACCATTTTTCTTATGGTTTCATTGTCCTCAATGATACTTTCCTCAAACCAATACTAAATGCAAAATAAATTATATAGCCACAGGTTCCATCGCTGTGACCACCAAAGCAGCTCGTGCTGATTTGTTTGTTTGTTCGTTTGGAATTTTGCCCAAAACTACTCAAGGGCTATCTGCGCTAGCTGTTCATAATTTTGCAGTGTAAGACTAAATGGAAGGCAGCTAGTCATCACCACCTACCGCCAACTCTTAGGCTGCTCTTTTACTAACAAATAGTGGGATTGACCGTAATATTATAACGTCCTCATGGCTGAAAGGGCGAACATGTTTGGTGAGTACGACAGGGATTCGAACCAGCGATCTTCAGTTAACGAGTCGAACGCTTTTACCCACCTGGCCATGCCGGGCTAGCAGATGCTGAACGATTTTAAGTGAATGTACCTATCAGAGTCTAAGATATTGAGTTGGTCCCAGTTCAGACGGTATTCCGCGCCAACATCTCAACAATATTTAAATGTGGATTCTTTTTCGTCTTCTGGTAACATTTTATACCTGCCTTTCTTGTTTTGAATTTTACCGTGATTCTTAAAAAAATATATAATTTTACTCTTTTTGAAACATGATAAGCCTCCAATAAGTGTTGGTTCTGATCTTACTTTTGGTATCTTCAATATAATATTCAAATGCATTTTAATTCAGCAACTTCATATATTTAGTGCTGGTCATCAACTCTTGCTGATTTTGAATGAGATTTCGAAATATTTATTGATATCACAGTTATTGACTCATTTTGATGTTGAAAACGTGTCTAGCCATCCTTCAGTCTGTCTACTTGAGGTCTTGAAAACTCAGTTATATCAACTCTCTTCTGTATATCCCTCATGTTGCTATGCCTAAAACAAAGCATCATGTTCACTTATACCAGTTCGCTGATAACATTGCTGTTGTTACTATCAGTAAGATTACCTTTGCTTTCAGTGAAGTGTTTCGGGATAAGACTACATCATTTGGTTTGGAATCGTCTATGATGTTCTATTCTTAATGTCATAAAAAAAAGAATTCTGCTCTTCAGTCTCAACAAGGAAAACTTTCACTCGCGTTCTAACACTTTATTTGATGTTCATGTCAAAGATATTTCCATTTAACTCTTTAAAATTGTTAAACATCCCGGTGTCATCTGCAGTAACTATTTTACTTGAAAAATAAAATAAAACGACGCTGTCAATCACAAGATTATTGGACATCCTAAGAAACCTCCAGATGTTTAAATCCATCTCTTCCTTTACACACGCCCCCAGTGACATAACGATATGTCTGCAGACTCAAACTGCTAAAAGCTAGGTTTCGATATCTGTGGTGGACGGAGCATAAATGGTCCATGGTGTAGGTGTGTGCTTAGCCACAAACAAACAAAAAGTATTTTACACACGTTTAAGACCTTTGTCCCACGATTTAATCACCTATGGTCATACTGCCTGGATTTCTGCTTCATTTATCTTTAATATTCGGCTTCTGGTTTTTAAAAGGCATGCCATACGTACACATAGCATTAGATAGTTTTCAACAGTGACGTTTTTATCACAAAAGAAAAGTTGTACGATAGAATCAAATTACCTTCTTTCACTGTTACACGAACGCAAACGCCGTAGTAAAATTCATCACCAATATTTAGTTTATTTAAATGTAATATTTTCTGATGTTGTCAGCCAAAATATTCATCGCTCAAGCCAATTATCACCAGTTGATCACCTAATAAACTTGGGTGTTGCTTCAACTCTAGTCGATAATTTTAATCATATAGCTCTTCCAACACTAAAATTACCAAGTTGTGTTTATCCCAATGGCTTTTCTTTTTTTACTTCCACTTTCTTCCTGTTGATTGACTTTTGAAAAAAAAACAACAACTATTAAACTATATTTATTCGTTACAAGTTCCTGTAAACCCAGTTTTCCTGAAATGATACCCTTAAACGCTCGCTATGTTGTCGGTGCCATTATATCACTTGGCCAGACAGAGGACGCAACCGTCTGATGGCTCTACAAGATTTTAGACTTGGATAAAATTACATTGTTATGAATTTCTCAAAAAACAAAATTAACGTTATGAGTATGATAATAGAGTGACCTAAAATTGGCACGAGGGCCGGTAAAAAATATAGAGTACTTTGATGCTAGATCTAGTGTTAGACAAGTATTCAATAATGTTATGGAATAGGTAACATGCCCTCCAGTGGCTCAGCGGTATGTCTGCGGACTTACACGCTAAAATCCGGGTTTCGATCCCCTTGGTGGGCAGAGCACAGATAGCCCATTGTGGAGCTTTGTGCTTAATTCAAAACAACAACAACAACATAGGTAACATGTTTTTTTTTTCTTATAGCAAAGTCACATCGGACTATCTGCTCAACCCATCGAGGGGAATCGAACCCCTAATTGTAATTCCGGAGACATACCGCTGTACTAGCGGGGGGCAGATGACATGAAAAGTTGATCATTCAAATTGTGGTACCGCTTAAAAAACATTCTTTTAAATGACTTAAAATATGCTGATGACAAATGTCTGATTTTAAAAGGCATATGAATAAACAGTTGAAGCATTGGAACGTGAAACTCAGAGTGTTGGTTTAGCTGAAAAACTGGTAAAACAAAGACAACGAAGTTAAATTAAAGCCAAATGATTTGAACGAGGTCACTTTAGATAGAGGTAAATGGAGATGTGGAAACTTTTTGGATATTTTGGTGGTATTGTAAGTCTTGATTGAGATATAAGTTAGGGCGTAAATAAATTATTGTGGAAAGCAGGAGTTAACTTCACAGAACAGAATGGATTGTGAAATAACGGAGGTTTATCAGTTAAGATCAATCGTAAATAAATTGCTTATTTCGGTTTTGTTATATAGATGTGAAACAAGGAAAGAACTAGAGAAAACTGAGTCCAGTTTGAGAAATTTCTAAAGTAATTGTTTAAGAAAGGTTATATAGAAAAGGTTATTTGATCAAGATGGTGGAAATATAATAAAAGCAAGAGAGTGACGTAAGCGACAATCATTCACAGAAATATTCAAGTTCTGGATGTGGAAATGTTACGAGAATGTTTTGAGAAGGAAGAAGGATAGCCCCCCAAGACAAGTAATGGACTTGAAGGAAGATGCAGAGGAAATAACGAAAAATACATGACAAAGAAGAGTAAAGCATGATGCGAGAGATAAAGACCTGAATAGAATACACAGAATACACGTTGAAAATTGAGCAGAAGACCGAATGCCGTTGAGAGTACCTTGTGAACCGTATGAGATCTAGAAAGGACTGATGAAGAAAGTGATTATAAACAGTCCTTAATGAGTCCTCTAGAAGAAATGACACATCCTTAGGCACTCAGTTCTTCAGAAAGATTGTTGTTGTTACTGATTTGATGTGAATGTACAGATTTGCGATAAACACGCTATTACTTTTCAAATTCTTACTACTGGCAATAGATGGCGCTACATAAAGGCTTCAGAAGTGCCTTTTAGTCTACGTATTTTGTTGTTATTACAGACGCAATTCAAGAAATTTATTCACTGAAATCGATTGGAATCATACAACATAGTTCGACTTCTTTAATAAAAGCATTCAATAAGTTTTAGAGCTATTCTATATTTTATTAAACATTCTTTGTTTAGCCTGTACAGAGCAAAGATTTAACTTCGTCACGTCTTCTTTATTATGAAGATAGCCCAAGTTAAGATCTAACTGATAGCATGGTCTTCACGAAAGAACATTTCAACATCGTAATTTCTATCGCAATAAGAAGAAAGTTAGTGATTGAAAGTTGTATCTTAACTCAGTATCCACAGTACAACGTTTCGACACTAATATCTATCACGTTATGAAGAAGGCGGGAGCGAAGATCAATTTCAACTGAATGTGTGACTTGTTATGAGAAATGAGAAGTTAAAATCTGTTTCGTGTATGATGTCCATGTTTCGCCCATCGCTCTCTTCAATTTTAGCATTACTTATAAAAAAGAATAATTTTGTATACTTAATAAAATGTAATTACGTTTTACTGAATATACACCTCTGTTCTCTACAACTAATTTTATTAAAATAAACTTTGATAACTTATTTAAACTTAACATTTATTTCACCGTTTTCTAAACTCTCTCGTTGGAGTGACGCTGTCTACACTTTTAGCAACTTTCTATCTCTTTAATTCTGACAAAAGTTGCTGTGATTCGACTTCTTTTTGTTACACCACAGGTAAGATGTTATAATTCAGAAAAGCTTACCTAGTCTTTTAAAACTGGCCTTCACGTCTTTAAGAAGCTCACGTTTCTATCGTGTTCTTAAGCGACACGTTTCTTCTGACCTTTTCTTTATGTTGTAACACTACTTCACAGTTAAACTTACTTGTTTTGGCTGATGGCTGTGAGAATCTGTCGCTAGTTCAAACTCTTTTTCTTACTTGTTCTTTGTCATTGTTTGTACTGTCATTTCGTCTCCACATTATTTCCATATCTGAACAGCCATGGCAGCTGTTTTCGCTTGCTTTATCTTTTATCTTTGAGATGGAAAAAAAAAGAATTAACATTTCAATAATTTATTAGTGAATTTATTTTTCTCTAACTTCCAATGATTGACAAGCTCAGGCTAACTGTCATAGATGCATTCTATTTCATCTTCAATCCCATCATTTTAAATATATCTTCATTCAAATTCTCAAGCTCACTCAATAGCAATGGTATGAGACACTTAATCAGAAGTATTAGTTCCCTAATCTCCATAACCAGTCGTCTCGTCTCAGCTGCTACTAAAGCATCTCATCTCTACATCACCATCGTATCAATACTTTCCCTTGGGCACTGTTATTAACTGAAGTGTCACCGTTTCTCGAACTTGTTCTATACGTTAGTATCTAGCAAGGTCAGCTCGAGATTGTGTCTGCTAAAAAAAAAAAATACTGATCGAAAGAAAGGTTAAATCAGAATATTTTGGGAATAATCCAGTAAGCATATACATATATAAGGTGCTCAAAATATTCAGAAAACTTACTTTGTGTTTTACTTTTCTTGGGATTTGTGGACGTAATCAGTCATGAGCCTTCAGGACGTAATTGGTCAAGCGAGGCGTTATGAATAACGTTATGAACTATGAATAAAATTATGCTCCTGATATGTTGATGGTTTGGATACTGCCACTCAGCCAAACTACAGTCATCTAAGTGTTAACTAGGTGTATATGGTTTGGTTTGGTTTGAATTTTGCGCAAAGCTACTCTAGGGCTCTCTGCGCTAGCCGTCCCTAATTTAGCAGTGTACGACTAGAGGAAGGCAGCTAGTCATCACCACCAACTTCCAACTCTTAGGCTACTCTTTCACCGACGAATAATGGGATTGACCGTCACGTTATAACGCCCCCACGGCTGAACCGGCGAATATGTTTAGTGTGACGGGGATTCAAACCCGCGACCCTCAGACTACGAGTCGAATGCCTTAACCATGTTGGACCCATGTGTATATGACTAATTAATTTAAATGTGTATGTGTGTTTTCTTATAGCAAAGCCACAACGGGCTATCTGCTGCGTTCATCGAGAGGAATCGAATCCCTGGTTTTAGCGTTGTAAATCCGAAGACGTGTCGCTGTACCAGCGAGAGAAATTAATTTAAATCGGTGTTTGTTTATTTATTTGAAGTTATGCAAAAACAAAAAAAAACTACACAATGGGCTGTCTGTGCTGTGCTCACCATGGGTATCGAAACTCGGTTTCTCGTGTTGTAAGTCGGCAGATATACCGTTGTGTCACTGAGGTAGGAGTGTCAGGGTAGTAGTTAAAACTACCACAAAAAAGGAAACATTATGACCCTCATTTTATTTCTCATTAAATTAATAGAAAAATGTAAGTATTTTTTTTATTTCCAGTATTTTACCTAAATATTAAAACTGTTTATATATTTAGCTTCAATTCATTAGAATAAACAACACTGTAAAGTATTTTGCTCTTATTTCAAAGCAGTAATTTTCCAACCAATACACACAGGTGGACTTAACAACGTCATGAACATATATTATGTTTATTATCGCATTGATTTCGACTACAGATGAACCGACTGGTACCTCAGTGGTAAACGTGAGAACGGTAAAACTGTGGTTCGAGCCTCGAAACAGCATAGAGTAGATATTTGTTAATGGATCCAGTTTTTGAACCTCGAGGACCCTTTCGAACCGTTCGTCTTAATTACAATGTTATTCCATCTGAGAAATCTCTTACAGGTAGTGGTTTCCAATAGGCAACCTGCAGGCCAAATCAGATCCTCAAAAGTCTGATTCGTGGACCGCAGTAAGATCAAATATTGTACTGTTGATTATTACAATACTCACAATAAGTGAAACTGCCTTTGAAAAACCTGGTCTTATTCTGAAATAATGTGGTCACGTGAAACACTTGTTCGGTTATTTAGGGTATTTTTGTTCAGACGGTTTGTGAAGCCTCAATTTTCGTTTTTGTTTTACCAACTCCCAGACAGAACTTTCTTAAATGTTTTGAAGTGTCAGCTCTCACAAGCTGGTGAAACATTTTCTGAATGAATGTCGTACTAATTTATTGATACGATGTCGGGAATTCTATACACGTTGTTCCTATTATAACTTCTGTTCTTACTTCCAAAAGTTTGTGTTCTCTTTGTGTTCCAAGCTACACAATGGGCTATCTGTCTACCGCAGAGGATTTAACCACGAATTTTAGCATTGTATATCTGCAACTTTTCCTCTAATCCACGGGGCACAATTTCATAAGAATTATGTTATTATGATCTCCATGATTTGACCCGGAAAATAAATCATTTTGTTGACAACTCTCATAATGACCGAATATAAATTACTTGTTGGTAATACGTAATGACTGTAATTTCATGTAATAACTGCTTACTCCTTGGAATCTGACATTATAACATTGTAGCTCCATTTGCAATGAAGAAACGAACTCTAATAGTATAACATACAAATTCAAATGTATATAATTTACCACTAATACCAAAATCCTCAGGTCTATACACATGATTCACAAAACACTTTAAGCAATGAAGTGACCAACATAGGGGTTGTTGTTTTCTTCATACATACATATATATATATACTGTTTGTTGCTAATACCATAATTATTAGGCCTACTTATTGTAGTAGCAAGGTTTATAAGACTAGAAACACATTCCTTTACGTTTATTGATTTATCTTTGATAGTGTAATGTTCTTAGGTCCAGTGAAAGAATTAATTCGCTTTCAAAACATCCAAATAATTACGAAGACATCAACCACGAGTCTTGTACCCCATTCTTAATTGTTTGGAATATTAAACGTGCGAAAAAAAGGAAATAATAAAAAATAAATCTTAAATTAAATATTACGAAACGCTGAACAAGATGTCGTTTCATTTTTAGTAATAGCGCGAC
Organism: Carcinoscorpius rotundicauda; assembly: GCA_011833715.1. Classification (NCBI taxonomy): domain Eukaryota; kingdom Metazoa; phylum Arthropoda; class Merostomata; order Xiphosura; family Limulidae; genus Carcinoscorpius; species Carcinoscorpius rotundicauda. The sequence continues at coordinate 137,444,312 of CM022393.1, forward strand.
TTTGGATTATGTAGATGCATAATAAGCTCGTGTTAGTTATTAGAAGGTTAATATATTCTATAACAGTTCCTAAAGTTTTTATCATACACTTGTGTTTACTTTTTGTTTTAAGAATAAAAACCTAACACTTAATTATTTCTGTTAGCAAAAATACAGGTGTTATGCAACAATTTAATTGTTCGAAATAAGTTCCTAATAACCTGGTTCTGGTAAATCATAAGACCACAGATCACGTCCTATTCGAAGAAACTGATAAAATACTTCATAGTTTATATACTCGAATCAATGCTTCTGAAAACACATTTTAATTAGTATAGGATTTTCAACCCGAGCTCCAGCCATCTCGTGCGACACCTGGGCTGAAGAGACGCCCCTGAGTTTGGGACATAAACACGTTTAACTTAAAAATGCTGATCAGAAATAGATTAACCTTTTAAAAATAGCGCCAGGTTGATAAACGATTGTTTTTAACTGTTACTACTATAACACTTCCACTGTTGAAAACGCAGAGCATATTCAGTAGCACATTCTTGCTCACCCGAACTTTCGATATTTCGATCAGCAGCCCAACGTGCAAATCAGTTGTCCATTCTCAGTCCAACGTAGTAAAATTTACCAATAAACTTGCAAAAAAAATGCATGCGAAACTTATGGTAACGTCACATAATGTTATCTTCCATTGGAATTTTGTACTGAATTTGGAACTGTTATGATTTCAGCTGACCTATTGGTAGAAATGTAGGTTTTAGAACTAACTATATCTTTGTTCGAAACCATGCGATATCACAAAAAAAATCTTCCCCTCTCCCACATAGACACTTTAATCTGTGTGGTGCATTATAAGAGCAAAAGTCAGTTTATCAATTTTTCATGAGTTGTAGGTGGTACAACACTGCAAACTACCTGCCTTTCTTCTACTCAGGGCCTGGCATGGCCGAGCGCGTTAAGGCGTGCACTCGTAATCCGAGGGTCGCGGGTTCGCGCCCGCGTCGCGCTAAACATGCTCACCCTCCCAGCCGTGGGGGTGTATAATGCGACGGTCAATCCCACTATTCGTTGGTAAAAGAGTAGCCCAAGAGTTGGCGGTGGGTGGTGATGACTAGCTGCCTTCCCTCTAGTCTTACACTGCTAAATTATGGACGGCTAGCACAGATAGCCCTCGAGTAGCTTTGTGCGAAATTCCAAAACAAACAAAACAAATCTTCTACTCAGTAACTCAAAATTAGCGTAACATTAGTGGCGTCGTTATAAATACAAAATAAATGTTCTTCAACCACTGACAAACGGCGTCAACACTGCAGTTGTGTACATATATGATATTTCTGTATCGCGGGAGTGAGTTATGTGTCGTATTATTACTTTTATTGTCAAAGATTGTGGCATCTTTATTATCTTAGAAAAAAAAAGTTTTGTTTAAAGTTATACACAAAATTACACATTAGCTATCTGTGCTCTGCCCACCACGGTTACCGAAACCCACTTTATACCGTCGTAAGTCTGCAAACGTTCTGCTGTACCACTGAAGGGGGTTCGAGAAATAATGAAAGCAATAGATGTAAAAGTATAGAAACAATCGCGTTTAAATAAGTGTTAAAATATTTATTGCCGCGGGACGTCGAAAGAAATTGTAGGCTCAATTTGAATTTCGCGCAAAGTTACGCGAAAACTCTCTACGCTAGCGGTTTCTGATTTAGCAGTTAAAGACTGGAGGGAAGTCAGCTAATCACTACCACCCATCGTCAGCTTTTACACTATTCTTTTACCAACGACTTGAAACATTATAGTGCTCCCACGGCTAAAAAGATGAGCATGTTTGGTAGGACAGGGACTCAAACCTACAACCTTAAGATTGCGATTTAGCAATATTGTCACACTAGGCCAAAATACAGTTGAAGCAGAAGTCTAGAAATGAAGAAAAAATTAAACGATAAATTTGAGTCAGCGTTGATTGATTTGTTATCTCGGTGTGTTTTAACTATCTGCTGTGTCCACCGAGGGGAATCTAACACCCAATTCTAGCGCTGTAAACCGCTATCGTTCCGGGGACTTTTTACCTCAGAAGGGAGGAGCGTTTGAAGAAGGAAGTCGAAAAACATACGTGTACGGCTGAAGAATTGATTTGTTTCTAATTTCGGAAAGAGTTAAAAACAGTATAAGAACTTGCAAGACAAAGCTTTGAATGAAAGGTGATTGACTTGTACTTAGGTTAAAAAACAAGCAATGGAAAAAGGAAGTCCAAAAACAATCGTCTGCTAGTTAGGGCAAATTTGTATCAGCGTTGACTCACTTGCTGCCTCGGGAAGAAGGAATAAGCAGTTTGGGGTGAAAATTAATAAACAGCCATGGGCAGTAGGATATAGGGCCGAAACAACTTTATTGGTTGTTTTTCAATCAGAGAAAAAGAACAGCGGTATTAAAAAGGTTGCAAGCACGAATTTTACTGTACTTTTTGTTTTATTCCTGTTGGTTTATGACTCACGTTTTTATGTTTAGTTAAAGTAATGTAAACACAACTCTTAATAGTTTTACTTATCAAAGCAGTTTAGTCTTCTGAATCGTTCATCAGGAAAAGTATTCCAGGTAGATTGTTTGTTTTTTTGTTTGTGAATTTTGCACAAAGCTACTCAGATTACGAGTCACACATCTTAACTCACCTGGCCATGCAGGGCCTATTGTCGTGTAGCTAACATCAAACATTAAACTATACGTCAGAGATCAAAATAAAATAGATTCATATTGTCGTGTAGCCAACAATGTACTTCAAACCATTTATCAGAGACGAAAATAAACTCGGTAGATATTGTCGCGTAGCTAACAATAACCCTGAAACCATTCATCAGCGACGAATCCCTCTTTATCCGAGGGTCGCGTGTTCGAATCCCCCATCGCACCAAACATGCTCGCCCTTTCAGTCATGGGGGCTATATAATGTTAAGGTCAATCCCACTATTCGTTGGTAAAAGAGTAGCCCAAGAGTTAGCGGTGGGTGGTGATGACTAGCTACCTTCCCTCTAGTTTTTCACTGCTAAATTAGAGACGGTTAGCGCAGGCAGCCCTCGTGCTTTTTAATTTCTCTGATTTTGGAGACGTTTTTTAAAAAAATACGTAGTTGAATAAAAAACAAAACAAATTCTTAATCATAGATATCAGATACGATAGTGGTATTTTAATCACAAATCATTACATTAATATTTTAAATAATTATTTCAAAGATATCATATAAATCTCACTAAATCTGCCACGTGACATAACGTGTGTTTTTTTATTTAAAATTAAGGCTAAATAAACAACATGATATTTCGCAATTTAACTCGAAGAAAAAAAAATAAAGTCTTAATGGAATTGAGAAAAAAAAGCAAAAAGCAAACTTGAAGTGATGTGTTTCTATCTGACCAAGGAGCGCCACTTTCGTCCGCAATGAAAACTAGAACCATTAAGCTAACTCAGAACCATGATGTTTTAACCAAAATATAATAATAATAACGAAGCACGATTTAAGATCATGATTGACCGCCTATATTTAGGGCTATATTATCACAGCGGACAGACAGATAGCTGGACAAGGTAAATTCCCTGAACAGACAGGTAAATCCCCGATTTCTGATAGTCATGTCCTCTTTAAAATTACCACGATCTCGGAGGAGACAGCCGTCCTGTTCCTGCTGACAACAGAACAAAAAGTCATGTCCCCATTTTTCTTGATGTAGGAAAGACGCCCTAACAGAATAATTGTTCCACCCTTCTTGATACATTATAATAATGTCCGGCACGACATAATACAAAAAATACTTTGTAGAAACTCTACCAAAAATTAATATTTATTAATAACTGTGCATGATACTGTGATAAAGCAGGTACTTTTCTTCAAACAGTAAATTGTCTGTAATAGAATATTGAACTAACTAAGAGAGAATACTTCAAAAGCAGAAGCTGTAACTACGCTTAGCATTAAAAACACAAACTACCGAGAAACTACAACAGAAAACACTTCTCAGTGAGGGTTTGTTTGTTTTTTGAATTTCGCACAAAGCGCTTGGATACAAAGTGTATCGGACAAAAAAAGATTCCTGAAATGAAAAAAGATTAAATTGTTTGTTTTGAATTTCGCGCAAAGCTACACGAGGGCTATTTTTGCTAGCCGTCCCTAATTTAGCAGTGTAAGACTAGAGGGAAGACAGCTAGTCATCACCACCCACCGCCAACTCTTAGGCTACTCTTTTTCTATCGAATAGTGGGATTGACCGTAAAATTATAGCGCTCCCACAGCTGAAAGGGTGAGCATGTTTGGAGCGACGTGGTTTTGAACCCGCGATCCTCAGACTACGAGTCAATTGCCTTAACCACCTGGCCATGCTGGGCCTGAAATAACTTGTGTTGGCGCAAAGTCACATCAGGCTATCCACTGTTAGTCTGCAATGTTGCCACTCACCTATTGGGAGACGCTTTCAAAGAAACCAAACACAAATTGCCAACCTAGGAAATAGAAGACATTGCAATACAAACAACCAGCAAAGTGCTCATTTCTCTTTAGTAATAGTAACAACTGAAAGGTTGGAAAGATTAAAAATTGAAAATACGAAGAGCTGTTTACGACAGTCTTTTAGATTGTGTCTTTTGACAATTGTCATTGTATATTCACTGTCTTGAAAAATATTACTAAAGATTAGGATAATCAGTTTTATTGCGGTGCAATCTGAGGGAGAATGGTTCCTAACTATTTGCATCATAGGGTCTCATTTAGCATGTTAATGTTTGTTTAAAAAGAAATTATCCTGTTAAAACCGACAAAGCAGGTCACATGGTACATGTAGCTTTGATGGTGTAATATAATGTTACCGAAGTTCTGAAGTCTTTTGTACTCGACCATACCCGTAAAACATTAAGCAGCGCCGATACTCGAAACTAAGTAAAAGGAGAAGAGAGTCTTTGAACTTTTTATAGAGTAGTAACGATGCGTATTCTGAATAGAGATTTTATAACGAATTTACTCAGTTACTCAGGTTTTTAAAACGAGTCTGCCCAAACCTGTTATGACTAAGGAAAAACGCAATATCACTTGCTATTCTTCTTTTTGTTCAAGAAACTACACGACCAGGAAAGCTGGTTCTATTCATTAAACGTTGAAAAGTTCAATGGGTTCTTCCGTGCCCACACAGCGTCACGCTCCAGGTGGGGATTCCTTTTATGTTGCCACCGCTGAAAAGAATCATTTTGTGCCTGTCATGAGTGTTCATCTTGGATGATGTATACCATTAGACCTACGAACACTCGTTTCCAGTGCTTTCCTTCATATCAATACGTATTGAGATTAGGCCTAAGCTTTCTTATACAAATTGCCTGATAGCAGCAGTTCATCACGTAGTCATTAGAATGCAAGAAAATTGTGAAAAACGGATGCAAACAACATAAAAGAAAACAACTTTAGTGCATTTAAAGAAGGAGACAGTATCGAATTTGTTATTGTTTAAAAAAAAAGAGAATGTTTCGTGAACGTTTGTCGAAATTATGCTTTACAGTAATTATGTTTTATGAACAGTTTATTTTTACCATTACGCTCAACTTATGCATCGCCCTTCGCGTTGCAAAGCACAAAGCAACGCTGATAACCCTCACACATGTTTGAACGTGACACGTGTACGGAGAAACGAAATGTGATTTGTCAACTTCTCTTCAAACATAGCCTATTTTTACACATAATTCGTAAAATATTAGCTCTTTTAGAGAAAAACATAAAGTATAGAACAACCAGAAACTGCGCTATTATTTCCGTACAGATAGAAGTGAATCCTATTTTGGCTTCAATGGAATATTGTTTGGATGATCTTTTGTGGCTGTTTGTTAAACACAAAGCGACAGAATCTGTTGTTTTAACTACACATACTGCTGGCACAGAAACTCAGTTATCTGCACTCTGTTCACTTCTGGTATCTAAACCGAGTTTTTAACGCAATTGACTTTCAGAGTTGTTAATGAATGACCGGCGTACGGCTTTTTGTTAGATCTCGTATTTCGTAAAATGCAGAACATTATCCATCGTATTTCGTAACATGACAGAACATTATCCATCGTATTTCGTAACATGACAGAACATTATCCATTGTTCTTTTCTGTGTTGTTGTTTTAATGGTAATGACGTTAAAGATACGCAATCAGTCACTTCCGTCTCTCTGATTGGAGTTTGAACCGCGAATCAAGGAATTCGTGGTTTGTAATCTATTGACACAAAAGTTCCCACTTTTCGATGGCATAAGGAAAGATTGGTTTGTTTTGATTTTCGCGCAAAATTATGCAAAGGCTATCTGCGTTAGCTGTACCTAATTTACCAGTGTAAGACGAGAGGAAAGACAGCTACCCATCACCACCCACCCCAACTCTTGGGTTACTCTTTTAGCAACGAATAGTGAGATTGACCGTCAAATTATAATGCCCTCACACCTGAAAGAGCAAGCATGTTTGGTGTGACGGGGATTCAAACCCGCGACCCTCGTATTACTAGTAGAGTGCCTTAACCTTAAGTCATGCTGGGTCAAAGAGATTTCGACGAAAGTGTCAGGAAGGGTTATGCGAACATAGCACTTATGCATGTTTGCGCAAAATTCTGGAAGAAACAACGAAACTGTTGTTGTTGTTGTTTTGAATTAAGCACAAAGATACACAAAGGGCTATCTGTGCTCTGCCCACCACGGGTATTGAAACCCGGATTTTAGCGTGTAAGTCCGCAGACATTCCGCTGAGCCACTGGGGGGCACAATGAAACTAGTGACTTTTAAATGAATAAAAGAATAATTTAGTTCCTAAGCATTCATTATATAATTATTGCACAAAAAGTACAAGAAAAGAAGAATAATCCATTCTTCATTATAATAGCATAAAGTTTTATGAAGATTTTAGTTGTGGCTGGAATATTTTTGTGTGTGTAAGGGACAGAAAAAGTTTGTTGTTTGGTTATTAATTTGGTTTAATTTGAGGAAGCACAGATAATAATTATCATATTATAATGGAACTCTTTCTTGTATGATACTAGAAAAACATTTTATTACGCAATGTGCAACCCCCAACTTCGAGAAATTTTTTATATATGTTTGTATGTAGATTTGCAGTAGGGATCACGATTTTTCCGTTTCGCCTCCGTTCCCCGTCACGAAGAACTTCATTTTTCTCCATTCTCAGGATATAGATATGACGTCATGAATACGTTACGCACGGATCTAATGCACTGGAGTCGCCTATAAAAATATAGTAGTGTTGTCTTTTGTATGTCAAAGAAAGTAGCTCTTATGGTGTGCAGCATGCAGTATGTGGTATGTAGTTTCATGGGAAATACACACAAATTTTCAATTTCACTTTTTATGAGTATTTTTGAGGTATTTTTACCACTATTGTTCCCCTGTTGATGGATCTTAACCAAATTTGGCTTGAAGGTTTGTTGGGTCCACGATGATATATATCACCCTTTTGTTTCAGATGTTTTGTGTTTTGGTGTTTTTATAAGCGTTTTGGTTTTTTAATTATACATAAAGGAAACGACTTTTCGTGTCTTAAGATAACCTTTCATTAATCACAAATTTACATAACTTCTGTCCAGGGTACTAGTATCCCAGCTGGTACATTTACTTTTATAACTGTAGAATCATAATAACATTTGAAGAGCACGGTCATATTTTTGTTGTTGTTGTTGGTCTGACGTGGCCTGATAGATAATGTGGCGGGTTATAAATATGAGGTCCAAAGTTCGAGCAGTAATGTCACTAGGCACTTTCCGGATTTTGAGCCATAAACTCTAAATAAAAAAAAATGATGGTTGATACTGTTACTTGGTTGAATGTGCCGGGTTATACATATGAGGTCTAAGGTTCGAGCAGCAATGTAACTGTGCACCTTCTGGTTTTTGAGCCATAAACTCTGTATAAAATTGATAGGTAATCCTGTTACTTTGTTGAAAATTTTTATGGCGGCAGATACTAGTGATTTTCTGCGTTCCCTCTAGTCAGTATCCTCAAATTAGATATGGCTATACCGAAACAAGAGGTGGGCTCTGGCCTGGCAGTAGTGCATATTCGTATGAAATATCGTTCACGTGGAAAATTGTTTGTTATTGTTTGTTTCCTTTGGTGAGGAATCTAATTTTTGCGAGTTGGAAACATAAAGAAGTGATGAAAAATATGTCCCAATGTTAAAAATTAAGCAAAATCAGAACTGGAATGATAAAATCGTTTGTACAAAGATGTAAATGCTGCATGTATTAAGAAGCTCGTTATGGCTTTAAAGTAATAAAAAATACTTAGGATATTTGAGAGGAGTTATTATTTCAAAAACACCTTAATAAATTGTATACTTCTTTCACGGTTTGAACTTTGAATAAGGTTGAGGATATCGCTTCTACTATATCGGCATCATAAATACAGCCATAACTGCGCGAAACCTTGAAAACAAGTTATATATTCAACAGCCAATCACAGGGAATTTTTCTTTATTATTTGCGCTCGGTAACCAATCATAATGGATTCTTTTTTTCATTACCTAATAACCTTAATAAAGAAATCCCTGTTATTTGGTTCAAATAATAATCTAAACATAAGAAAAATGGTGTTTCAACTCAACAAATAACCTAATTCTTGGAAATGAACTAAATAACAGCTTAACAAACACAGAAAACTTTCGCATCTCAACAATAGTTCCATATAAATATATTTAAAAGTAATGGTGGAACAGATGTGCATAACGTTTGACTTTTAAGGCGAATTTTTAACGTTTTTGCTTGTTCTGTTTCACCCAAAACTGCTCAAGGATGTCTATCTATACCCTATTTTGAAATAAAAGACTAGAATAGAAAAACTGTCCAATTGAATTTATGGCGGTCAACTTGTAATTTGTGGGTTTAAATCACTATCCCCCCAAACTTGCTTACACTTTCAGCCGTGGAGCCGTTGTAAAGTGATGGTCAAATACACTGTTCGCTGCTAAAAACAGTAGCTCAAGAATTCGCGGTGAGTGGTAACGACGAGCTACCTTCCTTCTAGTCATTTTCTCTGGGTGGCTATCGTAAATAGCGCATGTGTAGCTTTGTGCGATATTCAAGACAAACAAACAAGCTATTCGACACCACTTTCCACCAACTTTTGGGCTGTTCTTGTCGGACCGCATAATAAAATCCGACCATAACTCTTATAACGCACTCACGACTCCACAGTGAGGAATGCAGTGCTCTTTTCTGTTTTCTTGTAGTGTTGTTTGTTTTATGCAAAGACTATCTGCGCTAGCTGTACCAAATTTACCAGTGTAAGACGAGAGGGAAGGAAGCTACCCATCAACACCTACCGCCAACTCTTGGGCTACTGTTTTACCAAAGAATAGCGGGATTGACCGTCACATTGTAACGCCCTAACGATTTAACGGGCAAGCACATTTGGTATGACGGAGATTCAAACCCGCGACCCTCAGATTACGAGTAGAGTGTCCTTATGTCTGCTGTTCCTCGAGTAGCTTTGATCTGTACAACATATCAATTAACTGATTGTTCGTAATACACAATTACAAGATAAATTGGTATATGTTTAAAGGATAACACTGATTAAAACCGAACAATATTAATTGGACTTTGATTATATATATGGTATTGCCATGGGAGGTAACTATAAAGAGATAATAAAAAATATGTTAAGATTATTTACATAAGACTTTTATAGTAGTTACAAAATTTACTGGCCTACGGTGCGACTGATTTGGATTCAGAAATTCATATTAAAGACTTTTCTCATTTTAAGCCCCCTAGTGGCCTGGCACAGCAACATGTCTGTGCACTTATACTGCTAAAAACCATGCCTCTATCCTCATGGTGGGCAGAGCACAGTTAGCCCTTTGTGTAACTTCGAACCTAATAACAAATAAGAATAACCCATACAGTTTTTTAGAAATTTCGAAGAGGCTATTTGCTAGAAGATTGTATTTAAGTCATTTTAATATAAATAACTTCTAAGTATATGAGTTTCTTTTCTTTTTTTTTTGCGATGTCTTATCAATAAAATTGTGTTTGAGTGAACCTTCCAAGACATTATAACATGACTTTCAAATCGGTGAAACATTAATTTCGTTTCTCTTAAACTATGCATCAACAAGAAGGAATTAGATAAAATCTCCTGGCTATCTTGCGTGTCTTAATGGCACTAATCCGTAGCACAGATGAAGAAAACAGATGACAATCATGTTTGTTCCCCGTGACCTTTACCTAAGTCTGGGTACAAATTGTATCATTTATTTTTTTTTCTGTTTTTGTTTTTGTTTTCGTTGTTGTTTCGGTACTAAATCCTGATGAATGGGAGAGCCTTTCGAGGCTCAATAACTAATCTTAATTGGCTGTAATTAGAAGAATGGCCGAGAGTTCGACCGAACACACACAAAACTACTTCGATAAGTAATGAATAGTATTTGTTTTTCATTTTCTTCATAGTTTAGTGCATCGTTCACTTGACCTGCGGGGAAAATACGCGGTTCTTTATTTTAACCGTGCGAATCTTTCTTCAACCGTAGCTGGCGGTATCATTTGAAGATAGCAACTAAACTCCAACTGTTTAAAAGAATCATTAGAACCAGACCTCGTCCAGGTCCATTAACAGTTTTTACAAATGAGTGAGTAGAAAGTACCTTCTTTGTCACGAGGATGGCTGCTGAGACTCAGTACACTGTAATCAACAAGACGGAGGCGGAGTGTGGGTCTTCAACAACTCATTAACTAAACGAATGGCCTCCAATCACGCAAGAATTCTGTGCACCTTTGAAACGCTTTTTCCTGCACGTGCGTTTGCTTTCGTGGCGGGGCCTATCATCTATCGATACCGAGGCCAACATCACGTGGCGCGTGTACGAGTAGACCTGGCGGCAGCGCGCGTGCTTGCCTCACCCAAAAGTTCATTTTGTTCCTTAAAGTCATTACGAACAACAACAGCAAAACTCATATAATGGACTGGTCAGGGTCTACATCCCCGAGTCTGACGTCTAAATGGAAATCTCAAACAGGTGATCTTGTCCTTCGTACCATTTAAAGAGAGAGAGAATGTTTAAAGATAAGTAATCACAGAACTACTGCCAGAAAATACTTAACACTTTCGAGTCCGTGCGATATTTTAAAATATCATTCCCCGCTCCCAATTTAAGTTGTATGTGTGTGCGTCATAAGAGTGGCAATCAATTTCTTAGTGAGGCTGGCGGGTGGTAGCGTGCTGCGGACTGGCTGCGTTCTTTTTTTTATCAGAAATTCAAAATAAGAGACGGCGATTGAGTGTTAGTTAGTTGTCTTGTTGTAAATACAAACATAAACAGCACTAATAGTGCTTTTTTAAATTTTCGAACATACAATAAGGTTTGGCATAGTGTCACATTGGAAAGATTTTGTACTAGCTATATTTCCTGAAACAAAAAGGGGTTGTGTGTGTTTTCTTTGTATGTTGTAAATCCACTCGAATTTTGTTTTTTGTTTTCCTTTGGTTTTATTTCTCAATAAATATCCCACAAGTTTTTTGGCACTTCTCCTAGTATTTGATTCTTTGTATGACCTTTAAAACATGAGTAGAATCACAAACACGTAAGAAATATTGTTGTTTGTACATATGTTTGTGTGTAAACTCCCCCCCCCGGCTATTATCAGGCCAAATTGACGAATCCACCCAGTTCGTCCTGGCGATGGTTACAGCACAGTCGGTGTGTCACTTTAAATTGTTTTGTTTACATAGTATCTGTAAAAGTATTGTTTCCACAAGTAGACAAATATCTGTGTATTTTATCATCCTTCATATAAGATCCCTACTGTGCTTTGTACTGAAAAATCTCGACAGATAAAACTGTGTGAATAATGTCTAAGCGTAGTTTTGACGACGTACCCACAATCTAGGAAAGAGCTGAGACTTTCGAAACTCCCCTTCAGTTTGTGAATAATTTACGTTTCTTTCCTCATTTCTATGATTACTGTTGTTTTCTCAACTTTTCCGGGACTCTTGGAAGTTGAATTCTTCCTGAAAATTATTTGAATATTGTCGCAATAAACTTGGAGAGCACAGGAACGTTTGAACTCAGCTGTTGTGAAAAGCGCATGTCAACTAAACGTAGTGACGCGAGTATTTGGTGTGCATCTCAGCACACAGATTTCATGAAAGGTAATAAAATTGCAATAGTCCGGCGCTTTTAGAAAAAAAAATTGTGTTTATAACAAGAAAAAAGAAATTATTCAAAACATATGCCGCAATAATAATGGAAGGATATCAACTTTATTCATCATATGATATCAAATTAGATTCCTGTAATATTTCGAATCGAACGAAGATATCTTCCTTAATTGACTAAAGGGAAGATGTTCCCCTAAAAGACTAGCTGAATCATATAAATACTGTGATTTTAACGTATATAAAGTCAACAACCAGGTCAAAGGTTTCTAAAGGACATTTATAGGCGTCCCTAGTTTTTGCCACTTTGAGCTTTAGAGAGAAAACGAGTTACAGTCAGTAGCATCGGACATCATCCTAAGGTTTTTGTTTGTTTCTTTGTCTAACGGACAGTTTTATAACTTGCTCACATCTCAAAACGAGGACCATTTTCAAAGTCAACACGTCTCGAACCACGGACTCTTGGATCGACAGTTTTACACGATAATCACAAAGTAGTTTTTCTCGCGTATTCATCTCAGTCATTGTGACAAAACACTCAACTTTTTAAGCACAGTTTCTGTACCTACCCTAAAAAAAATCCATTGGAAGCACACACTCGATTTTTTAAACACATATAAGCCTTACGCATCAAAAAGGAAGTCTCATATTCTGTTTCAGGATTTTGATCTATTTGCCTGTCTTTAATACACTGCATAGCAGACTGAAACAACTGCAGTTAGGGATTTTTAAGATGAATTACACTTATCCATCACTGTCCTTAGACTCAGCATACTAATTGTATTTATCTTATATTCCTTGGTGCTGGTTAAACTCAGCATACTAATTGTACTTGATTGATTGATGGTTTCTTGGGCAAAGAGGTCATCTGTATCAAACAAGTTGTAAAATTATAAAAGTAAAATACTGACAAGGTAAAACTAAATCAATTTGAAACCAAATAAGGTTCCAAAAGCAGGACTTCACCATGAACAAGAATACTGTGAAGAGGTCTTAGGAATAGACTGAGCAACTTCTGTATGATAAAGTCAATGTTCCCACAAAGTCGTCTATCAATGGCAGACAGACGACAAGTTCCATCTTCCACAAAGGCACAAGGATCTACCACGGGCCCATACCCCTCAAAATAATACGAAAATGATCACTATTCCATGGGTCACTGTCAGTCCCAAAGGAAAAGCGAGAGAAAAGCAAAGGGTATTCAATAGATACATCAAGAGCAGTTAAATACTGACTAGGTGCATGAAAATAAGTATCAGGTAATCCTTTAAGGGATGTCCGATTTTAGGTTGGGAAAAAGAGGAAGTATTTCAAACGCTTTTAATGTTGCTTAATCAATAATGTATATTTCATTATTATTAATTACTTCCTGCCAACGAGTGTCAGTTCTATGAAATTATTGGGGTTTGGAGGAAAAGAATGCAGAGAGAGTAGTTTTGACATCTTCTTGTGTTCCAAACTCTTTTCCATCAAGATAGTTCTGCAAACTTTGGAACAGTTTTTGATAATCAGATGGAGTAAGGTCTGGAGAATAAGGAGGATGTGGAAGATTTTTCCAGTCTAGCTCTTCAATATTTGCAGATGTTATCCTTGTTGTACAAGGCCGTGGGTTATCCTGGTGTAACACAACACCTTTACGATTGATCAAAGCAGGTTTACTTCAGTGCAACATTCAAGCACTCTAACTGTTGACAATAGAAGTCTGATGTAATCGTAACATTGATTGACAGCAACTTAAAGTAGATCACACCAACTATATCCCACCAAACGCTTAATAAGAATTTCCTAGAGTAAAGATCCATTTTTGGCTGTGTTTCAGTAAGTTTACTTGCACTGAGTCATTGTCTGCGGCGCTTAACGTTTTTATAGTATATTTATTTTTCATCTCCAGTCACTAACCTGTTCATAAAAAGTGAGTTACGTTCACATGAGTGCAGAGAAGTGCAAATGTCTACTCTTGCTTTAACGTTGGCTTCTGTCAGTTCAGGGAGGACCCATTTTCCAAGTTTTGACACCTTTCCAAGCTGTTGTAGATGACGATGAATTGTTGAATGGGTTGAATTAAGCTTCTCTGTTAGTTCTTCAACTGTTACAATATAATCTTCATCAAGTGCAATCAGCAGCAAGTCATCGTTATACTCAACACGACGACCTGTTGAAGTGCATCACTTCAGCTGTAGTCACCTGATCTGAACTTCTCAAACCACCTTCGACATTTCTTTCAATGAGAGACTCTGCACCATAAACACCTTGAATGTTTCATGTAGTTTCTGTTGCACTACTGCCTTTTTTAAACTCATAAAGTATTGTATACCTAATGTGATACTCAGATACATCAATCTTCATGAGGGTTTATCTGATTAATTATCTCAATTGGGTTAGTTTATTTTATTTTATGGACATTTTTTTACACGTCCTACTACATATTATAGTCATTAAAGCCTTCTACAACGAAAAAATGATGATGCACCTTCTGTATTAAATTGTCGAACATTACTTATGGAATGACCTGATACAAAACTTATATTAAAGAATGAAAGGTTGTGATGCAAGAGCATATACTCGACAGAATGACTCCTCTCATTAATATCAGCATCACCTTAGAGAGGATTGTGTCCATTAAAGTATCCCAAAATTAAAAAGGGAGACAGCAACTGTGTAACAAGAACATCTGATTTATCATAATTCTCTCCAGGAGACAGATACAGAGAACAAACAGAGATGGTACGACCCACGTAAACACAGATGGCGACAGCCTCCAAGGATGTATAAAGTTTTAAAGACAGGATGGGCACAAGCTGGTCAATAAGCAATGCCATTCCTCAATGCATTCATCCATCACAGAACCTGTCATTCTGGAATAAAGAAAAGAGCTGAATGGTGACTGTATCAAAAGGTTTCAAAAATATTTCCTGTTAGGAAATGCACGCAGGATGATAGAAATCAAGGCCATAATGCCATTCAGGTTAGAGTGGAAACGTCGACAGTTCCACTATATCAAAGTGGCCATTTTTACTTAAGTGGAGGAGAATTTGGTAGAGAACCCTACCATGTGCGATCACATCGTTTTTTTCTTTTTAGGAGGAGATTTGTTGGCCTCCATTGATCCTATCCTGTGTTGAGTGGACAAGTCTTTGTCAGTAGATGTAGATTCTGTAGCGTAAACCAATAATCATTCTATATATTTTGGCAAAAAATGGTGGACCCGACTAGATGCCAGAGGCCAGGACAAAAGAAAGTAGACTTGGGCAGTCACTGGATGAAATGGTGGAGATAGAAAGAGGAATAAATCTTCACTTATCAAATCACTTATCCTCAGAGTACAAAGAACTCTTCATATCGTTAAAGAATAACTCTTATGGAATCAGAAAAAAGATCTGTTTGTACTCCCATGGTAGCAGTGAAATGTGGTGCAGCAGCGCGTGTCCGAGAGGGACTTAAGGACAATAAATTCCAAGCCTCGGAGTAAAAAAGGTTGTTATCTATTTTTAAATGTTGTATCTCTCTTTCCTCCACCTACGTAAGGCAACAATGAAGGTAAGATGGTTGGGAATCACTGCAGTTAAAGCAGTGAGGTTTCTAGCCATACTCGTAGGCATAGCTCAAAGAACCACAACATGATACCTCTGAATGTCCAAACCACTAACAATGGAAACATTGGATATGGTTAGGAATGCATGGCCATATCTTGCAAATCAGTTAACTTGCCTTGACAGAGGCAGGTGAACGAGGCAATGTAAATATAAAAATTAAACCATTGGTCAGCAGCATAATTCTTTCTTGTGAATGGAGATTCGACCCACTGTTAAAATTATTTGGGTGGAAAAAACTATTGAGGATCTTCAACTCACAATTTTTTATCTAAATTCTCCTCAACAATAACTCCAAGCGAGGAATTCAACGTATTATAGGGGGTAATCTCAATGGGAATATCAGTAACGACCTCGAAATGAGGAGGAATTTGTCGTGTTTTGAAGTACATATTTCTACTAAGATGTCCCAGAATACACTTTGTTGATGGACTGCAGAGAGTCAACGAGCCACTCTAAACCATTTGGAATAACAAAAGGGAGACATTTGCCTTAAACATCTGTCGGACAAAGAATGGAGTACAAGAAAACAATGTAGAAATGTAAAATGACTTGGAGACTGTTGTTCAAAGTCTTACACGCGTGGCTCTATTCCAAAGAGCAGTTTTTATTTAATATTTTATTTTTATTGGGATTTTTGGGAATTATAATTAAAAGAAAAAAGTTATCACGCACTTACACCACTCACAATGGTGTCCCACAAAGAAACGCACTACAATGCTAAGCAAGGACACTTCAGCAATGCCAGGACATCATGTGCATTATAACCAAACTCCAACATCAGACACAATATCCACAACATCCGACGACGTTGAGGACGCTCAGTACTGATACTAGGCTGATAGCTCAACAGGATCAAATGATCGATCCTTGGAGAATACCTCAAGGCTACCACCAACAGGAAATCCAAGCCAAAGTGGCGTGTTGGGGTCCAATCCAACAACCATCACGATCCTCCTCCCACCTTTACCTGTCGCTACGTAAATCAAATAAGTGGATGAACGTTCAAGATCCAGAGGAGGTAAACTGAGATTACAGAACTTTTTTTCAGAGATCATCTGACCACGTTCATGCATCCTTACCGATATATTAAGCACATTCATCCAATACTCCTTAATTACAGTTAAATTTACGTACTAAGCACATTCATCCAATACTCCTTAGTTACAGTTAAATTTACATATTAACCATATTCATTTGATACTTCTTAATCACAGTTAAACTCATCCTATCAAGCACATTCATCCCATACTTTTTCATCGTTGTTAAATTCAGCATATTAACCGTGTTTATTCTATATTCCTTCATTTTACTTAAACTCAACATAATAATTCTATTTATTCTATACTTCTTCATATCAGTTAAACTATTATTTATCCTCTATTTCTTCATTATAGTTAAATTCAGTAACTTCACTCCTGAAGATGACGTGTGACATATCGAAACATGTGAAGTCGTTTTAACTTCACTTTGCGAAGTTATCTTAATTTTCTTCATTGTCGTTAAACTTACCAAATTAATTGTATTTATCTTGTACTTCTTTATCGTAGTTAAACTCACCATATTAACTGTATCTATCTTGTACTTCTTTATCGTAGTTAAACTCACCATATTAATTATATTTACTCTATACTTTTTCATAATGGTTAAGCTAAACATATTAATTCTATTCATCATTGTTAAACCCAGCATATGAGTTGTATTTATTCAATAGTCATCGTTCCAGTTAATCTCATAATAATAATTGTGTTTGTCCTATACTCTATCATACCAGTTAAACTCAGCATGTTAATTGTACTTATCTCAAACTCGTTAACGTAATTAAACTCACCATAATAGATGTATTTACCCTATACTCCTTAATTATAGCTGAATTCGGCATATTAAACATCTCCATATATATATTCCTCCATCGTAAACAAATTCAGTGTGTTAACTGTACTTATCTCATACTGTTTTCTGGTAGTTGAACTAAACATATTAAGTGTATTTGTCTTATATTCCTTCGCAGTGCATAATCTCAGTATATTAATTATATTTATCCAACGTTCCTACCTTATAGTTAAACTCACTGTGTTTATTGTGTTTATCCTATACTTCTTTATGCTAGTTAAAATGTTACGTATTATAACTTATCTCGTACGAGAAATTCGCTTATTATTTTCTTAGCTGTTCGAGAGAGAGAATGATTCAGGAAAACCTTAATGATCAGACATGCTCAGATCTTGTTTGTGCTGATGAAAACAGCTTGAATAAAAGTTGTATGTTAATTTATATCGAATCTTGATTCAAATCTCGGGCACGAGCCCCCAGTTTGTTATGTTACGTATTACAATTTTAAATGTCTAGAAATTTGGATATAAATTTAGAACATTATTGAATATCAATATATATCAAACTTGTGATATTTAGCACCAAGATTGATGCACACAATTTTCTTTCTCAACACAAATATATCTTAATATGCACACAATTTTCTTTCTCAACACAAATATATCTTAATATGCACACGATTTTCTTTCTCAACACAAATATATCTTAATATGCACACAACAGTACAATTTATATTAACGCTTGTAACAAGTAATGACTTACAAACTTATAAACAATACTCAGTCGTCTGTTTGGTCTGAAACTGCATATTTTATCGGCAGTTCACGATAAACGAATTAACTCTATGTTAATATCGGTACAGTTTATTTAAGAGGTAAGCTGTCTCTCGCTTCTCACACGAGAGTTTATTACAAGAGGAAATGCGTAATGTCCTCGGAGTAATATTAACATCCATAGTTAATTCAATGAAGTTTAACAGTTTGTAATGTTCAAAATCTATAAACGTCTCGAGTCAAATGTCTGTAGTTTCCCGATTAATAAGAGTTTATCACAGTTATTGACTCCGTTTGTAATATACTAACTGCATGAAACCAACTATTAGAATCGTTAAGCGAGTTCTCGAAAATTTAGTTCACCTACATATAAACTGAGATGATTCTTATGCTCGGGAATTTTCTACAAATTTACAGAACAGGTTGGACATTCGCTGTACACATCTAACAATATAAGTTACATGCATTTCTAAATATATTTATAACGAAAACAAACGTCGATATTAAAATAAACATACATATAAGTCCGTTAAAAAACTCATCACATTAATTATATTTATCCTAAACTCCTTCATATTATTTAAACTCAACGTACTAACTGTATTTTTCTTATATCTCATCATTGTAATTAAATTAACCATAATTATTTTATGGTTCAATTTATATGATAATTGATTTATCCCACATTTCTTTCTCCCAATGCAACTCCCATATTGAATGTATTAATCCTAATATTTCTGATACATGAAAAACTAAACATATTGATTTTATTTATCCCCTACTATTTCACCGTAGTTAAATTCAGCTTATTTATTACATATTCCTTTATCGAAATTAAATTCAGCAGATCAACTGTATTAATCCTATACCACTTTATTGTAGTTAAACTCACCATACTAATTGTATTTATTGTACACTCATTCATTGGAGTTATTCTCACCATAATAATTGCATTTATCACATAGTCCTTCAATGCAGTTAAACTCACCATAATAACTTCATTTATCGTTTACTCTTTCATTGGAGTTAAACTCACCATAATAACTTCATTTATCGTATACTCTTTCATTGGAGTTAAACTCACCATAGTAACTGTATTTATTCTATACTCCATTGTAGTTAAACTTACCATAGTAACTGTATTTATTCTATACTCCTTCATTGTAGTTAAACTCACCATAGTAACTGTATTTATTCTTTACTCCTTCATTGTAGTTAAACTCACCATAGTAACTGTATTTATTCTATACTCCTTCATTGTAGTTAAACAACCTCAGCATATCAATGTTGGTGTAACAATTACCGCTTAACAATAAAAAAAATATTATTACATCTTTTCCTTGTTCTTAAGCGCGATGTTTACATAAAATACGCAGTCTTCTATTTTGTAAACAAACTTTTCAACTTATTGTTCCATTCCTTGTCTTTCACTTGAAATCAGCAAAGCCTTTTTTCAGTAAGCCTGACTTTTGGCGGTTTTTGCTGTTGTCATTCCGGGCAAGGACAATGAAACGAGTGTAATTTGATGTGAGGTGGGATATATGTGTCCCTAGGTTATATACTTCATCCTAAGGTCTTCATATGACGTCTTTATTTTCTTAAGTAAGTGTTACAAGAACTTTTGGTATACCAGTATTGAAGTTACAATACTGAATTGGAAATGCCTTTAACTTAATGTTCGTATTTTGTGTGAAAGAAATTATACATATGCATAAATAGAGACAGATATATAAAGATATATAATTTTCTCTGTTAGTCTAAAGATCTCATAGGGTTTTCAGTCAGTCAAAAGAAAGTAATATTGGCTGAATATATGAGATTTGGAAAACTATAACTAACATGTAACAGATTTGCAGGTAAAAAATACTAAACATTTAACGATGAATGACACCATTCCATTTACCACATAAAGATTGTTTTATTGATTTAACAGTGCTATTTGCGCAGACTGTAAGCAAAACCACGATGTATTCGATAACTTAGAAGTCTGTTGTTTTTGCTTTCTCTTCTTTGCTACCTTTTTCAGCTCAGCGTCGCTGGTTCTAGAAACAACGTAAAAGCACTGCGTATGGAACGTACATTTATTCTCTTTTTCACTAATGACAGTAATCCACAAACTTTTATGTGACAATTCAGAAAAGACAACGTTTAGCGACAAGATAAAAACTCTTTATCTTGTATGATGTATTTGGTTCTATCATAGACAACTATTTAAGTAAAAAAAAAAAATGTTTTTGTAACTGTCCCGTTTCCCGACTACATTAGTTTGTGCACGTAAATTATACCTTAATTAAAGCTGGTTTTATGCCGAGCTTCCCCCACCCCACCACCCCGAAAAAAAAAAGAAAGTAATATATTGAGTTGTATCGGACTCCATGCAAAATTCGTCCTAATAAAGGCAAGAAGGCATGGTCGATAGGCGGCGCACTATACATCTTATCATTATCAGTGACTGTCATATAAGGAATGTCATCGAATATATTTTCATGAAAAACATGTTAATTTATAAGCCCCCCCACGTTATTACGTATATTTCTTACTAAAAGCGACATAATCTAAATAAGGCCTTGTCAGCATGTAATTAAAGTTTATGTTCTTTCTTCCTTTCAGCGGTTTCGTTTCTGTTTCGTGCATTTCGTCTTTAGCATTAAAAACAATACTTATGTGTTACGAACCCGTCGATTGTAATACAACGATGTCTAGACAACCTTGAAGTCTATCCCTAAAGGCAGTCTCTCTTCTGATGAAGCTTCAAAGAAATGTGACTGACATGCCAGTATCTCCAAATTATCCTTGCACCTGCACAAACAATAACACTTGGGTAATTTATATCGCTTTACCCATTCACAAGTTCTAGAAAATATACCCCAGTCATTCGAGAGTAAGCTCATAAGATTGATTGAAATTAATGTACAACCGTGCATATGCTAAAACAAACGTGAAGTATTCTCATATACATGTAAGTGAAATACCAGTTCCATAACGCATTCCTTGGTCAGTATTTCTTGCTGTTTCCATAACAAAGAATAACCGTGTGTCTACTTATGTATATCGCACGTGTGTTAAGGCGTTCGACTAGTAATTCGAGTGTCACGGATTCGAATCCCGGTCGCACCAAACATGCTCGCCCTTTCAGCCGTGGGGGCGTTACAAAGTTACGGTCAATCCCACTATTCATTGATAAAAAGTAGCCCAAGAGTCGGCGGTGGGTGGTGATGACTAGTTGCCTTCCCTCTACTCTTAAACTGCTAAATTAGGGATGGCTAGCGCAGATAATCCTCGAGTAGCTTTGTGCGGAATTCAAAAACAAAAAACAAGCATATATTGCACTTAGCAACTGGCATATCCCGAAATAAATATAAAGAACGAACAAAATATGATATCCTCTGATATAATAATATGCTACACTTAACAGATTTCATGCCCGTAAATCGCACGTGTATCATACGTGACATAAAGAACATTCCTTTAACTTTCGTTAAAACATATCCCTGAATCTATTTCAATAGTACACTCGACATGCGTTTACAAGTGATCGTACATAACAAACTTTGCAAAGTGTATCTTTGAAACCACTTATATAACATACCCGGTTCTTCACCCGTATATAATAAACATATGCTTTTTCTTCCGGTTATCACTCACATACGTTGTTGTTTTTTTTTGAATTAAGCACAAAGCTACACAATGGGCTATCTGTGCTCTGCCCACCACGGGTATCGAAACCCGGATTTTAGCGTGTAAGTCCGCAGACATACCGCTGAGCCACTGGGGGGCCACTCACATACAATATCTGCTTCAATATAACAAGCAATGCAGAACCAGCTCGTGCTTATGAATTCACCGTTTTCACAATTTTATTTCATAAAGATAAACCGTGATCACGTGCTTGTTTATATCGTACGTTCTGCAGATTAAGATTTCAGCTTCTTTTATAAGAATTATAAATGGACGATTGTAAAAAAAAGAAATTGTTTTGTTTTTCAGTGATGACTAAATGAAAAACAAACCTGATTAGTGTACACAGGGACACCAATCCCAGTTCTGTTCATCATTTATCAATTTTCCGATTGAACCATTCCGACAATGGAAACACATTCATGTTGGCGCAGTCACCAATGTGAAGCCGCACAAGATGCGGAAGTCAGCGTGGCGCCCGGGCTCAGGTTTCGACGGTCAAACCTACCCGTGGCGCTACCTCGATATCTTCTATAACCGGAACCAGCAGTGTTTTTGTTTGTTATTTTTTTTTTCACGTCTAGACGGACGGGAATATAATAAGTTTTCCTTTTACCTTTACAACGATGAGGGTCCCCCATGTCACTTGTACTCTTTGTGGCCGATCAGACAACAGAAAATACTGACTGTATATATATCAAAAATAGAACACAAGACTCGAATATGAATTATTTGGATAATTTATTGCAGGACGGGGTGGATATATGTTAGAGGAGACAGTTAAAAGCAAATACGTACACACACAAAACATAAAAATTTTCATATGAATGACATGCACATTTGTATTCAAATTTCACATAAGCCGCGTGAGTTTGAATTTAACCAGCACGAGCAACACAGAAAACAAATATAGACAGCATAATGATTTCTAAGATCTGTTTGAGATATGAAGGATAAAACCTAATGAGTGAAATTCGATGTTAACTAAAGCAACTCACCGTGTCACGTAGACAGAGATGTCTTCCACTGAAGTTAGTTTTTTACAAACATCACTCAGCGTCGCGACTTTAATGTTTTTGTAAAATATATTATATGTACGTTTATCTTTGACCATTATCTGTAATAAAAGTCATATTTATTTTGATAATTACTGTGTAATATAAATTTACTTGAAAAATTTTCTTAGTATACAACGTCACATTGCACGGTATGTTTCTCGTGCATGATGACTCAATTGCACGTTGTATTAAAACAACAACAAAAAATACAAACCATATTTCTTATTTAACTCCTAATGAAATCGTGTCGTTCTGGAAATATTTGGTCATCAAGACAAAACAAACATCTGGCCTTTGAAATTCCGTCTATGTGTGTTTATGTATTCAATTTAATAACGAATTTCTCTGTGTGGTTGCTTTACCATAAAATCGTTTTTTTCAATAACAGCAATTTATTACCCATTCAAAGCAAACAGCCGCCACGAAGGCGGTGTCGAAACATTGAGTGATTATACTGCTGAAATTAGGGAGTTTGATTCCTGCACAAAGTGCAACACTTGATGCTCCGTTGGAGCGTAATAACAAATAAACACGGTGCGAATACAAACTTAAAATTTAATACATTACACAGGAACGATAGGCCTTTGCACCAGACAAAATCTTTCGTCTGTTACAGAATTCCACTTTCACAAAAGAACACATGGATTTACTGAGAGTTTTCCGCCAAGCATCAGTTCATACGAGAGGCCTTAAATTATTTAAATACAATAATATAACAAAACGATTCAACATGCAAGATTATTAGAAAATAAAAAACTCTCTATCCCAGGTTGTTTTATTGCGGAGTAAACGCATTTAAAGATCTTTCCGCTGTTACGAAAACGTGCATCGGGGCTATCTGCGCTAACCATCCTTAATTTAACATTGTAAGACTAGAGGGAAGGCAGATAGTCATCACCACCCACCGCCAACTCTTGGGCTACTCTTTAACCAACTAATAGTGGGAGTGGCCGTCACATTACAGCGCCTCTACTGATGAAAGGGCGAGCATGTTTGGTGCCACCGGGATTCGAATCCGCGACCCTTGGATTACGAGTTGGACGCTTTAACACATTTGGCTAAATTAACAAACAACACACTACGAATTTAACAACATAAAATTATAAACACGTAATTAAGACGAGTCCCCCAACAATTTAAAATTAAAATTTAATAAAACAAAGAAAACATAAACAAAGTATAAATATTGAGCCCGTAAGAAACAACACAGTAAAATTTCAACAGCATAAAACTATAAACACTTCAAATATGACAAGTTCCCTCGACAATTTAAGATTAAAATTAAACTAAATAAGAAAAAAACACAAACAAATTTTGGTTGTAGTGCAAGTAAGTTATGCATAGTAAAAGTTCAACAACATAAAACTATAAACAGGTTAAATAAAATGAATCCTCCTAACAATTCAAAATTAAACTAAACAAGCAAAACACAAACAAATTATGGATGTGAAGCTAGTAAGAAACAACACAGTCAAAGCTAAACACGATAAATACCTCCAACAAAAGGAATTTCCGTTACACTTCAAGACTAGAATTCAATTAATCGATGAAAACTGGATCTACGATTAAAATAAAAGGAAAACATAAATTATTTTGTTTCTAGGGATACTGTTATGTGGGATTAGTTTACAGTAAAATGTAAATTTCGAATTTTTGCTTTATCATGAACGTAATTTGTGGAAAACAACAACATTGTTTATCCAACCTACAGTTTGTTTGTTTGTTGTTGTTTTTTTTAATTAAGCACAAAGCTACACAATGGGCTATCTGTGCTCTGCCCACCACGGGTATCGAAACCCGGATTTTAGCGTGTAAGTCCGCAGACATACCGCTGAGCCACTGGGGGGCCCAACCTACAGAGAAATTGGTGAAAATAAAGTGTTATTGAAATAAGAAGAAAGAAACGACCGTTACACCAACAACTAAGTGGCTGTGACATTGGACTACCTGTTGGCCCGGCGTGGTCAAGCGTGTGAAGGCGGGCGACTCGTAATCTGAGGGTCGCGGGTTAGCATCCCGGTCGCGCCAAACATGCTTGCCCTCCCAGCCGTGGGGCCGTTTATAATGTGACGGTTAATCCCACTATTCGTTGGTAAAGGAGTAGCCCAAGAGTTGGCGGTAGGTGGTGATGACTAGCTGCCTTCCCTCTAGTCTTACACTGCTAAATTAGGGACGGCTTACGCAGATAGCCCTCGAGTAGCTTTGTGCGAAATTCCAAAACAAACAAACAAGACTATCTGTTCTTTTATCGCTGACCCATTGCGAGAGGGGGAATTGTAACTGAGAGAAACTAGCAAGAAATTAAATTGAAAACATACGTCAGTGCAAATAGATAAGGTAATAAATTCAACAAAGCATTGCGGACTTGAAACTCAAACTGTCCTCTTCTAATGGGACAGTTGTGAATATACGGGCTTATATCTTTAAAACTCGGAGTTTGATTCTCCTCGGTGGATAAAACAATCAGCCTAATATAACTTTGCACTAAAACAAACAAAGAAACTAAGCCTGGATAAAAACATGCATTACGAAATAACGATAAACAAATGAGAAAATGAATTAGAGTAACAAATGGTAGGAGAAAAGAGAGACTCAAAATGTAAACATTCAGTTGAGTGTGTTTTTCTTATAGCAAAGCCACATCGGGCTATCTGTAGAGCCCACCGAGGGGAATCGAATCCCTGACTTAAGCATTATAAATTGGGAGACTTACCACTGTACTAACGTGGGGGCGTTCAGTGGAGAAACAACACTAATAAAACTGAAAACCTAAGAGAGAAGAGAAACTCAAAATGTAAACATTCAGTAAAGGAAAACCACTAATAAAACTGAAAACCTAGAAGAGAAGAGAGACTCAAAATGTAAACATTCAGTGGAGAAACAACACAAATAATAACTAAAAACCGAGACATTTCATGTCATCTGTATTGGGATCTTCATCCAATGTGGCTCCTTCTGAAAGGATCTTCGCAAGGTGTAATAAAAGGTTTTTGTGGCCATTCTCGCCTTCTTTCATGTCATACAATAGTCCATTTTTTAGATAAAAGCTCAGAAACTGCTTTATCAACGTGACGTCATATGTTACATTATTGACAGATGTATCTCGACAAGCCCTGTGTAAGATTACATCTGTATGTCTCCTCACGCTGAGATCACCAGTTAGGTTCATATAGCTCAAGTTTCACTTTGGTCGTAATTCGTGAAAGAACTATTAAATACGTGCACTAAATATTCATGCTACAAATACATTGCTTATATGTTTTTGTTGTTGTTTTTTGCTTTTGTTCTAGGCCAGGCTACATTACGAGATTTCTTATACGATGAAGTACAAGAAATAGGCTTATCTACTTCGAAAATAAATTTATTATTCTTTGTGTGATTTTATGTTTTTGTTCTAGGCCAGACTGCACTACGAAACCTCTTAGACGATGAAGCACAAGAAATAGGCTTGTGTATTTCGAAAATAAATTTATTGTTCTTTGTGTGATTTTATGATTTTGTTCTAGGCCAGACTGCACTACGAACCCTCTTAGACGATGAAGCAAAAGAAATAAGCTTGTCTACTTCGAAAATAAATTTATTATTCATTGTGTGATTTTATGATTTTGTTCTAGGCCAGACTGCACAACGAACCCTCTTAGACGATGAAGCAAAAGAAATAAGCTTGTCTACTTCGAAAATAAATTTATTATTCATTGCGTGATTTTATGATTTTGTTCTAGGCCAGACTGCACAACGAACCCTCTTAGACGATGAAGCAAAAGAAATAAGCTTGTCTACTTCGAAAATAAATTTATTATTCATTGTGTGATTTTATGATTTTGTTCTAGGCCAGACTGCACAACGAACCCTCTTAGACGATGAAGCAAAAGAAATAAGCTTGTCTACTTCGAAAATAAATTTATTATTCATTGTGTGATTTTATGCTTTTGTTCTAGGCCAGACTGCACTACGAACCCTCTTAGACGATGAAGCAAAAGAAATAAGCTTGTCTACTTCGGGCCTGGCATGGCCTAGTGCGTTAAGGCGTGCGCTTCGTAATCTGAGGGTCGCGGGTTCGCGCCCGAATCGCCCCAAACATGCTCGCCCTCCCAGCCGTGGGGGCGTTATAATGTGACGGTCAATCTCACTATTCGTTGGTAAAAGAGTAGCCCAAGAGTTGGCGGTGGGTGGTGATGACTAGTTGCCTTCTCACTGCTAAATTAGGGACGGCTAGCACAGAATAGCTTTGTGCGAAATTCCAAAAACAAAAAAAACAATGTCTACTTTGAAAATAAATTTATTATTCTTTGTGTGATTTTATGTTTTTGTTCTAGGCCAGACTGCACTACGAAAACTCTTAGACGATGAAGCACAAGAAATAAGCTTGTCTTATTTTGAAGATAAAATTATTATTATTCTGATTCCATGTTTTTATTGGGCGTATTTGCTGCAGAATATTTGACGAACACATTTCATCAAGATCACCATTAAAATAGTTCTGATCAGCAAAAGATTATTTATTTAATAAAATAAAACTATTTTATCAAAAGGAATGTTTCAACACTAGAGAGTAATCTAGGTAATCAATAGTTATACGTACTTGATTTGTATGTAGAGTGAAACTTTTTTGTGATTTTTTTAAGTGGATATAGAAAATCGGAAAAATGTTTTGTTGTGGTTATTGTTGAGGCCCGGGATGGCCAAGCGCGTTAATACATGTGCTTCATAATCCGAGGGTCGCGGGTTCGCGCCCGAGTCGTGCCAAACATGCTCGCCCTCCCAACCGTGTGGGTGTTATAATGTAACGGTCAATCCCACTATTCGTTGATAAAAAGAGTAGCCCAAGAGTTTGCGGTGGGTGGTGATGACTAGTTGCGTTCCCTCTAGTCTTACACTGCTAAATTAGGGACGGCTAGCACAGATAGCCCTCGAGTAGCTTTGTGCGAGATTCCAAAACAAAAAATGCGTTATTGTTGAATTTCGCGCAAGGGTACAATAAGGGATTTCTGCGCAAGACGTCTCTATTTTAAGCAATAGAAAGAAGGTAACAAGTCAACACCACCCACCGCCAACTCTTGAGCTACTTTCAACAAAAGAAAAGTGGGATTGATCGTTAAATGTTATTCCCCTTTAGTTGAAGGAGCGATCGACCATGTTTGGCCACTGGATTCGAGACTGGGACATGTAGGCTGCTATTCGAGTGCCCTATCCACTAGACCATCAAAGCGTGTGTGTTTTGTTATGGCAAAGCCACTTTGGGCTATCTGCTGAGTTCACCGAGGGGAATCGAACCTCTGATGTTAGCATTGTAAATCCGTAGATTTACTGCTGTACCAGCGGAGGACGACCATCTCAGTTCTGTATTTTTATTACTTTACACTGTATATTTGGAAGTTCTATAACAATAAATTCAACACAGCATGTTTGTACCATTGTTTTAATTAATGGTTCGTATCTTCAAAGGAGCGATGAGTTTCGTATTTCATAATGAAATTATTATACTTTGAAACGTATTTATTTAAAGCGGTTTGTTTTTTTGAATTTCGCAAAAAAGGAACTCGAGGGCTGTCTGTGCTAGCCGTCCCTATTTTAGTAGTGTAAGACAAGAGGGAAGGCAACTAGTCATCACCACCCACAGCCAACTCTTGGGCTACTCTTTTACCAACGAAAAGTGGGATTAACCGTCACATTATAAACGGCCCCACGGCTGGGAGGGCGAGCATGTTTGGCGCGACTCGGGCGCGAACCTGCGAGCCTCAGATTATGCCTTAACGCGCTAGGCTATGCCAGACATTTAAAGAAGAGAACGTGCACAAAACGTATGTTTAAGCAAAAAATGGATGTTAATTATTTTATTTTATTTTATTTTGGAGAAAAAAAGCAAGTAGAAAGTTTTTGCAAACAGTAAAAATTAATCACGGAGGAAACTCAATAAGAAATATAAATCAAAATCCAATGCACGAGGAAGCACTGGTGTTCATCTTCAGAGTATTTCAGATTTCTCTCGAATTTCTCACATAATGTCCCACCAATAAAAATCGATAAAGAGTGTACTTATTTATTTTGTTATTATACACAAAGAGCTATCTGTGCTCAGCTCAGTTTTGGTCATATCTGTAGAAATCCTTCCTTTCCAGCTCAAGTTTTAAAACCCCTAAAGGAGATAAAAAGACTTCACTTTACTAGGAAAAGTTAGATGTCAAAAAATGAGACATATTTACGTAACTCACCACTTAAACGAAGAAAAAAAACACATCTGTGAATGTGATCAAGACACGTGAGTGGAAGGGATACGTGTCTTTTAATATAACACTGCGTTGATGAAGCTTAGGATACTGAGAACAGTTCTGCACAGAGTTTTAAGTTGAATACGAAAACACGAAACGATGAAATTGCTATTTGAGCTGTCTTAAACTCCTTTGTATTCATCTAATGATGATTCACAAAAATGAATCGAGGAAATAACTTAATCAAAATTAATTTCTCCCTTCAAACAAGAGGTGCGTCCGTACTCCATTGAGTCAAAGTTTATTTCTTCACTCGCCAGACAATTCTCGCCCCGAGTGAGGTTCGCTATTTCAGACTTCTAGCTGGATCTACGAGTGACAGGGTACGTACGTCCCATGCCGGCAGCCAGAACCTGGTAGCTCAGCCTTGTTCACCAACAAACTTATGACCTGATGCAGGTGTGCACAAAAGCAAGCAGGAAGAAACTCATTGTTGATGAGCCAGCTAGCTATTTATCACAGTCTATAGATTCACTGCAGGAACTTAGGTTCGAACTCGACGGTCTGTTCCCAGAAAGACTTCACTGGTGGTTTCTGTCGTTTGACTTTCCTGCCGCACACTTCTCCTTGTAAGCATCTCGCGAGAAGAGTGTTTTGTTGGGGGTTTTTTTTCTCAGTGTGTATTAGCTGCTAAACTTTAAAAATACAATAACATCAATTGAAAATCTCTTTCTGATAAAACTGATTCTACCAGTTGAGATAAATATAGTTCCGTAATATTCCACAACAAAAGAAACATTTTACGTAAACTCTGATGAAGAACTATTTTGGTATTTTCTAATAAAAAAAAGTGTACGAGTAATCTACAAATAATTTCGCGCTGAAATGATTAAAAACCATACCCAAGAAGATAAAACAGCAACAGGTCCGGCATGGGAAATGTATTCGAATCCCTGTTGCGCCGAACATGCTAGCCCCTTCAGCCGTGAGGGCGTTATAATGTCAATCCCACTATACCTTGATAAAAGGGTAGTCCAAGAGTTGGTGGTGGGTGGTGATGACTAGCTGTCTTCCCTCTAGTCTTACACTGGCTAGCGCAGATAGCCCTCGAGTAGCTTTGCGCGAAAAAAACAAACAAACAAGCAAAAGAGCAACAAACGAACTCACAATTAATATACTAAATCGAGTGGTCTCTCCCCCGCTAGTACAGCGGCAAGTCTTCGGATTTAGAACGCTACAATCAGGGGTTTGATTCCCCTTGGTGGGCTCAGCAGATAGACCGATATGGCTTTGCTATAAGAAAAAAACACACACACTCAAGTGATCTCAACAACATGTAGCTAATATTCGCCAATAAAACATGATAATCCACTGTAACACATTCATATACATAAAAGCATCATTTCCGAGAAACATTAATTGACTGAACGAAATATGGGAAAACGTTAAAAAATGTGTAAGTTTAATTATGTTTCACTCTTGTTTTTTATCTCTCATACGAAAGAAACTGGTCAGTTGGAAAATGATGTGATTATTGACTAAAGATAACTGTAGTTGTTTCTGATGAACTGGAAGAAAGAAAGAAAAAAGAATTCCTTAACTGAGCGACAATAATAATTTGGATAACTCATCCAGTTATTCGGATTTTATGAGAAGTTTCTGAAAATGATGAAATTCAAAGATTGCTTTCTAACATTTTAAGACTATTTTGAGAAAAAAAACGCACACTGTTTGATCAGTTTTAGTTATGTGCTATCATGTTAGCTAACTGTTCTGATTCATTTAATGAAACTTTTAGTAGAATAAAAAAATGCAAGATTCATTGAATACTGTAGTATTTTTAGTTGCATCTTTGGAAGAAGTTAGTGCTACAATGATATATTTGGGTCAACGCCATGTATACGTACTTATAAAGCTAACATCTGCAGTTTGAAGTTCTGCCGTAAATATAGCACAGATGGTCACTCTTTTGTGAACTTATCTAGTAGAACAAACAACGTCTACTGAAATTAATATTCTTAATATCCAAAGAGTATTTAACCAAATAAGAGAGCTACTAGTATAGAGGGATTTAACCAGCAAGCATCATATACTGGTTTTTGAATTTCGCGCAAAGCTACACGAGGGTTATCTCCGCTAGCCGTCCATAATTTAGCAATGTAAGACAAGAGAAAAGGCAGCTCGTCATCACCACACACCGCCAACTTTTGAGCTACTCTTTTAACCAACAAATGGTGGGACTGACCGTCACTTATAACGCCCCCACGGATGAGAGAGCAAACATGTTTGGTGTGACGGCGATTACGTTGTTGTTGTTGTTTTGAATTAAGCACAAAGCTACACAATGGGCTATCTGTGCTCTGCCCACCACGGGTATCGAAACCCGGATTTTAGCGTGTAAGTCCGCAGATATACCGCTGAGCCACCGGGGGGCCGGTGATTACGAGTTGAGTGCCTAAACCACCTGGCCATGCAGGAGCCTTAATACAATTCCGTAGAAATAAATTAAACTAATGTCTGGTGTTGCATGTTAAAGTATTAAAAGAATAAATTTGGATACGAAAGACACGAAGTTACACGATTATGCTTTCTTTTAAAAATCGATCGATTTGTTTTCTAATCCACAATGATTTTATTTTCCCACATCGAACAGTGTAATTTAGTTCCAGATCCGGGAGTTTTGAATCGAAGTTTCATATAATTTAAAAAAAATATTCAAATATCTAATTTAAATACAGAATGACCGAAGTATTAGTTATCGCTAAACATCTGTGTGGATAACATTTTACTTTCAGCACCAAACCTCGTTAGTTCTTGTCAGCTGTGTGACATGGTTATGTCAGTCCATGTGACGTACACTTTCCATTAATCAGAAACACACAAAAACTAAAACGAATTAGTTTTGTGCTCTGAAGCAGCTAATGCTTAGATTACACTGTACAGTTGCTGATAAAAACTGGCATTAGCTAAAATAAGATTAATATTAATTACAATCTATTGCTTAATCTCGTTCATATTGTGACACTTGTTATTTATTAAAAACAAACAAAAAGATGATATGCAAATGCTGATTAGACCAGTATCTGTTGTACTCCGGTCGGTTCGATGAGCGTTGGCATTGAGAAAGAGTCCTCGCTAACACTAGATGTGGCAGATGCAACACTGGTTGACATATTGTAACATATTATTATTTGCTTTCACTCATATATTATTGAAAGTGCTTGTAACAGGCGTCCTCAAGTGATTGTGATTTGAGTTTTATAACCAGAAAACAAGTTAAGATCTTTCGTTTCAAAATAATTATCAATACAGAAAGCTAAGCAGAATATGTGTTAGATTTAGATAAACATTGCAAAGGTAACCAAATTACAAAGTGTTGAAAAAATAAAATTAATAAGGTCAAATTGTTTGGGTTTTTTTAATTTCGCACAAAGCTACTCGAGGGCACTATACTCGTAATCGAAGGGTCGCGGGCTCAAATCCCCGTCACACCAAATATGCTC
Organism: Carcinoscorpius rotundicauda; assembly: GCA_011833715.1. Lineage (NCBI taxonomy): Eukaryota > Metazoa > Arthropoda > Merostomata > Xiphosura > Limulidae > Carcinoscorpius > Carcinoscorpius rotundicauda. The sequence goes on from CM022393.1 coordinate 137,477,108, forward strand.
GCCTTTTCAGCCATGAAGGCGTTATAAAGTTACGGTCAATTCCACAATTCGTTGGTAGAAGAGTAGCTCAAGAGTTGCCAGTGGACAATGGTGACTAGCTGCCTTTCCTCTAGTCTTACACTGTTAAATTAGGGACAGCTAGCGCAGATAGCCCTCGTATAGCTTTGAGCAAAATTCATAATAAACTAACAGATCATATACAAAACACCTGTGAATAAAATCGGAACAAATAAAACTGGGTTTTGTTAATAAATAGACATTTGTTCCATATTTTCTATCAATATTTACGCAACGAATATTTTTACTGAAAACACACCGATCCATCAGTAATTTAAGGGCGAATATAAATCAATATATTTTCTTTTATAAATAATATAGACGTACGATTATCCTTTAATTCTAAAAACGAATAAATAGATAGCTGGGTCTTTTATTCTATTTCGCTTTTACATACGTATTTACAGATTTATGCTTATATTATTGTAATTCATAACAATGTTTTTCTTCTTACTGTAATTCATAACAATGTTTTTCTTCTTACTCTAATTCATAACAATGTTTTTCTTCTTACTGTAATTCATAACAATGTTATTCCTCTTACTGCATTTCATAACAATGTTTTACCTCTTACTGTAACTCACAACAATGTTTTTCCTCTTACTGTAATTCATAACAATGTTTTCCTCTCACTGTAATTTATAACAATGTTTTCCTTTTACTGTAATTCATAACAATGTTTTTCCTCTTACTGTAATTCATAACAATATTTTCCTCTTACTGTAATTCATAACAATGTTATTCCTTCTACTATATTTCATAACAATGTTTTTCCTCTTACTGTAATTCATAACAATGTTTTCTTCTTACTGTAACTCATAACAATGTTTTTCCTCCTACTGTAATTCATAACAATGTTATTCCTCCTACTATATTTCATAACAATGTTTTCCTCTTACTGTAATTCATAACAATGTTTTTCATCTTACGAGCAGAGCAGTTTTCTTACTAAATTTTATTTCTCGTTTAGTTTTAGTTTTGTCACAAATAATGTAATCTTTTATTCTATTTATCGTGCAGACCAACATATCTCTTTGTTACTTATTCGCAACAGCTGCTTTCAGATACAACCTCTCTTTGTTCGAAGTCCTCCTGACTAACTGATGGCATTTGACACCAGTCTGGTGCGCTGGCGCAGACACAAACGATGAAGTGTAAGCTAAGGTACAGGGTTACAAGTAGTATCTTCACTGCCTTTCCAATAACTAAACATCTTATTGTACATTCCTTCACGCCATCTTAGCCCAATAAGAGAAACTGAGCTTCCTTTAGAATGACCATCTTTCTGTCCGACCAAGTGTTATATAAACATTTGAGAAAGATATTCACGTGACAATTTCAAGTTTTGGGCGCGTCCATACTAACCTGATAATTACAAAAAGTTTTGTCCTCTCTGATCCATGCGCTTCTTTGCTCAAACTGAATCTGTTAATTCTTTTAGCGTTTTAACTGGAATAAGATATACTGTAAAAATTGTTTTAACCGGAATAAGATCTACTGTAAAAATTGTTTTAACCGGAATAAGATATACTGTAAATATTGTTTTAGCCGAGATAAGATTACTGTAAAAATTGTTTTAACGGGAATAAGATGTACTTAAAGATTGTTTTATCCGGAATAAGATGTACTTAAAGATTGTTTTATCCGGAATAAGATGTACTGTAGAGATTGTTTTATCCGGAATAAGATGTACTTAAAGATTGTTTTATCCGGAATAAGATGTACTTAAAGATTGTTTTATCCGGAAAAAGATGTACTTAAAGATTTGTTTTATCCGGAATAAGATGTACTTAAAGATTGTTTTATCCGGAAAAAGATGTACTGTAGAGATTGTTTTATCCGGAATAAGATGTACTGTAAAGATGGATTAGGTTTGATTGCAGTTCCATATTGAACCTTTTCTCCAATCGTGCATGAACTATAATTACAGCTAGCAATATGATTTAATACACCATTACATACGTATTGTCTCCACCTGTGTGATACTTCAAAGCAAGTAAGGTTCTTTCTTTCATAATTAGCGTTGTACAAGAAACATGATTCATGAAGACAGGGGTTAGTAGGAACCGTATACTGAGCACACGTAAGCAGCCATGAGACAAGACTTCTTATCTCTCTGACAGCATAATAAGCTAGTGAACAGAAAGATTACAGAGCGGTAAGAAACAGGAGGTTCCCCTGCAGTTTAATGCTTGTCGCCCCATTAACAGCCCCTCTTTTGAATGTTTTGTTTAGATAGGGATGTAGCCGGTAGCATGACGTGTTGAGATGAAGCCACTTCCCCATAGTCGTGGGGTTCCCAGAGAAAGGGTTAGCACTCAGAGCACCTGTGTTTCGTCCCCTCGTGCACCTGCATTAACCAAAGCCTTGAGTGCATCCTCCCGGCAAGGCCTTCTGTGCAATATATAATTAACCATGTAGGGACCGATGTTGTTGGTTTTTTTTTATTTCAGCAACCATTTACAAAAATTCGTAAGGAGGTACTAGTGTTTGTATATATAAACAACAGCGAGTGCTTGCATTTATGAGGCCTTATAAGTTTACCTCTGTTGTTATATCTATTCCGATGTATTCGAATCCGGATTTTTATCGGTGAGGTACATAGTCACGACACGAACGTTACTTTTTTACGTTTATATTGTTAGATTATCAATATGCTTTATTTTTAAATTGTGCATAAGACATCAACATGGCAACAGTTAGAGAACATGTTTATAAAATTAATGAAATTTACAACAACTTTGAGACAATAACTATGACTGAGTGAAAATATTCCAGAACTACAGCTATTTAAAAATAGAAAAAAATTCTGAAGCACATTGTTTTTTTCAATCATAAATATTTGAGAATGAAGTCTATCCTAAGATAATTTTTCTTTTTACATTTATAAATTTTCAAAGAAACCCAGGAAGGTTTTGTCTGTATGTATTAGTATCCTGAAAAGATAGTCCTTCTGTGATTATAATTATCCAGAACTATCCTAAGATGATATTTTACGATTTATAAATCTTCAAAGAAGCTCAGAAAGGCTTAGTCGTTATGGGTTAACATCCTCAGAAGATAATCCCTCCATAATTATAAATATCCCGAAAGGTTATCTGTCCAAGAAAGTTTGCTCTTTATTGATAAAAATCCTGAAAAGATAATCTTTCTTCGTTTATAGCTACAGTTTATGTATTCGCGAAGGATTACTCTATATGGATAACAATCCTGAAAATTCTAATCCTTTTATAAACAAAACCATCCGTAAAGTTTAACTATCTACAAAGATTTATCTGTATGGATGAACATTCTGATAAAATAATCCTTCTACAGCTAGTACTTTTCAGTGAAGATAGTTCTTTTCAGAGTAATTGTGTTTTCATTTATTCCTCAGGATAACTATGATACATTTATTATTATTATATGTATCAAAAGTGTGATTGAAGATGATGTACACTAATCATAATACACTGAATCTGCTAAAGATTCACATTTTCTACTGATGACAAAATTGCAAGAAGGCAAAAATAATTTTTTGAGCTGATTTTCTGTTCAAGGACGGCACTGTTTCAAGTTGACAACCACCCTCAACTATATTATGTAACTACTCCATGTTTCCTTTTGTGTTTACAATGAGCTGATGGGGCATTGTTGTTTCTGGATATTAGCTGTTCTACGTTTAACTTGCATAAGTTTTGTTTAATATTCGAATTTTAAGAATCACTAGTTTGTTGTTTGTTTTCCAGTTGAAAAAAAAAACAAGCAAACAGTAATTTTCTGGTAAAAATGTTACTATTTTTCTCTTGTATATCAAAACATAATAATTTTAAAGTTTGTGTCTCGGCTCGACTATTAAAGCATTATTAACGTATCTATAAAGTCCGTGTCTCAGTTCGACTGTTAAACCTTATATACGTATTTATAAAGTCTGTGACTCAATTTGACTATTAAAGCTTATTAACGTATCTAAGCCTGTACAGGAGACTTCGTGACTTCATACATTTTAAGATTGGTTTGTGATTTACAGGAAAAAAAAAAGTAGAGCCATCTCAAATGACATGAGCGGACAAGATGGAACGGGTTATGTCATCCATCAGAATAACCCCCTACAAGGGGGGTGGCGAATTTGTACCCACAAAGTCCGCCGATTGTCATCAGTTCGTAAAGCTTAATCGCCAATAAAAGTATGAAAGGTGCCTGAATCCCAGCCGATCCCACACGAACTTGTCCAGGTCAAACTGAGGTCAACTATATGTGAAAAGAAAATGAGAAAATATGAAATATTCTGGACTTCTCTTCCATACATGGTCGTCGACCTTCTCTACCAGCGTCCGTCCACCAATGGCAGCGCTCAGCAAAAATACTAACCAATAAAATTTCGGAGAGTTTGACTCTCTTCGTCCACCCGCGGGCCTGGAAAGATACCTATTTATTAAGACGTTTGGTGTTTCTCTCAGTTTCTTCATCGAATACAAGACCAAGATTCAAGTCGGAATACAGGGAGTAAGTAATGTAGTTCAAACATTTAATAAATATTTATTTATGACTTATTTCATTATTGTTCTATAATATGTTTATACTAAAAATACCCAACTATTGTTCTATAATATGTTTGTACTAAAAATACTAAACTATTGTTCTATGCTATGTTTATGCTTAAAATACCCAACTTTTGTTTTATACTATGTTTATACTAAAAATACCCAACTCTTGTTTTATAGTATGTTTATACTAAAAATACCCAACTATTGTTCAATAATATGTTTATGCTTAAAATACCCAACTATTGTTCAATAATATGTTTATGCTTAAAATACCCAACTATTGTTCTATAATATGTTTGTACTAAAAATACTAAACTATTGTTCTATGCTATGTTTATGCTTAAAATACCCAACTTTTGTTTTATAGTATGTTTATACTAAAAATACCCAACTCTTGTTCTATAATATGTTTATGCTTAAAATACCCAACTCTTGTTTTATAGTATGTTTATACTAAAAATACCCAACTATTGTTCTATAATATGTTTGTACTAAAAATACTAAACTATTGTTCTATAATATGTTTATGCTTAAAATACCCAACTCTTGTTTTATAGTATGTTTATACTAAAAATACCCAACTATTGTTCTATAATATGTTTGTACTAAAAATACCCAACTATTGTTCTATAATATGTTTGTACTAAAAATACTAAACTATTGTTCTATAATATGTTTATGCTTAAAATACCCAACTTTTGTTTTATAGTATGTTTATACTAAAAATACCCAACTATTGTTTTATAGTATGTTTATACTAAAAATACCCAACTATTGTTCTATAATATGTTTGTACTAAAAATACTAAACTATTGTTCTATAATATGTTTATGCTTAAAATACCCAACTCTTGTTTTATAGTATGTTTATACTAAAAATACCCAACTATTGTTTTATAGTATGTTTATACTAAAAATACCCAACTATTGTTCTATAATATGTTTATACTAAAAATACCCAACTCTTGTTCTATAATATGTTTATACTAAAAATACCCAACTATTGTTCTATAATATGTTTGTACTAAAAATACTAAACTATTGTTCTATAATATGTTTATGCTTAAAATACCCAACTCTTGTTTTATAGTATGTTTATACTAAAAATACCCAACTATTGTTTTATAGTATGTTTATACTAAAAATACCCAACTATTGTTCTATAATATGTTTGTACTAAAAATACCCAACTATTGTTCTATAATATGTTTGTACTAAAAATACTAAACTATTGTTTTATAATATGTTTATGCTTAAAATACCCAACTATTGTTCTATAATATGTTTGTACTAAAAATACTAAACTATTGTTCTATAATATGTTTATGCTTAAAATACCCAACTCTTGTTTTATAGCATGTTTATACTAAAAACACCGAACTCTTATTTTATAATATGTTTATACTAAAAATACCCAACTATTGTTCTATAATATGTTTGTACTAAAAATACTCAACTATTGTTCTATAATATGTTTGTACTAAAAATACCCAACTCTTGTTCTATAATATGTTTATGCTTAAAATACCCAACTATTGTTCTATAATATGTTTGTACTAAAAATACCCAACTATTGTTCTATAATATGTTTGTACTAAAAATACTAAACTATTGTTCTATAATATGTTTATGCTTAAAATACCCAACTCTTGTTTTATAGCATGTTTATACTAAAAACACCGAACTCTTATTTTATAATATGTTTATACTAAAAATACCGAACTCTTATTTAATAATATGTTTATACTAAAAATACCCAACTCTTATTTTATAGTATGTTCGATAGTCAAAGTTTGTTCTTGATTCTATCGTAAGACTAATAAAAATAGCAAGATATTATGATGCTATAAACATTCATTATTTTTTTTTTTAGTGCTATCCAGCATAGTTGTTTTAGATACATGGTTCGATGTTTATTTATATAGTCTATAAGTACATCATATGTATATTTTGTTATATATATATATGTATACATACATATGTACCGAGACGATATACAAGAGACATTTTGAAAATCATGCTTTATCATTGTGTACAAAATTAACGAAACAGAAACTAAGGTTTTTACGAGAAGCTTTAACAGAAAGGTTTGAAGAATGTAATTCTTGGAATGTAATACTGACAAAATAAAGATTCTGTAGCGATTAGAAGTTGAAATCGTTTTAAAAATAGATCCGTATTCTGTGAAATGAAACACGGAAGCTTTGGAAAGATGCATGTTTTCTAACGAACTGGACTTGAATATGTTCATATTGAACATTGAAGAGAAATCTATTTCGTTATCACAAATGTGTCTTTTACGGTTTCTTAGAAAACTGTCGTACTTTCAGAGGGATATAATTTACATCAGAGGAACAAGGGTCGTATAAATTTTACTGGCCTTGGTAACATTGCTTTTCCTACATTGTTTTTTTTTTCTATATGAGTAATAACCGTAATTGTTATAAGTAATTAAACGTTTTTCATTGGTATTTCCCCGAATATGCAGTCCTTTACTTAAATAAACTGTATTATCCATTCAGCGATATGTTATGGTGAAATATGTCTTCGCGTGATAAATCGATATCTGTGTTTTTTATACAACATCAGTAATTTATTAGACTCTTGATTATTGAGATAAACGTCATTAACGACTTGTATATTTGTAAAAAAAAATAGCCATTAAAAAGCAAATATTTTATTTCATACGTAGGACTAAGTGGTCTCGATTCGATAGTTAGATGTGTATTAAACCTTTTCTTAATTGCTTTGTAGTGGTCGTTTCTGTTTCAATAATAGAAATAAAACATAACTCTATTTGTGGGCATAGACTCGGACGGGCGCCAGGTTACTAATAAAATACTGGTTTCAAACCAGACTGTCTTTTGTAAAATACCTTAACTCATATGTATAGGTTTATTAACGGAACATGCGAAATTGGTAAGTTTCGCTGTACTATTTGTGAATTCGTGGTACTTACAACATTGTTCATTCCACCTTTATCGACATGAGCATGTTACTAGCGCGAGAGATAAGATTTTTGTAGAAAACAATGTATCTTTTGCATGATATATATCATACGAGTGTGTGTGTGTGTGTGTTTCGTAATCCAAAAACTAAAATATTCCAACAAGTTATTTCGGTGCTAAAGTGTAAGTTGTTTCATACTCGAAACAGTTACGCAAGCGTTTTACATGGTTAATTTCGAATTACTAAATTAAAAAGTGAATTGCCAGTCCAGCATTAAAACAACCGATATTTTATACAGAATCTAAAGAACGAAACATCATGCAGGCTAACCCTAAAGTATTTATGATGTTATTTAGTGTCTAATAAAGTGGAAGTCAGGTAAACACATAGTAAAAAAACAAACAAAACAACCACAAAACGTGAAAAAAATAACTAAAAATTGACAAAATGCATGTTCATAGCATGAACGTTTATTTATTGTTACATTTAACGTTTTTAGCAAAACGTCTTGGTCAAACAGTATGAACTGTTTTACACGAAAAAATTCAATAGAAATCAAATAGACTAACCCTAAAGTATTTATAGTATTGTTTAGGGCTTAATAAAGCGGCAACCTGTTTGACTTATCAAAATATTAATAATATTGTTTAGAATAACATAAAGAAAAATTAAAGTGGGCTAACCACAAATTATTTATGATATTGTTTAGAATCTAATAAAGAAGAGTCAGGTGGACTAATCACAAATTATTTTTGATACTGTATAGAATCTGATAAAGCTGAAGTCAGATAAAAATAGCATTTTATAAAACAAAGTCTGACGGAGCGAAAGTTATGTGAATAAGGAAAACGAACTGAAAACATCAATTATAGCACAATAGCTAGGAAATCGAGAAAAACAAGATAGGCCTGCGAATATAAACTTCATAAAAGTTATTTTGATGAAAACCGTTCACGTCTACCACAAATTTCAAGATACCCTAATTATTTACCATAATTCCACCATGCAGATTTCGAATATAATTTCCTTTTTTACAAGTTGGGAAGAAAAATTCTTGTTTAGATCAAGTTATTATTTCGTTTCTCACAATGAACATTTTTTTATTATTATGTTTCTTTGCAAAACTACAAACAAACTAAAGAAAAGCGAAGACCAGTTGACCTCAAACGACTACGTCTTATTCATTCTGATTTGTTTCATGAAAACTACGACTTTCACTCTCAAAATTACGTATCATCGTCTTACTTTTATGCATTGCCTTGCGACGTTTTGTGAAAACTCTGTACGTGATGAAAAAAATGGATGCCATTTTACAGATTCAGCAGACAGGAATTACTGTAGAATTGGTGGCCCGGCATGGCTGAGCGCGTTAAGGCATGCGCTCGTAATCTGAGGGTCGCAGGTTCGCATCCGAGTCGCGCTAAACATGCTCGCCCTCACAGCCGTAGAGGCGTTATAATGTGACGGTCAATCCCACTTTTCGTTGGTAAAAAGAGTAGCCCAAGAGTTGGCGGTGGGTGGTGATGACTAGCTGCCTTCCCTCTAGTCTTACACTACTAAATTAGGGACGGCTACCACAAATAGCTCTCGAGTAGCTTTGTGCGAATTTCAAAAACAAACAAACAATTACTGTAGAACACGTAAAAAGATCAAAGCAATACACGCCCACGAATGCTGTGTAATCAAAATCTTTTTCAAAGCATTATTAAGTTTAAACTAGATACCAAATAATCGAAACGTTTTTCAACATCTAATAAAATTGTAAAAAATAAAGCATTCAGTTGATCATTACACTGACAGGAGTAAATAAACTAATCTTCTGAATCTAACATAATAATACCAGAATTAACAAGTATTAAGACGTTCAAAATTTATGTACTTTATCTACACGTTTATAAAGTTTGTTAAAGATGGGGAATACTTTATAGTAAATCGAATTCTGAATTTTTATTTACTCTTAAACGGCACGAATTGGCCAAGCGTGTTAAGTCGTTCGACTCGTAATATGAGGGTCGCGAGTTCGAATCCCAGTCGCACCAAGCATGCTTGCCCTTTGAAACGTGGGGGCGTTATAATGTAACGATCAGTCCCACTATTCGTTGGTAAAAGAGTAGCCCAAGAATTGGCGGTGGGTGGTGATGACTAGCTGCCTTCCCTCTAGTCTTACACTGCTAAATTAGGGACGGCTAGCACAGATAGCCCTCGAGTAGCTTTGTGCAAAATTCAAAACAAATAATTTAATCTTTATTCATTTCCGGAATATTTTTGTCCTTCCGATACATTTTGTATCCAAACGTCTTAATAACTGATAATAAACGAATTTTCTCTTATACTCTTTCGTAGTTAGGATTCATTTAAAGCCCATCCGTAGTTGTAAGCCACTGTTTTTATTTTTTTCACCAGGTTTTAAGTTACCGTTTTCTTCCGACTTAGAGTAGAGTTTCTTTAATAGCATTAGTAATAAATTGACTATTCCAAACACATATACGTACGTTTGAAACAATAACAAATTTACCATGAAAAAGACAATAAGTGAAGCAAAACAACATTAAAGACTTACATCCGAAAATAAACAAATATTTTTATTTTATTTTGTGTGTTTGTAAATGGAACTTCAACTGTCTTTTCTTCTCCTCACCAGACGAAAAACTTCTCTACTCTCAGGAGTTTAGAGAACTGAGTTAATAATACTATTACAGAGCACTGGTCTCTTCGCTACAATTTTCTATAACACACCATCACTATTGCTTTGTTTTCGCAATGGTAAAACAATAAATAGTTTGTATTATAATTCTTAAACGATTAACAATTGGATTATACACTTTAAATGTCAAAAACGAGGTTACGTGCAATTTCTTTTAAGTCTAGAGTCAAAAGTACTTTCATTGGTTTAACACAAGTGTAAACTGCCAGAACACAAGACGAAGCTAACTTGTCCTTCGGTCAGATCTGTATTACCTTCAGCTGGGCAACAACAAAACTTTGGTTATACATGAATGAGATTACCTCGTTTACTGCATGTTAATAGTTACTTAAGTGCTAAGACGACAAATGAACTAGATATTATCAGCAAATAGTTTCTGTTCAGTTAAAAGTAACACAGGGAAATAATACTCAGATAACTATACCACGGTAATATGTTAATAAACATTATTCATGAGGGTTAGGTTAGAAAACATCATGAACCAGGATTATGTTACAAAAAAAAACACAACAGAAGCTGACTCAATAACCAAGTTTATGTTACAAGAACAAAATGACATCATTAACCAGGGTTATGTTACAAAAACAGAAGTTGGCATCATTAACCCAGTTCGAGTTACAAGAACAAAGTGACATCATTAACCAGGGTTATGCTGCAAAAACAACAACAGAACCTGACATCAATAACCAGGTTTATGTTACAAGAACAAAATGACATCATTAACCAGGGTTATGTCAAGAACAACAGAAGTTATCATCATTAACCAAGTTCGAGTTACAAGAACAAAGTGGCATCATTAACCAGGGTTATGTTACAAAAACAGAAGTTGGCATCATTAACCAAGTTCGAGTTACAAGAACAAAGTGACATCATTAACCAGGGTTATGCTGCAAAAAAAACAACAGAAGCTGACATCAATAACCAGGTTTAGGTTACAAGAACAAAATGACATCATTAACAAGGGTTATGTTACAAAAACAGAAGTTGGCATCATTAACCCAGTTCGAGTTACAAGAACAAAGTGACATCATTAACTAGGGTCATGTTCCAAAAAAAAACAACAGAAGCTGACATCAATAACCAAGTTTATGTTACAAGAACAAAATGACATCATTAACCAGGGTTATGTTACAAAAACAGAAGTTGGCATCATTAACCCAGTTCGAGTTACAAGAACAAAGTGACATCATTAACCAGGGTTATGCTGCAAAAAAAACAACAGAAGCTGACATCAATAACCAGGTTTAGGTTACAAGAACAAAATGACATCATTAACAAGGGTTATGTTACAAAAACAGAAGTTGGCATCATTAACCCAGTTCGAGTTACAAGAACAAAGTGACATCATTAACTAGGGTCATGTTCCAAAAAAAAACAACAGAAGCTGACATCAATAACCAAGTTTATGTTACAAGAACAAAATGACATCATTAACCAGGGTTATGTTACAAAAACAGAAGTTGGCATCATTAACCAAGTTCGAGTTACAAGAGCAAAGTAACATCATTAGCTGAATTTATAGTATAAAAACCGGATTTTACATCATTAATCAGGTTCGTGTTGCAAAAACAAAGTAAGATCATTAACAAAGTTCACGGTGACATCGTTTATCAAGCGTGCGCTACAAGAACAAAGTATTGTCATTAGTTAAATTTAGTTGACAAGAGGAACAGTGTGGTGTTACTCACCAGGTTTATGCTGGTAAAAGAAAATTTGAATTATTAATCTAATTTAAACTGCAAGGACAAGCGATATGACTAAACACAGATATGTTACAAAAAGTGTCGAGATTAGAGACGGATAGCGCAGATAACCCTCGAGCAGCTTTGCGCGAAATTCAAAACAAACAAACAAGGACAACGCGACACCATTAACCAAGGTAATGGTACAAAATAAAATCGTTGACGACGATAATGATGCAAAAGTGACAACATTAACAAGGTTTATAAAATCGTTGACGACGATAATGATGCAAAAGTGACAACATTAACAAGGTTTATAAAATCGTTGACAACGATGATGATGCAAAAGTGACAACATTAACAAGGTTTACTTTGTAAGGTCAAGGCGGCTTTGTTTACCAGCGTTAAGAAAACAGAGTGACATCAATAATGTTATTTATTAAGAAAGATAAAGCGACATTACTAAAGAGTCATGTTTGTCGTTGGTGCAAAATAATTCCTGAGATCATGAATTTGTTGTTAAAGGATGGTAACTTCAAAGTTGCGTTGTGAAACAAACTTGTATGTTTAAGTATAAAATACAGTTCGACTCAAGGTTATGTCGTAAGCACAATAGAAAATCATCATCCATAAGAATGTTTTAAGCATAACTTAGCATCATTACCCAAGCTTAATAAATAGGTACTCATAAGGGTTATGATGCAAGCACGATAGAACATTATATTTCAAGGTTATTTTGCAAGGAGACACACAAATATATATTATAATCTCGTCTTGCAATAAAAGCACAAAGGGACACAAAGGGAATTGTTTTGTTTGTTTCTTGGATTTTGCGCAGAGCTACTCGTGGGCTATCTGCGCTAGCCCTCCATAATTTAGCAGTATAAGAGCTACTCAGCATCACCAACCGCCAACTCTTGGGCTACTCTTCTACCAAGGAATAATGGGAGTGACAGTTACGTTATAACGGCCCCACGGCTGAAAAGGACGAGCATGTTTGGTGCGACAGAGATTCGAACCCGCGATCCTCAGACTACTAATCGAACGCTTTAACTCACCTGGCCATGCTGGGCTAACGTGGGAACACCATTATCCAATATAAGTAATGTCTTATAATAATTTTTATTTTAAAATAATAATAATTGCTCCAGCTTTCCCTACATCAGTCGCTTTGGGATCAGTAAAGAGGATACCAACTGTATACCAAGAAATATTGCTATAAGGCACGATTTATAAATATATATATATTGCTATTTTTGGAAGAAGATGGTTCGTGAAGCAAATACTTGCTCTTTTAAAATCATGTTTGGAATCAATTTTTTTTTTCATTTCTCTGTGTATACTTGTACGTTTGTTGTACGTAATAACACAAAATAAGAGCGAGGTAAGGGAACTATGCACGTGATGAATTATCGACAGGCTTTATTATATCATTAATACGTGCTTTGACATGTACCAGGTTTTTATTATACACGCGTATTATATACCTCAATAATTTACAACAGTTATACTCTTGGAATTATACACAATATAAATTTTGTCATGCTGCTTGTCCTTACTTTACAACGTGACGTAGAAAGGACCGAACGGACTCGTAGGAGAATCCACGACTACTTGGTTGCTATTACATAATCTCAGCTCTCTAGAGAAGGAAATCATGAGTCATGTTTAAATGTTACATTTTACCACCAGAACTAGACAAGTTATGAAATTGGTGAAAAAAACGCTTAGCCAACAGAAAATACGCCCACTCTCTAAGCCGGAACTGGTTGTGTGTTTGGTCCATTACCGTACGGAATGGTTTATTTTCCTCGTTAATGCGTACATACAGCATACGAGGGAGAAATAAGAGTCATGTAGACAAACGTTTGGGGTCTTATACGGCGTTAACCTTTAAGATTGTTCTGTTTTGTTTTGTCTTTATTTTTCGTATTGGAAAGAACTAATATATTTTCGATAATATTCAGTTTTAATCAATTAGTTCACTTTTATAATGTTTTCATTTTTGAAATTATAAGACTTCTTTTGTTCCTCAAACAAGTTTTGTACGCGAATAAATCTAATGTTTTGGTTCGGCACCATAAAGCACTAATGTTTTGATTTGGCACCATAACGCACAAAAAGCGCTTTACAGATAATTAATTGCTAACAAAAAATAAGCCTATTGTTATGAATTTGCTGCGGTAAATTATGTAAGATTCTACCGAGTATAAAAAGATGAAAACAAACTTTAGCTTTTTCTTAGTTCGAATCCGTTTAATAGAGGGCACTGCGAGAGAATAAAGCAAATTCCTAGAACTCATGTGAAAAAGGTTGTAGACCAGTAGAATCGGTGTTCCCGCGTACATAGGTCCCAATTATAGTATGTTATTGTCACACACTATACAATAGTTATGAATATTAATAATTCGGGATTCTGGTGTCTTGAAAGACTGAAGTCAAATGTTATCTGAGTGGGATGCGTTTTAAAATCCAAATCAATAAAGGTAGTATAACTTTGTAATGTAATTACAATTAAAATTTAATTTTTAGTGTAATGTAATGTAATTATAATCATATTTAAATTTTGTAATGTAATTACAGTTATACTATAATTTTGTAATGCAATTACAATTGTAGTTTAATTTTGCTAAAACGATTCGATTTTAACTGATTATAAATCTATAGAAGTTTCAAACTTGACGGGTTGAATATTAATTCTCTTTAGCAAAGAAACGTGTTAGGAATATATTTGCATATCATGGTGATAGAACGAGAAAAAAAGTTGGACATTATGTTCTATCAGTGATTTGTAATTTTCCTTATAGGGCTCAAAATATCCAATAATAATATCTGTTTGCTTCGTGGCAGTCTTGAGCTTGTCTGTGTAAAATTTTCGGATTTGACGAAAATGGCGAATGTTTTTAAACTATTCGTTATTTCGTTTCAGTTTCTGGAGTAAGCGCGATGTAAAACGTCATACTGGAACTCGAATCAAACGGCCCATTAAGCAGCTGTGGGCTAAAAAACGAACAAACAGTATACAAAGATGCAATTCCAAATTCACGCGCATCATACTATATGCCATACTAAAAACAAATATGAAAACTCCAAAATGTGTGCATATAATATTGCATGCCAGTTTTTAGAAGTGTGCAACTTGCCAGTTCTGTTTCCACCGTGTTAAAAGAAATCATACTTATCGCAAATTAATAGAGGTTAACTAGAAAGGCCATAATTAGGCTTCACATCAAAACATCTAAATTTAAAGACACGCTAAAAATTTTTGTCATTAGGTGACAATAATTTATGTTGTGCAGGTTCGATGCTTTTACCTCTCGTTATTCGAATATTTTTACGGTGTTAACACTCAAGTAAACATAAATAATTAACTTAACACATTTTCTATGGTAACATTTTTATTTAAGTGTTTAGATAATTGTTATGAAATTATATCTGGAAAACTAAATTTTCACCGCAATAGTTTTTGAAATCGCTTTTATGCAAAAGATATTTAATAAGATTTAATTACAGGACTGTACAATTACACATTTACGTAGATTTTTTTTTTACATTTTATCAAATATATTTTTAGTTTATTAAAATTAATCGTTCTAAAATATACCTTTTTGTAATAGAATAAATAAAGTTCAACATGAGTTTGACACTAATTTGTTTCCGAAGTCCTGATAAATTTGTTTGAAGTTAAGCCCAATGCTGCACAGTGGGCTTTTTGTACTCTGCCCACTAAAGGCTATCGATACAAACCACTGTGCCACTGAGGGAACCTTTTGTATTGAGAATGAATGAGTAATTTTGATTAAATCCCCCAGCTGAAAACAGATATAAAGTGCACAAAGGTTCATTGGATAGTTTTTTTTACAAGTTAATTTCTTGCACGACGTGAGAAGTGAAATGTGTTGCTGTAAGCATGCGAGGTTGAATTCCAAAAAATCCAAAGCTCGAATAGTGATATGTCACTAAACACGGCTCCACGTTGGTTACTGTGGGGTGTTATAAAAGTCTTTCTTTGTTTGCTTGTTTAAGAGCAAAACCGCACTGGGTATCTTCTATATTCATGACGAGAATGGAACCTTAGAATTTTATCGTTGTCAGTCCGTAAATTTATTATGGTCCCATTGGGGAATATTATAAAAATCAATACCACTATTCGTCTATAAAGAACTACATTGGAGACGCATGCTAATGACTACTTGCCTGCCCCCCAGTGGCTCAGCGGTATGTCTGTGGACTTACACGCTAAAATCCGGGTTTCGATACCCGTGGTGGGCAGAGCACAGATAGCCCATTGTGTAGCTTTGTGCTTAATTCAAAACAACAACGACTACTTGCCCTCTTTTCGGTCAGTAAATACGATTTATGGGTAATTTCGACTGTCTAGGACAATGATTAATAACACGGTATTGTTTAGTTAGTTCATACTTAATACCAACAGTTTATTTATTTTTATTAGAATTAACACTATTATCATACAGAAGACTTGGCGAAGCACGAAGCTAGTTTTCTTCTTATCGAAAGGTGCCAAGCAACTACAGTGTCAAGAGGAGAAACCTTCAATTATATTTCTAAGAGCTAATGAGTAAAAGTAAATATTTTTATGATGTCAACCACACCACATCCGTTATTACATCGTCGACGAAGCTTTACTCTCAATACCAGTGATCGACTGACTAGTGATTTTGATGCTATCTATGTCATCATATTTCGTAAACAGATTAAGTTTATTGTAATTACCATAAAGTTTATTTAAG
Source organism: Carcinoscorpius rotundicauda (assembly GCA_011833715.1). NCBI lineage: Eukaryota > Metazoa > Arthropoda > Merostomata > Xiphosura > Limulidae > Carcinoscorpius > Carcinoscorpius rotundicauda. The sequence goes on from CM022393.1 coordinate 137,493,776, forward strand.
CGATGTCTACTAGTTAAACGTTTGGCGTATGTAAGCATTGAAATTGCAATATTTTATATTTATTTTATGTTTAACACCAATTATTTACTTGTTGTTGTTCTTTTTTATTAATTTTCACCTCCAGTGGATCAGCGGTAAGCCTCTGTCTGGATTTATAACACTAAAAATCAAATTTCGATACTCGTGGTACGCTCAGTGCAAACAGTACATCGTGTAGCTTCGTACTTAATCGCAAAAAGAAAATCGAATTAGTTTTACTTTCTGGTGAACTTTAGTTGCCATCTAGCGGCCTTATGTGAAACAACAAACATTACTAGATAATACCATTTACAAACACTTACAGTGAAACTTTTCTGTCTTTTTGCGGTTAAAATAATCATTTTTAATGAAATTTATTGCGCACTTTAATATATTATATATAACGAAGCATAATTCTGAAGGATCTTTTGTTTGTTTGCAGTGAAGCACAAAGTTGCATAATGGGTTATTTGTTTCTCTGTCCATCACGAGTATCGAAACCCGGTTCATACTGTTATAATTCCGCAGACATACCGCTGTGACACTTAAAGACAGCAATAAGCCTAATAATCCATCTAGTTTTTCCTATCTTCTGAACAAAACTCAAACTATTAAGTAAAAAATATACAAAAACCGTCACAGCCAGAACTTATCATTAATATAATTATCAAGCCCTCTCTTAAACTCACATATATTTGCTTTCTCCACAACAATCATAGACGACCTGACCAAAGGTCAACCACCCTGTTGTCTTGACTGCACATGACTCCTCCCCTTCCAATATTTATAGTTGTGTCCCCTACAATTCTCACCTTTAAGTATGAAATAAAGGTAATGTGTTAACGCTATTATTTTCTTTAACAACATTAATCAGGTCACCCTAACCCTTCATTTTCAAGAGCAAACATCAGAGGTATTAACTTGTCGTATGAAAACATCTTCATACCATTTTAACACTCCCTCTGAACCCTTTCCAACAATTCAATGTCGTATCTGGGGTAAAGAACCTAAGACTGAACACAACACTCCAAACATGGCCTCACAAGTGGCCTGTGCGATGAAATCATGGCCTCTTTAGACTTGTATTCAACATTTATCTATAGAGAATCTAGGACCTTATTTGCCCTACCACTAGTAATAGCAGGCTCCTTGGAAAGCTTAAGATACTTTCTTTCATAACTCTGTTAAGGTTACTTTCATCCAAATTGTACTCATAGATCAAATTGTAATAACTCATATACGTCATTTTCCATTTAATATAATTAACACCCATCTGCCATTTATTCGCTCACCTCACTAGATTATTTAAATTATTTCGTAAATCATCAGCATCTTCTCCTCTGCCATCAGCTGCAAAGACCTTAATATCATCATCAAATTTTGATAATTTAGTAATTCGTTGCTCATATAAGCGATTGATGTAAATCAAAAAAGAGTAAAGGCCCTGAGACTGAGCCCAGAGGTACTCCACTTGTGACATGAATTCAACTTGACTGAACTTCATTTATAACAACCCTCTGCTTTTCTTTATCATGGTTTGCGCCCGAGTCGCGCCGAACATGCTCACCCTTTCAGCCGTGGGGAAGTTATAATGTAACCGTCAATCTCACTATTCGTTGGTAAAAGAGTAGCCCAAGAGTTGGCGGTGGGTGGTGATGACTAGCTGCCTTCACTCTAGTCTTACACTGCTAAATTAGGGACGGCTAGCGCAGATAGCCTTCGAGTAGCTTTGTGCGAAATTACAAAACAAACAAACTATTTATCACGCCCAGCCTCGTTCTTTAGATCTTTCCCGGTACAGGGTTAGCGAGAGTAAATCGAATAATAGATTGAACTTCCTGTTTACTTTCAGAAACGTTCGTTATCAACGGACGTATACTTGTCTTTTATTCCAAAGTTAAATCTCGTTGCGATTTCATTCGACTTTCTCCTTCGTACAATATTGTGTGATAAAGTTTGTCAGTGGGCAGAAGCGGATCTGAAGAGCTCACCTGCGAGACTGATGGTGAGCCTGTTTATTTATCAAATCCGTGATTCCACAATGAAAAAGGAGATATCAAATACACAGAATCTAAGTGTGTGCAACGTTTGGCCCGACCCAAAGTTTTCCTTAAAGCCTCATTCGGAACCTGTTGGCCCGGCATGGTCAAGCGTGTTCAGGCGCTCGACTCGTAATCCAAGGGGCGCGGATTCGAATCCCGGTCTCACTAAACATCTCCGTCCTTTCAGCCGTGGAGGCGTTATAATTTGACAGTCAATTCGTTGGTAATAGAGTAGCCCAAGAGTTGGCGGTGGGTGGTGATAACTAGCTGCCTTCCCTCTAATCTTACACTACTACCTTAGGGACGGCTAGCGCAGATAGACCTCATGTATTTTTGCGCGAAATTCAAACAAAAAACATAACCTGGGGCCCCCTAGTAGAAGAGCAGATATTATTTTTTATTAATCATACTTCTATGTGCCCTGAAATTGTAGATTTTGAAGATTTTGAATTGAATACAGCTAGTATCTCCAAGAGATGTACTGTGAACTCTTCGAGTGCCTTCTTTTGCCTGGAGATGACCTAGGATGGTCAAAACGTTGTTCTCTTCTTATCAGTAAAAGTGTTAAAACCCATACTAGCCGTTTTGAGATACGTCTTTATTTCAAGTGGGTTTCTCGTCATAATGAATTATGACGTTATACAAATGTCAACAGTTGTTAATTGAACGTAAAAAAAATGAAATGTGAGATATTAATGTCTATTAAAAGAAATAGCTTTTTACCTGAATGAGAGTAAATGTTTACTTGGCATATAACAAGTCAGATACCTAAAACTTACGGAAATATTCGTGTTTAATTCTTCTGAATGAGGGAAAGATGTACCCTCAGAATAGTCATTTGTTGGCAATATGTAACTTTAAGATAGTCGATTGTTAGAAACATGTATACCTTCATAACAGTCATTTGTAGGCAATATGTAACTTTAAGATAGTCGTTTGTTAGAAACATGTACCCTTAGAACAGTCATTTATAAGTAATATTTAACTTTAAGATGGTCATTTGTGAACAACATATAGCTTTAAGACGGTCGGTTTTGAACAATATTTAACGTTAAGACAGTCGTTTGTGAGCAATATGTAGTGTTAGGATAGTCGTTTGTGAACAGTATGTAGCGCTAAGACAGTCATTTCTGAACAATATGTGGTGTTAGGACAGTCGTTTGTGAACAGTATGTAGCGCTAAGACAGTCATTTCTGAACAATATGTGGTGTTAGGACAGTCGTTTGTGAACAGTATGTAGCGCTAAGACAGTCATTTCTGAACAATATGTGCTGTTAGGACAGTCGTTTGTGAACAGTATGTAGCGCTAAGACAGTCATTTCTGAACAATATGTAGTGTTAGGACAGTCGTATGTGAAGTCATAGGCATGTGCTTATTGACAGAAGTGATTAGCCATGATAGTATTATTAATTTATAGGTATGATTGTAATGAAGGTTAAAACATACAAGGTTCTATTATTATGCAAGAGTATCAGTGCAACATATCAGTATAGACAGTTTCGAGCAGCAGAGCCATTTGTAAATAAGAAATTATGTTTACCTTCTCTGTTTCTATTTATTAGTATTACAAAGACTATTCTAATCGAATTAGCATAAATATTTAAATTAATAGATACGAAAATGCGTCTTAAATTACTTTGTGTTTCATTCGCTTCTAAACCCGTAAATCAATCACCGACACTATGCCCCAGTCATTTGATAAACATCTGTATTAACATCAGTGCGCGTCATAATAAATCCTGGAGCATACCGAAACTGAAAGGCCGTTAAGTTGGCCAGTGAAACTTATCTATAATGTAACTTACGTTTAGACGCTGCAATTGTTCCACAAAGCAAGATTGTAGCTTTGATAATAAAACTACTTATGTCAAACTAGATGTGAACATTTTCTATTAAGTATTAATAGCTTAAATAAATGTATTATTTTCTTCAAAGTATTATATCTATATATCTGGTAAGTCATTTTGAATATAATTTTGACGCTTAAGTTAACATTATTTTTATATTTAAATATACTAACTTTTAAGGTTTTTTTATGATTTTCATATCTTTTTTTTTTTTACCCAGATTTTCCAATGGAAATCATGCACAAACTGTCTTCATGGTGGCTGGGGTCAGGGTTGGTGGTGGTCTCTATTCAGTTAATTCTGGCCGAGCAGACTGTGCATCCTACAGAATCCGAGTTCCAGCAGCTGATGGAATCCAATTTGCAGTTCACTATGGGAATGTTCCATGGGATTTCGTCAAGAATAAGTCACCAAGAAAACGTCATCTTTTCCCCCTTCAGTGTCTACACCATCTTGTTGATGGGTCATCTTGGTGCCAAAGGACGTACAGCCCAAGAAATCTGTTTGGCCCTCAAATTTTGCACTTTGAACATATCCTACATCCACGATACCTTCGGAACCATAATTCATGACCTGTTTCTTGACCCTTCGCATCATGGACTACTTGCCGTGGCTAATAGAATATTTATTAAAAATAATTTAGAAGTTTCTCCCATGTATGAATTTACGTTACGTTACTACTATAACGCAACCGTTCAAGAGCTGGACTTCATGAGCAGTGCCGATGTAGCCCGAGATGCCATCAACGATTGGGTGAAAAAGCAAACAAATGGACTAATCCAGGATATCTTAACCAAATCACCCGAACCTCGGACCAGTATAGTCTTGGCTAATGCACTATACTTTTCGGGCGAGTGGCTGTGGAAGTTTGATCCTGCCATGAGTAATCCTAGCGGCAAGTTTTACCTCACGGACGGATCACATGTTCTTATTCCCATGATGGTTGGTAAGATGACCCTAGCTTATGGTTACAGCGAAGAATTTCAAACCAGTATACTGGAGTTACCGTATAAAATTCGAAGAGTGAGCATGTTTCTGATACTCCCAGACGAGATAGAAGGCTTACCACAACTCCAGTCCAAGCTGAACGCTACTGTCCTGAAATATCTCATCAAAACCATGAAAAAAACTGAAGTCAACGTTCGACTACCCCGATTCCGAATCGAAGACACGCCGAAGATCACCGAAGTACTCAAAGACATGGGATTGCATGATCTATTCTCTTCTTCTGATGCCAATCTCAGCGGGATCGCCTCGAACGAGCCAGAAGGACAGCGCTTGCACGTGACAGACATGGTGCATCGTGCAGCAATTAAAATAGACGAGAGAGGAAGTGTTGCCGCTGCGGCGACAGCAGCGATCGTCGAGAGGGTTGGTTCCTTCAACATGCCCTTCTTCGAAGCTGACCATCCATTCTTGTTCCTCATAATGGACAAACAAACTGGCACAGTGCTTTTCATGGGGAGAATAGCGGGTCCGTAATTCGCGTACAAAGTACAAAATACCGAAATACGCTGTTGGAATTCTCTAGTGTTTTAAATACGAGCAAAATATGCAAAATTATATATATATGTATACACAAATATATTCTACATTCGTTTATTTAGCAAACAGTTATATAACAATAATCGTTCCAGAAATAATTTTAAAAAAGCAAATTAAATCGTGTGTGATAAGGACTGGGCGGTTTAGAATAACTCTTAGACATAAGTAATTACAAGTATATCGGATAGCTTTCATCTTTTCAACAGTGTATGTTCAACAACCTGTGTTAAACTTTGAACATTCTTAGCTTTAGGTTTTACTGAAAGTATAACACGAAAGCGTTCAACTACGATACCTTCTATATATACGTCAGTTATTTTTGTTCTAAAGTGAGGAAGAATTTTAATGTAGAAGAAAGGTATTGATATATCAATTCGTAAGTCGTATTATTTATACAGAGAACTTAGAGATAAAATGAAACACGTTGAAGACCTGACGATGACGTCAGTAACTAATACGTAATAACTGGAATAACCATGGTCCGCGTTTTTAAGTAGAGCATAATAGTAAATATATTTGGATAATATTACAATCTGGCGTAAGTACTTTATGTGGAGCAATCTAATACGTAGTTTGTCTGTGTTGACATAAAAAAATAGGCTTTACTGTATATAATAATATTGTTTTACTTCATGTCATATATGGTTGTGTTTTTATATATCTAATAACGTACTATTTGTTTTTAATATGTAAGCCATATTACGATATTTTACGTGTAAATTTTATGAAATCTTATAAACGCCTGCATGCAGCTTTTATTTTTGTAATCAGTTTAAATAAAACCTTTTTACGTAAAAAATAACAGCCTTGGTATATGCGTATTTTTGGTAAACAAAATACAAGAAAATGATTAAAGTAAATATACACCTATAAATGGATTACGTACCTTAAAGATACACCAAAAGCCACTCGCTATTCAGTATACAGAGGCCAGTCGTTTCCTGTACCTATATCTCTGAGAAACCTACGTTTATGAGATATAACAATGGCTATCTTATATCTCTCTATACCAGTCTTAATTTTGAACAGACCACGAACAAATGAAGTGAAAAATGTTTCATAATTTTATTGAACGGACCACAAACAAATAAAAACTTTTTCATAATTTTATTGAACGAACAACGAACAAATAAAGTGAAAATTTTTTCATAATTTTATTGAACGGACCACAAAACAAATAAAAACTTTTTCATAATTTTATTGAACGAACAACGAACAAATGAAGTGAAAAAATTTTCATAATGTTATTGAACGGACCACAAAACAAAGTGAAAACTTGTTTTATAATTTTATTGAATGGACCACGAATAAATGAAGTGAAAATTGTTTCATAATTTTATTGCTACTTAAATATGTAAGTTTGTGGACATATACGTTTCTCATATGAAAGTGCCCTCTGTAAGCAAAAAATATAGCAGCGCCAGAAACTATTCCCGGTTTTTTCCATTGCCTACAGTTCTTTTCGACACTTCCATGAACATGGCAAGTATATTCTAATGCTGAAACGTACAAACATGATTTAGAGTTATCGGTAAACGGAATATAATAGCATAAAGGGAACTCTTTAATATTTATATTATGTCATCTCACACGTTGCTAATCTAAAAAGCGTTAACAAGTAAGTTCTTTGAAACTGGCGAGAAATATGCACTAAAAAGGCTTAAAAATATATTAATGAAATTATGTGTAAGTGTATTATTATCTATTATAGTTTGTTGGTGTCACTGTCCCTGTTTTTCTACTGATGTCATCCATTCTTTGAAAGTAATATCTTAATAACTTTTGTAAGTTTGATTTTTAAAACACGATAAATTAATATAGTCAGTATATTCTAGAAGATTCTTAGGAGCGACGTTGTTATGGATGTTGGACATTTAATTTGTTTTTTTTATCTGTATGACATCTAATCAACACAATAGGCTTAGCGAGACATCAGAGACATCTATGGGTCACAGTTATCAGGCCCTAATTTATAAACTTGGGACTAGAGGGAAAGCAATCAGCCAGTAGTACCCGTCGCTTGACGTAGTTATTCTTAACCAAACTGCAGGAATGACTCTCACTCCTTTAACGCATCTATCTCTGTTTGCACAAACAATGTATGATAACACTACCTTTAGAATTCTTCAACCTGATAGGGATAAGACCATGTCTGAAGACTTTGAATGCTTATTCTCAGTTGGATGTCAATTTTTATATCTTTCCTCTAGACCAAACTTATTTTAAAATAAAAATTACGGACATTTAATAAAAATGGAGAGCGGAACGAATAGTAACATACAATTTTCTAAATTGTAGCTACTTAACTACTACGCACTTATAACATAAAATTTACAGAAGTTTTGGTAAAGCAACTCCAATATAATCACTTTTTCTATGAACAATTCTGTTAAACACGAATAGTTTTAAACTAGCTCAGTAAGAAAAATGTGTTAAAAAGGTAAAGCTTAATAGTGCCACAAAAAATATTTTGCTGATTTGAGACGCTCAGCATGGCCAGATGGGTTAATGCGTTCGACTCGTAATCTGAGGGTCGCGGGTTTGCATTCCCTTCGTGCCAAACGTGCTCGCCCTTTCAGCCGTGGGGGCGTTATAATATGACGGTCAATCCTTCTATTTGGTGGTAAAAGAGTAGCCCAAGAGTTGATGATGGGTGGTGACGACTAGCTGCCTTCTCTCTAATTTTACACTGCTAAATTAGAGACGGCTAGCGTAGTTAGCTCTCGTGTGTCTTTGCGCGAAGTAGAAAACAAACAGAAAGACAGCCACACGTCTTATCTAAGCCTGGTTTAAATACAGTTAATCTTTAGAAACGTAACTTTAAAAAAGTTGATACACAAAAGAACCATGGTGACTATTTAACCAGATTGTTCAAAATAAATTATTCCAACCTTGTTGGCCTGGCATGGCCAAGCGCGTAAGGCGTGCGACTCATAATCCGAGGGTCGCGAGTTCGCGCCCGCGTCGCGCTAAACATGCTCGCCTTCCCAGCCGCGGGGGCGTTATAATGTGACGATCAATCCCACTATTCGTTGATAAAAGAGTAGCCCAACAGTTGGCGGTGGGTGGTGATGACTAGCTGCCTTCCCTCTAGTCTTAAATTGCTAAATTAGGGACGGCTAGCGCAGATAGCCCTCGAGCAGCTTTATGGGAAATTCCAAAACAAACAAACCTTGTATTCAACGAATCCAAAACGGATCGTAGCAGCTTGGTATCTATTTGCCCAAACTACATCACATCACTTGTGTTACCAGCTTATATAAAACGACTGGTATTGGATAACCTAAAAATGACGTAAGAAGGTCGAAACGTTGTTCTGTACTTTAATTAAAACTTTAATACTCACACGAGCCACTTGAGGATACATTCCTACTTCAAATGGGTTTCTCGTTGTCACAAGAAACACATCATTATGACCGATACCAGCATGTTTAAAGTACGTAATATTAATTGTGTAGCAATCTTACCCAAAAACACATAATTATGATTGATACCAGCATGTATAAAATACATAATATTAATTGTGTAACCATCTTGTCCAAAAACACATCTTTGCGGTTCATACCAGTATGTCTAAAGAACATAATATTTATTGTGTAACCAACTTGCTCCAAAACACATCACAGCTACTATATATCCAATTTATCAAAAAAAAAATTGCATCGACTGCGTAACTAGCTTGTCCAAACTACAGGGTGGTCGCTAGAAAAGCGGAAAATTTGTCAAACAGCTATTTATTTTTACAAAGTTTTTTAAAGGCATATGTTATATTACACTCATAGATGCTCAAAATTATTAAAATCATGCATTTTATTCATGATCTAAAGAAATCAAAATAGAAATGAGTAAGCACGCATTTTATTCATGATCTCATCTGACACTCAAATTTTCCGCTTTTCTAGCGACCACCCTGTACATCATATCAAGTGTACGTTGATGCCAGCTATTCTAAATACATCATAGCGACTCTTTAACCAGATCCTCCGAACCACATCCTAGCATCTGTATAACCAGTTTGTCCAGACTACATCACAGCAAATGTGTGCTAGTGCAAGCTATTCTAAACATATAATAGCATTAATATACCCAATCTGTCCACTGTGTATCATATCTGTTGAGTGACAAACCTGAGAAAATTTGCTCAGAGCTATATTGAGTTGATCACTAGGCGACAATGCAACAGGTTGCACCAACAGTTAATGCACCTTTGGGTGAAGCTTGGCTGCCTCATTGGTGGTAAAACAATACTTCTATGTTTACTGACGTTTCCAGTGCTCTCCAACTGTGTACTGTCTTGCTGATTTCTCAACTTTTACTTTTCCTAGCTATACCATATTGTACTTTGTTTTTTCAGCAGTGTCCTTCCCTTTAAATATCGATGAGCAGTTTTTATGTTTACCACTACCAATTTGATAACGAAAAAAATGAATAGATTCTGCCATTTGTGTTGGATTTTATTTTAAAATGAGGGTCGCGGGTTCGCATCCCGGTCGCGCTAAACATGCTCGCCCTTTCAGCCGTGGGGGCGTTATAATGTTTCGGTCAATATTACTATTCGTTGGTAAAAGAGTAGCCCAAGAGTTAGCGGTTGGTGATGATGACTAGCTGCCTTCCCTCTAGTCTTACACTGCTAAATTAGGGACGGCTAGCACAGATAGCCCTCGAGTAGCTTTGTGCGAAATTCCAAAAACAAACAGAAAAAACAATTGCCCCCAGTGGCTCAGCGGTATATCTGCGGACTTACACGCTATAATCCTGGTTTCGATACTCGTGGTGGGCAGAGCACAGATAGCCCTTTGTGTAGCTTTGTGCTTAATTCAAAACAACAACAACAAAAATAACAATTTTATTTTAAAAAGGCTTCTCGAGCGAACTCGTCAGTCTTCTTGTTTATCATAGCCTGGTACAAAGACTCACGTGATGATCTCGCTATGAGATTATTTTGTTTTCTGTTATGCTTGTGAGGATTAACCACTCTGAATCACATGCTTTACTATCCATAATTTATTTACAAATTCTATGGTTGTGTCACTTCTGTTTGTAATTCGTTTCTTTCAACAACTCAGAGAAAATCTTGTTTTATGGATCCCAGTTTTATCCTTGTGGTTCATTTTTTGATGGTCCACGATATGATAAATGCTCCATCAGCTCTCTGTCCATCTTTAATACAGAAACCAGCAATAGCTATGATAACGGATAATTCTCCACAGTGACAAACGTCTACTGCCTCACCTTCTGCATATTTTGTACCTATTTAAACTGTTTGCTATAGGTCTCAGTGGCATCGGATATCTATTCACTACGGAAGAAACCTGAGATCTGATAATTATATATTTTTCCAAATGGTGACTGTATACCATTTATCCAGGCAGTGGCTTTCCCGAAAGCTTAGTTTTCCTCTGCTTGGTTGTTGCATGTGGGGCCATAGTGAAAATAAGAACAAGTTAAAAGACGCAGTGGTTCAGCAATTGAATGTATAGTTTTAACACTTCAAAGCCTTAGTGCTCTTAGTGTTGTGTAAGTCTGTAGAGATTTTTGAGATGTATTATAGCTTTGATATGGGTGATAGAAATAAATACTATAATCAGTCCTAATCAATTTTTTTGCATCTTTTCAATATTTTGTACCTGTATAACACACTGCTCGTGGTGGCTCACAATCCACAATGGAGCTGGTAAGGCTTTTGTAGAGCAGAATTCATTTATCTTTCCTGTGGCAACATTTGGTGCATTGATGCCTTTGGTGCTTTTAGTTAATTTGGTGTTAATATGGATTGTGAAGTTGAGTTGTTTGTTAAAGATATTCTTCTTCAACGTTTCTTCCAAAGGAATACCAAGATAGCAGCGTCCACAAAGAATGTTGATGGGTTGTCTTCATCAGCATTTCTGTCGCTGAGTATGCAGAACATAACAGTGGATTTGGCAAGACCGATGGCCATTCCTGCGTCATTGATTTATTTGAACACCCCACTAAGGAATGGTCATATCTTGTTTTTGATTTCATCTTTGCTAGATTTTCTGCTTCACAGCAGAATGTCATTAGCAAATGTTAGCACGCAGTACCTAGCTGGACTATCAATGCAGGCTAAATCTGTGGTGTAAATGTCCAAGATGACTGTCGAGAGTAGTGAACCTTGAAGCAGACCATGACATTATGGTGATCCAATGAGACTATTAGCTTTGTGCTTCATGATACATCTTCTGGTAGTCAATGCAACTACAACGTATCTAAAATGTTACACTGGTGCATATTCTAAACACTATTTAAGCAAGAATGGGCAGCTGGACCTTAATGTAGGTATCTTTTAAATCTAGAACTGCTACCAAAGGGTTTTGACCAGTTTCAAAGTCTTTCTATCTATCATCTAGAAATTCATCAACGCTGATCCGGGTTTCACTTCTATTACGTTACTAATCTAATAATTATGGAAGTACAAGAATAATAGTTTAATTCTATAGGCAAGCCTTTTAGCTTCAGTTTTTGCTAAAGTTTTGCCAATGATGTTTCGTAGGACGATTGTTCAACACCCTTGAAAAGGAAAGAAATCTTTCCTGGTTTGGAGTAAGGATTTGAGAAAACCACTACTAATCTATAACTGAGAAATGTTTCCTTTTTTCCATTTATGTTCATACAACAACATTAACTTCAACAGGTTTGTTTCATTAAGGTTCCTAAATGTGAAAACTTTACACCTTCCGGACCTGAAACTCTGTATGTTTCGTATAAGCTAAAAATAACTAAAATAACTTTAAAAAATACTGTAGTTTGAGCCTTCCCCGCATGCTACCATTGTCGCATTGGTTAACATATTTGTGTATGAAGGCCTCGCCTTGAGCTTCATCATGCCATCATTTTTTCAAACGGTTGTCATCATCATGTGTTTTGGTTCCTCTACCTCTTGTGAGATTGGACTTATTGCACTGTTCTTTATATTTTATACCTTTGCTATGGAAGCTGTTCACATGTATAAAAATGTGATACGTTCATGTGATCCTTGCTTCCTTTACCTAGCCTAGATCATATCTTTTGCACATAAACTCAGATTTGGATTGATAGTGTGCTTTCAGAATTTTCTACGTGTAATTATTCCATTCGTATGGGATGTTCCTTTGCACACGTTGTTGGTTTGACTTTGCTTGATGAAAAAAATATTTTTGTGGGCACGAGAACTACCAGAAAACTGGATACCCTTGTAAGGGTTTCTAATTTTTTTGTGCTAATTAGTCGTCTGATCCATATGCACAATTAACCTAATGCGTTGATCACTGCAAGCGTTGTGACTCCTTTGACAGACAAAGATGAGAATCGACGAAGACTTATCAAAAAGCGAAGACGAAACAAGAGTCTCTATCATATCAAAGCTCCAGAACTCTGAGGAAATCACGAGCGTCTTCGCCTTCTTTCCAAATATGGTGTCTGCTATAAAAACTTCTACTGTTATATACATGGAAGTGTTGTCAAAACAGGTCAGAGAGCTTACTAAAACAAAATATGTTACCTGCAAGTCATCTAACATCACAGTAACTCTTTACGTATTTTCCGTTTACCAACTTGATGCTCCGGCCTTTCTTTCTACGTTATTACCCGTCTCCTCAGGGGCAGTCAAATTTACCCACTAATGTTTTTGATGTTTGTAGACAATAAAGTAAGCACTCATTCTTAAGAGCTTCAGTTTATAGCCCAAACAATGTAGTCGAGTGACCGCAGTCTCGAAATAAATTAAATATTTCTAAGAAATTAAGAATCATATTAATTTCGAAAATCACTTCCCTCCTTCCATTTCCCCATCCCTCTCGTGGCTGAGAGATAAGTCTACAAACTTACAACGCTGAGAATCGTATTTCTATATCCGGGTAGAGCACAGATAGCTCATTGTGTAACTTTGTGCTCAACATAACCCAATCAATCAAACAACTTTGTTGTTTAGCGCTTACTCTTACTTGGAGTCTATTAAAGAAAACATATAAATATTCACTAAGGTTCAGGTTTCACATTAACCATCTGTTTATATTTATAACCAAGACACGTACAAGTTTCCACCTGTGAAAACACCACAATACTTGAACTCTCGTGTATTTTATCTTATTTATTATTTCCTGACTTCTTACGACATGATTTGGTTTTCATTCTACCGGTTTCGTGACTTCAAAGATCAATCCTCAGGATGTAATTTTACGGATAATTCATAAAAAAAAAAATCCAGCTAAAATTCCTCCCCTAAAACATACAACGTGAATCAAATACATATTTTTCATAAATATGTGTATATAAATTACGATCGTTATATAAATTAAATACGTTAAAATACAATCAAAAATAAATTAATACAGGTTTATAAAATGTTCTTTCAGTTCTTTTTTTCAGGCGCTTACATAACATCAGAGGTCATTTTCCTACGGGTATAATTTTAAAGACAATCTATAGAAAAGATTTTAAAATACAATGAGATGTAAATAATCTAAGTTAAATACATGTTGGTACTTTTTCAAAATCTGTATTAATGAAATGCAGTCCTTGAATAATTGTTTGGAATTTCGCGACACACGAGAACTATCTGCGCTAGCCGTCCTTAATTTTGCAATGTAAGACGAGAGGGAAGGCAGATCGTTATCGCTACCCCCAACCAACTCTTGAGCTACTCTTTTATCAACGAATTGCAGGATTGACCGTCACATTATAACGCCCCCACGGCTGAAAGGGTGATCCTGTTTGGTAGGACGGGGATTCTAATATAGAACCTTCGTTCTATATTATGTTTAATATTTTCATAAGAGGAATAACATTTGAGGTGACAAGAATCCGAACCCGCGACCCTCAGATTTCAAGTCGAGAGCCTTAACCACCTGGTCTTCCTCATACACACTAAATACTCAATATACTCATAGATAAATTAGCTTAATCTCATAAAATATACTTTCACTTGTTCTTCACTCCTTTACCAGTAACTGTGTAAGATTAATTGGAATTGTGCTAAATTTACAAAGATAAATAGCGAGAAAACGTATTTTGTTTTGTTTACAACTAAACAATGTAGCATTATCACGTATTAATTTTTCATAGTTCATTAGCTTCTTCAGGTTTTTCTACATTTCATGTCTGTCTTGACGTATCGTAGATCGCTGCTTCACAAACATGATAACGACGCTTCTTTTACGTTTTGTTTTCTCATAATCTAATCCGAGTGTCGCGGGTTCGAAATCCCGTCGCACCAAACCATGCTCGCCCTATCAGCCAAGGCCCGGCATGGCCAAGCGTGTTAAGGCGTGCGACTCGTAATCTGAGGGTTGCGGGTTCGCATCCTGGTCACGCCAAACATTTCAACCGTGGGGTGTTATAATGTGACGGCCAATCCCACTATTCGTTGGTAAAAGAGTAATCCAAGAGTTGGCGGTGGGTGGTGATAACTAGCTGCCTTCGCTATAGTCTTACACTGCTAAATTTGGGACGGCTAACGCAGATAGCTCTCGTGTAGCTTTGTGCGAAATTCATAAAACAAACAATCATAATCTTATACTCTTCTTACCTGTGGTCTTAAATTAATTTCTGATTAGAACGAGGAAACTACTTAGAATTAAAAATAAAAAAACGAAAATCAAAATATTATAGAGTATAGCTAATTGAAAATACTGTTGTTTAATCAGTTAGAAACCCAACCTAGCAAAGATCTTTTACTATTGTTTGATCTGAGCGATACCTTACGATAATGGGCTAAACAGCCAGGTCTGAAGTCCTTTTTGTGGCTTGGGTATTATCGTCTCTAATTCTAAGCCTTGGAAAGGCAACATGTCAGCAAAACCTTCAGTGTGAAGTTTCACTCTTTCCAGATTTATAGAATTGTCTGTCAATCTTATCTTTCATCCAAAGCTGAACGAACGAAGCATAGTTGGTAATCACGTGCCTCGAATCAAATACTCCTTTGGATTCCCAGACTAACACACTAACTATCAGACCTCGTTCGGGTTATGAAGTTCTGTGATAATACGCAAAAAATCCTGTAAATTCTGAAGCTACGTTCCCTGCCAGTTTGATGTGAATCCTAAGGCTAAAATCCCTGCAAGTTTGATGTGAACCCTGAGGCTAAGTTCCCTGCCAGTTTGATATGAACCCTGAGGCCAAGTTCCCTGCCAGTTTAACGTGAATCCTGAGGCTAAGTTCCCTGCCAGTTTGATATGAACCCTGAGGCCAAGTTCCCTGCCAGTTTAATGTAAATCCTGAGGCTAAGTTCCCTGCCAGTTTGATGTGAACCCTGAGGCCAAGTTCCCTGCCAGTTTAATGTGAATCCTGAGGCTAAGTTCCCTGCCAGTTTAATGTGAACCCTGAGGCTAAGTTCCCTGCCAGTTCGTGAGTAAAACCAAATTCATTTTGATGTGAATCAACTTTTCTTTCCTCCTATTCGTTTATATTCTTGTTGAATAATATTACTCCGACAGATGTAAGATCTTTTGTTAAGGTGTAAGCAATATTACTATGGGTAAACGTCTTATTATTTATTTCTAATCGTAATTCGCGAATAACTAAGGTTTAAGGTAATAAAATCAGTAATGAAACTTTAAGTAGTTATATTTATATATATATATATATATATGTATATGTATACATAATATTAATTTGAATAAAATAGTAATGTAGATTGTTGGGTATTATAATTTATTATGGACATGTCTCAGATTTATTATGTTAAGCATTACGATTTGCAATAGCCTAAAACTGACTTAAATTTTAATTTGGACTTAGAAGTTTATTGAATGTCAATTTGTATCAAATTTATAACGTGTACTACTCAGATTGGTGCACGCAGATTTCTTTCTTAACACAAATGTATTTTGATATACAAACAATAATCAGTTTATTATAACAGTTATTTCAAATGATTATTAGTAACAGTGATTTATACACAAAAGTTTCACAAACTTACAAACAATATTGACTTTCCTATCTGATCTCGAACTAGATATTTTATCGACACTTTACAATAAACGAATGAATTTCGCGTTGATATCGCCACCATTTACTTAACGGCTAACCAGCTAGCAACTTCACTAACCATACATAAGTTTTTCACCGACAAAAATATCTAATGTCTTCATAGAAATACTAACGTCCGAAGTTGATTCTCGGAAGTTAAACAGTTTATTTAAAACCTTTGATCATTCATAGTCAAAAATCTGTACTTTATCGATTGATAAGCGTTTACCACGGCTGTAGCATCCGAGATTTAAAGTGTACCAGCTGTAGCAAACAAACAATATAATGACGTTGTGTTGATTAACATTTATAAGCATGAAACGAGATTTTCTAGAAAGTTCAGCTGAGATAGCAGTCCTGTTATTTAACACACATTGTAATTGTTGATTCTTATGCTTTATAATCTACTGCACATTTAGGAAACAGGTAAGAATTTCACAATGCACATAATAATTATTTGTTCCCTAAAGACTTGAAGATGTAGAGATCTTGCTACACATACTAGTTACTTCTTCCTGAAGATTTGAAGGTCCAGAGACTTTGCTAAACCTGTAGTCACTTCTGTCATGGAGACTAAGGTGTAAAGATTTCGCTAAGCCTTGTTATTCATGTTACTTGAAGATATACGTTGTGTTGTCGAAGAGTGAGGCAGAAGAGAAGGAAAAACATTACGATTTAAAAGGGGAGGTTATTTCAATCTTTTGACACTGCACCTTTGTGTATTAAAAGTAAAATAATCTATGGCCCCTAGGTTCTTCAGAAAGCTAACTTTCTACTGGAGCATTATTCTATGAGACTCTCTTGACAAGAATCTTGAGCTCTTAAGCAGACTGTCTTACTACTATAAGAATCTTCTTTGAAGTTCAACAGTTGGCTGTATTCCTGTTGATATCCCTCTATTGACGATCGCAAGAGACGACTTTTGACTTAAGTTTTCTGCCCTTCTGTACTCTGTGCTTTTGTATTTTGGGTCTTCATAACTCTGTAAGTTCATCTTTGTTGTGACTGGAATTTTGAAGCATAATGGTACAATTTTAATATGGCGTATCGGAAGAATTTTCTGGTCGTAGACTATGAAGCTGTTTGAAGTTTGTTTGATCTCTCATGACGTCATTTCTCAATATGCACCCTTTCCTGATGAAAATTATTCACAAATAATGTTTAGAAAAGTTTTGAACAGCAAGGGTGAATTTCAATCTTTTTCACATTCCAACTTCTTGACCAAATGCTATCCGTATCAATCTATCTTCTTGACCACATGCTCTCCGTATCAATCCATCTTCTTGCATCATGTCTGGAAGTGGTCTTCCTCTTTCATAAACAAATCAATCCAAACTGTTGTAGGTGTAGAACCAGAGTCGATTAACCAATCAACTATTGGGCTTCCAGTCAATAAAACCGTTCATTTGTGGACTACTCGTTATCTCTATTGAAGCAGGTGGAATATTCTTACCCTCATTACTTTGGCTTTTGACGTTTTAGTTTTTCGTTATTTGTATTAAAGCAGGTGGAATATTCTTACCTTCATTATTTTGGCTTTTGATGTTTTAGTTTTATTTATTACCATTAACCGATTCCTCACAGTTTTCTATATAATGTCCAATTTTAAACACTTATAACGGTTCCAGTTTACTGCCATCCTTTGAAAGCAGTTTCTAAGCAATATATACTTGTTAGTTACACTTCTACTATCTTCTGTCTTGCTGTTTACCGCCTCCATGCTGAGGAAGCAACTGTTTCATTGGACATTTTTGTCTGTAGTTTTTTTTGCTCTTTTAGATAAAAACTGAAACATTCTTCGTTTCACGAGTTAATTCCTCTATTTTGAGTTACTACTTGTCTGACCAATCCTTTCAGTTCTGCTAGACTAGCCTGAGAAAAAGATAATGTTTCAGTACTTTATGTGATACTCACATGACTGTTAGATGTTTACCCAGAACTTTAATGGATTCGTTGTCCACCTCCTATTGAAGAACTTCATTTGGAGATGCATACCTACTTTGATTAAACTTAAATAACACATCTTTGTCTCTTATGGCATGTATAAAATGGTAAAATGCTAATGAATCCACCATTTAACTTAGAGCTTCAGGGTAAAATAGCTTCTCTTGTGTTCTTCTCTTATAGACCATTAGTTTCTCGTTTGGCTAATGTTGTTAAGCTGCCAGCTAAATCATGGAACTGTATTTGGTAGTGTCATGACTGAAATAGTCCAAAAAAAACTTCTATAATCATATATAGCAAAGCAGTAGAAATAATTCATGGTTTGTCCTATTCTATACTTTATAGTAAACATTGTTTTAAACTGGAGTTCTTGAAGGATACGGAAAGAGGTGTGACTAGTTGATCACATAATTTACCAAATTGTTTTTAAGATGTTGTATTCTGTAGTTGATATTGGTTTCTACCTCATTAATCTTGCTATTATAATATTTTTGTACTTCATAAATGTTTTCTGCTTCCTTTATGCATTTTTGTGTTTTTCAATTGTTGTCATCACAGCATTTCTGTACATTCTTGGCATACAGTGCTGGCCAAAATCTTAAGGCCAAATAACATAAAGAAACAATATGCACTTTGCGTTATTAGACTCAACCAGTTATTTGAGTAGAACTTCGAAAGATGAAAATTAGAAAAGAGAAAATAAAAATAAAACCTTTATTAGCATTTGATAGAGAAAATGTGAACACTGTGAAATTAGCCTAAATACTAGATGGTCAAAAGTTTAAGCCCATACCAAAAATAAGTCCTAAACTGGGTATGAATTGCCCAACAAGAGGTCTCAGTAGTGAGTTGCACGGCCGTCATTGCGAATAACTTCAAACATTCGCTTTGGCATGCTTGATATAAGCGTTTGCAGAAGGCTGGCTGGAATGTTATTTCAAGTGGTGAAGTTGGTTTCACGAAGATCATGCACTGTTTGGAATTGACGTCCATTTTTATAGACTTCTCTTGCCATCCATCCACCCCCAAACATTTTCAATGTGGTTCAGTTCGGGCGAGCACACTGGATGGTGTAAAAGAATCACGTTATTCGCTATGAAAAGGTCATTTGTCCTGCGGGCATTGTGGATTACAGCGTTGTCCTGCTGAAAGATCTAGTCATTTCTACACAAGCGAGGGTCTTCAGTCAATAAGAATGCTCTCTCCAACATGCCATTGTAGCCAGCTGCTATTTGACGCCCCTTTATAACCTGAAGCTCCATTGTTTCATGGAAGAAGAAAAGCACCCTAGATCATGAAGGAACCTCCTGCACTGAGTCGTATAGAAAATGTCTGTGGTGGGATATCTTTATCGTGCCAGTAACGTTGGAAGCCATCTGGACCATCCAGGTTAAGTTTTTCTCATCAGAGAATAAAACCTTTGTCCAATTTTCTACGTTCCATGTTTCGTGCTTCTCAGCAAAGTTTCGTGGTGTGGAAGGAGGCGTGGCCTTTAAAAACGTTTAAGGTTTTTATAGCCTTTCTCTCGTAGATGCCGTCTCATTGTTTTTGAGCTGCATTTTGCGTCCGTACAGGTCTTAATCTGATTCAACGATCAGCTGGTGTCTTGCCGGACAACCCGTCGAATCCTCCTGCTCAACGTCGGCGAAATTTTCTTGGGCCAACCACTTGAAATTCTCGTTTCGTATCCCTCAAGCACATTAAGAAATTTCCAACAGCAGGCTTACTGCGCCCAATCTCACCAGCGATGGCACGTTGAGAGAGATCTTGCTTTTGCAGCTTGACAATTCTGCCACGTTCAAACTCTGCCAACCAATTTCCTGGCTAATGGATGAGCACACATATTACTAAATTTTATTTTCTAGCTCACTGAAACCCTTTAATTGACACTGAAATTATTAATAAATTCTAACTCACTCAGCCTGGCGCTTCAACATTGTACTCTATTTCATGAACGTTCAAGATTCCACCAAGGCCTAAACTTTCGTGAAAGTTCTACTTGCACGGTTATTACATCATCTAACTCCACGAAGTAAACAAAACATTCAAAATATTAAATGTGCAACCTAAAACAGAATTGAAATTGGTCTTATAATACTATAACATTATTGATTGCTATTAGGCACAAAACTACACATAGGGCTATCTGTGCTTTGCTCAACACAGGTATCGAAACCCTGTTTCTAGCAGTATAAGAGCTTTGTGTCACTGGGGCGCATCATAATGACGAGGTTGTTTATCAGTTCACACATATCAAAATTTAAAAATATCACTTGTTTCTTCAAGACAAAGATACACATTGGACTATCTGTACTGCACCCACCGTGAGTGTCGAAGCCTTGCATTTAGCATTATAACCTGTCATATTTACTTTCTGAGCTCCAGGAAGGCAAGATATGTATATTTAACTGGCCTTGGTGTATGTTTATAGCATGTATAAAAACAAAATATATAATATAATTTAATATCAAAATACAACTTCATATTCTAAAAATAAAAATTATAAATAATTATAAAATGAATCTCTATAAATATGGAAACGCTTTCAGAATTTGTGTGTTTTAAAATTATCAAACGAAACTAAACAAATACTAACCGCAAATAGCCATTCCTAACACTGAACTGAAATACTAGATGGAAGATTCTAATTAATAGCTTTTTTGTTTTGTTGTTTTGAATTAAGCACAAAGCTACACAATGGGCTATCTGTGCTCTGCCCACCACGGGTATCGAAACCCGGATTTTAGCGTGTAAGTCCGCAGACATACCGCTGAGCCACTGGGGGGCTAATTAATAGCACCCACCTTAAATTCTTGGACCACCCTTGTTTGACCAAATCGTTGAATTGGGCATCACCTAAGCTACGAGATAATATTTGTGACAAAAGGCAGTGAACCATGAATTTTCGGATTAACGTTGCGGGTATGTATGGTAACCACTAGGCCCACATACTTTACCTTATACATTGATAACTTTTCAGGAATTCTAACAGAAATAATGACCCAGAAATGTGTTTACAAAGTTTTTAGTTTAAAACATTTTGGCAAGTATTTACATCAACTCCATTACAGGTAGAAATAACCTAACATAGGAAAAGAAGTCATGATTACGCTTGAATGTAACGTATTTAGTAATCTTTTTTGTGATTGAGGCATATTTTGATTCAGAATTAATTAATTCGTTAAGAAATTCGTCATTTAAGCTTAGAGTCGCCACCTATTGAGTGGTTACATAAACACACATTACAACGATAAATAATTGTGATAAACGACATTTTATTGAACAGTATAACGATCAAGAAAACAATATTATTGAATTCATAGATTAATAATACATAAGTGACATACAACAATTCAGTAATAAATACGAACACAGCCAACGTTATCAATAAGTTATAGTAATTTGATTAATCTCTTATTATATATATTATAAAAACGGTTGGTATGGGTATTAAAATTGTAATTAAAGTACAGAACAATGTTTCGACCTTCTTAAGTCATTTTCAGGTTAACAAAGAAAGTTTACAACTAACTGTTGCTGTGCGCATGTCTTGGAGACGATAGTGTGAACCGGTACGAGAATTTAGGGGGCGTTGCAATTAGGTGTTAGGTTATTAATTAATGTAGGAATAAGGGTGTTGTTCCTTTATATTGGTTTAATTTTGTTTTGAGTTTTCGTGTAAGTAGGGCTTCTGTACTTTATTTTAATTAGATTATAAAACCTATACCAGCTGTCTTTAGAATACATTTTTTCTTCAAGTGGGTTTCTCATCACCAAAAAATAGTTTCTCATTTGATTTCATTAGACAACTCTTCCCTAACAGAATGTACACGTAAGATACTATAGAACATTTTCTTCACCTCGTAAGATGTTATTTAAACCTCTGCGAACATAATTAATTTTAGTTTATACCATTTCTACTTATCTTTTTTTTCCGTCCCTCAATGACTCGTGATAAACTTCATGTCTAAAATTCGGGATTCTATCTCCACAAAACACACAGTGCAATGAGCGCATTGTGTAATTTTGCGCTTAAACAAACCAGATGTTTTTAATATTATACTAGACTGGAAAGTTCAAATGAAACTCTCATGTATAAAAATTAAATATGAATGTACTAGATCGTTACGTTATCAGATGCCAAAGAGGAGTAGAATAATAACGCCGCCTGTGATATTGTAATATGCCTTTAGCCAAAATAACTAAAGGTTCTCGAGGAGGTACACGTTGTATTTAGAATTTAAATTCCCCAAATGAAAAATGGATTGTCAGAGCTGTTTAATGTCCCTAATCCTAAATTTCAACAGGTTGTTTGTTTATTTGTTTTTTTAATTTCGCGCAAAGCTACATGAGGGCTATCCGCGCTAGCCGTCCATAATTTAGCAGTGTAAGACTAGAGGGAAGGCAGCTAGTCATCACCACCTACCGCCAACTCTTGGACTACTCTTTTACCAATGAATAGTGGGATTGACCGTCACATTATAACGCCCCCACGGCTTAAAGGGTGAGCATGTTTAGTACAACGAATTTCGACAGTGAAATAGAAAATGTGAACTGCCTATTATACTTAACATTTTTATAAATGTATTATTTTTTATTATATTAATTTTGAAATTCAAAGTAATGGTAGGCCAAAGAACAAAGCATGCCAGTGAAGTTAAATTTGTATGTGATTTAACCAAAAAGTCAGGCATAAGTAATAATTTAACAAAAATAATGTTTAATTTTATATTTAAAAAAAGAACGATGGAATTCTAGAACATAATAATCTTAAGTTTTCATTGTATTACAAATTGTATTAAAGATACTTGTGTTTATCGGCTTCCCAAGCGAAACAAATAAATCAAGTTAGGGTTGATAATACCACAGTGTAAAAATCTTTCACAGATAAACAAAACTTATTTAGGCCTAGTGATTATCGTTTCGGGTTGTATCTCGAAAATACCGGTAAGGGATCTGTTGCTTCTAGTAACGCATGGCAGTTTCATTTTTGGGCACATTAAAAAAGAGACAGTTTTCTTTGGTTCAAAGAGTCAGATAAAGCTGCTGGCTAACTTGCTGACCTCTGGTCAATATTTCAAAATTATGAACAAAGTTGTAAACTTGAAGCGTTTCAAGTATTGTTTAGGCTTAAAATATCAATATGATTTCGCAAAACCCAAAGTATATGTATTTTCCTTGAAGTTATGAGGGAAAAAGAAGTTGCATTTATCCAGAGGTGATAGAGGTACCGTGTAACGTAGGTGGGGTCTTAAATGGGCATGTCCCATTAGTTAACGTGCTCTGATTGTAAATCTGATGGTTCCAGGTCCTCGCCCCGTTGTCCCAAGAATGCGCTCCGAGCTTGGAGGCCGTGGATGTGCGCTGTAAGAGCATTGTCAAATCCCAGTATTTGGCCGAAGAACAGTTTGCCAAGAATGGACAGTGGGTACCGTCGATCGAATAACTTTTCGTAGCCTTTAAGTTCAAAATTATTAACGACTATGCGCAGATTGTCTTTTACGTAATTTTGCGCAAAGAGTCTTATACATTGTTTCAGCTTTTACGAACAGTTAGTGAGCTAAATACCTCAAAGCAAAATCTTTAGACTTAACAATAAAGATACACGAAATGCAATTAATTAGTCATTAATGAATCTTTTATTGTTTTTTTTTAAATCAATAGAATCCAGCTTCCTATTTACTCGACGGCTCAGATTTGTTTTTAAAGTTTACGTCTTCGAAGTAAAACATGTTAGCACCACATACAGGTTAAATATTCAGATACTGTTCTTCCCATATGTGGGTGACCTAAACATTAAACAGGCCAGTTCTTGTAACGTTAATGGTCATTCAAAGTAGCTGATATTATTCCAGAAATGATAAGATAACTCTTTAAGTAAAATTATAACGTTTAGTTAATTAAAGTTTAAAGTGTGTTATTGCGCAAGACTCTGTAATCTTTGTCCTAAGAATACGTAAACAACTCTAAATATTTGTCATAGGATTTATAGATTATAAGATACAATTTCGGGCTTAAGGTTGATAAATTAGAAACTCTAGTCTCAGGCCTAGAATTTATTGATTAGAAGCTCTAATGTAAGGCTTAAGATTTATCGATTGTGAGTTTAAATAACATTAGCGGTACAGAAATATTAGTTGTAAATTTGTTGCTAAGCTCTAACCACTTTTCCTTTTACGTATGTTAGGACGTAAAGTATAAATTCTGATTTTTTTTTCTGAAGTAATATTTTAATTACTTTACGATAAATATGCTATTTTGTAACTTCCTTTACAGCAGCTGAAAGAACAGAAGGCAGGCTATTACATTATCCTATTACATCTATCGACCTTTGGAACTTATAACAATCGACTCCTAGCGTCAGAAACAGAACAGGTGTGAGTTCTGTTTATCACTCCAGCTCAAACATCTACATTAACCAGAGTTGGAAGGTCTGTTTACTCTTTACTGATGCAATCGTAAATAAGGTCTGAAGAACAAAGTTGGCCCGTAACAGTGAATTACTTCAGGTAAGATAAAATAAATACATATGTATTTTTATGTTTATACATTTATTTACTGTCCTTGTTCATATATAAATATTTAAGATCCTTCGTACAATATCGTAGATAATTTCTGTGATTTGTTCAGTCAATAACTTCGAGTTGACTTTACCTAAGCCCGGTATGGCCAGGTGGTTAAGGCACTCGACTTGTAATCCAAGGGTCGCGGGTTCTAATCCCACTCACACCAAAACATACTTGCCCTTTTCAGCTATTGGAGCGTTGTAATGTGACTGTAAACCTCTTAACTCGTTAGTAAAAGAATAGCCCAAGAGTTGGCGATGGGTGGTGATAGCTAGCTGCCTTCGCTGTCGTCTTACACTGCTAAATTAGGGACGGCTAGCGCAGATAGCCATGGTGTAGCTTTGCGCGAAATTCAAGACAAAACAAATTTGACTTTATTAATACTTCGTCGTGATACGAAAGGTTTTGTTGAAAATTAAGTTTTAATACTAAAAAGTCACTTCTACCGCAAGTGTATATTTATTCTGGCAATGAAATACATACGTATGCCATCTTCGTAATAGAATACATACATATGGATGTATTCATTTTCTTATAAAAGTTGGAATGTGTGTATTTGATGACTTCAAACGAAATTAGGTTTTAGTTATCAGTTACTTCTATTGTGGCACAGCACGGCCAAGCGTGCGACTCGTAATCTGAGGGTCGTGGGTTCGAATCCCGGTCGCACCAAATATGCTTGCCCTTTCAGCCGTGTGAGCGTTATAATGTTACGGTTAATCCCACTATTCGTTGGTAAAAGAGTAGCCCAAAAGTTGGCGGTGGGTGGTGATGACTAGCTGCCTTCCCTCTAGTCTTACACTGCTAAATTAGGGACGCCTAGCACAGATAGCCCTCGAGTAGCTTTGTGCGAAATTCCAAAAAACAAACAAACAAACAAACAATCAATATAACTGCGTTTCTATCCGTTAAATGTCTGCTAAATATTTACTGTAAATTGTATACTGTTGTGTTGTCTCATCACATGTGTTTAGATTTGTTGTTGTTGTTGTTTTGAATTAAACACAAAGCTACACAATGGGCTATCTGTGCTCTGCCCACCACGGGTATCGAAACCCGGATTTTAGCGTGTAAGTCCGCAGACAGCCCTCTGAGCCACTGGGGGGTCATGTGTTTAGAATGTGTCACATCTTACCATTCTTTGGTTAACTTTGTTTTGCAGTTTGACTAAACAAAATGTGCATGCATGTGTAAGCACGTACGTACGCCAGTGCTGCTAATTGACTGATTTTTGAATTTCGCGCAAAGCTGCTCGAGGGCTATCTGTGCTAGCCGTCCCTAATTTAGTAGTATAAGACTAGAGGGAAGGCAGCTAGTCACCACCACCCACCGCCAGCTCTTGGGCTACTCTTCTGCCAACGAATAGTGGAATTGACTGTAACATTATAACGCCCCCGCGACTGAAAGGGCCATCATGTTTGGTGTAACAAAGTGTAGGACGTTACCAAATAAATGAAATTTTGTGAGCACAATGCTACACCTATCAACGCTGTGCCCACCGTAGGAATCAAACCTCAAATTTCATAACTGTATGTCCTAAAGCTTTGCTGCTTACCGCCAGGGTTTCCATTGCACGGCATTTTGACATGAACATTTTCCTCTTATTTGGAATAGTTTTCTATCGATAATTAATATTGCAAACAACAGAATATATATATTTATTATTGCATGTTGGTTTTCTACATCTGTTTCGGATTTACTTGTTGGAAAAGATGCTAAACTACCTTAATTTTGCATTACTCACAAGAGAGAAGATATTCGGCCAACAACACCCAACCACCCAACATCTGCGTTAAGATATTGATTTTTCGCTCTTATAACGCACCCACCGCTTAAATTGCCAGGGAGGGGCTCTACAACAGGGCTAATCCGCACCCACCACGGTTCACAAACTGAAATTTTAAAATTCAACAAAATTTACTAAGCCTAACAAAACTTGGTGCATATACAAGTTGAAATTCTTTTTCTGGTAGATTTCACATTTTCTTTTAAAGAAAGAAAATATGTGAGTGAAATAATATACAGACAACATATTTGCGTAACGTCAATCATTAATACCTCGATAGATGTCGCGGAGATCACACTATTTTCAGATTGAATAGCGTAATAACAGGGAAACTTTCGTAAGAAATTCTACAAACATCCTTGGGGTACTTGATATGAATATCGGTTTATTTTGTTTGTAAAAAATAAAAAAATAGGAGGACGAGGTCCAAGTCAGCCTGACCTTTTCAGGTCATTAAGACCAAACACCTGGTAACCGTTTTTAATTCTAAACTGGTGGACTAGAAAAAAAGCAGCAAACTAAAAGCATTCATCACCTTTGGTTACTTTGAATGAATTATGGGATTTTAGTTGTATATTTATAACGCATTCACGGGTCTAAAGGTGTGGAGTTCGATTATGTACCTACGAGACGCGAACTCTGCTATGGACCCTTGGAATTACAATCACATTTGTTGCGAAAATTCCTTTTAACTTTACAGTTGATTTCTTAAGCTCAAGGAGTTTTTACGAAGAATATTCGTATTTTATGGCACAGGTACTAATTTATCAGCCTAACCACCCTCTATTTAAGTTAAAAGACTGACACAGGTACTTATTTATCAACCTAACCACCCTCTATCCAAGTTAAAAGACTGAAACAGGTACTAATTTATCAGCCTAACCACCCTCTATCCAAGTTAAAAGACTGAAACAGGTACTAATTTATCAGCCTAACCACCCTCTATCCAAGTTAAAAGACAGACACAGGTACTTATTTATCAGCCTAACCACTCTCTATCCAAGTTAAAAGACTGAAACAAGTACTAATTTATCAGCCTAACCACCCTCTATCCAAGTTAAAAGACTGAAACAGGTACTAATTTATCAGCTTAGCCACCCTCTATGACCGTTTAAAGACTGACATGGGTACTAATTCAGCAGCCCAACCACCCTCTCTCCACACCAAAAGATTCACTGTTTGTTTCATAGCGGACTCGTAGCTTAAAGAGGCGGAGAGGAACATGTTTTGTTTTTTCTTTCGAATTTCAATTTTGAAAGCTTACTCTAAATCAACCTGTGGCTTCAATAGAGATACTAATATTGAATTTTCATACAGGTATTTCAACGATTGTAATTCTCTAAATAGGGGAAGATATTGTTTGTTTGTTTTTTAATTTCGTGAAAAGCTACACGAGAGCTATCTGCGCGAGCCGCACCCTAATTTAGAAGTGTAAAACTAGAAAGCGGGGCAGCTTGTCATCACTACCCACCACCAACGCTTGGGCTACTCTTTTACCAATGAATAACAGGATTGACTGTTACGTTATAAAGCCCCACGGCTGTTTGGTGTGACGGGGATTCGAACCTGTGACCTTCAGATTACGAGTCGAGTGTCTTATTCACCAGGCCATGCTGAGCCTTAACTTTTGGAAAGTGAAATAAGAAAGTTTTGAAACTTAAACCTGAATAATTTTCTCTCTGATGTTTGACAGAACGTTGTAGTTTTTGCACGAACCTTATTTTTGAGAGTAATGAATCTTAACAATTTATGTTCGATAAATAATCATTTCCTGTGTGTATTGTTTGTTTCGAATTTCACACAAAGCTTCTCGAGGGCTATCTGTGCTAGCTGTCCCTAATTTAGCATTGTAAGACTAGAGGAAAGGCAGATAGTCATCACCGCCCACTGTTAACTCTTGGGCTACTTTTTTACCAACGGATAGTGGGATTGACCGAAACATTATAACGCCCCCACGGCTGAAAGGGCGAGCACACTGCTAAATTATGGACGGCTAGCACAGATAGCCCTCGAGCAGCTTTGCGCGAAATTCAAAAAACAAACAATTCGCAAATTTTATTCAGTTGAAAAAAAAATGGAAAAACTCTGACCAAGGTCTAAAACCCGTTCGAAACAGTAATGGTTTAACGATTAACGTTTTCTCACTGTAAATCCAGGGTTGTTTGTTTTTTTGCGAATTATTGCCACAAAAACTATTTCGCATTTTGGTGAGTTATAAGAGTGGCGATAAGATTCCACTGCGTGGTTGGAAAGTAAAATCACAAGAGTTGGCGACGAACGCTAATGACCAGCTTCATTCCCTCTAAACTGTCAGTTTAAAATTAGCTTTATCAAAAATTTAAAAACAAATAAACAAATTTTGATTGTAAGGAGGGAAGAGAGATGTCAGTTGTTGTTGTGGTTACATTTGTCTCACTGAATTTACTTCTTTATTTTACCTTGAAGTTCTGATTAGTCAACTTCAGTATTTCACGGCACTAACGTAAGGTACTCGACAGATAACGTAAAGAGGCGTAACTTTAAACGCGACACTGAATGTGTGCCAACCCTACAACGCTGAAAACCAAGCCGCGACGTCCTTGGTTACAACAACCAAACCATAAAGAAAAGGAAAGTATTCAGATTTTGTGATGAGTTAGACATAATTATATGTTTGTTTATACATGAGAAAAGTCACATTAGGCTCTGCGCTACGTCCAATGTGAGGAATCAAATCCACGATTTTAGCGTTGCACGTCCGTAGATTTACAATCTAGAAAACGCGAAAAGCGTATCTGGATTTTCCCAATATAAAAACGTTCTCTATCCTTTAAAATTTAAGAGCCTACTGTCTATGTTTATGACACTGTTTAACAAGGTATTCCCACTATTCGTTGGTAAAAAGAGTAGCCCAAGAGTTGGCGATGAGTTGTGATGACTAGCTGCTTTCCCTCTAGTCTCACACTGCTAAATTAGGGACGCCTAGCGCAGATATCCCCCAAGTAACTTTGCGCGAAATTCAAAACAATTAACAAGATGATATACGTGGTGTGCGCTTCTTTCTGAATCGTCAACCACAGATACCTGTCGATTATAACCCCCTCCTCCCTACCCTAAGTGTCTCAGGAGCAAGTCAAAAGCTTTCGCAACACTTAAAAAAACACTTTTCGATATTTATGGTGAGCAGAGCACAATTAGCCCACTGCGTAATTTTGTGTTTTATAATAAATAAAACTATTGAACGAATTGGAAGTAGGTCACAATATTAATGTGCTGTAACAAAATTAGTAAAATTCCACTTTGCTTTATCTGATCAACAATCTACGGCGTTGAGAATAACACAAATCAGGTGTTGTGTTCTTCAAATTGACGTAAGTGTTGGTAAAAGGTTTCTCATGATGCTAGCAATAGACATATCCAACCAAACACTGGCCTCTCACGCGCATGACCATCAATTTAAATTCGATGGATTTAACTTTTTTTTTTCTATTACTCCTGCATCTTGTAGTCCTGCCCAAAATCTACACCTGTGCTCTATTCGGCCTTGTGCATCAAAATATTATTGGCTATGAAACCTTATATCTTTATGCCCTTAAATGTTTTTGGCATCAAACAGCAACTATTTGCAACACATTCACTGCTTGTTTGTTTTATTTCTGTTTAACCACAAAACTGCAAATTGATCATTTATTGTGTGCTAATCATGACTGTCGAAACCAGAATTTAAGTGTTATAAGCTCTCAGAGTTAGTGCTAACTTATCTGGGGAGGACTAACAGAAATGTTTATTTTTTCCTTCTAGTTAGAGGCCCTCTAGCCCTCCGCTAGTACAGCGGTATGTCTTTGGATTTACAACGCAAAATCAAAGGTTTGATTCCCCTCGGTGGGCTCAGCAGATAGCTCGATGTGACTTTGCTATAAGAAAACATACACACAGAGACCTCTAGGTTACTTATATTGTACGACTATGTTATTCAACAAGTAAAACAGCCACACTATGAACAGTTGATTCTTTGATTGGTCTGCAGTACTTTTAACAACTTACAACTAAAACCCAGAATTTGATTCCTCGCAGTGAAAAGAACGCAGGTAACCCATTATTTAGCTTTGCGCCAATATACCAAATAACGATGTAGGATTACAGACTGCTTACAGTTTCAGGAAATATGAGCATTTCCATCCTAGTTGGGTCGACTTGACCAGGGGGTTAGGGTGCTCGACTCATATTCTGAGGGTCGCGAGTTCGAATCTCCGTCATACCAAACATACTCGCCCCTCCAGCTGTTGGTAGAAGAGTAGGCAGTGGGTGGTGATGACTAGCTGCTTTCCCTCTGGTCTTACATTGGTTAATTACAAACGGCTAGCTCAGATAACCCTCGTTTAACTTTGCGCAAAATTCAAAAATCAAACCAGCCAAACCTTAGGTGAAAAACGACAACACCTTCATAGCAAGTAACTCATAAAACAAACATGTGCTTAGCTGGGTGTATACGCCTTTTAACAATTTTGAAGGATTCCCCAAAATTTTCATAATACTAATTAAAATTCAAAGCTAATATGGAGTAGTTCCGTGTTTACCAAATGAATACTGAAATCTTATTATATGTACTCTTCTCGTAGGAATAAATTCAGTATGCGACAACAGTAGTTTAGGGGCTTACAATGCTAAAATTCGGAGTTAGATTTCTACGTGGACACAGCAGATAGTTAAGCGTGACTTTATTCTAAAACTAAAATTTACGTGAATAACTACATCTTTATATTTTTGTTAATTATTATTCGTATTAAGCCCTCTTTAAATTACCCTCAATTTTGAGTTCGATCTTAACATATCGAAAGAACTGTAATCACGTTATTTATCTAATAATGGCGGGGGTCCTTGTCCCCAAGAAATTGTTATCTAGTTATTCTTTGTAGTTGGTAAGATTAATTTTGGAAAAGTGCCAAATAAAGAGATTACGTCATAACGACGGGGTCGAATCTGTTGTGAAATTAGTGTTCAACGTTTGTTTTCTCATGGCTGGTGAAAAGTCCATTTTTGTCACACACAACGTTTTTCTTACACAACAACAGAAAAGAAAAAACCTTCTTGAACCACGAGAATAATCGATACTTCACAGAACTAGAAGAAAGTAAACAATAATGCTTTCTAGGCATTTAGATAACGGTTGTTTACAGCCGCTATGTAAATATCTTTTCTATCCAAAGTCGCGATAAGTATTATCAAACGTGCTTCGGCATTTTACTCAGCTTGAAACAAAAACTTGTGATAAATGCATGTACATTAGGGAGGTTAACTAAAGGTGTTGTTATTGGTTTGTTTTACATAGAACATTGAACCATCTGAAAGGAAATCGAAGATTAGAATATAAAATTCGTATAATAAGCCTTAAGTGGCTGGGCATGCGCGTGTGTTATTAAATGAAAAAAACAACAACAACAGAAACAAAATAAGGCTTAGCTCTGAACACAGTACAAATATTATACCATTAAAAGTAAAATAGGTGTCATTCTCTAACATAGCATTAACCATTTGGTATTAGCAACAAGACGCAGACCTACGATCATTACACCTATTTGTTTTCAAAAGTCCTTTAAACAAATTGGGGTTAACTCTGATAAAGTTATATAAGTAGCCTTATCGATTATTAGAATTATCGTTTCTCTTATTCATTAATATATTAGTAAGTAACGATAAAAGTTGAAACTACAATTATTGTGTCTTTTTCTCATTAATACATTAATAATTAACCGTTGAAATCAAAACCAGAATTCTTGTGTTTTTTTGCTAATTAATATATTAACAACTAATCATTTAAGTCAAAACTAGAATTATTGTACCTTTTGCTCATTAATATATCAATAATTAACTATTAAAGTCAAAGCTAAAATTCTTGTGTCTTTTGCTAATTAATATATTAACAATTAACCATTGAAGTAAAATCTAGAATCATTGTACCTTTTGCTCATTAATATATTAGTTACTGGGCGTTTATATCATAATTAGAGTTGTTGTGTATTTTTCTTTTTCATTAATATATTAATAATTAATCACATACGTCATGTGTGTTTTTTTCTTATAGCAAAACCTCATTGGGCTATCTGCTGTGTCCACCGATGGGAATCGAATTTCTGATTTTAGTGTCGTAAATCTGCAAACTTACTGCTGTCCCAGTAATGTAACGTAATAACTATTGATCTTTGATGTAGTAACTAGAATTATTGTGTTTTGTCTGTTTATACAAATATTTATTGCACTGAAGCTTCATTATTTTCGAAACTGAAAAGAACCGTTCCCGTTCCCAGAGAGCTCTGCATGACCAAGCGTTTTGAGACGTTCGACTCGTAATCCGAGGGTCGCGGGTTCGAATCCCGGTCGCACCAAAAACATGCTCGCTCATTTCAGCCGTGGGGGCGTTATATTGTGACGGTCAATCCCACTATTCGTTGGTGAAAGAGTAGCTCAAGAGTTGGCGATGGGTGGTGATGACTAGCTGCCTTCCCTCTAGTCTTACAGTGTTAAATTATGGACGGCTAGCGCAGATAGCCCTCGAGTAGCTTCTCGCGAAATTCAAAAAACAAACAAACAAACCATTCCCACAGTCTAATTGAGTATTAGAACCTTCGAACACACTTTACCTCAAAGAATCTGTGAAGTCAAAAAATAATTTTAATTATATGTTAAAACACAAGACATTAGTTACTCACTTGGAATTAACAAGCAAAATAAAATCTTAGATTAACTGATCTTGAAGGTCTCGAATATTTTATGGGTTTACTTAAATACCCACTTGTAATTTTGGGTTTAGTTCTGAAATATATTTGTGCTGCTTTAAATAAACCAAATAATAAATCCATTTTATGAACATAATTATTTTCATTACGTTCAGGTAGTATCACAGATTTGTTTTCGTATTTTAAGGAAATATTTTTCCTCGTTTCATCATTAGGGAAATCAAAATGGAGTTGAAGATTTTGATTTTATCAACATGATACAGCTATAACGCATGCGTGACGAGGCCACTACTTGCCTGTTCTGTAAAACACATTTACTGATGATGTGACGTGTATTTTCTTTATTGTTATAACCCCACATCTGGTCCACTAGAGAAAACGGTGCATTTTAGTTACACTGTTAATCGTCATGTATTTATGACGTCACAAATTATTTTCTAGAAATCTCAAACGAATTTTTTTCATTCTAATAAATAAAAAAAACAACTCTTAATGTACCTGATTTAAGAGTACACTTGGGTTTGGTTTCATTTCATAATAAAATACTATAAACACAAGTGTCATTCCGACACGTAAACAGTATCACTTCGACTTTCAGTGGGCCTGGCATGGCCGAGCGCGTTAAGGCGTGCGCTCGTAATCCGAGGGTCGCGGGTTCGCGCCCGCGTCGCGCTAAAACATGCTCGCCCTCCCAGCCGTGGGGGTGTATAATGTAATGGTCAATCCCACTATTCGTTGGTAAAAGAGTAGCCCAAGAGTTGGCGGTGGGTGGTGATGACTAGCTGCCTTCCCTCTAGTCTTACACTGCTAAATTAGGGACGGCTAGCACAGATAGCCCTCGAGTAGCTTTGTGCGAAATTTAAAAAAACAAACAAAAAAACGACTTTTAGTGAACGTCTAAAGCTTTGGTTATAAATGTTTGACATGTATTCCTACTGGGATCTGTTGATTAAGCCACCACAACGGCTGACGCTTTCATTATAAAACTGCGAGTTTGATCACTGAAACAGTTAACACTTTTGTTGTATATCTCTTAATGAAATCATTTTAACAGCTTATTTCTTCGTCAGGTGTCTGCAACTTCGATCATCGGGACGATTAATGCTTTCGTTGCATATCTGTTTCATAGATCACCATAGCTGGTGTTGTCTACGTTACACATCTGTTTCATATATTTTCTTTCGACAGGTCGGCGGTACGTTTGAGGACTTTTAATGCTAAAATCCGAGATTCGATTACCCGCAATAGACGAAACGCAAAAAGCTCATTATGTAGCTAAAAAACAACGCCTGGACCTGTTAATATCTTCGAGTCATATCTGTTAATTAAACAACTGATATCATCGTGTCATATGTTTATTATATCAATAAAAAACTAACGAACTCATTTGACATGTGATATTTGGTAATAGGAACACCTTATGTATTCACAACATATCTGTTTGTTATATCAGGGTAACAGGAATTCGAACATTACAAAATTTGCTTAAACGTGCAACTAAATAAAGAAACTTCAATTTTTCATTTTTATTCTTTATAGTGAATATATGGTTCTGTTCGAATAAATGAAGTCAACTTTTAGTTTGCAATAAATATATGTTATGCTTAAATTTAGTTGGGATATTTTTTAATGTAAACTTTCGCTTTATATGATGAGGTTAACTTTAGTAAAATTATTGTTAAAATACATATCAGTACGGTTAGGACAATTTGTTTCCATTGTGCTAAATTTTAGTCCCATAGCAGAATTATATTCTTAAAATTGATAAAGGAAAGTAAGATTTATAATAAACTTGTGAAACTGTCGATAGGAGGTCAGAGCAACTTTCTAGTTGCTCGTGTATGTGAAACGTACCATAGCTGGCAAGAACACCTTTGAACAAGCCTGAATGTGTGAAACGTACTATAGTAGTAAAATGAACTTTCAAGGTTCCAGAATTTGAGAAAAGCTCTATACTGAATCTATAGGATAGACGATGACATAGCTTTTAAGATACCTGAATGACGTCACTCTCACTTTTGACCTTGAATTGGCTGACATCACTTCACTCACTCCTTAAAAATCGCTTAGGCTGTAAGAAATACATATACCAAGGCAGGTGCATACTAAGTATTCTGCCCGGTTTTCTCTACCTTCAAGTACGTGATAGGAATTACTCTAAGGACAGTCTGAAGATTTATCTATATCTGTATTTTCCAAGTTATTACTTTTTCTACGTTTCCAAACATTGTTGGCTACGAGCTGCTCAGTGAAACAAGTAGAAAACCAACGGCATAATATAATATTAATTATTTTCCTGAAAATAACCTAGACGCGAACCTCTTAGAGCGTCATTTCGTGACTGTGCTAAGTGGTTGTTATGGTTCATGGGTTTTGTTCTTTTTAATTATTTTCTTCTAATGATATTTACAGTTTGTTTCGAATTATCTGGGAATTTGTCTGATGTATGCACTTAAGCCAGACTTGGTAAATTGACAGTTCCTCCGGATGTCCTGTAGCTATTTCCACATACAAGTGTAAAAACATTTGGTACTTACAACGTTTATAACTTAATTTGTACCATATCACTTCTGCTACTTAGCTTTATCTAACTGGTGTTTTTTTTTCTATAATTTTTAAACCAGCAAAACACTTTTTGCGACACTGTGCTAACAGGCATCCAGGTCATAGATCCTAAAATTTATGCTTAGCCTTCCCTAATAAAGAACTACTGACAAGAGAAGAAACTGACTAAGTGCTGACTAACATTATGACCACACAACGTTTCATGCGGTTCTTAGCATTTCTTTATTTAATGTATTTCACAAAGTACTGGAATCTTGAGCAATACGTAAAACGGTCAAAAACTTGTAAACCATGTTGCAAAACAGTCGACTCAGTATATGTGATGTTTTACGTATCCTTGTCGTCATTTATAAAGATAAACGTATATGAATTCCACAACTATTTTAATAATCATCGTGATAATATCCATTTTACCATTGAAAAGCCAAATTTAGCCTTCTTTTTTGTATATCAAAGTAGATAATTTAGTGAAATTCTTTGAAAGTAGATGTTACGATAAATCAACGTTAAATGGTTATTGTTTTCACTTTGATAGTTTCCTAACCCTAGAGTTAAAACAATAATTTAATTCACATGTCAAAATGTTGCGTTTATAAATGAGACCGACATGGCCAAGCGTGTTAAGGCGTGCAACTCGTAATCTGAGGCTCGCGGATTTGCATCCCCGTCGTGCCAAACG
This sequence comes from Carcinoscorpius rotundicauda, assembly GCA_011833715.1. Lineage (NCBI taxonomy): Eukaryota > Metazoa > Arthropoda > Merostomata > Xiphosura > Limulidae > Carcinoscorpius > Carcinoscorpius rotundicauda. The sequence goes on from CM022393.1 coordinate 137,530,448, forward strand.
TGCTTGCCCTTTCAGCCGGGGGGGCGTAATAACGTCACGATCAATCCCACTATTCGTTGATAAAAGAGTAGCCCAAGACTTGGCGGTGGGTGGTGATGACTAGCTGCATTCCCTCTAGCCTTACACTACTAAATTAGGGACGGCTAGCACAGATAGCTCTCGAGTAGCTTTGTACGAAATTCAAACAATACAAAACAAACAAACAAGCGTTTATAAATATCGCCTTTCAGGCCTGGTGGTGATGGCGCTCAACTCGCAACCGAGTGGAAAATTAGAATCCCATCACCGAACATATTTGCCCTTTCCACTGTAGGGGTATTTTAAAGTGATGGTCAATCACACTAGTTGATGTTGCCCCGGCAAGGCCCATCATATCTTGCTAATGAACTTTAATTTAATCATATATTGACTCGCTCTGAATTTGTCTATATGAACAATTCCTTCATCAACATAACTGGTATCAACTGATAAAGAAACATTTATGTTGTGTGATAATAATGGGAACAAACATTTATGTTGTGTGATAATAATGGGAACAAACATTTATGTTGTGTGATAATAACGGGAACAAACATTTATGTTGTGTGATAATAATGGGAACAAACATTTATGTTGTGTGATAATAACGGGATTTTTGTTCTTCTATACTTCTACACAAATTAAATGAAACTCCATTACTGTTTTTCTTCGTATATCGTTATTAACTATTTCGGCCCAGCTGGCCTGGTAGATAAGACACTCGACTCGTAATCTGAGGATCGCGGGTTCGAATTTCCGTCACACCAAACGTGCTCGCCCTTTCAGCTGTGCGGGCGTTATAATGTGTTAGTCAGTTTCACTATTCGTTGGTAAAAGAGTAGCCCAAGAGTTGGCTGTGGGTGGTGATAACTAGTTGCTTTCCCTCTTGTCTTACACTGCAAAATTGGGGACGGCCAGAGCAGATAGCCCTCGTGTAGCTTTGAGCGAAATCCTAAACACACAAAATCAATTGACTATTTCTGACTTACAGTCAGCATCTAATATACGTTATATTATTATATAATGGGAGTTTTCTTTTTAATTTAAATTACACACTTTTTTGTTAACTTAACGACATGAAGTGATATCAGATCTTCCTTTGATATGAGTTCATGGAACCACACTTCACACGTGAGAAGTAGTCAATGAAATTACAACGTATAATCACCGTTCGAGAACTTTTATTTCTTATTCTAAGACTGATTAAAAAAATTAATGGGATCCAATATAAATAACTCGTTCAACACCACCTGATCAGTCTGTGACGTGACACTAATTGGGTGTGGTAAGATGGCGAATGCCTTGTCTTAGAACAACGCCTGTTATTCACATATTTATTACAGATCAGTAGTGGCGTTAACTAGGTGTCTTTTCCTTTAGTTCAGAGTAAGCCGGTGTTTCGTTTAAGTGATTAAGTTTAGAAACAGTGTTGTGAAAAAACTGTGCGTTGTAAAATTTGGTACGACACGGCCAAGTGGTTAGAGTACCTAACTCGCAATTTGACAGTCGAGGGTTTGAATCCCTGTCCCACCAACTATGCTCGGTCTTTCAGTTTTGAGGACGTTATAACGTCACGATCAATCCCACTATTTGCTGGTAAAAGAGTAGTCCAAACGTTGGCGGTGGGTGGTGAAGACAAACTGCCTTCCCTCTGGTCTTATACTGCTAAATTAACACTGTTTCAAATATGGCGCCCCTGAAATCCCAAGGATGGGCCGAGACTCCAAAACCAAGATTGGGTTCAAAAACTTCTGAAAACGTACTCCTAGGCCTCAGTCATAGCCGAGTGTCCTTAAGTACGCGTTTTAGCCTCTATTTGCAATTCTTAGGTAGGAGATATGCACCAAAGAGATAAGGGCACCCCCTGGCAACTCGAGTCCTTCTGCCAAATATGATTTTGCAAACTCCAAAACTGAGAACAAACAAACACACAAATTGAATTAAATCAGAATACAAGTAATCGTAGTCAAATATTTGAATTAACTCTCACTATTATAAGTCGAAGTTTGCCTAGCCCCATAGGGCGACTCGAACCACTAACCTTATGATACGCAATCCAGAACGCTAACTACCAGACAAAAACATGCCTAACACAATAAGAAAACAGAGATAACTGAAGTTTTGAAAGAAACAATATTTAACTTAATAAACAACTTATTCGTAATTTACAACAGTAAAGTGGCTAACCCTGATTTTTATTATCAACTTCAAAGAATTAATGATGAGTCAGTTGTACCATCTCATACTAGGAACCACCAGTTGGATTTATCAACCAGATGTAACATTTGTAGATTCGAATGTGACCATTATGTATACTTCGTTATCATTATTTTTCATTTTTTTCATTCAGGTGAGATCTGAAATAATAGATAGTCACACACATTCATGTACATGTATATAAAATTTACCTCTGTATATCTTGAAGTAGAAGTCAAAATTTTATTGTCTTTTAACGAAATACGACATATTGTAAACAGTTTCAAATTTGCTGTATTTAAAAAAAAAGACGGAGAGTATAATGCATTTCAGTTACATAGCTAGAATCGAGAAATTCAATTATAGTCTGCACATGATTTATTTATGGAATTATGACACCTGCGGTGGTGTAGAAGACAAACCTAGCACCTGGGTTTGGAACTAGCAAACAATTTTTAGCCTTTTCAAAGGGCAATTGCAGTAGTAGTGATGTTTTATGAGTGAGAAAATGAAAAAGACAGCAAGACCGGTGTGAAACTGAAACACAAAGACAGCTAGACCGGTGTGAAACTGAAACACAAAGACAGCTAGACCGGTGTGAAACTGAAACACAAAGACAGCTAGACCGGTGTGAAACTGAAACACAAAGACAGCTAGACCGCTGTGAAACTAAAACACAAAGACAGCTAGACCGGTGTGAAACTGAAACACAAAGACAGCTAGACCGCTGTGAAACTGAAACACAAAGACAGCTAGACCGCTGTGAAACTGAAACACAAAGACGGCTAGACCGGTGTGAAACTGAAACACAAAGACAGCTAGACCGGTGTGAAACTGAAACACAAAGACAGCTAGACCGGTGTGAAACTGAAACACAAAGACAGCTAGACCGGTGTGAAACTGAAACACAAAGACAGCAAGACCGCTGTGAAACTGAAACACAAAGACAGCTAGACCGGTGTGAAACTGAAACACAAAGACAGCTAGACCGCTGTGAAACTGAAACACAAAGACAGCTAGACCGCTGTGAAACTGAAACACAAAGACAGCTAGACCGGTGTGAAACTGAAACACAAAGACAGCTAGACCGGTGTGAAACTGAAACACAAAGACAGCTAGACCGCTGTGAAACTGAAACACAAAGACAGCTAGACCGCTGTGAAACTAAAACACAAAGACAGCTAGACCGGTGTGAAACTGAAACACAAAGACAGCTAGACCGGTGTGAAACTGAAACACAAAGACAGCTAGACCGGTGTGAAACTGAAACACAAAGACAGCTAGACCGGTGTGAAACTGAAACACAAAGACAGCTAGACCGCTGTGAAACTAAAACACAAAGACAGCTAGACCGGTGTGAAACTGAAACACAAAGACAGCTAGACCGCTGTGAAACTGAAACACAAAGACGGCTAGACCGCTGTGAAACTGAAACACAAAGACGGCTAGACCGGTGTGAAACTGAAACACAAAGACAGCTAGACCGGTGTGAAACTGAAACACAAAGACAGCTAGACCGGTGTGAAACTGAAACACAAAGACAGCTAGACCGGTGTGAAACTGAAACACAAAGACAGCTAGACCGGTGTGAAACTGAAACACAAAGACAGCAAGACCGCTGTGAAACTGAAACACAAAGACAGCAAGACCGCTGTGAAACTGAAACACAAAGACAGCTAGACCGGTGTGAAACTGAAACACAAAGACAGCTAGACCGGTGTGAAACTGAAACACAAAGACAGCTAGACCGCTGTGAAACTGAAACACAAAGACAGCTAGACCGGTGTGAAACTGAAACACAAAGACAGCTAGACCGGTGTGAAACTGAAACACAAAGACAGCTAGACCGCTGTGAAACTGAAACACAAAGACAGCTAGACCGCTGTGAAACTGAAACACAAAGACAGCTAGACCGCTGTGAAACTGAAACACAAAGACAGCTAGACCGCTGTGAAACTGAAACACAAAGACAGCTAGACCGGTGTGAAACTGAAACACAAAGACAGCTAGACCGCTGTGAAACTGAAACACAAAGACAGCTAGACCGGTGTGAAACTGAAACACAAAGACAGCTAGACCGCTGTGAAACTGAAACACAAAGACAGCTAGACCGCTGTGAAACTGAAACACAAAGACAGCAAGACCGCTGTGAAACTGAAACACAAAGACAGCTAGACCGGTGTGAAACTGAAACACAAAGACAGCTAGACCGCTGTGAAACTGAAACACAAAGACAGCTAGACCGCTGTGAAACTGAAACACAAAGACAGCAAGACCGCTGTGAAACTGAAACAAAAATGAACATCTTTCGTTTGGGAAATGTGGGCATCGGAACAGTGGATAATCGAACTAATAAAAACTGGCATCTAAAAATAATTCAAATTGGATTTGCATATGAAACAAGAGAGAGGCGGGGGGGATTTTGGAAATTCGCACAAACCTACTCGAGGGCTATCTGTGCTAGCCGTCCCTAATTTTGCAGTGTGAGACTAGAGGGAAGGCAGCTAGTCATCACCACCCACCGCCAACTCTTGGGCTACTCTTTTACCAACGAATAGTGGGATTGACCGTCACATTATACACCCCCACGGCTGGAAGGGCGAGCATGTTTAGCGCGACCCTCGGATTACGAGTGCACGCCTTAACGCGCTCGGCCATGCCAGGCCCCAAGAGAGAGGCAAAATAGAATGCAAACAGAAACTTTCTTTATTTCAGTGTGAACTGGAAATCGCTGCTGTGTGTTAACTAGGGAGAAAGTTTCGCCCATGATCAGTAAACTAAGTACAATAAATAAAACGAAAACAAAATGCAACTTGCATATTTTGGTCTTCATTGTAAAAAGTGATTCTGGTTGAAAACACCAAATCTGCCTTCCAGAAGGCTGACTAATGGGATCAGAAAATCGAATCGTAAGCATCTGGAAGTACCTGTGGTCTTTATTACAGTCATAACCCAGTTCCATGTAGACAAAGCAATGTAGGATACAATACAACTATTCCATGAAACACTAGATAGCTTCCCTGACTGTATTCTAACCCAGTTCCATGTAGACAAAGCAATGTAGGATACAATACAACTATTCCATGAAACACTAGGTAGCTTCCATGACTGTATTCTAACCCAGTTCCATGTAGACAAAGCAATGTAGGATACAATACAACTATTCCATGAAACACTAGATAGTTTTCATGACTGTATTCTAACCCAGTTCCATGTAGATAAAGCACTGTAGGATACAATAGAACTTTTCCATGAAACACTAGATAGCTTCCCTGACTGTATTCTAACCCAGTTCCATGTAGACAAAGCAATGTAGGATACAATACAACTATTCCATGAAACACTAGATAGCTTTCCTGGATACATTCTACCGCAGTAAGTAGTGCCTAGGGTTAAATTAACACAAGACAGCAATCAGATTTGGTGTGTTCCAAATAGATGTCTGGAAAATTTTTGTAATTTTGTAAACTTGAAACAAATGCTGTAAGAAAGCGGAATATATGGTATTTGCATTTGTTTATAAAGATATGTTGAAATATACAGACTGCCTGTATTAATTACACCGTGATAGCATGATATGTTATCAGAAAATAAAAACAATTATTTCTGAGATATCTGTCCGTGGAGCTAAGGTTCATTTAATACTGAGAGATACATTTCAGTGTTTCCTGTGGGAAATCGAACAAAAGGACAGAAATTGTTAAAATGTCAAATATGGGCGTTACATTAAAGAAAACATTCATTAGAAAGGGTTAAGGTTTCTTTTCTATGCAATCGCGGCATTACCACATGGTGAGGGCGCTCGACTCGCAGTTTGAGGGTCACTGGTTCAAATTCTCATCACACTAAATATACTTGCCTTTTCAGCTATGGGAGCGTTATTATGTTTCGGTCAATCCCTGGTCAATATTTTGTTGGTAAAGGACTACTTCAGAAGTTCGAGGTGTCTTCCATCTAATCTTATACTGATAAGATCAGCTACGGCTAGCGCAGATATCCGTCAAATAGTTTAGTGCGAAGTTTAAAAAAAATAAACAACTTTCAATCGCTTTCCATTTTGGTTTTTTTCTTCCTCTCAATGATGGCCGAGCGCGTTAAGGCGTGCACTCGTAATCCGAGGGTCGCGGGTTCGCGCCCGCGTCGCGCTAAAAACATGCTCGCCCTCCCAGCCGTGGGGGTGTATAATGTGACGGTCAATCCCACTATTCGTTGGTAAAAGAGTAGCCCAAGAGTTGGCGGTGGGTGGTGATGACTAGCTGCCTTCCCTCTAGTCTTACACTGCTAAATTAGGGACGGCTAGCACAGATAGCCCTCGAGTAGCTTTGTGCGAATTTCCAAAAAAACAAACAAACAAATCCTCTCAATGTCTCGACGTCACATATTGGTATTCCAAGAGTAGGCGAGAGGTGGCGTTGACTAACGGCTTATACACACTTTTAAATTTTAAACTGTTTATCCAAAATGAAAATTTAAATGTATGCAGCGTTTTTTTGTGTTGTTTGTTTCTTCTGAATTTTGTGCAAAGATACACGAGGCCTATTTGCCCTAGCCGTCCCTAATTTTGCTAGAGGGAAGGCAGCTTGTCATCACCACCCACCGTCAACTTTTGAGCAACTTTTTCACCAACGAACAGTGGGATAGAACGTCACATTATAACGGCCACACGGCTGAAAAGGCGAGCATGTTTGGTGTTTTGTATTATAACCAACATAATTTAGTTTTTCAGGTTTGTACGTGTTAAGCACCTATGTAAAACCTTCTGTATTCATATAGTTAAAGAAACTTCAAAATCAATGCTGTTGGATACAGACAGGAAATGGTAAATATTAAGTATTTTAACAGGATCAAACTTACACATCAGTTGCAACTGATGTTTTGACGACTTTTAGTTAATTGAATGACATCATATCCTGGACAACAACCAGAGGTCTAAGAGGCCTCTGCCAAGTGACAAATAACTAATATTATACAGTCTTGGCTATAAGTTCCCATCGGTGCTACAGTGCAGGAGAACGGCGTTTCATTGTTCATTTCATTCTCTTTGTTAACAAACCACGTGCATGGGAGCACGTCTCGAGAGTGAGATACCAGTAATTGACTTATCTCTAATGAAGATACGTGGGTACAGCTGCAGTCGAATTGATTTTTCAATATTCATTGGTCTAGTTGGTTTCTAGTCTACTTTGTTTCATGTAAAATTTTTGATAACTTCTTAATTTAAATTAAAGCAAATCACTAATAAAGTTCTTAAGTTTACGATAGATTTATTTATACGAGAGTGCCAGTACAATGTATAATTAGTTCATTATATTTGTGGTTCAGAATTTGAGTATTGGTTCACGTACAAAAAACACGTATTTTACAGCAAATTTAAAAACAAAATTTCTTCTTAAAAGAAAAACAAAATCTATTTCACTCTTACAGATCACAAACAAAACAAGTTGTGATGAAAACTGAAGGCAGGAAGCTATGTTTGAAGCTTTAAATAGGGGGGGACTTTCCTCGTGCGTGTTCGTGTGATACTGACATTTTTATGTAGATATATCGAATAAGTTAATGGTCATTGTATTTTTTAAAAAGTATTTATTGATTCCGAATACACTTTAGTGCCTTTACGAAAAATATGCATATTTATTCAATTTTCACTGGATTACGTTGAAAATGTTCAGCTTATGCTCACAACCAAGTTTTTTTAATCCGACTATACGTGTTATGCTTTCACTTTTTTTTTTTTTCTTTCAGCTTATCGGAAGGTAATAAACTCTCTGAGTGGCGACTGTGCCCTCTGGCGGACTTTAGAGGATATTCGCTCCGTGGAATGTGTGCTGCTTTTCGTTACAGTTGAGTTGTAGCTGTGTCTCGTGGTGAATATCAGGTTGTTTTTCGGGTAAGTTGTGAATATTTGTTTACTAAAGTTTATATAACTTTAATATTTGAAGAGTTAACGTAAAAACACCAACTATGAAGCATGCATGTTAGCCATTTATTTAACTGCTATTAATTAGCTTAGATGACACTACTTTTATTAAGAGCGAGTAACTCTGAGAGTTCAAAACGCTAGTCGTAACAAAGTCCGTATGGTCTGTTTTATTTCGAGGCCACCAAGAGGTCATTAGCGGTGGGAACATTTTTTTTTTACTATGTTGTGTAAATGAAATATCACCTCTTAAGTTTTACTGCTCATCATTGAAGTTGTTAGCGCAAATACAATTTGCGTGCTGTCTTTAAGAGGTTTTAAATACTTAATTAAGAAAGCTGTTTCTGAAATTCTTGCTAAATGTTTCTCAACGTCGAATGCTGTAAGACTGAAAAATATAGCGTTTTACTTTTAGTGTTAGCGAAATATATGCGTCGCAAAAATGTAGCGTCTTACTAAAAGATGTGTGCGTGGTGACGATTTACACTTACCGATAAGAGTAGTGTATTGTTCTACTTTACACATTAATAGTTCTCGTAAAAACTGCATTACTTTGAATATCGATTTTGTGTTGTTTTATTTGGGAGAATTCAGTTTTCCGTAAATACAAGGCTTAACGAATTCAACTGAACTTTCGGAAACATACGAATTACAGAAATTTGCAGTGAACAAAACGATTGTATTTTATAAAAGCCAACAGTAAACAAACATAATTAGAGCATGCTTTATCTTTTTGAAACCTATCGCGACAAGCTGGCATGTGACCGTGTTCGTGAGTATAACCTCTACATTAATCTTGAGAACTGAGGACTATCGAATTGTTAGTTTCAAATATTTACATCTTCAGGGACATAAACTTTTTAACCGATCGAATCCCCATACTTGAGGTAAAACTGCGTTGTGTAACCGTGAGAAAAATATTTAGGCTGAATGCAACCCCATCGAACACACACACATTGTTTTGTCTAAATTACGTTAATAGTTCTGTTTATATACATTTTATATATGGGGCGTTATAATGTGACGGTCAATCCCACTTCGTTGGTAAAAGACTAGATCAAGAGTTGGCAGTGGGTGGTGTGATGACTAGCTAGCTGCCTTCCCTCTATTCTTATACTGCTAAATTAAGGACGGCTAGTGCAGATAGCCCTTGAGTAGCTTTGGCCGAAATTCAGAAAAAAACAAAACAAATATATTTTATAACATTTCAACTGTCCTTTTTTGTCATCTTCAGTGCCGAAAAGCCATAATAATGTAGCGCTTCAGGCCACATGGGATTTAATATTTACGTCACCAGTTGTATGAACAATAAGTTACGAAATTAATTATTTTTATTATGAATTTTATTTTTAGTCATTTGCAGATCGTTTCTAACGTGAGGACTAATAATAATTTTTGTTTACAAAACTAGTTTACCTTCTTTGAATTACTTTGACAACAATTTACAACAACTAGCGAGATTGTCTTATTTTAGAAGATAGTTTGTAACTATTCGGGGAAGAACATGTTCTATGCGACTCCAAACTTCAAGCAACGAAACTCTAAACTATCTAACTGTATTTGCATAAGCAAAATAAAAAAACCAAAAAAACTGGAAAGTTTATTCCAAGTTTACTTTAGTGGTTAGTGTATTTCTAAGAGAATGTCATCAGTATATATATATCAGCCCCCAAAACTTAAAAATATAGGCTTAAGTTGGTCCTATTTCTTTTTATAGTTAGTTTATTAAAAATTATCACTGTTTTTAAAAAAAAATTGTCTTTCACTGACCTGAAACTACAAGTGTTTATATTTTTATATTTTAATAAAATTGTGTTGTGCAGAGGACTTATTTATTGTAACTGTACTTAAAACCTATAAATTTAACCCACACGTGATAAGTTGGAATATAAATGTTCGTCTTTGGAAAGGTATAGAGCTGTTTTGATCTCAATAATTATATGAATGGTTCAGGATCAAAAATTAGAGTGTTTTCAAAACATTAATAAGGAAATCATGATTTTTTTTTTTTTGTACAGTGATCCAAAAACCTATTTTTGTTTCAGTTTGATTTTTTTTTCTTAATAATGGAGTGAAAGAAATTTATGTGTTTGGAGAGAGAAACCAGTGAAATATACAACTGGTGAAAGTGTTGAGAAAAGTATTATGGTTTCACGTTTATTTGTTAAAATGCTTTTGAATTGAGTTTGTTTGTGTTGGGCTCGGCATGGCCAGGTGGTAAATGCGCTCGATTCGTAATCCCAGGGTCGCGGGTTCGAATTCCCGTCACACCAGACATGTTTGCCCTTTCAGCTGTAAGGACATTTTAATGGTGTAGTCAATCCCACTATTCGTTGGTAAAAGAGTAACCCAAGAGTTGGCGATGGGTGGTGGTCACTAGCTACCTTCCCTCTAGTCTTGCACTGCAAAATTAGGGACGGCTAGAGCAGATAGCCCTCGTGTAGCTTTGAGCTAAATTCTTAACAAACCAGTCGTTTATGGATTACACGTAAGTTAACACTTGCACTCGTTTATCTACCGTTTGATCGTGAACCTCTTTAACGGATAAATCATTGCCGAACGCAGAGATATAAGAAATTACATGTTAATGTTATGAGGTTAACATGGAAAATGTTGCCAGGATTTTTTTTTTAATGCCAGGTTTGAGGTTTAGTTCATCGAAACTTTTATTTATATGTATCAAATGTCAAAAATATCGACTGCAGAGGTTTTAAATAAAGCACATTAAACCTTTTATACACAAAGTAACCAAAATCACTCTTCAAACATAACAACAGTTGTGGACATAGAGATTAGGTTAACACCCTGATGGTATTACGAAATTCTAAAAAAATGGTTAAAAGCTGTGTTAAAAATGCTGCCGAAGTATAACAGCTTCATTGTTAAGATTGGTTACTCGCATGCTGTCTAAATTTGCCTATTATGGATGTTAGGGGATAGTAATTCTAACACGCGGAAATGAGTCTGTAGTACCCAGCCGCTGACACTTCTCTATCTGATGTGAATACTTGCATATATTTGTGACTCGTTCGACGTACAGTTTCCAGGTAATTAGAACATTCTGATAATCATATTGTAGAACCATGACGAACGTTGTACCATTATTTGGATTATTTAAGAACAGTTTGTTCTACTTTTTTAGGGGAACATTCGCAACTTATGCTCTAGATTTTATAGGGGGTATTCACTTGAATTCTTTTTAAAAATTTGAACTTCTCAAAAGTGTAATAATCTACTTAAGCAAAACTTCTGACATTCCATTTCAAACTTAGATTTCTGTGACAACCTTCACTAGGGTTTGATTTCGGTCTTTTATGACAGAACTCCATATACCTTGTAATAGTTGTACTCAAAGAATGAATTTTGCAAGTGTTGTTTTGCTGTTTCACTTATCAGTGTCTATACCTTTTACAGTTTGGGAACTAATTTATACCAGATGCACTTGCGCGGGGCCCTCGAAAGTGTTCTTCTTCAAGAATAAATAAAACAAATAAGAGTGACAAATATTTTCATTTTTGCTTTTCAAGTTCGTACGTCATCTTGTATTGTAGCCTAGAAAAGGCATAGTTCTTCTCGTGATTCATGTCATGCGCATGTTTTGGTGACGTCATTTTAGTGTCTGTTGACTGACTGATAGACAATATAGTTCTTTACACTAGTGAGAGTGATGAAAATATACGACCCCTCCAGCTAGCCATAGGCCCCCTTTCGAGAAAATTCCTCAGGTATCCAAAAAACAAATGATTTTGAAAATGACCTTATTAATGCTATTACAGGATAAGCCTACAACACCTAATCCATACATACCACTAGCTGTTATATCTCTACCTATTCATTTTAAGCTATCTGCTTATCAACCGTCTTCTGTAGCAGCTGTCATATAATACTGTTGCGTAATTTCTCCATTCAGAACGTACTTTTCATAGTGGTATTCAAATAGTATCGTTGACTGAAGACATTTTAAGGGGGCACTTTATTTTTGTGAAGCGTGTTTCATGTTTTGTTTTTCATATATACATGGAAGGACACTGTGCGACGTATAACTGATACAAATGAGCATTCTGGTACAAAGTATAATTAATACAAATGAGCACTCTGGCTCAAAGTATAGTGGTTGCAAATGAACACTCTGGTACAAAGTATAACGACCGTTACAAGTTAGCTCTGTGTAACAGCCGTTACTAGTTTAGCACTGTGTGAAAAGTATAACAACATACAAATTAGATGAGCTTAGGAAACCGTGGTGAAGCGAAACTAAGTTTTCAGAAAATTCATTATGACACTTGAGGACTGAGCTATTTTTTCTTGTCGAACGTCGTAAATTCACAAATGGCCTTCAGTAATTTATTTTTTCGTTTACACCTATTTCTCTGTGTAGACGACTTCAAAAACATGGTTGACCTATTTTGTTAAGCTGAAGTGCATTATAAAAATGGGCAAAGGTATATAGGCGTTTTTCTTTTAGGTCAGAAGCAAGGACATGGCAGCAATTTTATTTGTGTGCCTAAAAAAGAGTTTGTTCAGAGAAGTCAGACGAAGAGGTCAGACATTCGCATGTTTATCGATTAAAATATTAATTTGGGAACATTAACTTCAGAGTGGTTGCGACCTTTATTGACAGTAGTGTAAATGAATTGTGAATCTTTAACCCTAATTGTGTGCAGAGCAAATGCTCTTGTCATTTGGTGATAAAAGTCGCTGGCTTTGAGCACACAGTGGAAAAAGAACAAAGGTAATCACAATGAGCCATTGTTTTGTCTTTACAATCTGTATATCGTAATATAAATATAACATTATAGGCTAAAGTAATGCAAAATAGCAAGTTGGGGTGGAGGCGTAAATAAGTGCAGTGTGACGTCCCTTTATACACAGTAAAGATAAAGTTCGACAGCATTAATTTTTTTTTTTCTATTGTCAAAGTACAATCCATAGCGTTACTTGCGAAATATAATTCTGTGGAACCTAAAAGATCCGGCGAGACACGAGATTTTGAGACTTAAAACATCGCATTGTGAACCCAACTTCTCTGGAAAGTGCGCTAAAGAAAACAAAACAATCGAGTAAACTTAATTTAAGGGGAAGATATATTTTACTGGTTCAAACCGGTTGCACATAGGTAATCAGAAGATTACTTTCTCAAGCTCAGCTTGAACCCCACGGTTATGACTATATATATTTCCAACATCGACTTTCAATCTACGAACGTGTAATTACACTCATCAAATGAGATATGAAGTTTTAAACGGCCAACCATTTTTTTTTCTGAACAGAGACACAACTAGAAGTCTACTTCTCAGAACGATTCAGGGTTTGAAACGAGGAAAGAACTACCACATAGCTGTTTTGTACCATAAAAGAGGCTACGGTACAATTGTCGGAAATGAAGTTTAAAAACCGTTTCAAATTTCCATTGATTACACTTCCTTCGAGGATGAATGTTTTCGTTAACGTACTTTTAATTTCCAGTGTAAAACATTATTGTCTCAAAATACTCGAGAAAAGCAATTGTAATTCGGCCATATCTTCAGGAAATTTTGGAGAATTGGTTTCGTTTCAGAGATTGATTTGACATATTCGAAGCCATGTTGTTTGCTAAAGTAAACTGCAGCATGACTGAATGAAATATTTGGCGCGGCATATCGGCTCGTGGAAAGCCTCAGTTTTTTTTGTTTTGTTTTGTTACGTATAAACTTTCAGCACATAGCTACGCCATCTCTTGATCGATTTGAGATCTAACTACAATTTTGGACTCAAGTGGTCAAACCCTTTCGATCAATGTGCTTGATCATGCTAAGGGTCTCAGATTAATTTATTCTAAACTTGTCTAAAACAATTTTAATTTGAGGGTAGGCTGGTAGAGCTCCTGATGAAGGATAAAATCAAATTGGATATACGAGCGCCATGCGCTTAGTATTATTGGCGCACATAAATATATATTATACAAAAAAAGAAAAAAAGGTACATGAATTTAATCTCGCTTAAAAGAATTTCAATTGCCGCAGCTACTGAGGATTCTCTCATTTTTCTGTCTACGAGAATTATACAGAGAGCGAAACACGTGCCAGTTTTCTATATGTTTGCACAACAATCATCTGTTACGTGGACGCTGGTCGCGTCACGCAGTGATGAATGTCACAATTATCGAGGATAATTAGACAGTTTTTCTGTAGGTTATTCTAGAAGATGACCTGTTACGCAAGACGTCATTCATGTCTAAATGTGTTCATTTATTTGTGTATTTTCCTTTTCGAAGTATTTACTTTACGAATTACAGTTGTTTTTTTTTACATTTGTAAATATGGGCCACGGACAACAAGATTCTCTATATACTTTTTTAACCTTTAGGACTCGGTATTTTTGCTGTAATGTGTGGTTACGTAATGCATCAGTAATGTACGAATCTGTGTTTAAATTTTCTGTGTCCATGTATGTCATCTCGAAAAAGTTATTCAGGTTTCAATCGTTTAATAAATACAACAAATAAAATAGAAAAACATACAGTAATTACATATTTTTATATAACTCGTATAGTGATCGTAGAGCGACTAGAGCTTTAAGAAAATGAATACACATTAACTTCTTAAAACTTGACAAACACCATAGTTGCTCTCTTTAAGAAAATGAATACACATTAACTTCTTGAAACTTGACAAACACCATAGTTTCTGTACGACTAATATATCAACTGTATCAATATATATATATTGAATGTAAGACCTGTTTTCTTTGTTTCACTTATTTAACAATTACTATCTCAGTGCTGTTTCTAAATGACTTTGAAATCGACCCCAAGCGACCAAAGTGTTTAAGTATTACTACACCCTTTATAGCATGCTTTTAAAACGGTGTATGATTACGTAGTAAACTCGAGACCATTATCAGAAGGGAAACAGCAAAATAATCATTATTGTTTCAATTAAGAGCATAACTAATTTGTATTGTTCCCCTTAATAAAATCTGTGAATATCAAACATATTTGAAAAAAAAAATGTAATAATACAAAAACAAGGATAAGCCACTTGACAAAAGTACTTCAGAAACATCCAGAAAAACATTCAGATTCTGTGAAGCTCTTTATCACTATGGAAACTGCACTTTATTCGTTTACGCGTATCACAGACAGATAAGACAAAATATTCACATTGTCTCAATTCCAAGATAAATTTAAAAGAATCTTGACTCATCTAGCCTCAATTGGTTTAGGACCCATTTTCCTGCAAAGTTAAAAACGGAAAGAGATTGCGGATATGAGCTTTTGAAGCAAGTTTTCCTGAAAACATTTTAGTATTCGTAAGTTTACGAATCTGTGAGAAAGAGGTTCAAAAGAGAATGTTATGTCAACCACAAAAGTGTTTGTAAGATTCAACATCGAGAAAGTGTGAGACGAAGTAATTCGAAAAACGTATGCGTGGAGATGTTTATACACCCATTTTATATGCAAAAAACGGCTCTTTTGGGCTCAGAAAACACTTCAAATAGAAGAGCGAACAACGTTTCGACCTTCTTCGGTCATCGTCAGGTTCACAAAGAAAGAGGTAACTGGCCGGAAGCTGACCACATGTTTGAAAGGGGTTGTATAACTGAGTGTCGCAATGTAGAGGGCGCGGTTTGATGTTTGAATATATAATTTTATCTATAATATTAATATAGGTATAATGGTGTTCCTTTATATTGGTTTATTTTGGGTTTAAGTTGTTGTATGAGTAAGGCTTCTTTAATTTTTCGTTTGTTTATGTTTGTTTCTTTATTTAGTATTTTAGTGTTTTCTATGGTTATGTTGTGTCCATTTGACTTGCAGTGTTCGAAAACGTGTGAAGGTGACTTTTTATGTTCTTTGAATCTGGTTTCCATTTTTCTACTTGTTTCTCCTATATAGAAGTCGTGGCAGTTATCACATTGTATTTTATAAATAATGTTGGTGTGGTGTTTGTCAGTGTAGTTCTTACATAGTATAGACCTTAGTTTTGTGCCTGGTTTTTGAATAAATTTAGTGTTAACTGGAATGTTATATTTTGTTACTAGTTTTTGCCAAATGTTGGTTATTTGTTTGCTGATGTCAGGAATATATGGTATACAGCAGTATATGGTTTCGTGATTTTTTGATTCGTGAGATATATTTACTTTTGTTGGTTGATTTTGCTTTCTGTCTGGGTGTGTGCGTATAATGTTTTCTACGGTTTGTGGAGGAAACTTATTAATGTTGATGAAGTATTGTTTTATTTTATCTAATTCATCGTTAATTTTATCTGGTGAGCATAGTTGTATGGCTGTGTTTATCTGGTTTCTTAGTATGTTGAGTTTTTGTTTTGTTTCATGTGCTGAGTCCCAAGGAATGTATAGTCCATATAAAATTCTCAACAAGTGGGTTTCTCGACATCACTGATTGTTTATACACCCAGTTTCACATGGCGAAACAAAAACACGTTTATTTCTGCTTGTTTCGTTCTAAACGTTGCGGTAAAGTTTGAGATGCCTGGATGAAGATGAGCACATTCAGGTTTCTTCTAAATTCTAATATCGAGTTAAACTTGCAACCAGTAGTATGTGACACAAGCCTTGCCCAAAACGCCAGTGTAGTCGCTAATCGCTATAGTTAACCGTATTAGGCTTTAGTATTTCAGAAATGTTCAACTGTACGCGTTTTTGTTGTGTTTTTTTTCTCCATAAATACGTTTCTTACTTATTAACGAACTTAGTGGCGTTATTGACCAACGAACTTAAACGTACCCGCGATCGATTATCAATACATTCTACTCTTATATATTCTCACAAAACTTCTAAGAAGGAAAAAAAGACCATTTACGTCGACAGTGACTGATACTACAGAACGATCAAAGTATTGAAAGCAATTTTGACCAACCACGACGGAAAAACCGCTTAGTAAATTTAGCCTCGTGAAGGATAGGCACGCGAGATTGTCGTTGTACTTGCATAATACACTTCTTTCTTTGTTCTTTTACTTCATATCTGTAGGATGACCGTGTCATTTTTTTTTTTTTTTAGAAGAGCACGTACAATTGGATTTGGCTTTTTGTGAAACCGAATGTCGCTTGGGGGAAGGGAGTTACCACCTTTAACCACTCCTACCACTATACAGTAGTATGTTATCTGTCAATCAAACTTAATGCACACTCAAATGACGTCATGTAAGTGACACTTGATTTTGCAGTGTGTACCGTCGTTAAGTGTCCCTAGTTCGTATTTTCTTTAGACAGAATTCGAAATTTTAAGATAATCGATTGAGACAACCTATAGAACACTTACTCGTATGTTTCAAATGCTGTAAGACTAATGTACGTTATATTAAAACGATTTCAGATTTCTGAATCAAGTCACGTAATAACCGCGGGTAATATAGAGTCACAATAGTACAACGGGCTGCGTCAGACAACATTATAACATTGTTTGCCATTAGGTTTATGTGCTTTTTCTTTCTTTCAATTTCGCGCAAAGCTACACGAGGTCTATCTGCGTTAGCCGTCTCTATCTATTTCTTCTCTTTTAGTGTAACGCAGAAATACCTAAGCAAAGCTCATGGTAAGAATTAACTCGTACGGTATATATCTTTTTCGGATATCCATTAATTGAGATGCATGCACCAACGATCAAATAATTAACTTTAACATGGACTATAAAATGTCTGTCAAAATCCACCAAATACTTCAAAATAATTAAACTAATCGTTACATATGAAGTTGACCAATAACCGAATGTTTAAGTTAAACAACTAATGCTCGAACACGTTTAGATTAGTCTTAACTAATCGTATATTATTAAACAGCCTAAAATACCCACGGCTCCGTTGCGGGATTTTAAGATATCTTCGTGATTCACAGAGGTCTCAGAATACCAGTCAAGCGTCTCCTTTATCTCAGCTAGCAGAAATACCCGCCCTTCAGGCAAGTATAGTAGGTAGTTTCTGTGGAAGGTTATCAGGTTTGCAACCTTTTCTGGAATTGTCTAACAGTTCTACCGCTAATTGCTCATATTTGATATTCAGTAATGTTCGTCATTCATGACCACAAGGTTTTTATTGAAACTTTAATTTCGAAATGCCCTACCATCACAGCATTACATCACAGCGTACACTTAAGTGAAACCTACTAGGTTCTTTCAGTCTGTATTGTTAAGTCTGATGGTTTTCTAACAACCGTGCATACTAACAATAGGCCTGCAGCGTAATATCCATGGTAAAGAACTCCGTTGTAATGCCGCCGTGTATAAGGCATACCACACCTTCTCCTTGCTTCCCATAAGCCATCTAGTGTATGAAAACATCGATTTCCCAGCACCCAGTTGAACAGTTTGATCGTATGGAAATTCATAAGCGTTCTTTCTAGCGACCTGACCGGTATGTCTCGGTATAGAATAGTATGGATACCATTTCTCCAGCTATTTGAAATTATCTCCACAGATGGAGATCCTTCTTGATTATAATTATACTGTTGTCTGGAGCGTGACGATGGCTTTTACTGCTGATCGTGTTTTAGGTTTGTTTTTAACCTCGGATGAGTACGACTTGTTTCAATTCTCTGTAGTGGTCGTGCTGGTTCAAGGTGGCTCATTTATTTACGTCATTCACTGCAAGAGGTAATCTTGTTTGGAAATTTCCAAATCTCAAAGCTCAATACATTTTTATGATCAGAGTGCATAAATATATTACAATAGAAATAGCCGTTAAAAGCCTTTCCCCAAAAGCCATAGTCTACCTAATGGCAGGGGCCCGTCATGGCCAGGTGGGTTAAGGCGTGCGACTCGTAATCCGAGGGTCGCGGGTTCGCATCCCCGTCGTAGCAACCATGCTCGCTCCTTTTAGCCGTGGGGGCGTTATAATGTTTCGGTCAATCCCACTGTTCGTTGGCAAAAGAGTATCCCAAGAGTTGTCGGTGGGTGGTGATGACTAGCTGCCTTTTCTCTACTCTTACACTGCTAAATTAGGGACGGCTAGCGCAGATAGCCCTCGTGTAGCTTTGCGCAATATTCAAAAACAAACAAACAATTTTAATGTTCATTTAGAATGCCAGAAAAATACAAGAGAATGCTTATAAATTGTATAAAAAGCTACAATAATAGAAAATTTAAGTCACAACTTGGATAAATGTTAATTATTTTTTTAATTACAAAAATCTATATCCGTAACACCTTTACGTGGAAGTTTAGGTTATCAACCTCTTTCTTCATTTGTTGTTTTAAAAATTTAGTTTTCCCACGCAATACTTAAAACAATTTCGTCGAAAGTGACAAAATCGAAGCTGATCTCCCCCCCTCCCCTGCAAGGCAAGCATGACCGGTCATGACGAACTTGAGATACGTAATCGGGCATACAATTTTTATATACATGTAGACAATGCAAAGTAATGGTCGTTTGAAATGGTATTTATCCTCAGGCTTGATGGAACTAAAATTGCTCGCTGGTGTCCTGCTTCGTTGGTTTGTCGTAGAATAAAGAGAAATTAACCTTGAAATGTCCTAAAACACTGACTTGTACTGATTTGAAGTCGATTTGCTCTTTCGCCAGTGCAATTTTTGTGTGTTTTTTTTGTCTGTTATTTTTGAAAATAATTCTTGTATTTGTTTCCAGTGTTCTTGGAGTATCATTAAACAATTTTGTTCAAGAGAGGGGAACGTTTGTTTATTGCTTTATAAAATAATTAAGCTTGCAAACATGCACACCGTAAAACAAATTTAATGCTTTTTCAATTTTTGTGAATCGTAATATTAAAATTTTCCTTTTTCTTATTACTCTTCAGAATATTTCATTCGACTTGTAATAATGTTCCGTTCAGTTCCCCCTCCCCCTTCTATTCGGAATTTCTTTCTCTAATTGTCATATAAACCATACTTTCTTATGTGTTTAGTAACATATCTCTATAAATAGTTTCACGTACGATCGAAAAAAAACACCACTAAATCAAATCAATAATAAAGCAATTTTTTTCTCTTTCGGCTTGGTCGTGGAACCATAATGAAGGCCTGGCATGGCCTAGCGCGTTAAGGCGTGCAACTCGTAATCCGAGGGTCGCGGTTTCGCGCCTGAGTCGCGCTAAACTTGCTCGCCCTCCCAGCCGTGGGGGTGTTATAATGTTGCGGTCAATCCCACTTTTCGTTGGTAAAAGCGTAGCCCAAGAATTGGCGGTGGGTGGTGATGACTAGCTGCCTTCCCTCTAGTCTTACACTGCTAAATAAGGGACGACTAGCACAGATAGCCCCCGAGTAGCTTTGTGCGAAATTCCAAAACAAACAAACAAACAAAAGGAATCATAATAAATAAATATATAACAAGAGAGCGAAAATATAATTACCTTTAAGAATTATACAGTGGTTTGTTTGTTTTTTTCTTTCGAAGAGACGCAGTTGGGCAAAATAAACAGAACTCCTTATCTCGAAGTTGGTCCGAGACAGACGCGGATGTGCATCGTCTATCAGTAAGACAGGATACGAATCAACCCATTTGGAATTGAATGAAAATAGTTTTTGTTCCGTTTCACGAGGCATGTGTTACAAAACTCTTTTAGGTTACTTACTTTTGTTCCGATATCCCTTTAAACTAATATTAAAAAAAGTCAAAAAACAAAACGTTGGCTTGACGAGTTTCAAAGCTGAAAGTTTGGTGTCAATTTTCGGTGTGGACAGAAAAATGTAATGTCATTGTTGGAACTGAACCAACGTGTTTTGGTGTTATATATTATGTGTGTAACGTGGAAATAAAAATAATTATGAACGTTGGCGGAAAATGGGATGGAATAGTAAATATTGTAGGAATGTCGCTTCTTTGTCACGTGAATCAACGTCACTAGAGTCCAGTTACGTGTTAACAGCTTATATTTTCATTGGTTTAACAAACAAGCATTTGGGAAGTACCGCTTCAGTATAAAGTGAATGAAAGTACAAGTTTTACGCTTTCATTAGATCTGTAACTGAAATGTTGCATGGCAAGTGTGTAAATTAAACATTTTTGGCTCTCCAAGGATACATAAACATTTTCGTCACTACGAAGCTGTATGAAAAGTTGTAAAAGGTGATTGAAACTAGCAGTTATAACGGAAGTTGTTGTACGAAACCGAAACTCCAAAAGTATGAAGGGATTCTACAGTCGAGCTACACACAGCTCTTGTAAACAACCTTGTTGTAAATACAGATGTGAATATTAGTCCGAGAACATTAAAGTGCACATTAGCACAGAGGTCTCAATGGATGTGTAAATGCTAGAGTCGCTGTTTTAATAAAGGTAACTACACTAAACAGCTGAAACCCTCAGTGTGGATTCCTGTAAGGGTGAGGGGTCATCCCATGGAAGGTTTTGTTCTTTTAGTTTACCTCCTTTGCGATTTAAATATCCATCCACGTGTTTCTCGTGCGTGGTGACCTGTGAAGAAGACGAGAGGTTTCTGGTGATTGAGGGGTCCAACCGTAACTCACCGCTTTGGCCTTGAATTCCTATAGCCGGACGGCTTTGGGTTGGCCCCCTAGGGTCAATCGGCTTGTCTACTTGGGCTAGGGTCAACCAAGTACTAGTGTTGGGTGTTTTCAACAGGTATTGGAGACATTATGTCTGATGCTGGTGTTTGGGTATAATGCTCACGAAATCCTGGCGTTGCTGCAGTGTCCTTGTTTGGCATTGTAGTGTGTCCCCTTGTAGGGCTTTATGGTGGCGGCACCGAAATATTAATTTTTTTTATTATGGATCCTCCAAATGGAAAAGCAATCAATAGGTAAACGACCACGTCTTGAAGATTGAGCAGTAATCTTCAGCATCTCTAACACCTGTTAACACTCATTTTCTTATTACATTCTTTCAGACAAATCTTTAAGGCAAATATCCTTCTTTTTCATTCAGTAGGGAGGGACTTGCTGGCTCTCCAAAGTCAGTAAAGAAGCTTCACTCTGATGACACATTGGTGGAAGTATCCACGTCTCAACACAGTGAACTCTTGCATTCAAAGGCGATTGGGGATACACCTGTTGAGGTTACACTTCATGCTGCTTTGAACTCATCAGGAAGATTTATTGTTGAGAAGGATTTGAAGAACATCCCCGAGTCAGAGATTCTCGCTGGTCTCTACCCAAGGAGTTTCTGCAGCGAGACGTATCTCCACTCACAAAGATGGAATTACGATGCCGACCAATATCCTTGTTCTGACATTTACATCACTTCGTCCACGTGCCACCATCAAGTTAAGTTATTTTAATTGCAGGGTACGGCAATATATTCCAAACCCCCTCGTGTTTCCAGTGTCAGCAGTTCAGTCACTCGAAGACGTCATGTCGTGGTTCTTTGACGTGTGCTCATTGCGGCGGCGAGGACCACGATGCTTGCAAGTGTGAAACGGACCTTCATTGCGTCAGTTGCAATGACACTCACCCGTTCTTCTTTCATTCTTGCCCTAAATAGTTGGAAGAAAAACAGGTGCAGCGTTTGAAAATGACTCAAAACATTATTTACCCGGAGGCTCGAAAGTTGCTGTCCACCACTTCACCTCAGACGTGTGCTTCTGCACTTTGTTCCACTACTACAGTGGGAGTGTAGAAAGATCTATCTGTGCCTTCAAAAGAACCGTTTTCAAAAAAATCAAGTTTTTTTACCTTCATGGTTAAAAAAAAATTGATGAATCAAATTCAACACCCATCTCTATTCCTTATGTACATTCCAGCAAATCTCAAGATCCACTTCCTGGATTCTGGGTTCGAATATTTCTCGAGTACATCTTCTACCATCCCAAGATGCAAAACGATCATTCTTTTACGGCCTCAGTTGGTGCAATCCTCTTTCAACGACAAAGACCTGCCCAATCGACCTAATGGAGGTCAACAGACCTCTCTTGAATAAAGAAAATAAAAAGACGTGGTCTTAAACAGAAGGGCTCTCCACCCAATTCGCCTATACATAAATAAATATGGCCACTTTGATACACTTGAACTGTCGAGGTTTACATTCTAATCGGGATGGCATCAAAGCATTGATTGTTTCCTACCATCATGTATGTCTTTCCTTACAGGAAAGATTCCTGAAACCTGCTAATACAGTCACCCATCAGAAGTTTTTGTTGTACAGAAACGACAGTCTGTGTGATGGAACGAGTGCATGGAGGGGTGGCACTGTGGATTGTTCTTGAAACTCAATACACCCTTGGAATCCGTAACCATTCGTGTTTCCTTGGGTTGTACCACCACTGTTTGTTCTCTCTAACTGCCGCCTGGAGAGACCTATGATTAATCAGACTTTGATGCTCGTGTTAAACAGATTCCGTCTCCCTTTTTAATCCTGGGGACTTTAATGGATGTTTTTTCCTGGGAAAATGCT
This sequence comes from Carcinoscorpius rotundicauda, assembly GCA_011833715.1. Classification (NCBI taxonomy): domain Eukaryota; kingdom Metazoa; phylum Arthropoda; class Merostomata; order Xiphosura; family Limulidae; genus Carcinoscorpius; species Carcinoscorpius rotundicauda. The sequence goes on from CM022393.1 coordinate 137,553,880, forward strand.
GATATTGATTGGAGGGGTCGCTCTGGAGAGCTTATGCTCTCTTACAACCTTTTTTTTCAATAGCGTTTCTTATACTTATTTTCAGGCTTTTAGTCAGTCCTTTACTGCTACAGATCTCTCAGTTTGCTCCCCTTCTATATTCTCTCATCTTTCCTTGGATGGTTAACAATAATCCACGAGACCTCGTCCTTGAAGATGCGGGACTCCATTCATCATTAGGGACTTCGGCTCTGCATCGAGGCATTTTGGAATTCCCCAGTTCAGAGCTTATACACAGTCTCATGAACCTCCACTACACCTCCGTCGTTTACATCTGTCTTTACTGCATGCTTCAAAACTTCTATCTTTGCCACAGCATCCCACCTTGGGTTGTGTTTTCCTTCCTCGGTGGGCCATACATTTTTAAAACAGACATTCTGCCATTGCTCCTTTTGGTCTTCGTATTCAGGTGCAGTTGGAAGAATTGGATTCTTCCTTGAATAACATTGCTGTATCCATTGGTCAACCCATCCCACCATGGCTTCTTACAGTCCCTTGAATAACATTGCCGTATCCATTGGTCAACCCATCTTATCATGGCTTCTTACAGTCCCCTGAATAACATTGCTGTATCAATTGGTCAACCCATCCCACCATGGCTTCTTACAGTCCCCTGAATAACATTGCTGTATCCATTGGTCAACCCATCCCACCATGGCTTCTTACAGTCCCCAGGTCACAATAAGACACATTTTATAGTCTTGTCGTCGTTACGACTCTGAACGACAGCACCATTTTGAACAAGTTTTGTCCCACGGTTTGTCCATAACGTTAGACAGTGTCATTAGCGATGGTGACACTGTCCACCTTGGAAATGTTTTTAGTTTTTTAAAGGCCAAGAATATTTTTAATGCAATTAAAGTTTTTACTTTTTACATTAGATCTTTTATAATGTGATTTTTTTAAATAATTAAAGTACATCTAGTTCGATTTGAAATTAGAAAATGGCCATAACCTCAAATAACTCAAAACCAGGACTAGAAAGGTCAACTTCAGGTGAATGACGGTGGTTTTTGAACTTATCTATTAGTCTTCCTGGTGAGTTATGATAATTACAATTATGCTATAGAAAGTCCTCTACAACTTCTATTACTGTAGTTTTTCTCTTAACGTTGTAGACTAGATGTAAACATTGGTTTTATGCTATATATGGTTTGTTTTTTAACTGTTTTATCTTAATTTTATTTTATAAATTATAATAATTTTACTTGAATTTTAGCTTGCTACCAGATGTTTGGCGCAGATAGCCTTGCTTTACGCCATAAAACGCCAAACCAACCAACTGAAAAGTTGAAGTGGAGCACAAACAGTTAGATGAGAAAAGATGGAGATATGTTTTTTACTGGCGAATTTAAGTTCCAATAGTTCGGCCATATAAAGTGTCATAAATTATACTTTTCGAGAAAAAAATTCCTTTGAAAACTGGTAATAATTTAGTAACTTGGCTAATTATTATCAGATATTTTAGAGGTGTTATTCCCCTCAACTAAAACTAATTTATTTTATCTACTTCGCATTTTTCTACTTATTCATACTGTCAACTGTATATCAGCCAACAGTGTCGTTAAGCTAATCAGAATTGATGGCACCCTGACTGCTGATGAGTACAAACAAGTTTTATCAATTATGCCATTCATTCCCGCAAAAACACGACTCTTAGGATGATCTTACAACAAAAGTCATCTGAAGCGAATGGGGTAGAACGTTATGATAGAAGCACGTGGAGAAATGTTTTGGTATTGCATGGTAGTCGTGAAATTATTTTACACAGAGTGCTGGTTGGTCATGTTTTAGAGAAGTGAATTTCTATGCTAGCGAATTCAAATATCTATTACCACAAAATATTTCGCGCGTATTAAATTGTGTGTGCGTTCTAAAAGTAACAGTCGATCCATTAACGTGGGTGGTAGGGTGCTAATGACTGAGTGCTAATCCTCTGGTCAGAAGCTCAAAATTAGAGACGGGAGGGAAGCTTCAGAAACTTTGATATAAGCACAACACAGTTTGTAATTTTCATTTTGTAAGTTTATAAATTAATTTAGCATATAATGAACGTGTATTTTGTTTATTTGTCGTAATCATCTATTTCATTAAGGTTAGTACATCTTGCACATTTTGTATCATAAAATAAATTAGTAATTGAAAACGGGTACATGAGCTGTTTCATTTGTGTGCGTGTGCAAACCCAATAGACTAAAACTGCGGTGTTTAATTTTTATTATGTAACATTGATTCATGGCACGTGCGAGCGAGACCTTGCGTTTAACTAATTTAAGTGTACGCCTGTAATTAGTATTAAATCCCTAAGTTGCTGAGGTGGGCTAGATAATTAAAAAAACAACAGATGAGGGAGCTACAGTCTACATCTTATGGGCATGCGTTTAATATTCAGGAAATGAACCACATTTAACAGAAAGTTTATTTCGCCGGGTTCGTTCTTGGGTGACAGGGCAGAGGTCACTAATGCAAATTTTTGGGGCAGTTTCAGCCCTCGTTTTTCTCTGTTTCCGTGGGGATAGAGTTCAATAATCAATGTTTATTGAGCTAAAATGTTAATTCTGTCCAGAAGTTCCGTACTTGGAGGCGTTAAAGTAAATTGGATCTTAAAAGTGTACAGTCCAACCAATAAATAAATCCATATGCTATTTAAGTTAATGTTGATAAGGTAATAAGACGTTGGGTGTCGGAAAAGCAATATAATAATATAGCGAAGAGGCGACTATATTACTGAATTTATAGAAGTTTAATATGGGTCAGTGGGTTTACAGACCTTACGAGACCTTTAAAGTCTCTTGTTGCATTTCTTCCGTCACGAAACCCCAACCCATAACCTACCCTTAAAGACTAGAAGACAACGACGAAGTTTTTAACAGTATTATTTTCATAAAGCTGGGTATAAATATTCAAAAATATGTTGAAAATTAATTGACAGGTGATATTCTCTCGAACAGGTTAACCTTCAACGACTGAAAGAACAAAAATCCCTTCATTTTTATCTTTTTGAGCTCAATGAAACCATTTTAAATCGACCGATGTGCGTATTGTTTCTACTTAAAAACTGTTTGAGAACTGAAATAATGATTTAAGGTTTTCCACGAAAAGCAAACTTCATATAACGATTATTATTTTCTAATACTGTACCAGTTTTACCACCTGTTGTTGGATTATTCTTAGCTTTTTATATATTTTTATTATATTCGATAGAGGAAGAACTGATTATTCTAATTCAAGGATCGGAACGGGATTTTTTTTTACACTGAAACTTTGTAGAATGAACAGCAACTGTCTGTTGTGGAGGCACGAGTGAAGAGGACGACGTTTCGAAAGTCTTCCATCTTCCGTTTTCAGGTCAAGCATAAGGCTTTCGAAACGTCGTCCTCTTCACTTGTGTTTCCACAACAGGCAGTTGCCGTCTATTTCACAAAGTTTCATCATGAATATTCTGACTAAACAATCTGTCAAAGGATATTGTACTATTGTTTATTTTGTGTGTGTCGATATTTGTATCATACCTGTTTTATGGCTTTCATGAACACCACAGAACAATTATATTTTTATGTAAGAAGACAGTTTAGTATGTATTGCTTCCAACCTTGCCCCCCAGTGGCTCAGCGGTATATCTGCGGACTTGCACGCTAAAATCCGGGTTTCGATACCCGTGGTGGGCAGAGCACAGATAGCCCATTGTGCAGCTTTGTGCTTAATTCAAAACATCAACAGCTTCCAACCTTCACCAACGGCAACAAGTTAGTGAAGTATACTAGGCTTAGGTTTATGGAAATCGTTTATTTAAATCTGGGTTTCATGTATAATTTCCAAATTGTTGGTGATAGTCCTCGTTTGAAGAGATATTTCCTAGATGGAAGGAATATACATTAATGCTGTTAAATATCTTCCCTCTGCTTATTGTAGATGATTTAGTTTATAACCAACTTTTCCGCGTCCTCTATTAGGAAATTGGTCTACAAGAAATGAACATTTTTACGTAATGGGAACCAGTTTTATTAGGTCAGATAATCTATTTTAGAACCTCATCTGAAATACTCCTATAAATACAACATACTTATTCAATATTATAGATCCCAGCAATTCATTTTTAGACATCTGTTGTCACTGCTTCTTTGGACTAATAATGAAGTGGTAAAAAGCCAGTAATGTTGTTCCCAATACCAGTCCAAAAGCTCCCAAATGGTCCTAATTGGAGTGTTATATGAAATAAGTTTTAAGTTGTATGTTAATGATCATATCAGAATCGATAAAAAGTAGTAAACTCACATTTCACGTATCCATCCAAAACTAAGTCATTTTGATGGAAAATCTCGCCAGCATAACCATAACGAAGAATTTGTTTAGTCAGTGTTTGTGTGCATCGTTATTGTTGGTTGTTGTTTTATAGAGGCTTCGAGATTTCACACCCCTGATAAAGAACCAACGCTGTGTTGTTTACAAAGCACTTGTGGATATGTTATTTGAGTTGCTCTTGACTCATCATATTCAACCTGTATAAGTGGGGGTTATGAGTTGTCCTCTTCTCACCACAGTCAAATTATATTTGAATTGCTTTACTGAAATAAATACTCACCTCATACACCATACATAAAATAACCATTACTGCAAAGTCCAGTGTTTATTTATCCATATGTCCTGGTCGGATGTCACTAACAAGGGGTTGGATCCTCCGAAATAATTCTCAGTTGAGGTAATCAATTTCACCTTCCTTTATTTTTATTTTTTACGTTTTGACGATTACAATTTCAGTGATTGCACACTTATGTTAAGAGCTATTTTTCTTGTCTTAATGACACAAGATTCTTGTATTTTAAGATAGAGATATTCCCAGGAACGAAGGATAACGTGAGTAAAACTGGTTAGGCATAGCATCATATTCGTTTATACAACGGTTAGAAGTGAACAGTACTAGCATTCTAGGCTTTAGTACCACAGTGTTCTTTTATTCATAGAAGTTGTTGTTGTTTTTTTCTAAATCTTTAGTTATATCTTGTACAATTGCATTAATAGGTCGGAACGAAGATTGGTTGTTTTATTTAAAGGTTCATTATATTAGTTATGATGTTGAGTCAGTGTTTGCCTTCCCTGCCTGCCATCGGATCAGATCCCTTCTAATTTACATGGACTTGCACGCATTATTTCAAATAGCTTCGACTTTATTTAGAAGTTGAATCCCATAACCCAGAGGTACCGCTGGGAATAGCGATCCCGGCCCTTCCCTCAGTTCTACTTGACAGTACTCAGAATCCCCAGTCGGTGTACTGAAACGCCAAAAATTCCCGCACCTAAGGGTTAAAGCCTCGAATAATTTAAACACCTAGCGACGCCTCTTTTATTTAATTGTGATTGTATTGTTCAAAGTTTGTATGCCATCCTTACGTAATGACGAAACTAAATGCAAACTTGTCATCACGTTTCTGTATTTCTGATATACGTAATTTAATGACGAGTTAAAAATATGCCAGTACATATGATTTGCCATGGTGACCGGCAAATATTTTAAGTTTAAACTTTGTATTTCGGCACGTCAAAGCTTTATGATCCATATTTAAGGTAATTAAAAGCTTACCTATATAAAAAGAGTGCTATTCTCTGTGTAATTGTTTAGAATTTCGCACAAAGCTACTCGAGGGCTATCTGTTCTCTGCAATACGTGATTGCGATACAAGCTGGAGTAAGTGGGGTGTTTGTTAACAGGGTGATATTTATTTTTGTCTTCATGTTACTTATTTATCTGGTCATTTTCTGTAACTTTTGCGTGTAATCTCGTCTATCTTTTCTATCAGGAAAAATTTTCATTGTTTATTTGATCAATACAACAATTAACCAAAATGCTTACGTCATTGTTTTCGTTAGTAATTTCAATGGCAATCACTGAGTTACAGCTTATATATTGTTTTCTTAAAACTCGTCTTGAACGGATAACCATGCTTGCTAATTATCCACTTAGATATTTATTTGTTCCATTATTTATCATCTGTTGATTTACGTTTATCACAGGGGATGGTTCACACCTCTTTGAATATTGTACTGTTTAGAAAGCACGTGATTATAGCTTATTAGTAACTCACTGAGTATAAAATAACCTATTCGTAAATCTGCATTCTCTGAATAAGTTAAAATGACCACTTGGACCAGGTGTGGCCCATTTGTTGATAATCCCATATTATCTGTTGAAACGCTTCGCATTTTCCTTCTGTAGACAAGTTGTAAAAAATGGCAATCTAGATGTTTCACTTAATTAAGAGTAGCTGTGTTATTTGTCACGTGTTGCTCATTCTCCGGTCAGCATTTCTAAATTAGGAAACGTTACGCCTCTGGCCGAGTTGTTCCACTCAAAATAAGAACTAGTCAAGGCGGACTACTTCTAAATAGTAAATCAGATAGTCAAGCGGTGCTTAAAAAAGTCTTCAAGTTGTCGCTAAAATCGATGACTACCTAATATGACAATTAAATATAAGTCATTTTTACTATTGTATGGTCGGGAAATAGTCAGGTGATGGTGGCAGGGATACCTGGTAGGTAATACATTTGACTGCTCTATGATACTCGTTATGACTTTCGTTAGGTAGTCATTCTGACCAATGCTGACTACTTGACAAGTCTCATTGCTTACCTGCAAACCACTATAGAGTAGTTAAGACATAGGAGTGGTTGTCATTATGACCATCCATTAACAGTGGACTGTTGTCATAATGAATATCCAACGACCAAAGATAATTTATGTTGACTCAGTCAGGACCATCTCTGCAGTGTCACTGTTAGGCAAAGAGACTATCTTTCGTCAGTTGTGGTTAGCAGAACCATCACTGAGCAGTCAACCCTGCAGCCATCTGATGATTCAACCTACGTCCCAGTAACCTGCCACCATTGTGAAAATATAAAATTCATTTTAGTAGCACCATTTTTATTCCAAACTGAACACAAGTGTACATCAATATACATGTACCAAAATAAAATTCAAAATGAAACAATTTGAAAATAAACAACTAAACTTTACACTTGTTTTTTGAAAATTCACCCTGGATCAAATACACGTGACAAGTTGCTATTACCAGATCTAATTTAACCTTATGGCTTTGAACACTTTCTTCTTCCTTTACTTTTTGACGTTTTGACAGATTTCCCGCTGCTATGTTTTTGGACATTCAAGAGATCAAATAACTGAAGAACACATCTGTCTACATCTTTTTCAGATTTGGTAATTTTCCTGGACTCATCATAGGGTTTCAGAACAACTCTTTTAACAAAGTTGAAAGTTTTCTTGTTTTGTTGGAAATGCAAAGTTGAAAATACAAAAACTCCCTACATACATAGTGAATGCTTCCACAAAATCTTTAGTAGCACAAATATCAAAGCCATCAACATATAGTTTGAATTCCTGATCTCAAAACTGATAAATTGAACCTCATTGAATGTATATACCACTCTCAGCAGGTTCCCTAACTTCAGTACCCATCATGATACTTTCACTTTCTTTTAGAAGAAAAGGGACACCAAGAATGGCAATACTAGATGTAACATCAGGCATGTGTGAGGACTGTTTCATAAGAAATGCTGGCAATGGATTATTTCCGGGTGATATTTTTCTGTCCTGAAGGTGAAAAATCACTGAATCGTTATACTGAGAGAAAAAGTTGGACACCCCTTTTACTGCATCATTTCCTAGCCGCTTAAATTCATTCAATAGCTGTGCTCTACAAATTCATGGACAGGATTGTTGTCAATGACCAGTTTCCTACGATCATGCAGAGTTTTGTCCATAAGCAAGTCCACTTTACAAAGATCACCCTTTTTTGCAATGCAGACCAATTTTTATCCATTCCAGTGGAAGTTTCATCCTCCCCAACTGGCTTTTCACACAAGTATTGCTTTAATCCATATGGCCTCTGTTCTGAAATGTGGTTTGGAGATGGGGTTTCATCTGTTGCAGTTTTCGTCTTTTTATCTTTCTTTCTTGGACTATAGGTAATGATGAATCCTTCCACTTTCTATTATTCTGGAATTTCTGACGAACCCTCATCCTCCACAGCTCCTGCAGGTAGAATTGACAGAATTAGTTCAATTGAAAATGAATAACAAAACTGCCCTGGTATAACTATAATAATTTTAAACAGTATTTTTTAAAAAGACTTTTGGAATTTTTTCAGGTTTAATCTGAGAAACTGAAAGTCATAAACATACTGGTTAATAAATCAGTTGTACGAGTTCATCTTGACAATGTATTCACTTTAGCGTCAAATTAGTTGAGTTTCATTAGTTGAGTCATGTTACATTCATATACAAACAAAACAAGTATTTCAAAGCATCATAATAGTATTTTTCACATCCCATCCTTGGTAGATATATCTACTTGTGTGTATTTTAAAAAATATAAATTCCCACAAAATTTTCACTTGTTTCTTCCCTAATGTTATGCAAACACAAAAATGTCATTTAATTTATTTTGTGACTAATGAACTTGTAATCAGAAATGGTACACCTGGTATTCACTGCACAGTACTAACAAGGTATAGTTGGAAACCTCAGTGCAGACTGCAATCAGTAAATGGAAGCGACCTTCTTTCCCAATAGGCTTCTCTTGCGACAACAGCAAAGCAGTAGATCTAAGCAGACTTGACAAATTTTCCAGCTTAAAGGGTATTAGCCAAGGCTTGAAAGCTAAGATGCTGACCAAAGAAAATATCAACAGTTCAAAACACCTTCAAATTAGGGTTGACTGATTGCAATGAAGTACTAATTGAGGCCTAATTGTTTCAAGTGAAAGATGAAACTATTTCTCCAACAGATTGAAAGATCTGTTTGACATTTAGTGGGACATATTTCAACATGATGATATGGACTGAATTTGTTCAGTACTGGGACCAGGTGAAGATGCACTCTGCTTACTTAGAGGCACTTCAGGGTTCGGTGGATTCTGGTCAAAAATAAATTTTTAACAGGTCTAAATTTGTAATAAAAAATTAATAACAATAATTGTGCTATTTTGAATAATGTATATTGAACAATTTTACTTCTTTTCTTCGGAATAAAGTTTCCGCAGAGTGATTTCCAATTACTACAAAAATGATTATAATCACTAAAATTTAAATGAGTTGCACATTCTTACAAACGACTTACCACAATAGCTATCTCTCCGTCAGAGGTCCCAGCATTAGAAACCAGAGAAACGCGCAACTTTGCTCGTGGTTTTGGAATGTCAGACTATTGAACATTCATCCAGTCCTGCCAGTCTTCCATGTACACTTGAGCTGCCAAGTTGGTAGCATCTACATCCAGATTTAGGTTGTCAGAAATCTTACTGGGCAACAATCCCAGATCATCCACTAACACCACAATTTTTTTCATTGTAGGTAATGTGGTAGGGCAAAGCCTTCTCTCTGGAATTTAAAAGTATGGTACTGAACAAAAATGATTTATATATATACACATGCAGAAAAGTTGTAATTGAAGAATAACTACCAAACACCAAAATGATGTATTAAATTTCCATAAATTTAACACCAGCAGGACTGGTATAAATCAGCTAAATAAGTAATTTAGTTTGTTTTTTTTCCCTAACAAATAGTAGCCTTTAAAAATATAAGTAGTCTGGCCTCAATAGATGGTGATGATAGTGGTGATTTTGGTGCAAATATGCATGATACATATTAGTATGACACAAGTTCTCTCTTTTTGAAAATTTTAATGAAATTTGTCACAAAAAGGCAAACAAATTTACGTAAAATGTGTCAAGTCTTTTGATGAAATTTGTCACTGGAAGGTACATACACACTAATTTACATAAAATAGGTTAAAATTTACCACTGATTACAGAGTTTTGTTTAAAATTTATCATTATTCAGTCGTCACGAATGTAGCGATGTAGAATTATCGTATTTTCACCTTTGTTCACATGCGAAGGCAATGGGTAATGATCACAAAGATCTGTAATGCACAGGAGTTCATAGCATCTCATTGGCTCTACAATATAAGCATGAAGATGCCTGTGATAATCAACAGGTTGGTATCTTTTACAATACAAAAAAGGTTTTCCCAAAGAACAAAGCAACATTCACTGAATAAAATTGAAGACTATCAAATTCATAGCTACTGACAACCATTGTTCCTGTGTTTATGTGAAGCAGTTAACTCTACCACCTGATGCTTTACTGACAAAAATCGCCTTCCCCAACAAATGCACTGACAAGGTTTCGCTCTTTTCCGAGTGAATTCACAGGTAATCTAACAGAATTAGTCAGGTCAAAGGCATCTATTCCAAGAAATCCATTGCTTTTAAAATGTGAACAGAGTTTACACTGGCGTCCTATTGCCATTGTTTTTGCTAGATTCCTCCTGTTTTTGGTACGTCTTGAAACATCAACGAAAAACTATGTTTGGCCTCAAATCTCATGGTCTACACTTTTCTTTGTGGCCCAAATCTGTGGGTCATCTCTGGGTAATACAAAGTAAAATGTCTCTTTGGCTTGAGAGCTCTATTTGGATTTTTTTTTCATAAAGATAATGGAACTGTTGTATCACATCATTTAAGAATTTAATGTTTGCATACGACATTGATGGACACATTATAAATTCTACCATATCCAGCAGAGCCAACAGAACTTTCAATTTATTGTTGCCTTCTGGCGCTGCATCACCCACCAGTAATGGATATAACCTTAAGAGACACCAAACTTGCACAGCTTTTTGCTTAATGTGTACAGACCCTCTCAAAATAACAAACTCGGAGCTATTGATTTTATCAGTTCCTCTGTAGTTGAACTCCTTCACTCTGCCTGCAAGGTTCTGAAGGCTGAAGTATACAGAGAAGACATACTGACCTACAAGTAAAACTAAAATTTCTTACACCAACCCAGATTCAAAAAGTTCAGGTAATATATCAGGTGGTAGAGCATTTGCCACATGAAATTGCTGCAGAACATTTAACGGCGATCTTTTTTTTTAACCCAATATGTACTTGACAAAGTTGGTTCAGTTTCCACCATTGCAACTTGGTAATTATAGGATGCAGTAGATTTCTCTGGACATTTGAAATATCAATCAACTTTCTTAAATCATCCAAAATTACCATGCAGAATCTACATGATTTGAGAGCAGAAAATGATTCAAGAAACCCTCCAATGACATGGTTTCCCAAATTATCAGCAACAACAAGAGGTGCACCTCTGAATTTGAATGTTCCCTCTGGTTTGACAATTTTAATACCAATGTTTTCAAGAACAGCTAGTTCTTCAACCAAAGGTCTCATCACTGTATTTTTCCCATGTTTTTTTACCTTTTGGCTCCTCACCAAGATTACTAAGAATATACAATGAAACTGAAATCATAAAGCAGGTTCGTTTTTGCCTAACTGATAGTAGAAAGCAGCATATTTGTAAGCAGGAGCTCGTATTCCAGCCTGGTTCACAGCTATAAATTCATCATAATGGAGAATGATTTGAAGGTCAAAGGGAGTTTCTTGCCAGAATGGATGTTTTTTGAAATGTTCACCATAAACGACTTCTCTAAGACAATCATCAGCTGACTGGCGAGGATAAACAACCTGGCTAAAAATATGATCATGTTTAAGCAAACACTTCAGAGTATCTAATGAAGAAACTTACTGCATTGTGTCATGTTTGACATCACCAGCAAATTCCCAGGTCATAATCAAGAGGTTTTACAAATAGCAAATTTTCTTCAGTGTAAGGCTAGAAATTATTGTGGTCAGTGAAATTTTCAATCATGGAATGAAAGCCTTTCTTTGTTGCAAGTTTCCATCACTGCAACTATATTTCTCGCAGATCAATGTTCTTTTTATGGTTTGGAATAAATGTTCATCTTTGGCAGCCATAATAAAACAGGACAAATTTCAAAAATTACTTGTTTTGCAAATATTTTTTTCCATTTTCACGCAGCTGCAGAATTGTTTTAACTAAGGTTCTTCGCTTGTCTGTGACAACCATCTCCTTATTACCATCAATTGTCTCATCGCTGTCAGTTTTTATATCTCTGTTCCACAAAGTACTCGTCACATTCACCACCAGGCTCATTATTATGCGTAGTGTTAGTAGCAAACCATCCATGGATTTTATTGATGTCTTTTCAAACATCTTATTGAATGGTCTTTCACATCCATTAACCTCACATGGGACAAAAAATCCAGGCTCGTGCTCATGAACCAAAGACAAATGTGAAAGAAGCTTGTTAAAATGCCTGACCTTACACTTACATTTAATGCAAGGGAAAATATTGAAAACTTCTGACTGTTCTGCCATGTTTAACTCCAAAGTTTACCAAACTTCACAGTGTCTATTAATGAATATCATGCAAGACATGCATTCAAATGTCACGGGTTTTCATTCTGGAACGTAAAATGTATAGTTTGTTTGACTAAATTTAATGATAAATTTCAACAACAACAAGCAAGTGTCGGTTGCCCGCGAACCGACCGTGTATCTTCGGACTTGCCCTCAATCTGGCGAATAAAAACGTGCTTCAAAATGCAAGTTCTTGTCACAATCCCCCCGGAGGTGGCCAAAAACATTCGTTGGCCAGACCTCAACCTAACTAACATATTCACCAAATTGGACAGAAATCCGAGAGGAATTGTGGACTTTAGAGTGAACTCAAGGAACTCTCAGCAGACTCGTGCGCATGCTGATGCGTGATCCATAGTATCCCCCGACTTTCGTAAGGGTATACAATTTTTATTATTTTAACTGCACAACTCTGTTGCTCATGACTCGATGCAATATCCTCCGGATCTTGCATTTCTCTCACCGGTATGGATTATGGGAGGGACCCAAAGTCTCAAAGTTCCCTGGGAGCAAAAAAAGGAGAGGGGTAGGGGGAATATTTTGCAGGATCACAGGTCTTCTATTCATAGTGTACAGCGTAACGCTGACTCCTGTCTCGCATTATTTGATTTCAAAGTATAGAGTTTAAAAATTTAAATACATTTTGTACCTAAAGAGACTTTTAGGTAATTTGTAATATTAAAGAAACATCACATTAAACACAATATGTTCACTTCTTCGCTGTTTTCAAATGATCTGTCTTGCCGCCCCCATCATTTGTAACTCCATTGTTGACTGTGTCAATGGATCCCACCATAATACAGGGTGGTCGCTAGAAAAGCGGAAAATTTGTCAAACAGCTATTTATTTTTACAAAGAATAACTTTTACAAAGTTTTTTAAAGGCATATGTTATATTACACTCATAGATGCTCAAAATGATATTAAAATCATGCATTTTATTCATGATCTAAAGAAATCAAAATAGAAATGAGTAAGCACGCATTTTATTCATGATCTCATCTGACCCTCAAATTTTCCGCTTTTCTAGCGACCACCCTGTATACACGTCACATAAAGTGAGTACGCTTTAGCATTTGTAGGTCTGCTGATTTAATAAAAATAAGGATTTGTTATTTACGTATTATTGTATGTCGTCTTTCATTATCAATGGTTTATAAAATAATAATAGATGAGTGTACAATTTTCATCTGTGTAGCGGTGGCCGTAACAAATCTTTTCAGCAGCGGTGTAGTTGGCACTAAATTTAACAGAGCAGAGACATGGATCGTTGCAGGCTTTTGATTCTACCTCAGGAAATGCATTCAAGATCCCAAATATGTATATTTGTGATGTCAAGACTGGGGAATTGCTTCAAAGCATTGCCTGAATATAAATATTCGTATTCTACTGCAACTAGACTACGGTAGTACAGACCTATACAATGTAACGGGCAACCATCCTTGTTTACACATAACGAATTTGTACAAAACAATAGGGATGGATTCACTTCAGCTAATCTAGAAAGTTAAACATTCGTATTCTTGTATTGTTTTATTGAAACATAGTATAGGAAAATAAGACATAAACGATTAATATATACCTGGATTTCTTCTTTCCGTCATCTGCGCGGTTGCATGGCAAATGTGCAGTGTTGGTACGAGTTTCGGTCATTATAAATTCTGCAAAGTAATTCTCCAAAGTGCGAGAAAATATTGCGGTGTGTGATTTCTACTCCCGTCCCTTTTGGGTTTATAGTGTCATCCCTACCTTCGGCTGCCGCTGAGGAGTGGACCGTGCCGTCTTCACTCCCCCTTGTGTATGTATTGTTGTATGAGAGCCCCTAAATTCCCCCCTTGGTCACCTTGAGGAATGATCAACGTCTCTTCACAAATAACACCTACAGCCCTTCTCACACAAGGAACTCCCACCTTCAGATAAACTCGACCTTGAAAAGCGATAGTCTCGCTCGCGCCTAATGCGGTTGATTTCCATTTGTACTGGATATGCGCTGCGGACCACTAGACCATTTCCCGGACGTGTAGTGTCAGCGCGAGTGTTAACCACGTGGCGAAAGCTGATTTAAGTCGTGACTTAGATCGTTGTGGATTGCAATAAGAAAGGTATTGATTATTGGATTTCATATTCGAATATTCCAACACACGCACACAACAATATAAAAACACAATTGTCAAATAAAACGGTGAAAAATATTAGTGATCGATAAATAAAATGTATTTAGGTAGGATTTATTTTCTCTGAAAGAAATTTATCCCCCCCCCCAAATAAAAGTAAATAAATAAATGCTTGCAAAGTTTAGCCCTGGTCACGTTTCAGTTGTATTTATGGAACAAAATACATGTATACAGTCATCTGCTTGAACTGCACCTTAATGTTATAAGAAACATCAAGAGTGTCAGTTCACGAGTTAATACTCCCTGTGGGGTTGGTCTTCCTGACCACAAAATAGTCGACCTTAAGACTAGCATAGCAGTGCTGCTATGAAGTAGTCAAACTGACTAGTTACTACTTAATAGTCAATTTCATATTCACAACTACAAAACGATAGTCATCTTGCTTATTGATACATTTTAGATAGTCAATTTGACAGCAACCATGATATCTCTAAAGCAGAAAATAAACGTGACTATGCCCCCTGGTAGTCGAAATGAACAACTTTTATTTAGTGTCAGCTCATAAATCGCAGATTGAAAATACCAGATACTGATTATTTGAATTTCGGTGTTCAATTCTATACTGAATTTAGTGTAATTAGAAGCACATGTTTACATAAATAAGAAAAATATATTTTTTTCCTATATGTGAAAGTGATTTGCAGTATTTATTTATAATAGTAGCGAATACTTTAAAATATATACAACTACCAATAATATGTGGACATTTAGAAACCGATAAGCCCCAAAATTTGTAAAAAAAAATCACACAAAGCAGTTTTTGGAACTCGTAGTTTTTAGTGTTAAAGTATTATACTCGTTATATGTCTAACGTTTGAGAAAAGCCATTGACTCTGCCGGCCAGCCTAACTTTCGAGTTCTGGTATCGTACGAAGGGCCTCCTCGGTAGTGACTTGTTAGAGACAAAAAAGACAAAGTCGATCTGAAATGTTATTTTTGCATTTTCTGAATTTTAATCCGAAATGGAAATATTTAAAGGATTGGGTGAAAGAAAAACAAAAATTTGTGATGTTAATCCTAAGTTTTAGGCCTTTTAATGATATGTAGATAAATACCATATTTATAAAACGTTATTACACAGTTTCTCTTCGTTATGACGTCAATAGATGCGTTATGACTAACGAAACTCGCTTGTTAATTGTAACATCTATCAGTATCTTTACGATTTTATGTAAAACCGAGAATAAAGTGTATGTATGCACGATATTTCATTCGTTACAAACATCCTGTCTTTGAAGCATCCTATATTTTTACTAGTACACAAGTTCTCTGTTCCCATCAACAGCCGGTGACTAAATAAACATGTGGATTTGAACACAGTTTGGGAACATATTGCATCCTGTGATTAATCTCAGACACTGGTTTGTTAGTGTATCTAATTTACTTGCTGTATTTAATGCGTGTACGCGCGTTGATGTATTTGCAGGGTAGAGATGCACTTGGAAATTCTATAACATATTTAGCAACAGCTACAGTAGTTGGGTTTTTTCTATCACTTTGTACGTCACTCTTCATATATATTCAAACATAAGCCTGGCGCTGATAAAAGAAAAAAAATGGAATCACTAGAAACGTAAAGTAGTTTAAGTTTTTGGAATGTCCAATTTTTTTTAAACTGAGGATTCTTAAATCGTGTGAAAACAAACCCTTAGGGGAAGGATTCCGAAACCGAGGACCGTATTAAATGCACAATAATGTTAAGGGATCAGATGTTTTGGGGACTCCTGTCTTAGGATGAGTTTTTATATATATAATTACCATACAGTGATGGTGGTATACCTCTATGAATCTGTTAATTTATATTATTGTTAATTGTTGCTTTTTACCGATTAACAACGTAGATGTTACACAACCCGATGATTTGTGGACTTGTACACGGTTTATTATTTGAGTATCCGAAGTTTCCTCGAACAAAGTTGGAGATATGCCAGTTAATATAAAATAACCAATATTTCTTCATTATTTTATTTTTTTAATATTTACTGTTTAACGTGGTTCAGGCTGAAATTCCTACAGGGGGATAATTGATGTATTTCCTTTTCTACCTTTTGGGGCTGTTGTCGATCGAACTTGGTATTAAAGGAAACCAAACACTTAGCCACAACAATGTTTCTATGGAAACAAAAACAGGCAATCAAACCACCTGCGTCAATCTACGACGTTAGTTTCGGTTTCCTGAGGAAAGTGGTTTTTAATATTTAATGTTCAAGTATGATTTAGAGAGTAGAAGTTACACGAATTAGAGCAAGTATGTCATACGCGCGTGCTCCAATGTGTATTTTGCGTGAGTGGAGCAAAACCCGGTTTGTGAAGCCCACTTTTGATTCGGTCACTTCAGTTTTTATTTATCAGCATCTGTTAAATCTGATAATCGTAAGATTATCAATACTTGTATCATTTCAAAAGAAACGGGCCGTTTAAACTTCGTGAAAGTAAACGCAGTGTAATGTTAGTTATTTCCTTTTGAGATTGTTTAAACGCGATTGGGTACAAAAGCTCAGAATGTGACGTTGTTGCTACATACATGTTTTTTGCGATACCACAATGTCGTGAATACGTTTATATAAATAATGAAACTTTGCTGCTGGCGGAAGCTTAATATAAATATATAAAAAAAAGAACGCCAAATGTAACCGACTTGTTTGGTAGGTTGTACTGCAAATAGGAGGTGCCTCGAAATATACATTTCGTTATTCTGTTATGTATTTTTAGCGCTATTTTAAAAAAATATGAATATTTTTTTATGAGCGTGTCTTTTCTGTCACTTAGCGATATTGACCCATGAGAACTTTTATTATAGTGAAATCAGCAACCGCTCATATATCACCTGTTCTAAATTCCAAATTCTTGAAGAACGCATTTGACAAGTTCACAACATGCTCACTTACGTTTTCATTAGGCTATTTCATCGTGACATATCGACTCGCCATCTAAGGGTTCGAATTCTGTCACCGAACTTGCATGCCCTACTAACCGTAAAGATGTTGTAACGTGATGGTCAGCCTAATTATTTGTAGCTGTAGAGTACTCTAGGTGGATGGTGTTGACTGTTTTCTTTCCCTCTTGTCTGCTACTTCTTTGTCAGGGACGGCTAGCACAGACAGCCCTCGAGCAGCTTTGCGTGAAATTCACCAAATAAACGAAGCGTGTATTATAAGCGTGTGTTTTAAAATAATGTAAACATCAAGTTGTAGGTTGTATAATTACACCAAGGCTTGTACGACGATCGATTTATTAACCGTCATACAAAAAAAGACAGATATGGGTTTCCCGTGTGGTAATGGCAATTGCATCGATAACTTTAAGTGTATTACCGAATAACTTGTGAAATTCCAGGAAATCTATCGGGGCAAAGTTTGAATTCTCCTCCTCAGACTTTGAAGAAAGGGGACCATGCACAAAGTGAAAAACAGTCAAGGGCAAACAAAGACCCATTAACAATAAGCATCTGTTCTGTTGGAAAATATCTTTATTTATTTATTTTGAGTACATGCACCCTGGCCTGGCATGGCCAAGCGTGTTAAGGGGTTCGAATCCCGGTCGCACCAAACATGCTCGCATTTTCAGCCGTGGGGGATGACGGTCAGTCCCATTATTTGTTGGTAAAAGAGTAGCTCAAGAGTTGGCGGTGGATGGTGATAACTAGCTGCCTTCCTTCTAGTCTTACACTGCTAAATTAGGTACGGCTAGCGCAAATAGCCCTCAAGTAGCTTTGCGCGAAATTCAAAACAAGCATTCACCGTGCGTTACGTCACTAATGACCATTCCAACAGCATTTTAAGGGAGAATAAAACTTCAGGGTATCACCTGACCTGCCAGTTTAGATTATCACTGCCTTGCTTTACGTGCTGTGTTATGCTATACAGTTATATAGGGCGAAAATGAAGTGGGTTACATTTCTGCGCCGTCGATTTATTGTTCTGTTACACCTGATACTCTAGAAAGGCCTAACAAGAGTTTTAACAATTCTGATTGGTAGACAACTCAAGTCTTGTTTGTTAGCCATTAATTTACCGAATTGTTTCTTTGTTTTAAAAATTTGTATAAGTATTAGGAACAGAAAATGAACAACATTGAATTTTTTAAGCTTTATCAGTGCTGAATAAGGAAAACAATCATAATGTACTCTTGGTTAAAGTATTACTAAAATATATTTACTTACACCCTATTTCTACGTACCAAGCTTTCAAAGCAAAATCGTATTTTGGCAAATAGAATAAATATAGGTTAAACACATAGATACAATAATAAATTTACGATTACAGAAACCAACCGAAAGAACATTTATTTTGTTTTCATTGTTACAGGCCGCCTAGTTTCTAAACTTGGCAAATGCTAGATAATCACAGGGTACTGTTAAAATATCTGTATAGAGAAACGTGTTCGTGTTCCAGTTCATTTATTAATTTGTTTATTTTGCGTGTCCTGTTTATTTTGTGAATTTTTAAATAATCTGTATGATTGAAGGCATTCTTTGAATGTTATTTTTCACTCCATCACAGCAACGCTTCGTATTCTTGTGTGTTAAATTAAACACCCTAATTATATCTGTCAAACTTCAAACGTTTAATTTATTTTTATTATCCTCAGGACACGCATAGATCAGCTCGTGTAATCAAAATTTAAAATAAGAAAACCATACGTGCACTGACATTCCGTTAAACAACCCACTCCCACAGAAGATATTGCTTCGAATGAAAAATCAGTTTGTTTTGTAGCAACAACGAACTCGAAACGTAAGAAATGTTAAGAAATAAAAGTCGTGGAATAGCAAATGTCGCATCAAATGACACTACGTCATTTTCTGTCAACAGTACCACTGAGACAAAAATTATAATTTAACGCATGTTACGGATAAAAAATATGACAAAAGAAACAAACTATTCGCTGCATAATTAAACTACACTATTATTATTATAACAACAAAGGTCGTTAATGAGAAGATATACGCAGTGGTACATTTAATTTCGTGTAACTGTTTATTACACAAGTTTTTAATGTATGAACTTACACATATTACTGAGGGAAAAATATTACCAAATCGACTTCCTTGTTAATAATAAAATCCGCAGTACTCTTTTAGTATTTTTAATAGAATTGATGGTGCATTACTGGAGAGAGTTTGGACAATTTTTTTTAAAAAGTGAGATGAAAAATAAAGCTATTTCAGACTATATATATGTATTAGCTAACATTTTGCCATTAGTAATTCTTTTACACGTATCCCTAATGAAGTCACAAATGCTAAACGTTCGCTTAAGTAAGTTTCTTATTAAATATCTTGAGTAAATGTTTGTCCAGATTTATTTTCAAAATGTTTTATATTTTTTATACCGGCATAGATTTGAAATCATTTGCGGTAAGATTATCTATTTAGCAGCAATACTTGTATAAATACAGGATTTCTAGAATAATGCAAAATAATTCTGATCTCGGACATCGAAATCTACAAGTTCACATTAGTTAAGCCTTTTATGAAGCACAGGCTTTATTAGATAGGTAAATTAACACTGTGATTTAGCTTAGCTTGTGCTAAGGACTACTGTACTTAATATTATCAGTAAACAGATTTGTAACGTAATTCTACGATGAACCATCCGAACTTTTTAAAAACGTTCATAAACGTTTAATTATTTTTGATATAATGTACAAAATGTCTGCTAATGTCTATTTACATCCCTTTCAAATTATTTCGCCATGCTCGCCCTTTCAGCCGTGAGGGCGTTTTATGTACGGTCAATCCCACTATTCGTTGGTAAGAGTAGTTTAACAGTTGTTGATGGATGGTGATGACTAGCTGCCTTCCTTCTAGTCTCACACTGCTAAATTAGGGACAGCTAGCGCAGATAGCCCTCGTGCAGCTTTGCGCGAAATTCAAAACCAGCCAAACCAATCAAATGATTGCGCACGCATTTTCAGGACAAACAAAAAAAAAAGTATTATGTAGAGTTCAGCGTGATATACCCTACACTCGTATGATTCTGTTTAAGTTCACGAAGGGTACATAGTAGTGGCATTTTGTTTTTCTGTAATCATACTTAGAAAATTCAACGATGTCAAATTTTGTTCGATCCGTAATCATCGCTGTTCGTGTTTGTATTACGGTACAATAAACATCCCGTGGTATATGAATTCTGTATCGTATGGTCCAAATTCTACCGTCATCTCTGCATTCTAAGAAAATTTTATTGTACATAATGTATGTGTCTGTGTCGTCATTGTCATAATAAATTAGTAAATACTGTGTTAAATTAGATTGGGTTGCTTGTTTTGTTATATCCAGACATTTTCTGTTTCTTAAATTGTTGTTTTTTCATAAACCTAAGCATTTGCTCATAAATGGTTGTCCACTTTAAAAAAAAAATGTATATAGAAATTCTGTTATTTCAGTATGAGTAGATGTGTACGTAGGGCCTGGCATGGCCGAGCGCGTTAAGGCGTGCACTCGTAATCCGAGGGTCGTGGGTTCGCGCCCGCGTCGCGCTAAACATGCTCGCCCTCCCAGCCGTGGGGGTGTATAATGTGACGGTCAATCCCACTATTCGTTGCTAAAAGAGTAGCCCAAGAGTCGGCGGTGGGTGGTGATGACTAGCTGCCTTCCCTCTAGTCTTACACTGCTAAATTAGGGACGGCTAGCACAGATGGCCCTCGAGTAGCTTTGTGCGAAATTCCAAAAAAACAAACAAAACAAGCAAGATGTGTACGTATTGACAGTAATGACCTTTGACGCTAATTTATGATAAAGCAAAAAGGAATTTTTTTCCAGTTTTTCGCTTTTAAAAATTTTTTCTAACGACTGCGTATAGAGAACGTTTTAAATTAATCACGCATTTTTTTGACGAGTGAAGTTTTTTTTACACTTCTACAGAGTGTAAAATTTAAGGACATTTCTCATGACGTGTATTCAAGCTAAGTCAAAGGAAAAGAAAACGATCGCGTGCAAGATCAAAGCTTCGATCATGATTTTTTTCTGTGTATTTTTGTTGCATTTTGTTGTCTCGCCTGTTCGCAGCTTAAAAGCTGTGTTTCGCCCCTTTATATCTATCGATCTTAAAATAATGCCCACAGACTCCCTATGTACTCGTAACAGCGTTTTACTTGTATTCCAACATGGCTTCCAACAAACTGTGAAGCTTGTTAAGTACAAGTAAATTGTTTCACAAAAACAGTCTTCATTTACCTGAAATACATCTCATAAATATCACGCCTTAGTATCACGCTTTTTTTTAAGATAATGTAGAATCTTTATGCTACAATACATTTAGTTTGGTTTGAATTGCGCGCAAAGCTATTGAAGGGCTATTTGTGCTAGCCGCCCCTAATTTAGTAGTTTAAGACTAGAGGAAAGGCAACTAGTCATCACCACCCACCGCTAATTCTTGGGCTACTCTTGTACCAACGAATATTGGGATTGATGGTTACATTATAACTCCCCCACGGTAGAAGGGGCGAGCATATTTGGTGCAACGGAAATTCAAATCCGCGACCTTCAGGGCTACCATGCATATATTTTAAAACTTGTTTGTTGCGTGGTTGTAAAATTGTCAACAGTTATTAAAATTTCTTGTGCTAGATCTCTATTCTTCTAAAAGAATTTCAATATATTTTTAAGAATGCTGTTCATGCTTGGGAAAAACAGCATTGAAATGGAAGAATATGTGATTAAACTGTATTAGAATATCTCATTTCGAATGCTTTGTGTGATATTTTATCTGAGACTTGGATTCATCAAAATTTTTCTGACGTTCTATCTATGAGGCTCTTCCAAGGAACTACATCAACCTATACTCGAACATGGAGCGCAGGCGTGATTTAATGGTTAACGTATGAAGCGCAGGCGTGATTTAATGGTTAACGTGTCGGGCTTTATATCCGATTGTCCACATGTCGTATCTCAAATTAAATATATATAAAAAAAACGCCAAATACTAACATTCATTTGGGGTAGCCCAAGAGTTGACGGTGGGTACTGTTTTCTTCCTCGTCTGTTAGTTAAAAAAATGAGTAAATATCCTAAAGAAATTGAGATGCGTTGTTTGAGCAGAACTTAATGTAATTTGTTGAAATTTTTCTTAGATGAAACGTTAGAAAAAACAGCCCTAACACGCGCGCGCGCGCGCACACACACATTTGTAGGAGGGTTCGAACTAGAGACACGTCATGCTATTCTATTTTTCCCCTCGTTTTATTTCTCCATGATTTCAAAAGTTTCTCATCAATATATATTTTTACACACAATTTTATTGACCTTTCTATGATTCTCAGTAAAAAATTTTACCTTTACGCAATTCCAGCAAACCTAACTCACCTGCAATATTTGTTTTTGTTTTGTGAACAAGTTTCCATATTTGACATGTTACCTTTGTATGCGTGCGTGTGAACACCGAAGTTTGATTGGCATCTATGCGTTAGCCAACATAAATTTGTGATCGAACGAGGACAGCGATCTTTAATCTCATTTTTCAAATGCTCCGATATAAAACTGCCACCACATAATTAACTAACTTATTGTTGTTAGTTTTAATAGTACGTGGTATAGTGGGACAGTTTCACTCAAAATGTTCTGATTTATGTTCAAATTTCGCAGTAGATTACTACAAAACTATGTTGTGATCAGTTTCATTAGCGATTGGTATTAAACTGGTTGTAAGAATCACGCACATTCTACAGACTTTCTTCTGTCTGGGCGTGCATCAAATCATATTCTATGTTTGTGCATTTCACAAGCTATCGTATGTTGTCATTTCAAAGCTATTAGTAGCCGAATCTGCTCTAAGCTAGTTTATACATGATTAATACTGTTCGAGGAAACGAGAATCGAGAATTTACCTTGAATTATGAGTTGGTAGAGGTCAGTGTTTGAAGTCTTAGGGTCGGTCTGATTGCATATAAGGTTCATTAGTAACGTTTCTATTATTTACTTAAAGGTGTGTGAGCAATGTTTTTATTGTAAAAGTGGTAACTAAAATCCAAAGCTGGCTTGGCGTATACCAGAACCATAGTGTAATTAATATTCCCCTCAGCCCCCACCGCAATTGTGGTTTTGGGTGTAAGCCTGAAGGGCGTGAGAAGTTGAGAATCCGCCGATAAGTTGAATAAACGTGTAGAGGGCGTAATTTCTTTTCATTTTGAGTAAGCATGTTTAGTGGTTAAGCTGCTGTCCATAGCGCTAAGAAAAACGATCGGTGTTGTTAACTGCATTGACATAAATCGCATTAAAAGGACGAAATAATTGCGCATGCGCCCTACGTGTTTCTTTTCTGTATTGCACTGCAGTTGCATAACAATGTTCACTAGAACACGAGACATTGAAGTAAGCACTTTGTATTTTTCACGTGGCCTTCTATATTTTGTACAACTTATCGACGTACGAGCACGTTTTTTTGCCTCTATTCGTTGCTTAATTCAATGAAATATAAGTCAATAGTATAGTTTACCGAACAAATCAAATCTACGTACACATGATAAGCTGCTTACTATAATTAAAGAATAGTAAAAAAAAGTCAGACAACTAGTAAACCCTGACAATGCGTCGTGTTGTTCGTTACTCGTATCAGTAGGTCGAAAAAAACAACAGATAACGCTGGATAATTAGCCATTAAAACAACACCCACATACGCGTTCTTGAAACACAAAGACGAGGGTAAGATAAAATTATTGTAATATTATACGTTCTATATCAGTTATTTTTCTACATCTCTGCTAAATTAAACTATACGAGTGTATATGTCAACAGACGAGAGTCCATCCTTTTGTGATCAGAATTTATACAGATCCAGTGGACTTTATTGCTTGATGGGTTGAAGATGAAACGAAGCCCGTCGCTACACGGATTATCACACTTTAAAAATATCGTTTCAACTGGTCGCGGCAAAGATAGCGTAGTTGCTTGCCGCCAACAAACTAACCAACTTATCGTCAGCTCTGTGATCTTAATTCTCATGAAAGAAAAACAAAATGGATTTGTAAACGGGATTAACATTTGAAACCACCACACTGTGTCGAAGATGTTTGTACTTGCACGCTTCCAATAACAAAATTTCGTAGTTTAACTTGCATAGAAAATTAATACCGAAAAGAAAAGCAAAACGAAGGACTACGTTAAAAACGGCAAATCCTGAGATCAACCATTTTATTAAAACTATTTATCCGATAGAATTAGAAATCGAAAATACTTCAATTTCTAATGCACGGGCATTTATGTAATCTTGAAGCGATTAATAATATTAATATAAATATTTTTATATTCCATTATATGATTTACTTTTCTGTTATAAGCTCTTTACAGTTACTTACTGTCAGATTTGTAATAAATTACAATAACTTGTTACAAATTTTGAAATGTTGATGCAAAAATTAATATTTAATTAATGTAAAGAAGGAACTCCAAATGAAATCATTGAGATAATGTTATAAATATAAGAATGTATAAAATAAATATGAAGTGAAAATTAAAGAAACTTCACTGAAAGTTTCTGACAATTATTTTAATTGTTCAAAAGGTCATTTAAACAACGGGACTATTTTTTTGCGGACGAACATCTTATCCATTATAAAGGTTGTTTTACATAGTTACAGAGGACTTGATTGGTAGTGGTTTGGAATTATGCTAGTTTAGATAACTGGTTGGGACCCTATATAATTGTATAATTTGTTTACTGCACTACTAATTAGTGACTTACCAACATAATGGTGGCTGGAATGTCAACTTAAGGAAGTAAGTTTATTTATCTTGCTTACCCCAAATGATACTACCATACTTTCTTTAATCTCCTTCACTATCTGCATGCAGTGAAGGGTTATATACGTATGGGATGTTGTGGGCTGAGCACCCACATCTCGCTCTTCTAATTTCTGTTTCTTTTTATTGTTTTATTATTATTTTATTTATGAATATATTCATATGAGACTGACGCAAGGAGGTTAAGACTGATAGACGGTGTTTCCGCCACCCTGGTGTGGGTTCCACTTCCGCCATCACACTCAAAACTTAAGGTACATTTTATATTCCACGTTACAGCCTGTACACTGGGGATCTGTTTGATTTGGGCAACGTTTTTTATTTTTATTTGTTTTTTTTTAAATTAAGTGTGTGTGTGTGTGTGTGTGTGTGTGTGTACACACGCACGCACAAGGGCTGGACGAGAAAAAATTCCCTCCCTTGAAAATGTTTATTAACTTGTTATAGACCCAGCATGGTCAGGTGGTCAGGGCGCTTGACTCGTAATCTGAGGGTCTCGAGTTCGAATCTTCCTCATACCAACATGCTCGCCCTTTTAGCCGTGGGGGCATTACAATGTGCTGACGGCCAATCTCACTATTCGTTGGTAAAAGAGTAGCCTAAGAAAGGCAGTGGGTGGTGATGACTAATTGCCTTCCCTCTAGTCTTACATTGCTAAATTAGGGACGGCTAGCGCAGATAGCCCTCGAGTAGCTTTGCGCGAAATTCAAAACAAACTAAACATCTTATTAGATAACAGAAGCATATGTGAAAACTGCTCGTCCTATCAGCTGTGGTGGCATTACAATGTGTGATCAATCCCACTATTCGTTTGTAAAAGAGTAACCTAAAATGGGTAGTAATGTCGAGTTGCATTTTTTCCCGTGTTTTTCAAAGCTAAATTAGAAATTGTTAGCATAAATAGCCCCCGTGTAGCTTTGAGTGGAATTCAAAAGAAACCTTCCAAAAATTAATTTTTATTACTAATTGTTTAAGGGTCATTACAAATATGGCGTCAATTAACATTAAATATTTTTAAGCTTCAGTTACAGCTATCCGTATTTTCACAATCGTGAAAATCAAGTTCTGGAGAGCAGAAAGAATGGAGTAATGAGCCCTAATAATAGTATATAGAAGCAAATCGTGTTGCCCTTGTGTTTTAACCCTAATTCTCGATTTTTATTTCTTATACAGCTTCTTGTAGAAATAAAATTGTTGAAGAACCATCGGATATTCCATTTACTACACAACTTCTTGGTGTAGAAGATGGATGTGAATTTTTAACGATTTCATTTTTCGTCATCGTAAAATTTTGAGAAGCGATCCGTTGTAATCCAATAGAGCAATATCCAGAAAGTACAAAAGAAATGGGGTGAGTTTGCTATGACTCAAACTGACTAAAACCTTTTCGTAGCGACTAAAAAGATCGAGTTGAGTTCAGCCTAATGCGTTATTTAGAAATCTTCGAAGGTACAAATAAGATTCGGGGGAAATTGACATTCTGAATATCAAATTCACTACAAACCGCAAAACCAACGTGCGTTTTTGGAACGTTGCAGATGGAGATATAGGAAAAAGGAAAAATTATTTTCTTGTGGCTTATCATAATATTAAATATTTTAAGACCATCAACTTACTGCTTTCAATTTATTCCTGTTGCTTTTGCTAATTTAATTATGAAAATAACATCAGTATTGCTGACGTCAGACTTTACCTGACTGAGAAGAAAAAAAATGGAAGGAAACAGGTGAAAATAAACGAGGTAATAAACAGGTGGCGGTGCTAATTTATTCAACGTTTTCGGGCCGTAATCATTAATTCAGGAAGAAGCATCAGCTCGTGTCCTCCTTTTTTAAAATAAAATATTCTGTTATTTATTCTTTAATATTTGTGTCAACAGCAAAGCCTAACGTTTGCTCAAACACAACCAAATTTTGCCTAAGAATTTTGTTTTATACGACTACATACCATTTTGTTTATAAAGTAAATTCGAATTTAACTAACAGTATAACCCTAAGCTTAATGTTGATTTGAAAGCTAATAGAATTTTGGTGACATGTAGTTCACTCAATACCATTGGATGTTTCGTGGAAATTTGTGACGTAAACGTCGTTTGGACCACCCACTATTTCGTCCATCGTGTCCCAGCAAGTTTGAACTGTGGAATTTAATGAAAAGGCTTAGTCGGGACCTGATATGATTGACATAATAGTGTTAGATGTGTTTGATGATTCGTTTTCACTTATGTGTTCTCAAAGATTTCAAGAAGTTGAATTTTCGAAGGTGGTATACTGTTTTGTGAATCTAGATTTTGTCTTTCGAAAGTGAAAAGGCTTCAGACAAATAAATGCTGCCATTTTCACTCTTTTGGTTTAGGACGGAATTTTGAAAAACCGTTTAAGTTGTGCCGATCGACCTGTATAACTCGTTATCTTTACAAGAAGTAAAATCTGATGGTGACAACATTGGAAGTTGTTATCAAGTGTCTC
Source organism: Carcinoscorpius rotundicauda (assembly GCA_011833715.1). Classification (NCBI taxonomy): domain Eukaryota; kingdom Metazoa; phylum Arthropoda; class Merostomata; order Xiphosura; family Limulidae; genus Carcinoscorpius; species Carcinoscorpius rotundicauda. Next base: position 137,581,609 of record CM022393.1, read on the forward strand.
CACAAGCGACACTGAAAATAAATTCTGAACTCCGAGAGTTTTAAAAAGAAAAACCACAATTTACAGGGTTTGGTGTTACTTCAGCTCAGCGAGTTTAATCTACAATATCATATCGTTAGCGAAGTATGAGAAATAGGCTTAGATTGATGTATTTATGTAGAAACTGTTCACAGTGGTACTAGTACTATTTACAAATCTTTTATTTTGTAACTTATATTTTTCCACTATAGCTTCTTACTTTTTAATTTATAATAAAATATTGGAGAGTTTTCCTCTTTATAATAAAACATTTTTAAAAATTTTGTGCCTCGATGAGTAAGTTATTAAATTCAATTTATTCTTAAAACAGATGTAAACACGTAAATTATACTTTCAGCTGTTTTAAGTCTAATCACATCTTTACAGTTCATGCCAACAGATACGGTCAGTCTCCATCTGACTACCACTCAGCCTGCAAGTTTTCTTTACAAACAATCTTGTCGTAAGATGTGTAATGTCCAAAGCGCTCCAACCTTCATTTATTGCTTTTCATAAGCTACTTGGTGCGAGGACGACGGTTTACAGCGTTTCAAACTGTTCGATCGCGCAGAAGTCGATAGGCAGTATGATCGGTGACTTGAATGGTATATTTTCTTACGGAGTACTATGGTTTGTTTTTTTAATTCCACCCGAAGCTACACGAGGGTTATCTGAATAGCCTTCCCTAATTTAGCATCGTAGGACTAAGGGAAGGCAACTAGACATCATCACCCACCGCCAACTCTTGGGCTACTCTTTTACCATTGTATAATGGAATTGAGCATCACAGTATTATGTCCCTCATGGTTGAGAGGACGAGTATGTTTGGTGCGACGGGAATTCGAACTCACGATCCTCTAGATTGAGTCGACCGCACTTAACGACCTGGACATGCCGAGTCTCGGAATACTGTGAATACTCGTTTCATTCTTCTACTGCGAGAGAGGTAAGCGAAATTTTAACGGATATGTCATGGAATAAGTGTATATTTTTTCCACACAAACTCTTCTTGACAATGTTGCAAGCTGTTGCCTGGGGCACATGGATGCCTTTTACCATAGATATTAGTGTTAGTGGACTCTTACTTATTATAAAAAACAACAAAAAAAAACTACACTTTAGTCACTACAGTTGGGTTGCGATTTATTGCAGGTCTCTTGCCTAGGTGGTCCTTGTACCCCAGTTGATCCATATTTCTTTGTTTCCATTGTCATTAAGTACAGATTTATATATATATTCTCAATTATATATAGGCTTTATCTGCTGTGTGAATTACTGATTTATAAATTCAAAATCGCCTCAGTTCTCTGTACAAAAGTATCCTAATGAAGATCAAATTCACAAATACGATACAGCCGTTACCAAAAACGTTTTTTATTGATATTCCATAATTTATTTTTGGACTACACGAGTAATGTATCTTAGAGATTTGGTTGAACGCGCGAACAAACACCACACTTACTTTGTTGTTTTGTATACCTCACTCGTCCCTTTCCTTTCACTGTCAGGTGAACAATGTAAAGACACTAGACGTCACAGAAGTATTGTTGTTTTGTTATTAAATCGTAAATATTAATTATGCTGTTGCAATAAGAATTTTAAACTGTTATCTCGAAACAATGAGTTTCGTGGGTGTTTTGTGTCTCAACATACGTTACATCTTCAATAATAGCGTAATTAATCAGTCGATGTTGTTGTTTTGTTTCTTGTTGTGTTTTCAGTCATATGAAAAATGTACTTGTTTTTACGTCAGATACGTAGTAGGAAAATGAAACTGTTGTATTTTCATGCAGATAAGACAAAATTTTCCAATAGAATAGTGAATAATTAGTCGTTATTTCGTTATCTATAATTATATAACTTTTTTAAAGTTATAACTGCGATTTTATATGGCTTTAAAATGATTTCGCTTCGTTTCCAAATGCCTAATTTTTATAAATATTTTGAATGTTTGTTTGTGTCGTAAACAATACACATCCGTTATTAATTTTGTTTAGCTTTTCGCTTTGAAAGGCAGAATTTTAAATCGCTTGTACACGTTTCATATTGTGATTGGAGCCCGGCATGGCTAAGCGTGTTAAGGCGTGCGACTCGTAATCCTTGGGTCGCGGGTTCGCATCTCCGTCGCGCCAAACATGCTCGCCCTTTCAGCCGTTGGGGCGTTAGTTACGGTCAATCCCAATATTCGTTGGTAAAAAGAATAGCCCAGGAGTTGGCGGTGGGTGGTGATGACTAGCTGCCTTCCTCTAGTCATACACTGCTAAATTAGGGACGGCTATCAGAGATAGCCCTCGAGTAGCTTTGTGCGAAATTCAAAAAACAAACAAACGTTTTGACTAATATATCTGCACGTAATATCTTAAAACTGTCTTTTATTGTTTGTTTTCGAATTTTGGGCAAAGCTGGGGTAACGCCTCTACGACTGAAAGCGATTTTCATTACTTGTATATTAGAAAAAAGATTCTTTTCCCCTTTATATTTCTATCCATACTTATTTATTCCGTAAACTTGGTGTTAGGCATGGCTAGGTGGTTAAGGCACTCGACTCGTAATCCGTAGGTCGCGGATGCGAATCCCTGTCACGTCAAAGATCCTTTCAGCTGTGGGGGCGTTATTATGTTATCGACAATCTCACTATTCGTTGGTAAAAAGAGTAGCGCAAGAGTTGGCGGTAGGTGGTGATGACTAGCTGCCTTCCCTCTAGTCTTACACTACTAAATTAGGGACGGCTAACACAGATAGCCCTCGAGTAGCTTTGTGCAAAATTCAAACGAAACTAAACGAAATCCGTAAATTTGAAAGAAATTATCTTGATCGAAAGAAATATTTTTCTTAAAACTTCCCATATTTATTTTTTTTTCGGTAAGATTTTATAAATAGAAATACGGTTAACTTTATAAATCGTTATATTAAGCGCAGTTTTAGAGTATGAACTATGATTTTAAATGAGGTGAGGGCAACAAATATTTGTTTACCTAGTTATATGCGAAAAACGCAATAATAGTAATAATTTATATTACTTCACCTAACATGCTCGATTTTTTAAGCTCCAAGGCGTTATAATGTTACGATAAATCGCACTATCCATTAATAAGAGTATCCCAAAAGTTGGCGGTGGGCGATGTTGACTGCTTGCCTTTTCTCTGGGGTTACACTGCTAACTAACTTATGGAGGCTTAACCCGGGTAACTCTTAGTTTTGCGCTAAATTCATTACATATCGAAATGAAATACGTTAATTAAAAAAAAAAAAAGTATTATCCCTAAAACACCTAGCGCCCTCTAAACTTTTTACAGCATTAATCATTTATAGCTGAAACTGGAAATGGGGTAGAAAATTTCGAGATCTTTTATGTTTACTGTTATGACTAAAAAGCACGAAAGCGGCAGAGTAACTTGTTTTGACGGTTGGAAAGTATTTGCGTCAATGTTTGTTTTGTTCACCATTCGTCCGAGTTTGGTGTTGTTCGTTTATCATAAATCAGTAAAACATTTGTATGCAAAACGTCCGCATTCGTTTCTTTTCTAAATAAGTTTGTTGCGTTGTTCTTGTTGTGTAGATGCATGCATTTGAATAACTAATAATATGTTAGCGGTAAAGAAACTGTATGAACAACGCTTTTTCAGTATATTCCAATAAAATGCTACCAGTGGAACAACGTTGGGAGTAGTAGTCTTACAAAAACAACAAACAAAGTAATTACCAGGGCTCATTTAATTCAGAAGCGTGAAATGTTCACGTAATAGGATATGTATACAGTTAATGTTTTATGTGGATTGACTCGCTCCCTAAATATCCTTTCTCAGTCATGACCTTTGATCCTTGGCGCCTCTATTTGTCCCTCAATTATTTCAGTCCTCCGCCATTGACTGGGAGATTGCTACTTGTAGTTTACTTATTTTTTTGATTACGTAGACAAACTGCCCGGGTAGCTTGTGTACCTGTAACGTTTTGACGGGAAACGTTCTTTTTTTTTTTTCTTTTCTTTTTATACTGTTCATAAACCACGAGATAAATGTACATCCAAACTGTTGTACGATTCATAGCGTTTTTAACCTGTACTCTTAAATGCCGAAAAAATGTTACGTGTTCTACCGTTAGGTGGGTTTTTTTGGTCGTTCGGTAAAGTAATGCCAAAACGCAGCCCACGTAACGACAATAAACTAATTTATATATCTTCATTTATTATACATTTGCTACAGTATAAGCTACGTTCACTTGTAGGCCTAACTTAAAAAAAAAAGTTTCAACAGAAGTTGTCAGATTAATGATAATGACAACTAACTTAATTATAAACTTGCTTGTAGAATCTCATTGGTAACGATTACGCTGACTCTTACTGATAAATAGGTGCGTGTCTGTGTAACTGTCATCAAAATTCAACACTAACATTCAATTGAATATCTCATTTATTTCCTACTTCACCTAATAACTAATTCAATAATTGGCACTTGTATCGTTACCCATTTCTTCTTAATACGAGAATCTTCTAGATCGTAGTTAATAACTAGCTCTTCATAACAAATAAACAACTTGAAACATTCAAAGTATAACGTAACATTGTACGTTTTCAACCTGTTTAGATTTGCCTCTCCAGCTTTAATACCTACTAGTTGAATATTTTTACGAATTATATTTTTTTCTGTTATTATTCTGTCAAAATTTTCAATATTTAATTATTTTTACATTTCTAATCAGTACTTTCGATGGTCGTCTTCAGGTCGGGTTTCATTTTCTTTTTTTGTTTCTAATTTCAAACTAAACTTTCTCTCAAAAATAGTCACGTTCACTCACTTCGTAATGGCTCGTGTAATAATTTTGTTAAAGAAATTCCACTGTGAACACATTTCTAAACGCCTTAGTTTTAAACATTTTCAATAACATCGTGACTCAATAATCATGTGTGTGTGTGTGTGTGTGTGTGTGTGTATTCTTTCGGGAACGTGATCCTATAACTTCACATTCACAAGTTACACCGAACTGTTTGAAATCGTATCTGTAGCGTCACTTCTTAAATTACTTTCGTTTTATCAAAAACGTGATTTATAATATTAATGAGGCTTAATATTTTGTTTCATTATCTTTATTAATGTTTGCAATGAAAGATTTTAGTCGTTTTCTAAATGTAGAATGTTACGTACGCACAACTTTTCTGTACTAATTCACTGATGTGTAATGTTTATCGTACTTTCTTCTGAATTTACGATGCGGTGGAAATGTATACATCTTTGAATATATAAAAAAAACTTAAACCAAATACTGGAACCTTAAACTCCTGTTGGTTTATCTCAGGAAAATAGCACGATCCTGGAGGTATGCCAGTAAGCCTTCAGAAGTTTGTCCATTGTTAAGAGGTAGTTTAGAGGTGCTAGTTTTTATACCTTATTATTAGTCATTCAAAACTACTCTGGTTCGTCAACCTCTTCAGGTAATTTGTGAGAGAAAAAGTTTACGTCATACAGAGTGACACAGAAGTTACAAACCGTCACAATATCAGCAATTCTCTCCCTTGCTTATGGATTTATAAGCTGCTTAATGTTTCACGAACTGTTAGTCTTTCATATTAACGGTCGGGATGTGATTGCCCTTGCAAGGACTTGTGAAAGTCAGTCTACTATTATTTTGTCTGCAGTGCACACCGCGCAGTTAACCTCGTCAGGCATTTATGATGAACTCGCACATTATTTGACCTGCCGAGACAAATATGTGTGATGCATTCAGTTAGCTAAACTGCCGATTGTGTAGAACGTCGTAACAGACAACGTAAATGTGTAGAATGTTTTAGTTGGACCTCATAATACCACTTTAAGCATATGAAACCAATGCTTGGGTAAAGCGTCCTACACACCATCTTATAAAAACGTTACTTGGGTACTGTATCCGATTTCATTATCTGTTTTAGTTAAATATTTATTTAGAAATCTGTGTAACTATTATTGTTAAATGTTCCCGCCTGTTTTCTCTGTAGATTCTCGAGCGTCTGAATCAACAATGTACGCCGTATGTAAAATACTAGCAATTGATTGTCACTTGAACTTCCTAGAACCTCGTCTAAAAGTTTATAAATTGCAATACACGAAGAGACAGTTTAATAATAGTATTGGGTTGCTACAGCCTGTATACTATAAGCCTCGGAAGCTGTAATTTTGATAAACGCTTATTAATACGAAAATAACAGATATTTAACCAGGAACATTCCTAGATTTTGAACATTATAAACTGCTCAACCTCGGTGAATTAACTTCAAATATTAACATTTCTTAGACCAGGCAAGAAGAGAGCTAGCTCGCATTCCCGCCAAGAGAAGTATAGCCGTATATCAACGTAGAATTACTTCACTAACTGTAAACCATCGATAAATTATTTAGTGACAGACTATGGATAAAACTCAGTATTGTCTGAAAGTTTGTAAAACTATTGTATATAAATCATTATTTGTAATAAATATTGTAATAACTATTATTTTAAATTATATTGTTATTTGTACATTAAAATGTATTGTTTTAAAGAAAACTATATCATTCTTATTGGCAAATATCACAAATTTGATGCGTACTGATATTCAGCAAGCTTTTAATTCAAATTAAAATGTCCGTTTATTTTAAGTAATAAGGATAAAGTTCGTAACACAATAAATCGGAGACTCGTCCAAAATAAAACTATTATACTTAACAGTACAAACTCGTAACACCATGTAAGTATGTTGCTTGGTTACAGCTTCCCGCATACACCACGTAACTAATTGAAACTTCCAATTCGGTAGAAGCTCCTACCATTAAATAATCATACGAAATAACTACGTGAGTTGTGCCACGTAAACATGGCACCCTGCTGAGGTAGAATTTAGCACTATTTTATATCATCTTCTACACCTATTTCTCGGAAATAAGCGTCTTGAATTGTGACCAGGTCGAGTGGATATCTGAAACGGTGCATTTATAATAATACGCCAAGTACGTCAGCCAAAGATCAGCCATTTATTACAGTATAACCTTTAAAACATCAAATGGGTGTTGCATATTAATATAAAGCTGTAAATAAACATGTTCTCGCTGATAAGTTGTGAGATATCCATACAAGAAATTATCCAATCAGAGACCTATAAAGCTGGATTGAGCGTAGCCTTGTGGTTAGCGTGCTTGAATTCTGAATGCAAGGATCCGTGGTTCGTGACTAGTTGCGGCAAAATAGTTTCCTTAGTTAGAAAACTTAGGTACATTATAATATCTGTTAAATTCGACTCTTCGTTCAGATAAGCTGGAGTAGTCCAAGAGCTGGCGATGGATGGTATCGATTCTACCCCCTCCCTCTAAACTTCAAGTCAGTGTCCAAAACGCTGTTGCTGGGCTTTTTTGTTCTGTTCAAAGCAGTTATCGAAACAGATTAACTGAATGTTGACTATGGTCTACCACTTCTAAGTTCGTAATGATTATTCGCGAACAGTTCTTGATGCACGAAACTTTGGAAACGAACCAAAACCTCGAGTTTCTTGATGCACGCACTGCTTGTAGTTCTTGTTTTGTTTTGTTATTGTTTGTTGAGCTCCACTAAAATAGTTTTCTTCCAATCATGAACAGAAAAGAACATGCATACTCGTACGTTTGTGTTGTGAAAACCAGTTTGGAATGCATAATAATAACGCCCAGTTATCCGGAAACCTGTATCAGGTTCAATGCAACGACATACGCTGGGACTCAAAGTGGTTTAAGCCACTTGCAATTTATAAAAACAGTGGAACCTGAAGAAGTTCAAGGACGAGGAATGCACTCCGCCCTAAGTACTAATCCACATGTACTTTCTAGGGTTGATGTTCTTCCAAAAGTTTCAAGGCAATACACAACTTACTGCACGAGGGCAATGTATGCTGCTGGGCGCAGACGCTCGCGCTTTTACATATTCAAGAAATAATTATTTCAGTTTTCTTTATTACGAACTCAAACCTGTAAATATTTTTAGTTTTGTGATTGCGATGTAAATTGTTTCTTAGTAGGGTCGTGTATCTTTATTTTAATGTGTGATATTATTGCATTAAAAGTTTCTTGTGTTGAATAGAACGTTGTAGTTGTCAACTTTCCTGATTGAACTAGTTTGAATTGGTTTTGGAATCTTTTTTTTTCTTTACATTGTTTCACTGTACCTCGAACTGAAATGTTTATCAAATTTAGTTATCCTGCACTGGAAAATGCCCCCCGCTAGTACAGCGGTATGTCTCCCGATTTATAACGCTAAAATCAGGGGTTCGATTCCCCTGGGTGGGCTTAGCAGATAGCCCTTTGTGGCTTTGCTATAAGAACAAAAAAAAAGCATTACAAAATACAAGATTCAAAGTCGCTATCAAAAAGACACAGAATTCTGCAAATTAATTTCCTTTGTTTTAGTTTCCATCTAGTATGAAGGTAAATATTAAAAGCAGTGGGCGTTTATGAACTCACTGTATAACGAACTCCTTAACACATGCAAAATATTGCGCATACTCGCAAGGGTCTTTAGGAAGTTTCTTCCACCGGAAATCGCCCTGTGGGTGTTGTACGTGAAAGCACACGATGGAACAAAAATGTGTATTCTGTTATTTTACCTAGATGACTTCAGTTACCCAGTAGTCTGGATACCAGAGGGCGGATTGTGGTTAACATGGATGAAGTGTTCTTAAACCCATTTGCAAATGCCAAAGCACTCCTGTCAGCCTTAATTGGCTAGCGAATGCACTTATTTAAATGTCCGTTTGGTCGACCTTACATAACGGCAAATCCAAAATCATACCCACAAATCGTTTGTTAGGGTGCATCAATGTAAAATAAGGTTATACAATTTTGTTCTTGTTGGAAATAAACGTGTTTAACTTGAATAATCTGTGAATCCAGGCTTGTTAGTGTAACTGAACCGTGAATTATAAGATTGAGGGATAACGTCCACAAAAACTTAAAGCTCTATAGAGCTTTGGGTGTACAATAAGAGTAATGATTAGAAAATAAACAACCCAAGGCTGGCGATGAATACTATTGACTAGTTGACTTCCTTCGCGATCTGTTTACAGGTGCTCCCCCTAGTGGCACAGCGGTATGACTGATGACTTACAACGCTGGAAACCGGATTTCGATACCAGTGGTGAGCAGAGCAGATAACTCATTTGTGTAGCTTTGTGCTTAATTACAAAGCAACTGTATACAGTTAGGGACATCTATACACACGCGTAATTTTTCACGAAATCTGTTTCACGATGAGCAACAAAATGGGATTTGTTTCTTCCGCGAATTTGCAACCTTTTTTTTTTCTTACTTTTGGTGAATTTTTGGAATAATTTTTATAGTAATAGAGGGGGATTTTCGCGAGAAAATCTCACGTCCATTTAATCCTTCTATTTGTTTTTAATTGTTATTTGGCACAGATAACCTAGTTACATTGCGCCATTAAACGTAAACCAGTCAATCAACCAACCAAACTTCGACTTATTATTTGCCGATTTGTTAGATCGTAATTTTAGTGAGAATAGAAAGGAGCATTGTTTCAGAAAATATCATCCACAAAATAATTTGAATGAATACATTTGTAGTTTCCACGCGATTTAGTATTCAGAAAATAGAAATATCATAACATTACTTTCAAGGTACTTTTTAGCCGCAACATTTCAGCTGATAAGACTGTTCTGAGGGTGTGTTTTTTTTTCTTCCACATCCAAACTTTTAGCTCGTGTTTCCGTCTCTTGACCGATTTGAGATGTAATTATAGTTTCGGATTCGGGAGGTCAAACTCTTATCGTTTGATACATTTGATCGCATAGCTTCACAGATTAATTTACACTAATCTTGCCTCCAATAATTTCGATTTGAGAGGGCTGGTAAGGATCCTGACAAGTGATAAAATTTATAGGTTGTGTGCGCGTCCCACGCTTGGTATTGCTGACACACAAAAATATAGCCACTAAAAAGGAAAAAAACAAGGTCTCGTGGTTTAGTTTTCTCTAATTTTAAAAATTTCAAGAGCCGCGGCTGCTGAGGATTACTTTTTATCTGAAAAGTAGGTTCCATCATAAAATTCGAATATATTGTTCCCAATCTAAAGTTCAAGAATGGTGCGTTTTGTTTTCTGGTTAAACCCAGTCTGAGTTAGATGGAAACGAATGCACAACTAATGTTTCGAACTGGAATTATTTCCCAAAACCTAGAAATAAACTAATTATGTATTTCATGAATATTCTATCTTTCTGGGCATTCAAAGTAAACTTTTTATCGGATGGCTTAGAATTAAAACAAAAATTATTTCAAAGTAAACTTTGAGAACGTGTGTATTATGAAAAATAGCATAATTGTGTTATTTCTTTGGATAGGTTCTTCGAAATTATTTGTTGAAAATGAGTCGGAATCGAGTCCACATAAATAGGACAAACGGGAATTGGTTTTTATTTCTTCCATAATATTTGCGACAGGCTAAGTCAAGTGACGCAATTGTAGACCTGTCTACAGAACACTTTCAGTTCAACAGAAGTGTTTTTGCCATCAGCAATTTGACTAATGTACAATTTACAAATAAACTTACTTGCATAATTTATCTTGCGCTTATTCGACCGAGTAACTCAATAACAAACACTACACTAACTTCTCGATCACTGAAGGAACTGAAACTAAACTCTGGTCACCTTGTTTACGATGCATCCTTGTTTTTTGTTGTTGTTTTTAGCACAGTCATTAACAGTCACGAACATTTTGGATGGTTGAGAACTACTTTTATAAACTTTCTAAATCCAGCATTTTTAATGCACCAGCTTCTTCTAACAAACAACTAACGTTCAAAATTAGACTTACAACACCATACGTTGTACAAAAAGCTTTTCTCAATACATCGATTGAGGGCGTGTGAGCTTCGCCACTAATGTATTCTTTCAAGTTACAACTCTATTTACTTTATTTACAAAGGTTATTATTCATTTCCCTCAGTAAGATGATTTGATTGCAAAATATTAATAATCCAGTCGAATTTATTGAGCTTAAAAATATCCTTCCAGAGAAGTTAATTTTCAACTTATTTTTTTTATATATTAATATTAATTACTTTTACGTTTACTTTTCTCGTGCAATTACGCACGCGCGTTGATCATGCCTGGATAAATAATACTCTGACTTCATTGTTAATCCATAACTAAATATTGAATGCATGGGAGATTAGTAATGATTAGCTTTAAGTATCAAAAGTTACTTGTATTTAACCGAATGTGTAATAACCAGATTTCATTTAGAATTTCTACGTGTTAATTTATGTTGCACATGAAATTTTGTGGTGAATTTTACGTGTTTGTCCCGAACGCCTACTACGAGTTTGTACTAGTAGAATCAAACTTGGCTGGCAGATCAAATATTTCCTCATAGACATGTGGTAACCTTCTGTTAAGGGGACTTAAAACTCGTCTGGAAGGTCATCTTGTTATGACAGGGTCTAGGAGGAGGTTTTCTTTGTAATTCAAACTCGAATCTGGTATCTAGTTTGTGTTACTGCCCCTTCTTGAGAATCTGGGGGCGCCATGTTTCAAACTGTGTTCATGACCCCTTCCTTCTTCTCACAAGCAAAAGGGTGCCCTAATAATTTGTTGTTGTTTTTTGCTGGTACATACCCTTCTTGGAGTAGACATAAAATTATCTAGGGTTAATAAAGGGATAGCTATGAACTACGAGAGGGAGGGGGTTTAGAACCCCGAAGCAAAGTGAAGGTGTTTCATGTTAGTTTATACTCTGAATACAAGAAGCCCCAAATATACGTCTTATTCCTTTTCTGCAAGTATTGATGTCTTAGTAAAGTAGTAACTTTCAAGGACATGTTTGTACAGCAAATATTCTGGCAGACTTACCTTAACCGTCTTTATAGTTTTGACGTAGACAACTTTAACATGTTTCCACATATGGGGGAATTTAAGATGTATTTCACCATAAAACTGTTCCTTCAGATTTTAAATCTTGCCATAAACGAAAAGAACGTTCACATGCCAAGATCGTAAATTTTAAATCCCCCTGAGTTTGTTTGTTTGTTTTGGAATTTCGCACAAAGCTACTCGAGGGCTATCTGTGCTAGCCATCCCTAATTTTGCAGTGTAAGACTAGAGGGAAGGCAGCTAGTCATCACCACCCACCGCCAACTCTTGGGCTACTCTTTTACCAACGAATAGTGGGATTGACCGTAACATTATACACCCCCACGGCTGGGAGGGCGAGCATGTTTAGCGCGACGCGGGCGCGAACCCGCGACCCTCGGATTACGAGTGCACGCCTTAACGCGCTCGGCCATGCCAGGCCCTCCCCCTGAGAGAAGTTCCATTATTTTGTATTTATTAAGTCGTCACTGTGTGAATTTTTTTTTTTTTTATTAATCTGATGCTTTAACGAAAATATATTCCTAAGTTTGGGGACTTTAAATATGAATTTATAACACCACGACAATATCCTGTTTAACCGTAGGAAAAAGAAATCCAATATTGACTAAAAACAATGTTGTAAGAGTGAGGAAAATGATACATAAGCACTCAGGTGTTTGTTGTCAAGTGCAAAGCTATACCGTGGACACGTTCCACGCTGTACTTAACCCTGAATTTAACTATTATAATCTTCCCAAGTTTCTTTCTGCCAGTTCGAGATGGAGCACTATAGAGTTAATAGTTGGGAAAGTGTTGTGAAACCTCTGTACTCAAAACAAGTGTTTTGCAGTGCTAGTCCCAGATTTAACCAGACTCCGAGTCAAACATTTAGGAAATATTACCCGTTGGTATCGGTTTGCTGACAGGTTGTCATAGTTACACAATCCAGCTGGAACGGAACACAGCCATGTGAACTTTAGGATAATGCCAATGGGTGAAATTCTTGGAGAAAAAAAAAAATTGGTACCTGGAATGTTTATCCCCACCCCAGAATTTGTTCACTTTGATCTATACACTTGGATTACAAAAGGCAAATACTTTATTTTTTGTCAATTTTGATGTGTTTTTCTCACTTCAGCGGTGTTTGCTTTTTATTTTAGCGCCAGAAGCGTGGACGTTTACGATTTCAATAGAAATAGTGAAAAATAAGTATTTTAAACATTTTTGAATGCACAAAATTTTCATTGCTAAGTTTAACTTCGTGAATTTTATTCAAAATGCGCGGATCTGATTGACATGATAACATCAAATCACGTAGTTCAGTGGATAATTTCGTTGATTTGCGAGTTAATAAATTATTATTATAAACATGCATAAGCGATTAACTTGGTTAAATGCTTTACCATTATGCATCTCGAATATCAAATGTTGCCTACACTATCACCCAGCTTAAATGTATGTCATGATTATTCAACCCGCTGCGCTTATCCTGCACTTTGCAAACATGCACGTCCTTTCACCCGTGAGGACGTTATAATGTTCAGTTAATTCTACAATTCGTTAGTAGCCTAAGAGTTGATAATGGATGGTATTGATTTAACTACATTCTCTCCAGTCTGTCTTCAAAGATAACGACAGCTAGCGCAAATAAACCTCAACTGACTATCTGCGAAATTCAAAGCAAATAGTTATTGAATCCAACTAGAATCGGGTCTTGACATTATTATCTACTAGGACTAGCTGAATGTCCGTCATGTAATGTAGATGGTTATTTTTCCTCTACAAATTATATTTAAATAAATGTCTTATGAACGATTTCTAAAAATTACTGAGTAACGATGTTTTGTAGCACCTAAGACAAACATTGTTTATATACGATTACCTACTCCACGTGAATTAGATCAGTACCTTGACCTGTATATGGTTGTATTTTGTTCAAATCCTTCTTTGACAATTGCGGGATCGAATCCTCGTTACACCAAACATGTTCGCCCTTTCAGCCGTAGGGGCGTTATCTGACGGTCAAACCCACTATTCGTTGGAGTTGGCGGTAAGTGGTGATGACTAGCTTCCTTCCCGTTAAGTTTTACACTGCTAAATTAGGGATGTAAGGTGAAAATTATCAGTAATAATGTGCAAGTTTTGACACATGCAGTAAGTGATGTTCTATTTAATATGATATTACTCTTTATAACTGTGTTCGTATTTTTTAACACTCAAAGAACTTATTGTAACTACTGTAATAAATACATAATGAAATACATTTTGTAATAAATAATACTTTAACCTCGATTCCATTGGTATATGAACCTGAAACTTCCAAATGGTAGTCAAATGTTTTTTTGACACTCACCCAAATGGGAAATATACAAAATACAACCTCCCCTTCTCTTAACACATTCACACAAACGAGCAATGTGTTGTAAAAACATCACGGTGTAAAACTGCAAATAACTTGCATTGTATTGAGGAAATTTAATGTGGAACGTAACTCCTTACTCTTCAGCCACACCAACCTCAACATACCGTTGAGTAAACGTCTGTAATTGGTCTTTACAATTAAATCTCTACCAATCAAAATGAATGTTATTCTTAATGTTAACTCTATAATAGGCAAACGGATTAAGTTTAGATTTAGAATTTTTGATTTATTTTCTGCATGTAGTCGAGTGCTGTAACCACTCAGTCTTTGTGATCGAATGTTTTCCTAATATCTTAATATCATTCTATAAACATGAGTTCATAATTAAAAATAGGTTACTAAAGATCGGTACACGACTTGCATTTGAACTCTAGACTTCCGTTTGAGATAATCACGGAATGAATTTAAATGTTACCAGCACATCAAACGTCACCGACAACAGAAGCGTTCTGAACATAGATTGGCTTTTATATAGATAACCTAGCTGGATCATCGTGTTTTATCATCCTAGTAGTGTTTGTAACGGACTTACCGATGTATATATTTAATTTAATATCGATATTTGTCTTAGTTAAATATATATTTTAAAATACGTGTCATATGTATTGTTAAAATTGTACTGCGAGATTCTCGCCTATTCCCTAAATCTGTGTAAGATTCCCGAGTGATAGATTCAACAATGTACTATTTGGATATGTAATACCAGTGGTTGTCGGCACTGTTGTTAACTGAACTTTCTAGAAACTCTTATCAGTCTTATAAAGGGTAACCAAAAAGACAGTTTATATTGTTGGTTTGCTACAATTAGTATATTATAAACATCGGAAGCTAGAACTATGATAAACGCTTATTAATCGGGAGACTACAGATTAAATCGACCAGAAACGTTTACACATTTCGAACATTATAAGCCGTTTAACTTCAAAGAATTAACTTTGAACGTTAGTATACCTTCGAGGACATTATATATTTTCGTCTGTGAAAAACTTGCGTGTGTTCAGTGAAGTAGCTAGCCGTGAAGTGAACTGTACCGATATAAACTCGAAATTCTTTGGCTCATCGTTAACCGCCGATAAAATGTTCAGTTCCGGGCCAGATAGCATACCCAGTATTGTTTGTTCAACTTTTGTGTATAAATCATTATTTGTAATAACCATTATTGTAAATTGTGTTGTTATTTATATATTAAAATATATTTGTGTTAAGAAAGAAAATGGCCGAGCATGGCCAGGTGGTTGAGGCACTCAACTCGTATTCCTGGAGTCGCGGGTTCGAATCCACGTCACACCAAATATGTTCATCCTTTCAGCAGTGGGGGTGTTATAATATTACCATCAATCCCACTGTTCGTTGGTAAAAGAGTAGGCCAAGAGTTGGCGGTGGGTAGTGATAACTAGCTGCCTTCCCTCTAGTCTTACATTGCAAAATTAGGGACCGCTACACAGATAGCCCTCGAGTAGGTTTGCTCGAAGTTCACAAACCAAACCAAACCATGAAGGAAAACTTGTGTATCAATCTTGTTGACAAAAACCAAGAATTTGATACATGTCAATATTCAGCTTCTAAATCCAAATTTCAATTTAACTGGTTTTCAGACTATTTAAAATTGGGTGCTCGTCTGGGATAAATATATGTAAAACACATTAGTGAATATTGCTTCTACCTGCAAGGTAATTTGTGTGTGCAGTATGACATTTTTGGTATCCCACTGTTAAGTAATACACTAAACTTCAGCATGGCAGCACATAGAATAGCTCAGAGTAAACATTTAGCTCACAACTCCGTCACCTCTTGATAGATTGGAGAGATAATTTGTTTTGAATTTAGCAGGTCAGACCTTTTTTTATTTGTATTTGATCGCACCCAAGGTCTCGGATTAATTTACTCTAATTCAGCCTAACTAATACCAATTTAAGGGTAGACTGGTAGATGTTTTGATGAGAAAAATAAAATCGGGTAAGTCCGTACGGGAGCCCCACGCTTAGTATCGCAAACATGTACCTAATGAAAACTAAAATATTTCAGAATAACTTGCTCTAATCCACTCTAAAAGAATTTTAGGTGACGCAAATCTTGAGAACTCTTTCTTGTTGAACATGCAAAGGTGTCTTCGTGAGTGCTCTTGTAACGAGACTGTGGATCGTGTTTGTACGGCAGTAAATGTTTTCGGTTTCTTTGATGTATTAAACATATTTTTTTCTTTTATAAAAGCGTTTTTTTTTTAGATTCATAGTATCTGTCTACGTGAAGATACCTGATTGCTGGATTCAATTAGAAAACTATCACCCAAGTACTACTAGCAACTCGGTAGAACCGTGTTCTACCAGCAGGAGATATGCTTTTAAATACATTCGAATAGTACATTAATTCTTGTATCTTTATATATTCAACCATGCGCTGTACATTGTCAGTTTCAATATACGTTTTTAATAGGTCGCGCATACGGAACCCGTTCCTGTTTCAGCTGTTAGTAATTTAAAATTATTACGTCGACTCTTGTGAGTGTTCTTACTGAGCGTACAAGAAATGAACATGCAAGATACGAGACCAGTGCTGCGTATCGTCTGAAATCAGTATCGTTTTGTTTAATCAACAAATCCAAGTCGAACTTACACGTTTCTTCCCGTGGGAACCTGGTATTTAATAAAATGAGCGGTAAGCAACTTATTGAATATTTTAAGACGGCTTTATATTCTGTTAATGGTTTGTTTGTTCATTTGTAATTTACAGTGACAATAGTAATCTTGTAGTGTATTAGGATTAATCAACTGAACAATTTAATAACGTAGCAGATATTCAGATAAAGTGAAAATCCGAGAATATAAAGATACGAGTTTGACGTGTATGCAATATCTACTCGTTATGGATAGAACCGGAGCCAACCAGTACAATCCTGTTGTAAATCGCGCCCTCTAAACTTGCTGTACGAGTTTACCATTGCAGGTTGGTTAGTTCGTCTGCGGCCTCAAAAGTAATATTATTTCTAAATATTATCCCACGTATGCACATTGATCAATAATTCGTCAAAAAGACGGTTTCACATAAATATGTTTTAAATATTTATTTGCGTAACAATATTCTACACCATAGCGTAAAGCTGCGTGTTATTAATAAACTGAACGTATAAACTAGAAATATGCAACAACCGACACTTCGTTCTCAAAATAAGTTATTTTAGATAAGAACATTGTTTGAAGTGCCTAAAGTTTAGAAGCAATAATTTCACGTATTTCAATGTTTTAGCTTGTTTGATGATTTTCTGTTAATTTGCTTTGTTTTTGTCTTGTAGGCACGCATTGTTCGTTCTTATTAGTGCTGATTTTTTGTTCGTTTTTACGAGAGTTTGAGAGATGGTTTTTACTGACTGTTTACTATAATATCAAATCAAATGTTTTGATCATTTCAGTGTTGTTTTTTTTGTTAGTTTTTCAAAACAGAAGGCTTCAGTTTCTATTCCTTACCTCGGTTACCGAAGGTAGTCGGATGTTATGTTTCATCTGTATGTTTATCGGCTATACTTCTCGAAAATGGCTGAATGGACTTGGATTGAAGTTGATATACATTTGTACAACGATTTAACATGGAAGTGATTAGATTTCTTTGTAAGGTCAATGTCGTGAAAAATCCCCATCTGTTAACATGATCCCAGTTTTTTACACCATTTTTCTCTCTGGAATTCAGTCAAAAATAGTCAGATTTTTATGAAACTTGTTAGGCTTGTTTAGAATTTCATTTTTCATTGTCCAACTGAATATGGTTCGAGTCCGTTGATAACAGCAGGTACATTTTAGGTTTTGAGAGCCGAATGTGGTCAATGCTCCATGGCCAAAGAATGTGCTTTGTTTGGTGCCCTTCCAGTTGCCACGATATCATTCAGAATTCTTGTAGTTTTATGGAAGGTTTATGTTTTCAGCTAGTGTACGTGTCTTCATAGAAATTACTAACTTAATTTACAACAGGAAAATATATTTATAATAGAGAATAATTTTGGTTTTACGCATAGATCATACTGGTGGTTATGGGTAGAATGGGTCGAATTTACCAAATGAAATTTGTCATTGGATGTTTCTCACTAATATATTTTGGTTCTTCCATTTGTAAAACCAATAATGTAAAAAATGTATTGCAGATTAATTTTAATAAAATAGTGAATCACTCATCTTACTTTTAAGCAGAAATGTGACGTGTAATGTCAAATATTGTTTAGATATTTACAAGTCATTCTACTTTGGTAGTTTTAGTCGAAATGTATTAAAATAACACACAGCAGACGGTTGGATTTGAAACCAACGACTGTATACCATGTACCATTGTCGTGGTCACGTGGAATTGTACGAAACTAATAGAAAATCAACTTAGAGTAACGAGCCTGTTCCAACAGTACTTTAAAACCTGTATGATTGAGTGACTTAAGGTTGTACACACACAAAATTGCATAGAAAAGTACGTACGTTGGACTTGCAAGGAAAGTCCACACCAAATGGGATTTTATAATTCTTTTATTATATTTGTCTGTTGCCAACATACGACCAAAACGGTTTGATATATTGCACCCAAACTTTTGTTGTTGTTGTTTTGCTGTGTTTGTTTGAAATACTAAATAAACTACTGGGAAGGGCTTAGGGGTACTTAAAAGTCGAATTGTTTCATCTATATTTAGCAAAACCTAAAAAAATATAATTTTATACTTTTTATAAACAATATTATCATTGCCCCTTTAAGTTAGTTTTGTTTACAAACATCTGGTGTTCTTTTTTTTAAAAAAACAAACTTGTACATGATGAAACAGGAGTTGCCAGGCAATAATAGATGAACGGTAGATGACTGGTATTTAATACTCAATCGGTGTCTTTAAGGAGACAACCTCTATAATTATGTATGAAGTAAAAAGATCAGTACATGTAATGTTTTTGTTAAACACATTCGAAGAATAACTATTTTAAAAGACACTAAGGTTTACTTGTAACGATGTTTTAAACGTCTATTTTTTTATTTGATAAGGGTGCATTTCTACTGGAAAAAAATTGATACGCTGTTAGTGGAGTTGTCTTAGTCTTGGCATGTATTATATATAGAAAATGTAGTTACACAAACTATACTTACTCACATATTCTCAAATAAATCTTTATGACAATCTCTAACTGCAGCTTAATATTTTACATCTCAGACTAATGTTATCAGCTAGACAATAGCTATATTAAATCATCATGAGCCGTATCAATTAAGCTACGTCGTATGCTTGATTACAAATACAATGCGTAACGTTAGTTACTATATCAATATATACTTTGCCCTTAGTTAAGCATAAAAAAAATAAACAGCAAACAAGATAAATGAAGAATTGGAAAATTAAAAACTTGTAAATGTTAATTGTAAGAAAAACGAGCTGGAGAAATTGTAGACATTATTTGCCGTAGCTATAAATCCCTATTTTGACTTTACCAAATGTAATTTTAAATAACAGCATAGAGTCAAAATAGGGGGTTTTTAGTTTGAGTGAATGTCTACAGTATCTCCATCCTTGTTTTTTACTTTTTACTATCTATTTGCTGGACTTTAAGTTCCTATTTTTTATCTTGTGAAGCACTAGAGCAAACAGTTGTATAATACACCATGGTAAAAAGTTAAATTCTAAACCAGTTACGGTAGCGATTCATAATAGGGATCGCTCAATTGTTTTTCTTTATTATTTAATATTCTTCCGCCATCCCACAGCAAAAATGGCTTTTTGATTATAACAGAACCTGGACAGTGTTATTTAAAACACGTTATGGCTCATTGTGTAAGGTAATTTTTATTTTATTTTTACAACCTAGCAAATAACAGCCAATGGTTTCAAGGTAGATTGCAGTTTGTATGAAGCCTCATAATCTGCTACATGCGTACGTATATGAGTGTGTGTAGGCTGTTAATGGAATTTAACGTTTATATGGCAGTCGTGACGTGTGTACGATAGCGATTATTAACTTTCAACTGTGTTGATGTTGCGTATTAGTTGTCTATAACATAGGTATCCTGCCTTCTGGAACATGGCGCTGCTGACAGGATTATCGTCTTGTTATTTGTCTTCTACTGCGTGACTGTCTTCTTTAAGTCGTATTTTGTAAAGATTCCACTAAGCTCAGTTTCGAGCGTCAGATTGGCACTCAGGTGGCACTCAGGTTATTGTGGCTTGTAAATATCCAATTCTAGCCAACACCGCACGATTGCGAATTTTACAGATACAGCTGACAGAGGAAGTAGCCATCCTTGAAGGTTACCATAAGGAGTAGCAAGAATCGTGAAAGTAGAAGATAACGAAAATGATGGCGAAAGTGAGGCAGAAATATGTAGCTTTATATTTTGTTTAGAGAACATTTAATATCATATGTATGCAGCACCGGTGGTCCATCAAACTGTAGGGGTCATCATAGTGGAAGTTTCAAGACCCACATTGTTTCATCAGAAATAAAAGGGAAAATGATATAAATTCATAATTGTTAATTAATGCGTTTTGAACCTTGTAGTCTGTGCTGATTGTCATTCCAAATGGAAATTGATCAGCTGCATAAAAACCGTGATCAGACTTACTGTGTGACCAGCAGAGAAGAGGACAAATGTAACAACTACGAGAAATGTTAAAAATGCTATTTGTATACATATATTACGACACTGTTTTAGTTATGTATTAATATATGTGCGTGTATCATCACAGCTTGAGAAATCTATAAAGCCTGCAGCTACAAAGTCCAGTAAATGTATAATTCCGTCTCTTAAAGCTGTAATATTTAGAAGAGTGAACGTAGAGATTTGTAGCTCAAGGAAACAACATCATCACTGTCTCAAACCTTGGACTTGTTTGCTTATTTTTTGCAATTTCATTTTCACCGTAAACTGTTTATGTTGCTTGTGTCTTAAAGATCCTCATTTCCTTCATCTACGTAGCGTAACTTTTAGTAGTTTTGTTGTGCACTCTAGAAAGAGGTTGAATTTTGAGTCAGTGAAATTATGAAGTCCAAATACGGTGCTTATACTATAAGAGCAATCGTTGGATTCAGGGCAAGTGATGGTGTGAAATCCAAATACGGTGCAAAATTCGACACGGCAAATAATATTTTACTATTTATTCATTACAACCGCACAACATGTTTACTCGATTTTATCAATTTGAACTTTGTTTTAAATGTTTATTAATTTTAAAAAAAAACATGTATGCAGTACCTATATGCAAATAAACTGCTAGAATTATCCGTCGTTTTCAAGTAGCCATTCCATTTAAAACAAGTTTGTTTGTTTTTTATTTCGTGCAAAGCTACATGAGAGCTATCTGCGCTTGCTGTCCCTAATTTAGCAGTGCAAGACTAGAAGGAAGACAACTAGTCATCACCACCCATTGACAACTGTTGGGCTACTGTTTTACCAACGAATAGTGGGATTGACCGTGACTTTATAATGCCCCCACGGCTGGAAGAGCGAGCATGTTTAGTGTTAACCTGCGACCCTTGGATTTCGAGTCTAGTGCCTTAACTGGCTGTGCCGAATGTGTTTTTTTTATAGCAAAGCCACATCGAGCTATCTGTTGAGCCTACCGAGGGGAATCGAACCCCTGATTTTAGCGTTGTAAATCCGAAGTCATACCGCTGCATTAACAGGAGCGTAAAAATCTGAATTAACTACGTGTGTGTTTTTCTTATAGCAAAGCCACAAAGGGCTATCTGCTTGGCCCACCGAGAGGAATGCCGAGTGTGTGTGTAGAGAAGTAAACAAAACTACTGTAGTCGTTTCTGTTTATATAACTTGTTATTATAAATAGAATAATCATGCTCATTAATTTTCTTCAGAGTTAAAACTCTTTGGTGTATCTTGAACATTATAAACCCCTACATAACAAATCTTCAAAAATTTTATTTACCTGTGTTGCTCACGTTTGCTTCTAAGTGATTCGGACATGACAGTTTTCAGTACCTACAATCTTTATCCAGCAATAATAGGGTTCAAGTATACTTTCTTCGTGGCATGAATATGAGATGACAAGTTCAGTGTGCACAGTTTTTGTTTGTGTTGGATAAGAAAAAATGTCAAATTTGCTTTCAAAGAGTGTATTAGCGAACGATGGGCTAAGCACTTGCAATGCCAGCGCCTAGCGACCACGGCCTACAGATCCATACTTGTTTCTAAGAACTTTTACGATACATACTAATCCTGGTGCTAGAGGCATGAAGTAATGAACTTAAACTGCATTTATAATAGCTGAGGAAAGCATCTACTTCTTTAGGTGTAGCAGTAGCATACTTTCATGAATAAATATTTATTTACGTCAGCCATGAATGAGGAAGAACATCGATTAATAAAATAAAAATATTTCCCCACCGTTTATCTGAGCACTTGTTTTCTTGGCTTATTTTAAATAACTCAGAAGAACGAATGTCACTACTGCTTGTGAGTCCTCCTCACAAGTCAAACTTGAAAGTAAAACGTTTTCCACTGTTATGTGACCTGTTCGATAACGTGTAATGTGAGCAATATCCTAATCTACATATTTACCTGCCAGTACTAGTTGTTTACTTTTAAAGATCTAGGTAAACAGTAACGTTAAGTGTGTATTATATTGATACCACACAAATCTACAAGAAATATTTGAAAATAAAAAAAACGGGCAAAATTTCTGTGTTTTTTTTACCACTAAGAAAATACAAGATTTACAGTTGATATAAAAAATTACCATTGCGCACCTACAAAATACGTTATAACATCGTGATAAATAAATACAAACATGATCTTTATGTTGAGAATAAACAATAACATCTCTAGGAGACGAGACTAATGTTTAACATAAGAAAAACTTCGTTTTTGTATCCTTTATTTTCAGTAACATATTTAAATACCATGCGCTAGGAACGTTAAAGTCGTAACATGTATGCCTACATAGTTGTCTTTATAACTGCCTTGAAATCCATAGTAAAACTATTTCTATATATTTTTTATGATTAGAATTATTTAATATTAACATTCATTTTATTAGAAGATGTGTAGAATAAAAGATGTAAAGAAGCATAACTTGACGGTTCATTAATGTTTGTTTCAACTTAGTGGCATTTGCTTCATTTTGGATAACAAAGGGAGTCAAAAAATTGAATTGTTAGATCAAAAAGACAAAGTATTGCTGTGCTTATGGTTAAAAGTAAAGAATTTTAAATCTATATAACTTACAGAATATTACTCGTGTATGTATGTTTATTTATTTGTATTATTTTGTTTTCTTTTACTTCCAGAAACGTCATTTATTAAAATATCCAACTCCAACATGTTCATAGTTCGTGTCTTGTCATTACGAAACCTGCGACGTCTAGTGTATCTCGGCTGTGTCTGGTTGTGCATTTGCTACTTAGTTTTCCGGGTGGCCCACCATCAAAATGCTGTTTCCTATTTGGCACACATACACAGAGGTTTATTGCAAAAGATCCCCTCTGAAGGACCAACGCAGCCATCTTTAAATGCATTAATCCCCGAAAACTTTCTAGATTTGATGCCTTTGGTTGACAAGTCACCCAGCCTAGGCGAGAAAGAACTGTTATTTTTTCTTTCTAACCGATCTAATTTACCCCTTGCTTATTGGGCTAAAAATCGAAATAAAGCGATTGGTGATAAGACTTGTGCTAAGTTTCCCAGTTTGTTCGACTTAGATTTCAACAATATTTATTGGCAGAGACTTCAAACTACGAATGGGACCTTCTATTTATACGCAGCATATTATGATAATAGGGTTAGAACAGGGAGCACCGCAATAATCAGAATTTTAGCCATGGTGGATAAAATAAAACCTATTTCAACGACGTGCCAGTTGTGGTTCGATAAAGGAAAATCGCCTGTTTTTGCCCAAGCAACATATACGTACGCTTGGTACTCAAAGTGGGGTAACTACAGAGATGGCATCCTCCAACCCTTCATTATTTCTTGTAAACTTCCCAAAAAAGAAACCGAAGGTCGAATACCTGCAAGTGTTTCTCTTGTCCAGAACAAGTGCCAAAATCCAAACAACAATCTCAGGATTGTTAATAATCGCCCTTCAAAAAAATATGACTTTGCAGTATGTGTTAAAGGTCTCGATTTTTTGCAAGAGGACTTGAGTGTGCGGCTAGTTGAATGGTTGGAAATAGTAAACATACTCGGAGCGAAAAAAGTTTTCATGTACGAATTGGAAATTCATCCGAATATTTCCAAAGTCCTCAATTATTACCAAAACAGGGGACTGGTAGAGTTGACACCGATTACCCTACCTGGTAACCAACCAAATATACCAGGCTTTCGCCATCTGTATCTTAAATCCAAACTAACTCACAAACGTCAAAACGAGGTTATTCCGTACAATGACTGTCTTTATCGAAATATCTACAGCTATGACTACTTAGTGTTGCTGGATGTGGACGAGATCATTATGCCTGTCAAACACGTAAACTGGCGGGAATTAATGGCCGAAGTCGTTCCGGCAGCTCTCAAAATTAAGAACTACACCCGAGCCAGCTACAACGTTCGAAATGTTTATTTTCTGGATGATCTTCAGGATGGAGAAGAACTACATCATGAAGCTCACGAACAGGGAATCCCTCCGTACTTACACATGTTACAGCACGTGTATCGCTCCAAGAACTTCACCAAGCCTGGTTCCTACGTCAAATGTTTCCATAACACCGAACGGGCAGTGTCCCTTCACAACCACTTTCCCTTGAATTGCTTCGGTTCCTGTACCACGTACTCTGTTCCAACAGAACTCGCCCAGTTGCAGCATTACAGAAAAGATTGTGTCGGCAGTTTGAAGAAAACGTGCAAAAGTGAATTTCGAGCCTACACCGTACGTGACACCACAATTTGGCGGTACAAGAACGAACTGACGCAGCGAGTAACCCAGGTGTTAAATAAATTGGGTTTTTTTCGGAGCTAGGGAAGAAAGTTTTCTTAAAGCAATTCGAGACTTAGTTTCACTCGTATAAATCAAGCGACGCCATTTGATAAAGGTGGTCAGCAGTTATTGTGATTTTAACAGTCGTTCAATGAA
The DNA here is from genome assembly GCA_011833715.1 of Carcinoscorpius rotundicauda. NCBI lineage: Eukaryota > Metazoa > Arthropoda > Merostomata > Xiphosura > Limulidae > Carcinoscorpius > Carcinoscorpius rotundicauda. The sequence continues at coordinate 137,606,917 of CM022393.1, forward strand.
GTATGTATACAAAAGGTCCAAGAAGTCCTGTGCACGTGAATTCGCATACGAGTCAGCTCGTCGTAAGCTTGACCTGCTGGTTGTCTTGGCTGTTTTTCAGCAAACATTGTAGTGCCTTTTCCCCCTCCTCCTGTCATATATATATTAGAAACACCCATTTGCCATCAATGAACCATTGTATACAAAACCTAAATAATTATCTTAATTTTATAATATTTTGTGGATGTAAAGAGCAAAAATAATTTTGTTTGTGAGATTAGGTAGAAAGTTATAGTTGGATATAAGAATACATAAAATGTATATATCAGAAGATTAAGGGTTCATTTGTTCAGTAAAATCGTGGTTCCTATGTTTCGATTGAATTACTTCGGCTTGTTAGTAAATCTGTAGACTATTTAGTTTTTAATGATACTTGTTTCTATTTAAATGCTTATTACCAATTAATCAGCCTGTAATATTGAAAAGGTGCATCTTAAGGAACGAGCTTTTAGGTCTCAACATTTTACAAAGTTGTTCTAAATAAATTCTTCTAATCGAAAGTTTTACGATTAACTGGATAACAGTTATCGTGTAATTAAGGGAAACTGTAATTTAATTTCATAGTTATAGATCGAAACGACCTCTACATTTCTATATTCTTGTTTCAACTCTTCAAAATAAGTGTGGTTCTTAATGCCATGTGTACAGTTTCTATTAAATAAAGATAAAAGTGTTTTTTTTGGGTTTTTTACTTAAACTGCCTATTTGAAAATATTTGGCAACGCGTATAGTTTAATTGTTTATGTATACAATTGTAATTTTTCATGTTCAAAATTAACTTTATTTGGATCTAAGCATTATAAATATGCATTCACCCGAATGAATCATTTCCTTTTCCTCAACATAGGATATTTTAAGATTTTTATATTTAATTCGATCCAAAGATCTCAATCTTTTCCAAAATTCCCTTTGCCCAAAGATGTGTTATTCAATCGTTCCATGCCCTAGTTTGTGATAATTGTGTGAAAATTACAATATTTAATTATCATACCTTAAATATGATTAGAAACAAAATTTCACAACTTCGACAACTTAATTACATGATTAATTTTCAGAGTATTTAATTTTTTGGATTAATAATGGCGTTCACAATTTTAAAACAAATATCCTTAACTAACTTAAAATATGAACCGAAAAAGAAACAACAACCGTAATTTCTTTGCTGTTACGTATAGCGTATACCATTATGAAAATACCTTTCATTGGGTAGTTCAAAACTAATACAACCAATTAGTTTTGTTCGATTGGTTTTTAGTTGTATACAGTTAGTACAGGTAATTTCTGTGCTTAATTAAAAGCTCTTTCCTCATTTACGTCTGAGTTTAAATGTTTATTTAACTGGACGGAGATCGGCTTACACATATTCCTTGTGTGCAAGTTCTAGTTACCTATTATTTTGGTTCACCCAGTAGTTTTCTGGTTCGTCCTGACAATATATATATCAATACTTCAGTTTGAGACGATGGAAATATAACTTTGAAATATCTACAGGACATGCTTCTGAATACAGTCAAAACAATTCACTGGTTTGTTTGTTTTTACCTATACTTATCCATCTTACTGAAATTTAAAGATATTTAAGATCGATTCCCTGTTCATTTTTCAAATAATAGTAACATGCTTTACGAAGATAATTCGAATTTCTTTCATTTTGTGATTTTGTTTAATTATTGGATTAAATTATTGAATTGCGTCAACATTGGTTTCATTGATTCGACGTAAATTCACAGTTATATATATAGTATGTACAAGTGTGTGTATGTAACAAGACCTCATTAATGTGTTAATAGGTAAGCAATCAAATAATAGCATTGAATTCTTATTTATATTTAGTGTGTAGCTCATTTGTAACTGACAGCAAAACAGTTTTTGAATTTGTTAATTTATCGTTTTTAGTTGTATTTTCTTTCTTTAACTACAACACTTTTGTTTTTAAATTCCCCCAATGAATACTCTTTCACAATAAGCTGATATATTGTGTTTTTTTTCTACATAACGAAACATTACAGTAATTGTTCTTTGTTATTTTCTACCGGTTCCGTGACTTCAAAAGTCACTCTCCAGATGTAATTTCACAGATAATTTTAAAAGCACACGTTCTGCTTTTATATATTTATGTATTTATACAATTGAGCCGCTGTATTATTAATTTCCAACTCTGAGCTGGTTGTTATTACTCTTAGTGGCAAACGGTGTTGCAGACCATTACTTGTCATGTCTAGTGTGCTTTAAAGTACTAAATTATGATAAAGCAACTGTTAACCGGCTGTTATTGTGAGACACGAGTTGTAACTGTCGTTTAATCACTCGTTTGTCCAGTTTCTTTTAATATAAAAAAATGCTAGCATAAAATTTGAATTTCAGAAACATTGGAAATGGTCAAGGTAAGCAAAGGTTTGATACTCTCATTTCATTGTTCTTTGAAATACCGAAGTTCTGAGGTTACGTCTCGACACGAATTAAGTTTTTAACCAACTATAACAGGAAGAGAAGTGAAAAAATGTTCCATTATGATATTAGAGTTCGACGATAAAAAAGCTGATATTTGGCTCTTGTTCTTGACCAAACGCAGTAAAGGTTTAATATTATAATTGTTATTCTGAATAGAAGAGTTAAGTTATTCAATCCACCCTAGAGTCCGTATCGATATACCCTGTCTCACCCAACTTCAATGTGTTGCTCCTGGAGCCTATAACGAGATTAACCCCACTCACCCACGCATATAGAAAAAAACTCGATACTTTTCTTCTGGGATCTCTATCGAAATTATCAGCCTAAACCTTAATGTTTCCCTCCTGGAGCATATATCGATACTACCCCCTCCCTCACCTACAAATATTTTTTTGGCTTGCTTCCTCCCTCCTCCCGGAACACATCTTGAGACTCCCGGAGCGTGGATGGTGAATGATAGAACTGGGGACGGCGGTAGATGGCCTTATCTCTGTTATGAACACGAAATACAAAGGCAGAACTTCTATTTCTTCCCTTAAATAACTTGTTTTGTAACATATAATATCACATCATTACATTCGTTTCAAAAATATGGTACAGGCAGCCTTCGTATAGAGATAATCGAAAATCATCGTACATGAATATAGGTCATGGCTATATATCTCTGAAATAGTTTTTATCTATTTAAACACAAGCTTGTAGTCAGACGCAACACTGACAGAAATAAGCATTGTGGAGGTAGGTCAAACCTCCAGCTCAATGACGTCAGTAATGGAAATATGGGTTGTTGGGGGGGGGATATTCCACTCCTTGGACGTTCATATAACTGTGATGCAACATGACGTAGAACTACTGCTTTGCTATTCATTTCACTAATTACAATAAATATACAATTTAATTTACTTAGTAAATGGCTGATTATAATCATGATTTTGGTTATTTAATCCGACTATTGTCACGAGCAAAATTACAAATGTCCTCACCAGGAGGCAGTCTATGAAAGCTGTATAAGTATTATGAATATTTTCTTGGAAATCAGTTTGCATCTATCGTTGTTTTAACATGCACGAGGTTCATTCTAGTGTGTTAAGCTGTGTAAACCAGCTCCGATTTTCGAATTATGCTCGGGTAATTTAATAATTAAATATTCTTTATAGTTAAGAATACGCAAACTTAACGTGTGTTTTGGAATGTTTTATTCTTGATAATTATGTTTAATTAGTAAAAAGTTATTACAAATATAATATTATTCAGCATATAATCTTTGTTTCTCCATCTCTTGAATAAACTGTGAGTGAGGTCAATCTTGGAAAATAATAGAAGTTTCACTTTATTCTACTGTGGATAATAATAATAATAATAATAATAATAAATAAAATACTGGATTTTTAAACCTACTCATTACGTCTGTGTTATTTGGGTTTTAAACGTAAATAAAATTACCTTGTAAACGAAGGTGACACAGATCGATTGTGTCCGTAATATTTCTACTAAAGGGTGTGGTCTTAAACACTAAATTCTAGTTTGGAAAAAAAACAAAGAATTCCCTTTGAGTGTTCGCTCAGTTGAACATGCGACGGTTACCGGTTGATTGGAGATGATTTTTCCGTAGAAAAGGTACGTACACAAGTAGCTACGAATAACGTGGCTTCACAAAGTTAATTTTTTGTAAAGGGAATAGTTTTTGAAGAGTAGGTCGCATTTATATAAATTTGTTAGGTGGAAATATATGTTTGTTATTACACAGAAGTTAATCTGCTTTAAGTCGAATTACTTTGCTTTCATGGTATAGTGTAATGTTTCAAAAAATACGTTTCGTTTCAAAATAAAGCTATTGTTACAACATGCTGAAGTTTTTGTCTTGTTTTCTTTTTCTTTTTTAGATATATTATCCCCACCGTTTCGCCAGTAAATCACGGCAACATTACTAACGTAATAATAGTGGTTATATTGAACTCGCTGGAGTCACAGATATAAAACATGTTGTAGACCTAGCATGGCCAAATAGGTGAAGGCGTTCGATTCGTAATATGAGGGTCGCGGGTTAGAATCCCCCGCCGCACCGACCATTCTCGCTTTTTTAGCCGTGGGGTCGTTATAATGTTATAGTCAATCCCATTATTCGTTGGTAAAAGAGTTGACGGTGGGTGGTGATGACTAGCTGCCTTTTCCTTACGCTGCTAAATTAGGGACGGCTTGCGCAGATAGCTCTCGAGGAGCTTTGCGCCGAATTCAAAACAAACCAAACATTTTGGTAGATGGATAATTTTGCTTGTGGTACACAAGGTTACCGCTTACAGTGCTGTCGATAGGCATTACGGACCCCAGAGCGAGCAGCAACCATTAAGGCCCCCCCTTCAACCATACACACACCAAGTGACAAGGCTTTGGGGCACTGGCCCTTCTGACCTTCCTCACGTCGGGCCTGACTGCTTAACAAATTCCGGTTTTATATATTCCCTTGAATATTCTATAGTTGAATGAATTTCTTTATCTTTGATTTCTGACTCCCAATGGAGGATTTTTACATCTCGTTATTAATAGCCAAAACTACTGGAACGTATAAGAGCATTATTTTAACGGTTATTTACGTGAAGGCTGAAGAAATGGGTAAAAGGATTCGGAAAACTTTATCGGCCAAACTGTGAGCCCGCCAGTGGCTCAGCGGTAAGTCTGTGGATTTATAATGCTAACGATCGAGTTCAAGGTACCCTTGGTTGACGTAGCATACCTAGTACACTGAATAAACTTGTTCTTCACTGAAATTAAACCAAGTAAAGCTACACGAGGAATTATCATGAGTGTATTTCACTGTTTCTGAAAATGACCTAGTTGACATCCTGATGTGAATTCCGTTTTTACTATCGTTATTGAGTCCATCCTGATACTGATACCGGAAATTGTAGCATTTCTTGAAATATCATTATTTAGTTGCGGAATAGTTTGCGGGTTGCAACGACAGCAGAATATAAAAAATTGGTAAGGTCACGTACCAGTCAAATTACGAAGTGATTGTTCTAGTTGCAGCTTTCTACTAATTAGCTCGTGAGTTAAATGGTTTCAGCGATGCCAGTTACTCGGTTATTCTTCTTCTCATCACCTTTAACCTTTCACCCCACACAATAAATGTCACTTATTATTTTGAGACTTACCTGTGTTAACTGATTTAAGTCTGGATTTCACTTTACTTAAGGTTTGGTCCTCTCGGCTCAGTGCCAATTTACCAAACCATAGTTTGAAGTTAAGCACAAATTTGCACACTGGGCTATCTGATATCTGTTCACCATAGGTATCAAAACCATATTTCTAGCGATGTAAGCCTATAGACGTCCCGCTGGGCCACTGGAGGGGTCAAAGTTATGACAGAGATGTGAATATTTTTTTGACTATCGAAAACAAATCCGATCGTATGCTGCTTAATAAACTTGGTAAGGGTATAAAAGGTCAGACAGGTAATTTAATACAAACATAAAATGTGAGCACGCTCGAAGCAAGATATAATATTTTTTTAATATTATTTTCAAGCTTTTTTTTTCTTGCAAAATTACATTAATAGAATTTACAGTGGTAATTAAATCCGTTCCTGGCCTCTTCTCAAATCCTCGAAGAACAGTCTAACTTTATTGTTATTTTGTTTTTGCTTCAGAAACTCCGGCTCGTATTTTATTTTGAAAGTTAAACATAACACTTCCCAAGAAAACTAAAACTCAGAAATCCAAAAGTTACACATAATATTGATAAATATGCACAGGAACAGAAGTTGGAAAAAAAAAGTCCAACAAGGATCTCTAATTCAAAGATGAGTGTGGCTTAGCGGTTAACGTGTCGGCTGTGGATCAAAATAACCAATTTTCGAACATCAATACTACACTTGACTTGTTCCTTATTTTCGGATGCAGGTGCTTTATAAAAGTGACAGTCAACCCTCTTAATTAACTCAGTTGGAAACTGCCTTTGTTGGCTGGTTGCCTTCAATCTAATCATGGACTCGTCTAACTTCTCGAGTACTCTGTCCTAGTCATTTAGTCCACGAACAAATAAAAAGTGTCGTTCACGTATATATTACACACTGGGAAATAACTAAAATTGACGGTACATGTCTTAAAGCTAGAACTTAAAATCAGGGGTTCGATTCCCTTCGGTGGACTCAGTAGATAGCCCGATATGTCTTTGCTATAAGAAAACATTCACACACCCTCGTGCTAGGACAGAGTATATCAACTTAATATCAAGAGCAAATCCGGGTACTTTCGCTAGCATAACAATAAGATTAAAAAATTAATTAATTATGAGTTATTATAATTTTATACGAGTATGTGTTTTCGTAAAACAAAGTCACATCGGGTTATCTGCTGTGTTTACAGAGGGAAATACAACTTCTGATTTGAGCAGGGGGTCCTCATACGAGTGAAAATGTAATACAAATTATGTGAAGAAACATTAATTTGCAACAAAACTAAAATAGATTCACCAGTTAGTCTTAATCATTGTATTGTAATTCGAACACATTTTACTTTCAGTCACATTTATTCAATTTAAGTTTTTTCAGTTATTTAGTCGATGATGTCTGTGGTCATTCAAAACTTTCTGGCTGTTTAAGTTTTTAACTTGCTCAATGCTAGTCACGTTTTCATGGTTAGTGGTTAATCCAATAAGATAAAAGTGTTTTTAAAATGTATTGTAATTACAGTTTCTAATCAGTTTACTCGTCATGTTTATCATTCAGTAGATTGTTTGTATACAACCTCTGATACTAATAGTTTCGTATTGAGTTTCCTTACTAATTAAGCATTATTTTATCACAAGTTACAGCTATCACCAATCATAACCAGGTGGTTAAGGCATTTGACTCGTAATTTTAAGATCCTGGGTTCGAGTCGAGTCTCAATAACATCAAACATGATCGCCCTTCCAACCGTGGGGACGTTATAAGGTGACGTTCAATTCCACTATTCGTTGGTAAAAGAGTAGCCCAATAATTGGCGGTGGGTGGTGATGACTAGCTGCCTTCACTCTAGTCTTACATTGTTAAATTAGGGATGGCTGGCGCAGGTTACCCTCGTGTAGTTTTGCGCGAAATTCAAGCCAGACTTTGTGTCATAACGTATACAGGCCTAACCTAATTCCTCCTTACCAAGAGAGGTGGTCCGATGCTTATGAGAATTTTCACCAATACATTATTTTACCAAGAAATAGTACCTCAAGAAGAACACTAAATCTATAAGAAGCTATGTGAAATTCGTAATGATTTTCCGTATCGTGAATCCTACAAAATCCAGTTAAGCCTAATGTTACCACTAACCGACATAAGTCTCACCGAAATAATCTGCCAAGGATGAAGAAAATTTTTTTATTACAAAAAATAAATCTGTTTGTTTTGGAATTTCGCACAAAGCTACTCGAGGGCTATCTGTGCTAGCCGTCACTAATTTAGCAGTGTAAGACTAGAGGGAAGGTAGCTAGTCATCACCACCCACCGCCAACTCTTGGGCTACTCTTTTACCAACGAATAGTGGGATTGACCGTCACATTATTCACCCCCACGGCTGGAAGGGCGAGCATATTTAGCGGGACGCGGGCGCGAAGCCGCAACCCTCGGATTACGAGTCGCACGCCTTACGCGCTCGGCCATGCCAGGCTATTACGAAAAATAAAAAGCACTGAAATAGAATAATGTGATTTTCTGAAACTCGAAACTTGCGCAAAAAAAAGAAACATTGACAACAACCTTTCTAACAATAAAACACAAATTAAAATCAAAAGTATGGTAGAAAAAGCTCAAATAAATCTTTTAATATGGACTATAAAGGAAAAAAACAGAGAACTGGCATTTCTAAGCAAAAGTGAATTTAACTTTCGAAGCAATCTTTCACGTCTGGGCAACTCTGAAGATAATAAGTTACTTACTTCCATCTTTAATACAAATATCACCTATTCTAAAGTCTTAACTTTCAGAGGAAATTCAGACAGAAAACTAGAAAAATTAATACTTGAGAATGATGGCACTAGTGATCGAAACGTCATACACATTCTAAAAATAATACTCCTTAGTGTAAAAGGCCAGGCATGGTCAGGTAGTTAGGACGGTCAACTCGTAATCCGAGGGTCGAAGGTTCGAACCCCTTTCAGTCGTGGATGCGTTATAATGGTATGATCAATTCCACTGTTCATTGGTAGAAGAGTAACCCAAGAATTGGCAGTAAATAGCGTTGCATAGCTGCCTTCCCTCTAGTCTTACACTGCTAATAAAGGACGGCTGGAGCAGATAGGCCTCGTGTACCTTTGCACGAAATTCAAACCAAACCAAACCACTAGTGTATCTTTACACGGTTGGCATAACGGATTACGTCACCAGTTAGCGGAAATGGATTTACCCCAAGGAATTATTCACTGGCCATCTGACTTTCAAGCCAATAGAATGTGTAAAATAGATGTAAAAAGGGCCCACTCAGGGTCTTTTTTCATCTGAGGCAAGTGTCCCACAAGGAGTAGTTAGCCCTACCTTATTTATCATGTATGTGAGTAATATGCCACTGTTGGACCTAAACTTGGGCTTAGCATCACAATTTGCTGACGATATAGCAGTATAGAAAAGTGCCCCTACTCCTTCAATAGCAGCAACAAACCTCCAACCGGTCCTGAACGACTTCGGAGAATACTGTCAGAAATAAAGAATAAAATTAATTATTTTGAAAAATCAAGTGATACTATTCACCAGGTTAAATAAACTGAATAAAGATCCACCAAAATTATACATGAATGGATCGCTTTTACAGACGGCTACCTCGGCTAAACCTTTAAAATCAAAGCACTTCACCTGATAATATAATACAAATCTACAAAACATACATTAGACCCATTATAGAATACGCATGTCCAGCCTGGATAAACGTAACACAAAAATAGTTACCTGACGATGACCAAAGAAGGTCGAAACGTTGTTCGCTCTTCTATGTAAAATATTTTTTCAACGCAAACGAGCCGTTTTTGCATATATAGTTACACGAACTACAAAAAATACAAAATTCAATCTTAACCTCAGCTTATAAAGTACCCCGCAGTATTTCATCCATATTTATACAAAAGTATGCAATCTCAGAGACAGTATCTGATAGACTCTTGCATAATGCACTAAATTATTATAGTAGAAATTGACGTAAAAATGAATTATTGTGTGACCTCGGCAGATACGTAACGTACATAATGAAGTATTTCCAACGAATGTATATTTAAGAAATATAAATCAAGCTGGCCAAAATGCACTAGACGTTTAGAATTAGCATAATATTCATAATTTTTCTTTTAAAAATATATATATGAATAGATCTTTAACTAATAATAATAAAATAAAAAATACATAAATTTAAATCAGTGGTTCTCAACCTTTTCTGACTTGCGTCACACTACGACACTCTGAATATTTTCGCGGCACACCTGGAAAGCCTTAACGATTTTTAGGTACATGTTATGTGCAAGTGTTAAAAGCCTTAAAACAAAAATCACGGTCAAAGTAAGTGATATTAATGTCATTTGCACATTGACAATACTATCCCTTGCTTTGGCCGTGAGTGTCGCTCTAAGGCTTTTTAACGATTTTGAGGTATGGCAGAAGAATCAAAACTTTTTATTTTTAAGTTATTCTTCCACAGCTTCACCTTTTCATTGAAGGCCTTCAATTTGGACGTTGCACTAATAATGTTTTGAAATGGTCCTTGAAGACTTAAGTTCAGAGAATTGAATTTGTCAAACAAGTCGAAGAGAAACTGAACCTCCAGCTACCAGATCTCATCGTGAAAAGAAAATTCAAAACCTGCTTCCTCAATCTCCAAGAAAGAAATTACTTCAGTTTTTAGTTGGACAAGACACTTTAACATCTTTCCTTTTGAAAGCCATCGAACTTCAGTGTGATACAGTAGCTTTTTGTAGTCTGAATCCATCATCTCACAGAGAAGAGAGAAAAGTCGAGATTGAAGTGGCCGAGACTTGATGAAATTCACCACTTGAATAACCTGATTCATTACAGACTACAAATCTTTCGGCAAAGATTTGGAGGAGAGTGCCTTTTTGTGAATCATGCAGTGAACAACCATAATGTTTGGATTTTGTTGGTGCACCAGAGTGACGAATTCCTTCTTTTTTCCTTGCATTGAAGGACAGCCATCGGTGCAAACGCTGACACAGTTATTCCAATGAAGAGCAAAATTTTTTCATTCACCAACTCGAAAATGTCTTGGCCTTTCGCTGTACTTTTTAAATCTTTGCAAAATAAATATTCGTTTACGATATTTCCATCTTTTATGAATCAAACAAAAGCCAGAACTTGAGCTTTTCCACTAACATCAGTAGATTCATCAACTTGAAGAGACCATAGTAGAGACAATTCACTTTCAAGCACTTCGAAGTGTTCGCAAACTTGATTCTTCAAGTCAGACAATAAGTCTACAATTCTGCGCGAAATTGTGTCACAGGACAGTGGAACTTGTTTAACCTTTTTGGCGGCATCCATTCCAAGCAAAGTTTCAACGATGATTGCTAACGCTGGCGCAATGACCAATTCGGCCTCCGTATGCGCTTTCTTGGGTTTTGCCAACAACTGAGCAATCTTATAACTTGTAATCAATTTTTTTTCGGGCAGCTTCATGTTGTTCACAAGCTTCCTTGATTGTTTATGTTGTGGAGCCACGATTTTCGAAGAGATTCCTTCACAGCTAAATGTTTTGTTTCCAAGTGTCTCTTCAGTTTGTTAAGAACAAGCGCCTCGTTCGATAAAGCTTCATTGGAGAGTTTGCAGAATGGTAATTGAGAATGTTCCGATTCCAAAGCGATAAAACCGTATTCGATGTATTCGTTTGTGTACTTTCGTTTCATTCCTTGCTTTTGATTCAACACATTCTCCTTTGCAGCACCAGACTTACTTAAATATTTTTCCATGGATAAATGATAAAGCTAATTCATACACAATAAGCACGAAGTTCTGCAGTTGATATAAAATTCTTACCTACAGCTTAGTAGCTGTAGCTTACCACAGAATGAGAACATGTTCCAGAAAGCAGTTTGATTATTTGATGCATCATTTATGACGTACGAAGCGCTTGTTGCGCCACAATTAAACTAACAGTCAAACCGTTGCAGTCGAGAATGAAATTTAAGTATGAATTTCTCAGTGCTCGAGTTCAATGAAAACCATCGAATGTTTTGGACAGTTTCAAAGTGTTTCTATAGTAGCTTTTATTAACTGACGTGTTCGACTTGCTTGTAAAATCCCAAGAAAGTTGAATGTGTTTCAAAACACCGCGGCACACAGGTTGAGAATCACTGCAATAAATGGACATTGCCCAGAAAAGGGCCCGAGTAGTGTGGGTTACTCTGGCCCTAAAGCACTACAACATAGTAGTAGCTGACATAAAAGTTAGGGATGGAGGAAGAGGTCTTTTGTACCTAGCCCCCCCCCGCTAGTACAGCGGTATGTCTCCGGATTTACAACACTAAAATCAGGGGTTCGATTCCCCTCGGTGGGCTGAGCAGATAGCCCTTTGTAGCTTTACGATATGAAAAACACACCCACACTTTTGTACCTGATCATCCTGGGTATCTAAAATCCAACATATCCCCAAAGAAGCAAGAAAGTGTATCATCAGTATTGCTGCGTAAGCTGAAATTTCGAGAAACTTTCTCCAAAGCCTATAAATATAACCAACGAGACGTACCAAAACACAATATATATTATTGGTTTGCTACAGTTAATGTGCTATAAACCACGGAAACTATAACTGTGATAATTATGACGTTTATTAATCAGGAACTTGAAATATTTGACCAGTTTAAAACCATTAACAAACAATTTAACTTTTCATTGGATATCAGTAATTTTATTAAAACAATATCAAACTTCAACGTTGAGTAACTCGGCATGTGAATTGTATCTACATTAACTTGAAATGAACTCACTCGTTGTGAGAACCACAGATATGACATGAACTCACTCGTTGTGAGAACCACAGATATGACATCGAGGAATTTTCAGACCAGAAAGAAGAGCACTGGATATTATTTGAAACTTTTCTGTAACTGTTGCACGTAGATCACCATTTGTGATAACCGTTATTGTAAATTGTGTTATTATTTGTATACTAAAACATGTTTGCGTGCATCAATCTTGTTAGTAATTATCAAAAAATTGATACATATTTATTTAACTATTAAATATATAAATTACTGTTTAACTCAGTTTCAGCCTATTCGAAATTATAATACGTCACGTAATAAATTGAAAGTTTGTCTGGGATGATTTGTAACGCATATCAAGACATACCGCAATATGACAATAAAGGATATGAAAAGTTAGATTATATTGTGAAAAAAATGGATAAATTATGGGTTGATGTGATTAGCAGAAGAGTATAACATGATATTAAATAGAGAATTAGATTTCTTACCTTCACGAAAACACAAATTTAATACAGTTGACCGGATTTTTTTAAAGTTTTGGTTTAATTGATGTTTTCCATACTTTTATTCAAATAAAAACGAATATACCAAAAAGGAAGGATTTTCATAAAGGGTAGATTGGATGAGTTTTGCGCTAATTTTATTGTGTTGACAAGCAGTTTAGGATTCACTCATGTAAATACGTTAATTTCTGAAGATGATCTTGTACTATCGGCACACAATTCGTGAAAAGAAAGGTTGTTGTTATTGGCGTTGAAATAATTTATTGTTGAAAAATGTCAGATATGGAATGATATGGATCAAACTACAACAGATTTTCAACCAATACAAAAAATATGAAGGAAATAAAAAAAAATATTAAGATAGAAAAAGGCTGTCTCTGTCATCTATTGCTGATTGCATCTATGACGAAGCTCTGAAAAAAACTTCCCACACTTGGAACTAAATACTGCAAATTTCATGAACAGATTTAAAAATTCAAGTAACACCCGGCTTGTTTTTCGTAAGTTAGGATAAGTTTTTAACACTCCTACGAAAAAAATATTCACATCCACTAAAGTGATTTTGGGGCCTATCAGGCCCCATATATTTTTCCAATAGAAACACAGTGATTTAGCAACATTCATTACAAACAACTTTAGAATGGCTCTGAAAATATTTTTTTTTTACAATTTGAGCAAACAATTTTCGACTGTCTATCTTTTGATCTGCCGCACAAATGGCATCGTCCTCTTTTTGTCCTCTTTGCAGGCAGTTCACATGAGGTTGTTTTGTCATTATCTTTGCAGTAAATTTCTTTGATTTCAAGTACCAATTGCCGTATAAATTCTCTTCTGGCTCTTGATTTATGTTGACGAAGAAATTCTAGATGTTTTGTCGAGTATAGAACGAAAGCATTGTATGCAGCAAGATCTAGAATGTTATAGAATATGCAGACTGACCAGCGCTTTGATCGCCCTTTGTTGTATAATATCTCACCAGTTGATCGAGAGTGTCGACACCTGCCTTCGTTGCATTGTAAAGATTGACGATTTCGGGCTTTCCATTCTCTTCTACTTCACCAGACTGATGCTGAGAACTCAGTAGTAGCACATATTTTCCTGGTTTGTCTGAGTGCCTGAGAAGAGTGCAGCTTGCCTTGTAATGCCTGGGTTCCCATTGAATATATTGAGAGCTGCGGTTCTCCTGTTGATCCTTGAAGGTGTCGTTGAATAACTAAAATTCTTATCTTTGGACAAAAGTTGGTTCACTGGCATCGTAGTAAGATCTTCTTGATTACTTTCTTCACTTTCAGAAGGGTACGACGCGATTTGTTCATCATTTTCGGCTTCAGAAGGATCATCATCACAACTTTCAGAGTAGTCTTCAACATTATCATGTTCACTTTCATCGTCGGATGGTTTTGTCAGTAAATGTACAGCTTCATCAAGAGATATCATTTTTGATACGGTTTGAAGATTTCAGCTCCTATATATATAGGATTTGTGGATTCTACTAGAATATTCTAGATTATTCTAAATACTTCTGTAAAGTTTCTAAAATGTTTTAGAACAGGCAATAATCAGGACCGTCTAAAATTATTGTTGGAGTAAAGTTATTATCCTAAATATCCATATTTTGAAAAGAAGTTGTAAAATTGATATATTTTTACTATAATTAGCTTTTTTCGGTTGCCCAGGCCTGTTCTAGAATTATTCAGGAAATCAATAAAGTCATTTTTATGTTTTTTTAATCTGTAGCCTAATAGGCCCCAAAATAGCCTTAGTGGATGTTTAATTTTTTTTTTAAATATTATTTTGCAAATGTCTGAAAAGTCAAAATATTATTGCTCCTTAAAATATAAAGGGATAGGGTCAGTTAATGGCAATTTCATTTAAATACAAATTATTAGCCTAATATTAATAACCTTTCAAGTTGCTCTCGTAGGAATGTTAATATATGAAATGCTATATATTAACACTTTGGAAGAATAAAAATTACAAAGTAATTCTAAAATTTTATATAACATTGTATTCACAAGAAATGGTAAATCAAACTCATGTTTCTTTCTTTGAAGACTTACAAATTTTATCAGAAATTGTAGAAGAGTCTGTAGGTGATGCATTAACATTTATATTGCCAATAAAATTTTGGCCTAAGTTGGCAGTTTGTTATTAAGTTATTAAAGGCTGGTCCAGCATGACCAGGTGGTTCAGGCGCTCGACTCGTAATCCGAGGGTCGAGATTCGAATCCCCGTTCTACCAAAAATGCTCGCCCTTTCAGCCATGGGGACGTTATAATATGACGGTCAATCCCACTATCCGTTGGTAAAAGAGTAGCCCAAGAGTTGGCGGTGGGTGGTGTTGACTAGCTGCCTTCCCTCTAGTCTTACACTGCTAAATTAAGGACGGTTAGCACAGATAACTCTCGTGCATCTTTGCGCGAAATTCAGTAAACCCAAACCCTACTAAATATTTTTAACGAACCTTTTGAGACGACTGGGTGTTGTAGGAGTATAATAAAATGCAGCAATTAATTTAACACCTACAAAAGAAGACTTGACAGGAGTTAAACAATAACAGTCAGTCTCTTATTTTGTTCTGATAATGAATTATATTTTAACCCCGTGGCGAACATAATAGAATCTGTTGTGAGTCATTAAAACTTGACATATTAATTGTCAGATTTGTGAATTTGATGCACGTGTTATGCGTGGTTTCATAAACTTGTCAATCAAAATAACAAGTGTTTAAGTGTACTAAATTTGTAAATGTAGATCTTAAAAAAATATCCGACCTCAAAAACTATAATTAGCAGTGGAAGACTGTTAAAAAAACTATGATTTTGTCAGGAAACGTATAATAGTAGTAGGCACAATGTAAAAAAAATTGTTTATTTGGGGTAGTTCATGGTTCGGTTTCGATTTTAGCTACGGCCCGGCATGGCCAGGTGGGTTAAAGCGTGCGACTTGTAATCTGAAGTTCGCAGGTTCGAATCCCAATCACACCAAACATGCTCTCTCTTTCAGCTGTGGGGGCGTTATATGTGACGATCAATCCCACTATTCCTTGGTAAAAGAGTAGCCCAAGAGTAAGCAGCGGGTGGTAATGACTAGCTGTTTTCCCTCTAGTCTTACACTGCTAAATTAGGGACGGCTAGCACAGATAGCCCTCGAGTAGCTTTGCGCGAAATTAAAAAAAAAATCGTCAAAAATACCAACTTTTGGTGGAAATAAAGTCACTGGTTTAATGTCCACACCTGTTTACATTAATTCTATCATCCAAGAACGGTCGTGAAAATGAACCAAATACACGTGAGAATGACATGGCCTATTTTAAATGTACCCGCATCTTTAATAGCCTCAAATGATACAAATTATTCTTATAAAGTGGGTTTCTTTACTGACACGTCACAACTGTCAAGTTACATTTTAAATAATCCACCCTCTTGAACACACGCCCCACCGTTAGTACAGCGGTATGTATTCGGATTTACAACGCTAAAATCAGGGGTTCGATTCCCCTCGGTGGGCTAAGCAGATAGCCCTTTGCGGCTTTGCTAACGGAAGGGTCAGTGATTTTGTCAAACACGTACGAAAATATGTACAAATAATTTTGCGGTTGAAGTAACTTAAAAGCCAAAATCATTGCCAAGCTTTTGAATTTTAGTTTGCGTTAAACTTAAAGTTTCAAAACAACACTGTTGATAAAATTCAGATTTTTGAAGATCCATTTCACGTAACTTCAATGTCATTCCGGCTTGGGATCTCTGATTGTGGGGAATTTAATTATGAACATTTGATGATCCCTTTTAGCATTAATGACTTCTTCCTACCTAACTGGACATGCTGTTTCTTTCTTTCTTTACTTTTGACTTGTATGAGTCATTTTATTTCGAGAAACCAAGTGTGACGTGACACACGCTAGCTTTTATTTAAGTCACATAACGTAACGTATAGTGACATCTGTAATTATGTCTAATAATTTTATTGTTTTCGACCTTCGTGACTTTTTATGTTGCGGGGAAATGAAAATATGTCTAAAATATTTTTTAAAGTTATACTACGCTAAAATACGTTTATAATACACACACACATTGATGTGGTCATTTAGAATATATCAACCTAGTAATCCGACCGAAGACGGATAATTTCGCTAGAGCAAGTAATAAAGTTGAAGTCTTCAATCACTAAGCTATAGAGTGAAATACAGTAATATTTAAAGTTTGTTTTGGAATTTCGCACAAAGCTACTCGAGGGCTATCTGTGCTAGCCGTCCCTAATTTAGCAGTGTAAGACTAGAGAGAAGGCAGCTAGTCATCACCACCCACCGCCAACTCTTGGGCTACTTTTTTACAAACGAATAGTGGGATTGACTGTAACATTATAACGCCCTCACGGCTGGGAGGGCGAACATGTTTGGCGCGATGCGGGCGCGAACCCGCGACCATCGGTATTACGAGTCGCACACCTAACGCGCTTGGCCATGCCAGACCCAATAATTAAAGAGGTGAACACTCGCAGGCAAACTTCGCCATTTAGTCATTATATGGTCATCCTCCAGTGTCACAGCGATATATCTACGGACTTACAACACTAGAAACCGGGTTTCTGTACCCCTGGTGAGCAGAATACAGATAGCCCATTGTGTAGCTTTGTGCTTAACTATAAAACAAAAGAACCTAACGGGCAAAATTTAACAGCAGAAAAATTATGAAAAACACAAAAAAATCGAAAACTCAATGTGTGTGTATCACTGCTTAGAACGTGCAAGAATACATCTTTGTACCAAATCCCATGTCAGCTTGTTGACATACATTCGAATAATTCATTAAAACTTCAAGATGTGCCTTCCTCGCTGAAAAATTGAAAAACGAAAAACACAAAAATTCCAAAACTATTTCTATTTATATTTGGGACCTGTAAAAAACTAACTTTGTACTAAATCCAATGTGAATTGGCCGAGTAATTGCCATGAAATCATCAAATTATGTTCTTTATATCATTTTTCCTTCTCTATAGATAATAAAAATAGGAAAATTTACCATTGTTGTTTGTTAGTCTGGGAAACCTATAGAAAAGAGTCTTTGTACCAAATCCTGTGCAAAATGGTTTAAAAAATGCCGATTTTAAACCCCAAATTATCCTTTATTGCGAGTTCTAAGCCCTCCTAAAAGACTCATATTGAAAATACACCTTTTTGTATTCCAATATGCTTGGAACATGGGAATTTGTATTTATATTAATTATCTTGTTGATTGCTGTAAATATGACCAAACGAGAGTCCCAAATATACATTTTTAGATACTGTGATCTGTAACCCTCTAAACTCCATAAAAAGACCTTAATAAAATAAGTGCCCCTCAGTGGCTCAGCGGTATGTCTGCGGACTTACGCGCTAAAATCCTGGTTTCGATACCCGTGGTGGGCAGAGCACAGATAGCTCATTGTGTAGCTTTGTGCTTAATTCAAAACAACAACAATAAAATAAGTAAAAACGTATCTAGGTATGTTGGAGCAACGTGTAACATTATTAAATTTTAGTTGACCAGGTGGACAAGACACTGGATTCGTAATCTGAGGGTCGCGGGTTTGAATCTCCGTCACACCAAACATGCTCGCCCTTTTAGCCATGAGGGCGTTATAATGTGACGGTAAATCCCACTATTCGTTGGTAAAAGAGTAGTCCAAGAGTTGGCGGTGGGTGGTGATGACTAGGTTGCCCATTCCTCTAGTCTTACACTGGAAAATTAGAGACGGCTAGCGCAGAGATCCCTCGTGTAGCTTTGCACAAAACTCAATACGAAACAAGCCAAATTTGGCGAGAAGTGAAGGAAGTGCAGTCGACTGAAAAGTATTTAGCGGAAGATTCTATCCTCCGTCGTGAACACAGCAGATAACCCAATGTAGCTTTGCTGTTAAAGAACACACAATAAAAAAAGAGAGAAAAGAAAACACAGTAGAAATCTGTCTCTTTGCGAAAAAATAAAAATGAAATACGAGTCATTGTGCAACGCGGTAATGTGAAATGTAGTAAAGAAAATCCACTCAACTCAAACACAAAGAGACACTGAATAGTTCTTCAAATGATAATAAATTAAAATATCTTATATTGCATGTCTCAGAGACACGTGGATAGTAGCTAAGTGTGATCGTCCATGTCTTCAGTGTGTCTTGCTGATAAAATAAAGGTATGCTGGTTCGTTTTCTCAATTATATGATCGACTTTGTTGCTTCTCAATAGCAACAGGAACAACTGTTTCGTTTCTTCGACTGAGCTGGAGAAGCGTAAGTCATTAGATCAAATGGGGCTCCTGACACGTGAGCATGCGGCCTGGAAAAAAAATAAATAAAAAAGGCCTAGACTGCTGACATTAATGGTTGTCTTAACGAGCAGATAAAGAAAATGTTACGGGAAACTTTTACAAGTCAAGACTGATAAATCTTACATAAGAGTGAGATTGCATGTAACTTTTAGAAGGCTGGACTTGTTATAGACTTAATACATTGATGTATACACGCACACATAACCCAATTGAAAACACAATACTCGGAACAATTATTTACTTTTTTTGTGTTTTTTAAACAATTATTACTTCTACTGCAATAACATATTCGAGGTAAAACTGTTTATTTTCAAGATACATTGCACGGCAGACCTTTTCGGAGCGGATGTCAACGTGGTAGCGTGAACAGCACGCCAGTTTGAGATTTTAAAGATTCCTGGTTTGTGTTCCGTTTCTACGAGGTTGCACTCTGCATTTTATGGCCATGAGTGCATGGTAAAAGTAACAATCAGACCGTATTTTCCGTTCAGAATAGCCCAAGATTTAGCATTGGGTAATGTTGACTGGTATTCTTATGCCTAGTGTATTAGCTCAGAATTAAAGACTGCTAACTCGGATATCACTTTCTAAAGAAACAAACACTATACATGTCACAAAACACTATTTTAGCTGTATTCTACACCAACTTCTATGCTAAGCGTGTTTGTGTCTTGGTTTGTTAAGCTCTCGCACGGCCTACGGAGTACGGGGCATTACTCGTAACTTGTTGGTCGAAGGTTGAATCCCCACAAATAATAACAAGGAATAAAGTCCTCCAGAGTCTAGATAACATAATCTCAAGTATATAAAACACACACCCAGCCAACAAACTTAGTAACAGTGAACACAGATACAACTTAACAAATTTAATAAACACTGATATCATTATGTGGTGCCTACGTTACAGCGACTTATTTGGGCGAATTGCCGGGCAACCCCAATATACATTTCTTTATCGATTTTACTGCTTTACTGATTTACCGAATCCCGGTCTCACCAAACACGCCCGCCCTTTCAGCCGTGGAGGCGTTATAATGTGACGATCAGTCCAACTATTCGTTAGTAAAAGAGTAGCTCAAGAGTTGGCGGCGGGTAGTGATGACTAGCTGCTAAATTAGAGACGGATAGCTGATCAAAACATATAGATTATATGTTTCATTGTATTCTAAAGACGGCTGGTATGGATGTGACTTTTGTTGATTTATAAATATATTTATTATTATAATGTCACAAGTATGTGTAAAGTTTTATATGTTTAGCCTGAAATTCTTTTCAATTCACAATATTGGATAATTTACTTTGTCACTTCTCATAATATGCTTTTCTTATCATACATAATCTGATAAACTATTACTTTTATGTACCATAATAGCTATTTACTATGATAACTATTGTTCTTTCCAAATTCACACGTTAGAACTTAATTTGATTTAAAAAAGATATAGAGAATGTGGTTAAATAAAAACATAAGCTCGTGAAATAAGTTTGAAATAAGCGTAAATCCCCAGCACTAATGCGTTGAGTTGCTTTTTGTAGCCAAGCACAAAGTTACATCTATCTGAGGGGGATCAAACTGGGTTTTTGGCGTTGTAAGCTTTCAGACTTACTGCTGAGCCAATGATTCGAACCTTAATGTTCAAAAGTACAGGTTAATGTGGCCCGGTATGGCCAAGCGTGTTAAAGCGAGCGACTAGTAATCCGAGGGTTGCGGGTTCGCGCCCGCTTCACCCCAAACATGCTCGCCCTTCCAGCCGTGGGGGGATTATAATGTGACGGTCAATCCCACTTTTCGTTGGTAAAAGAGTTGCCCAAGAGTTGGCGGTGGGTGGTGATGACTAATTGCCTTCCCTCTAGTCTTACACTGCTAAATTAGGGACGGCTAGCAAAGATAACCCTCGAGTAGCTTTGTGCGAAATTCCAAAAACAAACAAATAGGTTAATGTTGCAATTCCTCGTGACTTTCAACGTAAAAGATAAAATGCTGAAGGAATAATTATGTACCATTTTAATATTGGTGTGGATTAGCATTGGGTGTCAGTTGACGACAAGTGATTCCTTACTTTACTAAGATGGCTAAGAGTAAACGCAAAGCAGTAATATGTTATGATGAGATAGTTATTCTCTACCAGTGTAAAATACTCAAGAAATAACAATTACTAACCTTCGTCTATAAAAGTTCAACCGTCTTAGACTCTTACGTTCCTTCAATATTAAAATATAATAACAATACGTTATGTACCTTCTTTAGACTAATGGACGATCGGTTAATAGGTCAGCGTAAAGCTTAGGGGTTTGCAAAGTTAGAATCCGAGGTTCGATTGTCCTGTGATGTAGATAGTAAATAACCTATTGTGACCTTGCTTAAAAACGAAAACAAACTAATTAGTTTGTACAATATTTGGAAATTATAAATTTATTTGTTTCAATAAATAAATATACAGAACGTTATTTTGTTCGAAGCCTTTTAAGCAATTGGGTACAATTTCGCTGAAATATCTTTGTTTAAGATATACTTTATTTTTAAGCAACATGGACTGTGTGTGTGTGTGTTTAGCTTGATAGAATTGTATTGTTTGAAGTTAAGCACATAGCTAAACAATGAATGGGCTGGCTATTTGTGCTCTGCCTATCACGAGTTGTAAGTCCGCAGACGTTTCGTTGTACAACTTGGAGTGGAGCCAGTTTGAAAGACCTGGAGATACATTTAGAACCGCAGAAAATGGTAAGGTCAGTCACACCAAACACGTTCGTCCTTTCAGCCGTTGGAGCGTTATAATGTAACGGTCAATCTCAGTATTCATTAGTAAAAGAGTAGCCCAAGAGCTGACAGTGGTTAATGGCGACTACCTGTCTTCCCTCTCGTCTTACGCTGCAAAATTAGGGTCGGTTAGCGCAGATAGCCCTCGTGTATCTTTGCACAAAATTATAATATTTCAATTCCCCGTCACACCAAACATGTTCGTCCTTTCAGTCATGGGGGCGTTATAATGTGATATTCAATCCCACTATTCGTTAGTAAAAGAGTAGCCCAAGAGTTGGCAATGGGTGGTGATGACTAACTGCCTTTCCTCTAGCTTTACACTGCTAAATCAGGGACGGCTAGTGCCGATAGCCCTCGTGTAACTTTGCGCGAAATTCGAAAATAAAACAAACCTATAAATGATATTAAACGTTTTGTGAATATTATATCCTACAATCTCATTTACATCTTTGGGGGAAAAGTGTTTAACGCAAATTTGTAGCTGATCTTAAATTTAACTTTGCTTACAGAGTCTCTGAAAAATTCGTTACGTGACGGCCCCTCACCTTAAGACCAAGTTTGTTTGTATTTCTTTTGTTTTACTATTGGTTTCTGCAGGCAACTGACTACTAGTGATGAACGTATCAACCAGTGTACGTTTTGTTTATGAAAACGAGTTCCTTGTTCTTAATTATATTACTGTTTTTAATGTCTTTAACAGCCCTCCCCCTATCCAGTGGCTCAGCGACACATCAACAGTTTTACAGCCCATTTCGACACCCGTGGTGGGCTGAGCACAGATAGCCCATTGTTTACCTTTGTGCTCAACTTCAAACAATCGTTAACGTCTTTAACTAAACCGCGGATCAAAAGAGTTCTGTGTAAGTAAGATAACTGGTTTGATTTGACCATATATATACAAAATATTACTGGAAATGCTTTATGAATAATGATAGAAAGGCTTAGTAGGAAGTGTGGGTGGGTGTGAAACAGACTGCTGACCAACATACTTGAAAAACAGATAAGCAATAGTAGAGAAAAAGATGGATTAGTACAGGTAGGTGCCAATCGATCAGTACGCATGTGAATGTATGCTCAGTATAGCTTTAGCGAAGAATATATGTATGCATAACGTGCAGAGTGTCCCAAACATGATGTGACTACAGATTGTGCACAAGTAGTTACCACTTAACGACAGTGCATATGTTTGTTTGTTCTGAATTAAGCACAAAGCTACACAAAGCTATCTGTGCTCTGCCCATGAGGGGTATCGAAACCCGGTTTTTAGTGTGTAAGTCCGCAGACATACCGTTGAGCTACTAGGAGAGTCACGACAGTGCATATGTCAATAACATGTCAGTAAAAACATAAGCTTGAAAGGAAAAAATGTATTTGGACGAGGAAATTGGTTTTATGAATATTTCTGTGCTGGATAAAAATAACAAAAGAAGGATCATCCGTAACTTTCCTGGTCCGGCATGGCCAAGTGTGTTAAGGCGTTCGACTCGTAATCCGAGGGTCGCGGGTTCGAATCGCCGTCGCACCAAACATGCTCGTCTCTTCAGCCGTGGGACGCTTTAATGTGACGGTCAATCCCACTATCCGTTGGACTAAAAGAGTAGCCCAAGAGTTGGCGGTGGGTGGTGATGACTAGCTGCCTTCCCTCTAGTCTTACACTGCTAAATTAGGGACGGCTAACGCAGATAGCTCTAGTGTAGCTTTGTGCGAAATTCAAAACAAACAAAAACAAACCTTTACTTTCCAAACAGCATGTATATTTAAAACTGTGGGATGATTCAGAGATCTTTACAGTTATTTTATGGACCGTTATAACCAGAAGATGGCGTCACTTTCAATCGCCTGTTTGTCATGCGTTACAGACGTTAGACACGCTAATTGTGTTTGGAATGGTCGCTGTGCGGTTTTGAACATAACATATTCAACGGAATGGCTTTACGTCTACCAGACATAGAATCTCGGTTTAATGTCTGGTTTCATTCGCAGAAATGTTGGATGAAAATGCTGAAAAGACGTGAAAGCTGAATTAGACAACTTACCTTTCTTAAGATGTACTATACATTATTTTACCAAGATTATTATAAAGTTAAGAGTGAATAATTGAATTATTCTAAACAATTATAACGCAATTAATAATTTGTCGGAAAACTTTTTATGTAAATTTAATTTAAAAAGTCTGAGTTAAACTGTTCCATTTAAAAAAAATAAAACGTTTTCATTCGAAGAATAAAACGTGCATAAAGAAAACTATAAACAACATCAAAGAAAATAATTCATGATGACGAGAAACCCACTTGAAATAAAAATGTATCTCAAAACAGCTGGTATGGGAATTAACACTTAAATTAAAATAAAGTAGAGAACAACGTTTTGACCTTATCAGGTCATCTTCAGGTTAACAAAAAGAGTTTGCAAGTGACCGTTGCTAGGCATATGTCTTAAACGGGCACGAGATTGTAGGAGACACTGTAATTAGATGTTAGGTTATATTAATTAGCCTCCCAGTGGCTCAGCGGTATGTCTGCGGACTTACACGCTAAAATCCGGGTTTCGATACCCGTGGTGTAGCTTTGTGCTTAATTCAAAACAAAACATATATTAATTAGTACAGGTAGAAAGGTGTTCCTTTATATTGATTTAACTTTGGTTTGAGTTTTCGTATAAGTAGGGTTTCTTTGATTTTGTGTTTGTTTATGTTTGT
This sequence comes from Carcinoscorpius rotundicauda, assembly GCA_011833715.1. Lineage (NCBI taxonomy): Eukaryota > Metazoa > Arthropoda > Merostomata > Xiphosura > Limulidae > Carcinoscorpius > Carcinoscorpius rotundicauda. The sequence goes on from CM022393.1 coordinate 137,631,619, forward strand.
TTTCCTACTTTGTGTTTGGGTGTTTTCTCTGCTTTATTAGTAAAAGTGTAATTACCCATACCAGCTGTCTTGAGATACATTTTTACAACAAAAGCAAGAGTCTGGTGAAACTAGATTATCAAACTCTATGAGAATAAACAAACTAAGACTTGAATGATGAAACTTCCACTTTTATTTTTAAATTCTACAATCAAAACTGAGTTTATCTAAAGAGTTCCGTCGATTTTGCTCAGATTTAAAATCATAAGTTCCATTCCTCTTGGTAGACTCAGCAGATAGCCCGAAGTGGCTTTGCTATAAGAAAAACACTTACTCGTTCAGATGAACACGGCATATTTAGCCCCGCCCACTGACATAGCGATAGGTCAATAGGCTTATAGTGCTAAGTACCAGGTTTCGATTTTCGTGGTGGACAAATTGTAGGTTTATGCTTAACTGCAGAGAAGTAGTTTTATTTGTGAATTATTCAACAATGGATCAACATGCTATATTTTACGATCCATCAAGAAACTGCGAACCTGTTTACCACTTCAACCTCTTGGATCTGTTCTAGATTCACTGACACAGAAATCTTATGAAGATAAGAAGGCACTTTATTTGTGACTCTTCATTAGTTACACTCTTATTACACTTGTAAGTCAGTGAAAGTTACATTCACTAGTATTCGAATATTGTTTCGTGAACATTTTTCTGGATGACATCGATATTAAGTGTTTGTTGTCGATTATCTATCAAAATGTGCCTTTTCACAAAGAACTGTTTGTTTCTTTTGTTTCTTGAATTTCGCACAAAGCTACTCGAGGGCTATCTGCGTTAGTCGTCCCTAACTTAGCAGTGGAAGATTAGAGAGAAAGCAACTAGTCATCACCACCCACCGCCAACTCTGAGACTACTCTTTTACCAACGAATAGTGGGATTGACCGTAACATTACAACGCTCCCACGGCTAGAAGGGCGAGCATGTTTGGTGCGATGGGGATGCGAACCCGCGACCCTCGGATTATGAGTCGCACGCCTTAACCCACCTGGCCATGCAGGGTCCATAAAGAACTGATTTCGATAGAAATTTATTTTAAGACAAGTTGAAAAATATCTTAGAATGAAATAACTTTTGTTATTTGCGCAATGCAAAAGTACTAACCCTAAAAACGTCCATTATGTCACGTACAAAGAAATGAACGAAGTTACAAATGAAACACTAAAATAAACTAGATTCATCACGTGCAATATAAGATACACTAAATCTGGAAACGTCCATTATGTGAGAAAAAAAATCGAGTTGAAAAAAAATCTTATAGAGATAACCTAATTTCATCTCGTGCAGTGTGAGGTATACTAGATATACTTACGCGGAGTTCCTGAATGTGTTATATTTCTAAAGTAAATGAAAGCAAAATTAGGAAGAACAAATATTTTTAATTCTTTATTTTCGAGTCCGTATCTTATACTGTGTTGTAGCCTACATAGTGCATAATTCCTCTCGTGTTTTATGATACGTAAACATTTTATTGACGTCACGACAATACAAATTGCAACATTTAGCGTCCTTTGTGTAACGTCGTTTTAATGTTTACTGACTGACTGACAGACAACACGCTACAGGTGATACCGAAAGGCGACTTTTGACCTTCTTTCGGAAAAATTATCCAGAAAGACCTTTATGATCTTGTAAACAGTAAAATGAAAATTGAGATCGCCTACTGTAGGACTCACTTTTTTCTTTGAAAATCCCCATGCGTCTTTCAAGACAAAAGTGATGGGTCAAGGCAAGAGGTTGGCAAAGGGACTACTGAAAACAGCCTCTCATACGGATCATAGTCTCATTACTTGTCAGTTACATGTATTTTCAACAGCATAAAACATTCGATTTATGTAATGTTGTCGATATATTGTAAATAATATAATGCGTTTGACTGTATTTACTCAGTAGGTTGAAAAAGTCAAGATTACATCAAAGTGTTAGTTGATGAGTCAAAATATTTTTTTCTTAGAATAGTCCTTCCAAAATTAAGGTGCGTATCCCACAATGTAACATCTCACAAAATACGGTAATTACATTGTCTGAGATGCAAGAACTAATTAATTTTTAATAAATCAACGCACTGAAAGCTTCACTTTGTAAATTCATTAAAAATGTTCGGATTGCAATATTCAGTTGTTTTTTATGATCCAAATGAACAAATATAGTTCCCTTTGGCTCATGGAAGCTGTAATTATATTCTATTCCAAGTTTAATTAGCAATGTAAAGATGTGATGCATACGAAAAGAACTCCTTCGACGGTTGTTTCAGACACATCGGTCTAAGGTGATTTTCAGGATTTGGCAGTTGTTCATTTCGTAACGCAAAAACTTAATGTTTTTCCATGATGGTGTACATCAACTTTTGTTATTCAAAAAATAACAAATTTCAATAAAGTTTTTTTCTTTTTATAGTAAGAATGTCACAGTGCTTAACTTCAATTAAATACACGTAATTTGTATCTTTCTCATATTACAGTAAGAATGTGACAGTGCTTAACTTCAATTAAATATACGTAATTTGTATCTTTCTCATATTACAGTAAGAATGTGACAGTGCTTAACTTCAGTTGAATACACGTAATTTGTATCTTTCTCATATTACAGTATGAATGTCACAGTGCTTAACTTCAATTAAATACACGTAATTTGTATCTTTCTCATATTACAGTAAGAATGTCACAGTGCTTAACTTCAATTAAATACACGTAATTTGTATCTTTCTCATATTACAGTAAGAATGTCACAGTGCTTAACTTCAATTAAATACACGTAATTTGTATCTTTCCCATATTATAGTAAGAATGTCACAGTGCTTAACTTCAATTAAATACACGTAATTTGTATCTTTCTCATATTACAGTAAGAATGTGACAGTGCTTAACTTCAATTAAATACACGTAATTTGTATCTTTCTCATATTACAGTAAGAATGTCACAGTGCTTAACTTCAATTAAATACACGTAATTTGTATCTTTCTCATATTACAGTAAGAATGTCACAGTGCTTAACTTCAATTAAATACACGTAATTTGTATCTTTCCCATATTACAGTAAGAATGTCACAGTGCTTAACTTCAATTAAATACACGTAATTTGTATCTTTCCCATATTATAGTAAGAATGTCACAGTGCTTAACTTCAATTAAATACACGTAATTTGTATCTTTCTCATATTACAGTAAGAATGTGACAGTGCTTAACTTCAATTAAATACACGTAATTTGTATCTTTCTCATATTACAATATGAATGTCACAGTGCTTAACTTCAATTAAATACACGTAATTTGTATCTTTCTCATATTATAGTAAGAATGTCACAGTGCTTAACTTCAATTAAATACACGTAATTTGTATCTTTCCCATATTACAGTAAGAATGTCACAGTGCTTAACTTCACTTAAATACACGTAATTTGTACCTTTCCCATATTACAGTAAGAATGTGACAGTGCTTAACTTCAATTAAATACACGTAATTTGTATCTTTCTCATATTACAGTATGAATGTGACAGTGCTTAACTTCAATTAAATACACGTAATTTGTATCTTTCTCATATTACAGTATGAATGTGACAGTGCTTAACTTCAATTAAATACACGTAATTTGTACCTTTCCCATATTACAGTATGAATGTCACAGTGCTTAACTTCAATTAAATACACGTAATTTGTATCTTTCTCATATTACAGTATGAATGTCACAGTGCTTAACTTCAATTAAATACACGTAATTTGTACCTTTCCCATATTACAGTAAGAATGTGACAGTGCTTAACTTCAATTAAATACACGTAATTTGTATCTTTCTCATATTACAGTATGAATGTGACAGTGCTTAACTTCAATTAAATACACGTAATTTGTATCTTTCTCATATTACAGTATGAATGTGACAGTGCTTAACTTCAATTAAATACACGTAATTTGTACCTTTCCCATATTACAGTATGAATGTCACAGTGCTTAACTTCAATTAAATACACGTAATTTGTATCTTTCTCATATTACAGTATGAATGTGACAGTGCTTAACTTCAATTAAATACACGTAATTTGTATCTTTCTCATATTACAGTATGAATGTCACAGTGCTTAACTTCAATTAAATACACGTAATTTGTACCTTTCCCATATTACAGTATGAATGTCACAGTGCTTAACTTCAATTAAATACACGTAATTTGTATCTTTCTCATATTACAGTAAGAATGTCACAGTGCTTAACTTCAATTAAATACACGTAATTTGTACCTTTCCCATATTACAGTAAGAATGTCACAGTGCTTAACTTCAATTAAATACACGTAATTTGTACCTTTCCCATATTACAGTAAGAATGTGACAGTGCTTAACTTCAATTAAATACACGTAATTTGTATCTTTCTCATATTACAGTATGAATGTGACAGTGCTTAACTTCAATTAAATACACGTAATTTGTATCTTTCTCATATTACAGTATGAATGTCACAGTGCTTAACTTCAATTAAATACACGTAATTTGTACCTTTCCCATATTACAGTAAGAATGTCACAGTGCTTAACTTCAATTAAATACACGTAATTTGTACCTTTCCCATATTACAGTAAGAATGTGACAGTGCTTAACTTCAATTAAATACACGTAATTTGTATCTTTCTCATATTACAGTATGAATGTGACAGTGCTTAACTTCAATTAAATACACGTAATTTGTATCTTTCTCATATTACAGTATGAATGTGACAGTGCTTAACTTCAATTAAATACACGTAATTTGTACCTTTCCCATATTACAGTATGAATGTCACAGTGCTTAACTTCAATTAAATACACGTAATTTGTATCTTTCTCATATTACAGTATGAATGTCACAGTGCTTAACTTCAATTAAATACACGTAATTTGTATCTTTCTCATATTACAGTATGAATGTCACAGTGCTTAACTTCAATTAAATACACGTAATTTGTATCTTTCTCATATTACAGTATGAATGTCACAGTGCTTAACTTCAATTAAATACACGTAATTTGTATCTTTCTCATATTACAGTAAGAATGTCACAGTGCTTAACTTCAATTAAATACACGTAATTTGTATCTTTCTCATATTACAGTAAGAATGTCACAGTGCTTAACTTCAATTAAATACACGTAATTTGTATCTTTCTCATATTACAGTATGAATGTCACAGTGCTTAACTTCAATTAAATACACGTAATTTGTACCTTTCCCATATTACAGTAAGAATGTCACAGTGCTTAACTTCAATTAAATACACGTAATTTGTATCTTTCTCATATTACAGTATGAATGTCACAGTGCTTAACTTCAATTAAATACACGTAATTTGTACCTTTTTCATATTACAGTATGAATGTCACAGTGCTTAACTTCAATTAAATACACGTAATTTGTACCTTTCTCATATTACAGTATGAATGTCACAGTGCTTAACTTCAATTAAATACACGTAATTTGTATCTTTCTCATATTACAGTATGAATGTCACAGTGCTTAACTTCAATTAAATACACGTAATTTGTATCTTTCTCATATTACAGTATGAATGTCACAGTGCTTAACTTCAATTAAATACACGTAATTTGTATCTTTCTCATATTACAGTAAGAATGTCACAGTGCTTAACTTCAATTAAATACACGTAATTTGTATCTTTCTCATATTACAGTAAGAATGTCACAGTGCTTAACTTCAATTAAATACACGTAATTTGTATCTTTCTCATATTACAGTATGAATGTCACAGTGCTTAACTTCAATTAAATACACGTAATTTGTATCTTTCTCATATTACAGTAAGAATGTCACAGTTCTTAACTTCAATTAAATACACGTAATTTGTATCTTTCTCATATTACAGTATGAATGTCACAGTGCTTAACTTCAATTAAATACACGTAATTTGTACCTTTCTCATATTACAGTATGAATGTCACAGTGCTTAACTTCAATTAAATACACGTAATTTGTACCTTTCTCATATTAGAGTAAGAATGTCACAGTGCTTAACTTCAATTAAATACACGTAATTTGTACCTTTCTCATATTACAGTAAGAATGTCACAGTGCTTAACTTCAATTAAATACACGTAATTTGTACCTTTCTCATATTACAGTATGAATGTCACAGTGCTTAACTTCAATTAAATACACGTAATTTGTATCTTTCTCATATTACAGTATGAATGTCACAGTGCTTAACTTCAATTAAATACACGTAATTTGTATCTTTCTCATATTACAGTATGAATGTCACAGTGCTTAACTTCAATTAAATACACGTAATTTGTATCTTTCTCATATTACAGTAAGAATGTCACAGTGCTTAACTTCAATTAAATACACGTAATTTGTACCTTTCTCATATTACAGTATGAATGTCACAGTGTGAACTAGCGAAAAAACTTGGTTTCACTTTAAGCTTGATTGTTTTGTTTAGAATTTCGCGCAAAGCTACACAATGGCTGTCTTCACTAGCCCTCCCTAATTTAGCAGTGTAAAACTAAAGGGAAGGCACCTTAGTCATCACCACCCACCGTCAAATCTTGGGTTACGCTTTTATTAACGAATAGTGGAATTGATCGTAACATTATAACGCCTCCACGGCTAAAAGGGTGAGCATGTTTGGTGCGACCGGAATTTGAATCCACGACCCTCTGATGACGAGTCAAACGCTTCAACCTACCTTGCCATGCCGGGCCAGCGAAGGGCAAAACAGTACTATGTTATTCTGACACTATTAGCATTCGTAAAAGCATAATAATAGTGCTGGTTAACTTTACATTAAAATAAGTACGTTTAAAAGTGGCTGGTAGAGTCAGATATCGTAAAAAAATTCATCCAATACTCTATATGTAAACTAACGTATACGGTTTATAGACGAAATGGGTATTTACAGGTTCATACTCGATAAACCTCTTGGTCGCAGATCTCACGGTAAAGATTGAATCGGGACCGTTCACGTCTTGCCATCTAGCGGGATTTTGTGAAATTCCTAATTAATTTATTTTTCTAAAATTATTGTTTCCATTCGTTTGTGTCTTTAAATACAGTCACGTGACCTGGCATGGCCAGGCGGTCAAGGCACTCGACTCGTAATCTGAAAGTCGCGGGTTTGAATCTCCATCATACCAAACATGCTCGCCCTTTCAGCCGTCGGAGCGTTTTAATGTAACGGTCAATCTCATTATTCATTGGTAAAAGAGTTGTCCAATAGTAGGCGGTGAATGGTAATTACCAGCTGCCTTCCCTCTCGTCTTATCCTAAAATTAGGAACGGCTAGTGCATATAGCTCTCGTGTAGCTTTGCGCGAAATTCAAAACAAACAAACAAATACCGCCACGGATAAAAATAAAGGTATGTGATTTAGGTCTTGCTTTTCTTAAGATCTTAAGAAATTACTTTAGTAGTTTAATATTGAATGATTAAGTTTATATTTTCTGGCTATCCTAAAATGTTGAACATTTATATTAAAAATGTTATTCCTCTTATGAAAATGTTAAACAGACTTCACTCTTCTCATTGTCGTTAAAAGCTAAAAGTATTAGTTCATATAAGACTGAGAAAATCGTCTTTTTGTTCGACAAACGTGACAATAGAATTACAGGTTACAGAGAACATTTGCCACCATGGCGAGGTGCTTGAGGTGCTCGACCCGCAATCTGAGGACTGTAAGTTGGAATATCCATCCTCACAAACATGCTCGCCCTTTCAGCTGTGGGAATGTTATAATGTGACGGCCACTCCCATTATTTATTAGTAAAAGAGTAGCTCAAGAGTTGGCGGTGGGTTGTGATGACCAGCTGCCATCCCGTTAGTCTTCCACTGCTATAATAGGGACGGCTAGCACAGATAGTCCTCCTGTAGCTTTGTGCCAAACTCGGAGAATAAATATTTGCCACACAAAAATGTTTCAATTTAAAATGTGGTTTTCGTTCCATAGCAGTTGTTAAAAACTTACCTCTAAAATCAAATAAGAGCTTTAGAACTATTCTCGTGCAAAATGTTATTAAGTTTGTTGTCATTGTTGGTTTAACATTATGTGAATACAGCGCACAAGAGTCATTGACGCCAGTCTAAGCAACTAAGCTCTCAGCTATCTATAAGACAGCTGGATAGATTGGGACAATTGGGACTTAAACGTCTTATTGGAGAGAACATCAATACGTCACATTAATACTATATTCCCTCCTTTATGTTTCCCTCCAGTAGCTCAGCAGTAAGTGTCAAGGCTTATAACGTTAAAAATAGGGTTTCGATACTCGTAGTAAGCCCAGCACACACAGCCCATTGTGTAAGTTGGTGCTTAACAAACAAACAGGCCCTAGCGCGTTAAGGCGTGCGCTTCGTAATCCGAGGGTCGCGAGTTCGCGCCCGAGTCGCGCCAAACATGCTCGCCCTCCCAGCCGTGGGGGTTATAATGTTACGGTCAATCCCACTATTCGTTGGTAAAAGAGTGGCTCAAGAGTTGGCGGTGGGTGGTGATGACTAGTTGCCTTCCCTCTAGTCTTACACTGCTAAATTAGGAATAGCTAGCGCAGATAGCCCGCGAGTAGCTTTGTGCGAAATTCCAAAAAACAAACAAACGTTTTCGGCTTGCCTCTTGCCAACAGGGGGAAATTTCTTCTTTTGTTTTTATTCCTTAGAAGTCATTCATTCGTCTATTACTGTAGTAGGTTCTCTGTATTCAATAGTTCTATTTGCAATTTTTTGGTCTCTAATGATTTTTTGTCATCAGCTGCCATTGCCAAGTTACGTGGTAAAGTACAGGAATTTCTTCATATTTAGGTTATGCTTGTAAGGCATTGCTGATGGACTTTATCTTTCTAGGAATTTATTGGACGACGTTACGAACTGCTAACGCAGATTACAAAGATTTGCTCTAACACTTCGACACGTCGTCCGAGCAACTTCCCTAAACATATATAGTTCATTGAAATGCCTTTCAAGTACACTGGCTTCTATCTAAACCTCCTCTCAATGCCACTTCTATTTTTGTAACAGAGCTCTTCACTAAAACAACAACCACCAGTTTTAAGTGTTTTTGATTTCCATGGACGGACGTGCACATGAACTTTTGACCTTTATGCATTTCTATAGAATTTGATATCTGTTTTCTTTTGCACGGTTTTGACTACATCTATCTAATCAGCAAAGGTTAGGGATAATTTGACCAAAGTTCTATTCCTTTTTCGCCTTTTGTTCTTTCGGCATTCACACATATCGAATTTACAGCATTGCATTTCTCGAAACCAATGGGGAAAAAAATCCTTTTTCTGATCAACAAAGTTTTCACAGAGTAGATTTTTTAACCCTAAAATTGAGCGTCAGAAATCCCATTATAGACAACTTTGTCGAGAATGTACTTTTCCAATCAAAATGTTGTTCTTTTAAAGCTTCTACAACCTTGGTTGTTAATTTTTATTCTTAGAAATTACCAGTCTTTCCTTCACGTATAATGGACTTCTGCTCCTTCATCTATTTGATTAAGTTTCGTATCGGGTGATAAACATTTTTTTTTTAATATTGCACTTTAGTGCTCAATAAAACTTGTTTATGAAGTCATAATTAAACACCATTTAAAAATGAAGATTTAACACCATTAAAAATTATACTGAAAAACGTCAATTGGCAGAAAGATACTTTGAAGATCAATAGCACGTCATATAAAAATTTAGTTAAAAATAATTCCCATTTAGATATTTTACAATGGCGGTTATCATTTCTGGATAGCATGTTTTTTGTGTTCCCATTTTATGACAAAAGAAACTTTGGAATTTTCCAGTTACTGGATGGAATAATGCCATTTTTTGATGGCATTCCCAGAAGGCACCTAGTGACTATCGAGACTGGTGTAATTTCAGTTATCACAATTCCATGTTTTGTTGTCGTTTTTCTCTTTATTCCAGTAACTGGAATAATGCCATTTTTGATGGTTGAAAATTAATAACGTCGTATGAAACTTTTAGTAAATTAAAACAGTATTCTCATTTAGGTATTTTGTAATGACAGCTAATTTTCACAAACAGTGTTAAAGAACAAACTACCAACAAATATAGAGAGAGTATTTTAGTGTTATTTCCTGCATACGAATGCTTTTGTATTAGTTGATAAGAAACTTTGTTCTTTTCTAGGGATGCGATTTTAACGAACACGAAACAATCTGTTACACTGCGTAAAGCTTATTTTAATTATTTGGTTTGATTTAGACCATAACCACATTGGTGTATTTTCTATGTTGACCGTTGGGAATCAAACCGCGAATTTTAGCGTTGTAAGTCCATAAACTTACCGATGACCCACCAAAAAAACTTGTTAATAGTCAGTTTACTGGATAACAGATGGCACTGTTAAATTTAAAAACTATCTTTCTTGTTACTTGGCTCATGAATTTGAATCTGTTGGCTTTCAAGATGGAATATGACAGTACCTTATCATTAATTCTGATCTCCGTGTGATCGTTGGTAAGCGTCAGGACTAAATGTAAAACTTTGGCTTTGATTCCTGCTGTGAGCCTAGCGCATATATACATGATAATAAACAAAACTGTCACTGGGAAAAATACTAAATTAGTACTGGTGTTTCTCACTTTTATGGATTTTCATTCATATGTTATTATAGTTATATAATTATTAATATATATATATATGCCCCCCAGTGGCTCAGCGGTATGTCTGCGGACTTACACGCTAAAATCCAGGTTTCGATACCCGTGGTGGGCAGAGCACCGATAGCCCATTGTGTAGCTTTGTGCTTAATTCAAAACAACAACAACAATTAATATATATGTGTATATATATACAACATATTATTACTTTTTTATTTTGCTTACAAACAAGTAATTTGAATGGACAAATAGAGTAAAGCAATTTGATAATACAAATAGCATCTCTACCACTAGCCCTTACATGACGGGTCTTCTATGATAAGGGGTTAAAAAGAACATGTCATTAAGTTTGTAAACATGTTTTAAGTATGATTAAACTACTATTTTATAATATCTGTCAATACGTTTGGTATCAAATGTACCCTGTAATTCAACATATAGTATTATACATCAGTTAATTTCGTGATCTAAAAGTGAATATATTTTTCTTAAATCCTAAATATCGATTTTTGTGTGCCACATGGTTCGTCGAATATAGCTTTGGCTTATATTAAATGTTTGTGATATTCAAACAGAAAGTGTGTAAGTTTTTCCGAATTAGAAACTCATGTTACAAATATTAATAAGCTAGAATTTAAAACACGGAGGTCTTATATTTTTTTATTTTCTGATATAGTATTATATTTGGTGAATCATACAAGGTGGCCGCTGCCCATCTCCTCCATTTTGGAAATACTTGCCTATGTAGCCCTACTTCTGTTTATGACATCTGAATAACCATTCAAAAGCTCAGAAGTTCCTCATGCTGTTCCCTAAGTCTCTGCAAAGTATTTATGTGGAAAACCCTTTCTTTTTGTGATAAATTCCAAGAGGTTAAAACATTTTAGATCTCAAAATGTCATTTTTTTTAACCCGAGCTCAAAATATCATAATTTTTTTAACCCAAACACAGCCTAGCTAGTAAGTTTGATAAATTATAGTGGTATTTATGTTGCAATTTGTGATTCTTAGATATTTCGAAATGCATATATAAAGCTTAAAAACATTATTTTGTTATACATCCTCCCTGTGCGAAATTTAACAAGGCCTAGGAAACTACAACATGGGGCAAACGAGTACATCGATCATTATTTTTATACCGATTTGTTTCCTGCTGAGACAGAAGTAAGTCTACGGATTTACAACGCGAAAGTCAAGGTTCGATTACCCTAGGCTGGGTGTGTCTTCCTGTAAGAAAAACAATACATATACTTCTTTATTTACCATTCTTTGTTTTAAGAAAAGTGACTATAATTTTGAACTCATTTGTACATAGAAAGAGTATGTATGCATATGTAGTGTATTATAATCAAAATGTTACTCTATTTTACAAATTACTGATCCAATAGAACACAGTCACTTTGTAAAGACCAGTGTAGCGTAGTGCACGTACTGCGTCATTGCATTACTTCTGTAATGTTAGTCAAACACGGCTGAAAGGCCAATAAAATAAAAAATATTGAATATATATATAGGTTTAAAATGTTACAAGGTTTAAGCTATTTAGATTAAGCATTTGTGGTTTTGTTTATAATTTCTACGACGAAAAAAGCGTAATTTTTATCTTGTTCTAGATTTTCATTTAAGCAAAATAGTTAGAAAATTAAGCAAAATAGTTACAAAATGGACTATCTGTGCTCTACCGAGCATAAATATCGAAACCCGGTTTTTAGCGGTGTGAGTTCACAGGCATATCGCTGAACCACTGGACAGCTCCTAATTCTTTAGGGTGGTTACAAAGTTGGTCAAATCGACCAAACCCATACACAGATAAAATAGTGAAAATATCTCATGAAATATAAACCTTTAAAAAAAAAACACTTTTGGTGATTATCTGGAGGTTATACCAACTTCAAAATAGAAATTGGATAATTTTCTAACGCATAAAAGTATTTTGCATTTTAAACTCAAAATAACTTTCCATATTGAATAGTCAATATATGAAAAGCAAAAATGCATTAGTTGAAAATATCAGAACTCAGTTTTAAATTTTTGATAGACGTTTTACAAAAAATTAGAATGTTTACAAAATTTACATTTACATGCTAATTTACAAAATTACATTAATATATGTTTACACTTTAAAAAGTTACGGTGTAAATGTTTTATGGTTACTTTGAGGATACGGGCTGGGTGAAATCCACCCAACCTTAGAAAAAGGGCTCAATGTGTTGTTTTTGTAATAAGCCAGATGGTCCAATTAGCCTTGATATTGAGCGAAAAGCCTTTTCGACACTAGACGTAGCAGATATAATGTGGTTGGCATATTGTTAAATATTGTTTTATACTTTCTCTAACAAATTCTTAGAATTGCTAATGTCGCCTTATCCTTTGAGGTTGTGGTTCTTTGTTCCTCCAAAAGAAGAAGAAGGCTAGCTTGCTGGTTCACCAGTTCTTCTGAATTATGGGTAAAATTCATTCAAGTAATAATAATAATAATAAATATTTCGTGCTCATATAAGTAAATAATCCTGTGTTATTATTTCTTACCCTAATTTGGATTTATAAAAAATTCATACAACACTTATAAAAATTACACTTGCCCAGTTTGAAAATATAAATAGAATCTCAACCACTACTGCTTCTGACGTATCGTATCCTAGCGGTCATGATAAGCACTGTTACTGAGCCTCATCAGGACTAGATATAACAAGGCACGCACAACTGAACCTCAGATCACCATGCACCACCTACTGTACTGCACTCGGCCTAAGGTACGAATACGTTGTACGTAAATACAATTTGATCTTAAACTACTTTATAATCAACACCTCAGGAATAAGTATAAGGGTAGATAACGCTAAACAACAGGTACATAAAGCCCCAACAACCCATTGTATCGCTTTGTGACAAACAGTAGATAAATTTTATAAATTATATTTCCTATTTTCTATTAAATTTTACAGACAGACAATGTTAAAAGCATAATTTCATAATTAGAAGTAAAACATGAACATATCTTAGCCTAAAAAGACAAAATCTCTAATCCAAAAACAATCATAAATTAACTGGAAAACACAAGGATTTTTTAAAGGTGTAAAACAAAGTCGGTCGATTAGACCGTGTATTCATACTAAAGATCTATAATAATGTTGAAGCATTTACAAAACTTATAAAACACAACCATTTCCTTTGTATAAAGTGGGAACAGCGGAAGTTGTTTAAAACGAGCATGTGTTACAGAGTGGAAATAGCGGAAGCTGTATAAAACGAGCATGTGTTACAGAGTGGGAATAGCGGAAGCTGTATAAAACGAGCATGTGTTATTTGTATTCACAAACGAGTGACTGATGTCTCTAAGCTACAAACAGTAGAAGTAAGAATAGGTCTTGTTTTCAAATTTTCGCACAGAGCTTCTCAAAGGGCTGCCTGCGTTTAGACATCGTTAGCCAAACCTGGCTTTTTGAAAGCTCAAATACATCTTTGTTCGTCATTCACACACACACACAGAGAGAGAGAGAAGAAAAACGTGCAAAGTAAGTAATAACATCTTAACAAATGTGCCATTGATCAAATCGTGTCTCCTACCTTGTTGTTCATTTATATTTGCCTACCATTTGCTATTGGAAATAGTGTTGCTATTACTGGAATAGTTTGTCTCGTTGAAATACCGCATTATAAGTATAATATCCATTCACATTTATATAAGACTTCTTTTTAACGTTGTAATTTAAAATACATAAATCATATCGTTTGATTTTCTATAAAAATTGGTTTTCTGTGAAGTACTTGATCTAAGCTTCCACTTAGTTTGGTTCTTTTGAACAAAATGGTTACAGACTTATAGCTGATCGCCATCACTCACTGCTGAACTCTTGTATGACAGAATGGTGGGATTTGATTGTCATTCTGGAGTAGCTTTAATTGTATCAAAATATCAAATGAATTAAGATAAACAATATTCTATATTTATAACACATAAACGTTTAGGAATTCTACAGATTCCATCTTCAGTATGTAAAGCAAAACAAAAGGATCACATCGTAATAACTAAAATGCTAAAGATAGTGAAGAAACAATACAGCATGCTCAACAAGTAGCTAGCAAGCTCTATTTTCGACTAGTCTCACGCTGTTTGCAAGTTGACTTTTTACCGACGAAGATTTCTAATGTCACCTTGGAAATACTAACGTCCAAAGTTAATTCTTCGAAGTTAAATTGTATATAATTTTTGAAACCTATAAACGTCCCTGGTCAAATATCTGTAGTATTCCGATTGATAGGCGTTTATCACGGTTAAAGCTTCCGAGGTTTATAGTATACTAACTGTAGCAAACCAACAATATAAAACTGTTTTTCGCGTTATTTTGGTTTCCTTTTATAAGCTTGAGCGGAAATTTTCTAGAAATTTTAGCTAAGGCAATAGTACTGACATTTACAAACAGACATTGTACATTGTTGATTTTTATGTCCGATAGTCTTCTACAAATTTAGAAAATAGGCTAGAATTTTGGAATACACAATTAACAATAAAATTTAAATTCAATTCTAAACATGTATTTAACTAAAACAAATATATATTAATAAAACCCTTTATATCGTGATGTAATTATTTTATTTTGCCTTAGATATTGAAAATGGAATCTGTATAAATCCGAAACGTTTATCTATGTCTCTTGTATTATAAATAAATATTGCTGTTCATATAAAATTTCGTTATCCTGCTTATTGCGAAATTTCATTTCCCTCCGAACACATCGACTGCAGGTGAATTAAATCTCGAATTACTCGTAATAAGATCAGCATTTTGTTCCAGATAATCTGGTGGCGTTTTATTTTTATTATTTTTTTCGTGATCTGCTAGGAACAATTTAATTTTATCTGATCCAGTATTAGTTGCGAATACGCAGCACGGCAGTGGCTTCAGCCATTTTTCTTGGTCAACTCAATTACTAAGTGTCGACTAATCTTTAGAATGACCTTGAACGTTGCATTCCCCACTGATACCTGTCAACCTTTAGTAGACCAAAGCCCTTGACGACTAGACTACAGTCGAACAAAACGCCTTGTGGCATCTTGTGGAGTCCATAGCACAATGAGCTTAGAATTTTATCGCGGGAAGAAGTGGTACAACCTATTAAAGTGGCCAATCAGAAGAATTCGTTCTCATACCTGTAGACGCAGCGTAAGAACAGTTCGGCAAGGTTGAAACGAAAGTATATTCTTGGAATGTAGCGGTAAATAATGTAAGACTAGAAGATTAGTTTGAATATTCTATAAACTCGAATGACCACAATTACATCTTACGTTCTGAGTCAATGAACGACTTGAGAATCAGCCACTGTATGAAATTACTGCAAATAATTATCATTTGTGTTAATGAATTTAGGAAATATATCGTTTTGTGTTACTGTTAGCAATTCACGCGTGTTTGTCAGCAAGAACGTTGTGTAAATATTGTTTGCCATGTGGTCGATCATTTCCATCACTTTCAGTACCAATTTACAATTTGCAACAGCTGTATCTTTAGGATAACCTTCGAGTGTGTCTGTTGAAAACATAGCCGTCACGCTGATGAGGTGTGTTCCTAGCACTCAGTACATGCATATGGGTAAAATTACGAGAGCGTAGCTGGTGTGGATCTAACGGAAACGCAAAGTACTTCCGTTCAAAATTATTTCCTGCTTTATTTAACGAAAACAGCTTTCATTGGTAGTTTCATCAGGTGACAGTAGCAGACACCACACTACTGTCCTACAACGTGACAAAAAAACAACTGATTGGTATTTTCATAAATGTACGTTTACGTAGAGCTAAAATTGAGTTCACCTACGAGCACGTGTAAAGTAAAATCTGCTAAAAGTAGAAAGTTTTAGAAATATATTGAAACTGTTGTTGTTGTTTTGAATTAAGCACAAAGCTACACAATGGGCTATCTGTGCTCTGCCCACCACGGGTATCGAAACCCGGATTTTAGCGTGTAAGTCCGCAGACATACCGCTGAACCACTGGGGGGGTATTGAAACACACCAAAGCGTCGCAGATTCAAACTGTTGTAACTTCCTTAGACTACACAATAGGCTCTTTGCCCTCCACGGGAAATCGAACCCCGAAGTTTAGAGCTTTAAGTTAGTAAGCATTCTGCTGACCCACCAGGGAGCTTGTAAACTCTAAGTAAAATAAAAAAAAACTGTTAGCTTTGCTGGGAAGTAGACCACATCCGCTGAAGAAATGTGAGTGTGTGTTTTCTTATAGCAAAGCCACATCAGACTATCTGCTGAGCCCACCGAGAGGAATCGAACCCCTGATTTTAGCGTTGTTAATTCGTTGGCATACCGCTCTACTGGGGAGGGCGCTGAAGAAAGTTTAGGGACATTGTTATGCTGAAGGGACATAACAATATATAAAGAGTTTCATTGAAAAATAGCAGTACTTTTTGACAGCAAAATATAATTATAAGATTTAATAAAAGAGCCAAATATAATAGTGAATCATACATGTTCATGTATAAGGTTTTCTGCTCTAGTGGTATGCTGCTTAAGAGTCTATAAAGTTGAATACGTTCATCACAGCTAATTGTAATATCTAATATTGCGTATAAAAATACTTGCTAAGAAAGCAATATTAGCTTAGCACTTGTGGTAAAAATACTTGCTAAGAAAGCAATATTAGTTTAGCACTTGTGGTGAAAATACTTGCTAAGAAAGCAATATTAGTTTAGCACTTGTGGTAAAAATCCTATAACTAAGAATGCCATACATCTCAAATTATAAATTGTAAACAATGACAGATATCAGCATAACACAGAAGGTTGAATACGTTATATTAAAACTATTTTGAATATTCGAATGAACAAGCAACATGACAAACAGCTGATATAAAATCGCGGTAGAATGAAATGCACCACACCCTATTTTGACATTGTTTGACATCTCATAGGTAAGAGGATACCACTATTAGTTGGACGGTATTTAACAACCATTTCCGACGCAAAATATTCGCACACATTTTTAAATGATGAAGATGCGTTTAGGTCGGGGAATAAGAGTTTCAAATATAAGCATGTCCTTTATTTTCAATGGCGTTGTAAAACAAAGAAATTGGAATCAACTTAGGGTAGGTATTAAGACCATCTTGAAATACATCTGTCACAAGTCGTACCCTAACAATTGTAAGTAAAGTGCGGTCTTGTAGCAGGTGAAAATTCATGAACACGTAGGTCAGTGGTGAAAGCCGTCCGCGTACCCTAGACAACAATACTGTTATGTAAATATCATGTAAATGTTGTCGAGAGTGTTATGTAAACGACAACCATGTCGAGTGTTATGTAAATATTATGTAATGTCGTGTTTGAATTCCCATATTTATTATTTATAATTCTATTATTTATATTTATATTTTCGAGGTTTAAACCAGTTAAATTTAAAATAATATTTAGAATTATTCATGTAGAAATCTTTAAAACTAGGTAAATTGATCACTTGTATTGGCCTGGTGTTTGTACTGTGGAATTCTGGGAAGTTACGCGATATAGTATATAAACAGACGGCGATGCGAGGGAAGTAGGTCATCCGCTTTTACTCGGGTCAAGAAGTAAATCATCCATTTTTACTCGGATCAAGAAGTTTGTCTCGTTTGAGAAAGTTTAAACTGAATTTGTGAATAGAGCTAGATCGACTAAAGCGGCGAAATTTTCATTCCGTCAATCTTTACAATTCAGTCGGATTACGGATTATATCGAAAGTCAATAGGAATTGGACTGTGAACTTTTGTTTGAAATTACCTATTCAAACTTCGAAAATTTCTCCGTGGGACTGAATTCAACGCCTATATTGGAACTTTGGATTTCGGATTTGGACACTTATTCTGGATCATATTATTAAGCACAGGCCAGTACCTTTTTGTATTGTAAGCTGTTTTGAAGGTTGAAACTAGATATCTGTTATTGCTATTGGATAATTTATTTTGTGTCTATCACATAAGTAGATCATTATAATAAATTATACAAGCTGCTATCTGTGTCTTTCTGTTGCGTTCAGTCCGCATACAAAAAACGTAACAAATACACAAAATAATCAAGAATGATCTCAGTCAACAAAAGTGGCAACAGTCACGTGCACACGAGCAACATCTACCACATGTCCAGGAAAGGATGATAACTGCACAAAACTATGTGAATGGTTCAAGCCGGAACTATATGGCAGTACGCTGAGACGCCCAGCGAAGCTAATGTGTATATATATATATATTGATAACCGTAATAAGTATCATATCATTTGCTACTCGTCAGTGTGTGGATATATTTTCAAAAATGGTGCACGAGATGTCGCAAAACTTTTTCGAAGTAACTCGTGATCACCTCTGAATATTGCACCAGGGATACGATAAGAAACGGGAGGATCGATACAAAGGCCAAGATAAATTCTGCTTACCATCAGACCAAAGTTTTGGACCTTTTATACTTAACAGAAATACAAATTTGTACGTAAATGAGACCAAAAGGGTTTGGATACATCACGAAAGGGCGTTCACTATTACCTACTGCTTAATCATTTCATACCTGGAGATCCGACATGGCCAGGAGGTTAGGGCGCTCGACTTGTAATCTGAAGATGGGGAGTTAGGATCCCTGTCACACCAAAACATGCTCGCCCTTTCACCAGTGAGGACGTTATAACGTTACAGTGAATCTCACTATTCGTTGGAAAAAGAATAGCCCTGGCCCGGTATGGCCAGGTGGGTTAAAACGTTCGACTCGTAATTTGAGGTTCGCAGGTTTGTATCCCGGTCGCACCAAACATGCTCGCCCTTTCAGCCGTGAGGGCGTTACAATGTGACGGTCAATCCCACTATTCGTTGGTAAAAGAGTAGCCCAAGAGTTGGTTATGGGGTGCCTTCCCTCTAGTCTTACACTACTAAATTAGTGAAGGCTAGCGAAAATAACCCTCACGTAACTTTGCGTGAAATTAAAAAAAACACACACGCAAACAAACAAAGAGTTTCTATTGGTGTGTATTCACAAAAAGTCGTGATGTATGATCAGAAACACCTGAGGTGTGAAAAATAAAAGGTGGCGACCAAACTGGTAACTAAACTTATAACACTGATAAATACTGGTGGATGAAATGAAATACGCGACACAGTTTACTAACGAATGAATATTTTCTGTAAAATTATTATAAATTGTATAGGTGTCGCTACCGGCCGTACACTAAATCCTTTTCTTGCCGCACGATTTTGTTTTCTTTCAGTGCTGAAGTGTTTTTGATTAGATTATATCTGTATGTACTATGAGACATATAAAATAGTGGTTTGTATACGCATGATATTTTGTATGCTTTATGTGCGTTTGAATTTATTATGTATCATACCACGTGTATCTTGGAAAGAAAAAAACGCGTATTTTATGCGGATATACAAAATTATCTTGAATAATATATTTTTTTTTAATTTCGCGCAAAGCTACACCAGAGATATCTGCTCTAGCCGTCCCTAATTTAGCAGTGTAAGACTAGAGGGAAGGTAGCTAGTCATCACTACCCACCGCCAACTCTTGGGCGATGTTTTACAAACGAAATGACCGTAACATTATAACTCCCCCACTGTTGAAAGGGCGAGCATGTTTGGTGCGACGAAGACTTGAGCACGTGAAACTCAGATTACGAATCAAACGCCTTAATCCACCTGGTCATGCCAGTCCTTTGAATAACACGTTGTGACTTCAAAAATTTGTAGTGCATACTGGAAGTATTTATACGTTTTGATAAAAGTTAAGAAAAAAAAACACAACCTTTACACCAGAGATAAACATAAAATAATATATTTTTATTTAAACCAACTTTTTGTCTTATTCATAGTTGATGTACGTAACCTCGAAAACACATCTCAGTGTAAGTCCGAATACTTACTATGCTAAAAACCAAGTTCCTTTATAATAATAATGGACACGGCACAGATAGCTTATTGTGTATATTTGTGCTCAACTGGAAACAAACAATTTATCAGTAACAACGGGGAAAAAATGAGTAGCAATGACTTCACAATTGCAAAGAATTCAGGTTTGCACTAGTATTCGGTGCCGTAACCACGCATTGAAAACAACAAAAGAAACCGACGAGCCATGTAAGTAAAATAGCAGAATATTCCAAGGTTACACTGACCGTTTAGAAAACATGGCCATCCATGAAAATCCCACAGTCTTTCACATTAATGGCCAAAATCATCGAGTTTGAAGTGTGCCCGCTACGCATTCTTACTCGTGAGCTCGAGAAGGTTGACAGATGGATGCCTTGTCTGTCTCGATGTAGCTGAAATAAAAGTATTAAATTTTAATGTAAAAAAATTCAAATTTTAAATCGAAATTAGTTTCATTAACTCTTATCCTTCAAGACCTCACAGATGAATTTCATTTTGAAAATTGAACTATTTGCAATGTACTGCATTGTCTTGACCTCTTTCATGGTCTGTCCATTTTCAATTTAATTTGAGGCTCAAATTTGAATAAACAAAGATATTACTTTGCTGTAAATGGTTCCAAGTAATTTCTTCAGCTTTGCCTCACACGTTAATGTTTACTATGATTCTCGTCCTCTGATTTCTTGGGATATTTTGCGTGATGTTTTTTACCCCAACGTGCGTCACGAAAATTAAGTGAAAATACTGAGGATACAGTTAGTTTTTATTTTCATCGATGTTGCATATTTGTTGTAATGGCATGTAAGCGAAACCAGTTTATCTGAAACTTTAGCAAACATGCTCGCCCTTTCAGCCGTTGGGGCGTTATAACCTCACGGTCAGTTCCACTCTTCGTTGGTAAATGAGTAGTCCAAGAGTTGGCGGTGGGTGGTGATGACTAGTTGCCCTCCCTCTAGTTTTACACTGCTAAATTACGGACGGCGATCGCAGATAGCCCTCGTACATCTTTGCGCAAAATTCAGCACAAACCAAACCCGACTAAATGTTTTTAACGAATCGTCAAAGACGACTGGGTGTTGTAGGAGTATAATAAAATGCAGCAATTAATAAAAACAAAAACAAACAAAGAGTAGCCCAAGAGTTGGCGGTGGGCAATGATGACTAGTTGCCTTCCCTCTAGTCTTTCACTGCTAAATTAGGGACGGCTAGCGCAGATAGCCCTCAAGTTGCTTTGAGCGAAATTTAAAAACAAAAAAACTGCAGAAAATTTGAACAAAATTAACAGCTTAAATTTGTTTTTTAGCGAATGGAAGCTGATCATTGTGGGAAAAGTAATAAAATCTTATAAAAGTCAATTAATGAATGATGTAAGTGTTTATCTTAGTATTTAACGTGCGCGAAACGTCTGGAGCAATTACACTGCACAACAATTTTTGTGAAAAGTTTTGCTTCCTGAAAAGGTTTTGTTGGTTGAGACAGATAGCTGGCGGGTATGCATAAATATAGTTTTGGTTTTGCTTTATCACGTTGGAACTCGGAAAAATAGACAGTTAACTGTTTACCGGCAATAACGTATTTAATTGTGTTTGTGTTTCTAATACGCTATTAAGTTCAACAAAATTAAAAATGTTTTGCTCCTGATTTTCGTTTTTATTCAATGTCCGGTGCATCGTTTGTTTGTTTTTGGAATTTCGCACAAAGCTACTCGAGGGCTATCTGTGCTAGCTGTCCCTAATTTAGCAGTGTAAGACTAGAGGGAAGGCAGCTAGTCATCACCACCTACCGCCATCTCTTGGGCTACTCTTTTACCAACGAATAGTGGGATTGACTGTCACTTATAACGCCCCCACGGCTGTGAGGGCGAGCATGTTTGGCGCGACTCGGGTGCGAAACCGCGACCCTCAGATTACGAAGCGCACGCCTTAACGCGCTAGACCATGCCAGACCCTCCGGTGCATCACGTTGCAGCGTCCAACAGTGGTCAGCAAGCACTAACAGATTCTGGTTGCCCTGATATCGTTTTTCCATTGTAGCAATGTCCTGGTCAAACTAAAGATTTCGATGAAACGGTATATTATGGGTAAATTTGGATGTGATTTTCGTGATCAGCAGCCAAGGAACACCCAACAGTGTTCAAGAAGTAAAAATTTTGCTGTGCAGTGTTATGTTTCACTCTAAAAAATTGCGTTTTGAAAGAGCAAGGGGAAAAAACTGTCAGAGAAGAAACGTTTGCGTGACGTTATGAAAAAAATACCTTTATATTCACCAAGCATTTTAAGTGCGTAAATATAAAAATGCTATTATTCGCTCGTTGCAGAATATTAATAATAGTAGAAATAGTTTTCCTCGCTCCTACACCCCCCAAATAAATCATTTACCGTTTGTTAAACATATCCTAGAACTATACATCACCAGATAAAAACAAATAAATTAATTGGTAGTGTTGACGAAATTTGATCTTGTGTTTTTAAAAAGTGTTTTCATATTAGATGTTATCCTCCCCCCGTGAGACAACGATAAGTTTATGGGCATACAACGCTAGAACCCGGGTCTCCATTTCTTTTCAGTGAACACAACAAATAGCCCAATGTGGCTTTGTTCTATAAATAAAAACAAACAAAAATCAATTAGGCTGTTTTAGAACAAAGAGACACAATGGGCTATCTGTGCTCTGCCCACGACGGGTATCGAAATCTGGTTTTTAGCGTTGTAAGTCTGCAGACATACCGCTGAACCACTTGGGGCGTCATTTTAGATGTAGAAGGATTTATGAGAATGCAATAATGGGCACTCCGAACGGCTAGTGACAAACATACGTGTGAATACTCGAAGCACTGCGCATGCGTATGGTTCTCGTGCTTGGAAAAATATGTAACTGAATCGATTTCACATAAGCAAAGACATTCTCATGTTTGCCCTTCACTATGTGAAAGTACCTACAAATTTATACGACATATTCTTTTTCACGTGAACAAGTTTCACCAAACAGGGCAATTTCCATTTGGTTCGATATTTTCACGTTGAAGTGACCTGTCTTTAGCTCTTAGAGACATTTGCAAGGCAACTGGTTGTGTTAAATCAAGCTGTTATTGATTTTAAACCATACATTAGTTTAGTTTGATATTTGTGTTATTAAAGCTGTATAACACAGTGCACTGGTGACGTTTAAAATAAAGAAAAGAATGAAAACTGATGTCTCTCTAATCAGTCATGAGGATATAAAGGAATTACTGACATTTTTGCCCCTCATTTAGTCCAAGTTTAAATATAAAATTCAGAAGAAATAGAAACACACTAAGCGTCACAACTGATATCTAAAGTTTGTTTTGTTTTGTTTGTTTTTGAATTTCGCACGAAGCTACTCGAGGGCTATCTGTGCTAGTCGTCCCTAATTTTGCAGTGTAAGACTAGAAGGAAGGCAGCTAGTCATCACCCCCCAGCGCCAACTCTTGAACTACTCTTTTACCAACGAATAGTGGGATTGACCGAAACATTATAATGCTTCCACGGCTGAAAGGGTGTGCATGTTTGGCACGACCCTTGGATTACGAGTCGCACGCACGCCTTAACGCGATTGGCCATGCCAGGCCTTCTAAAGTTTGGATGGAATCTACATTATATTTTTTATATATTACTCATTATTTTCTCTTCACTTTGAGGCTCGGAATGACCAGGTGGTTACGGAACTCGACTCCTAATCCGATTGGCGCGGGTTCGAATACCTGTCACTCAAAACATGCTCGCTCTTTTAGCCGTGAGGCGTTATAATACGATGGTCAATCCAACTATTGGTTGATAAAAGGGTAGCTCAAGAGTTGGCGGTGGATAATGATGACTAGCTGCCGTCCCTCTAGTCTTACACTGCTAAATTAGGGACAGCTAGCGCAGATAGCTCTCGTGTAGCTTGCTCAAAATTTAAAACAACTATGCCAAACTCTTCACTTGTAATAAGTTACTGCTATAAAATCATGAGTGTTAAATAGTATTTCGAGTGAGTACTTAACTAAGAACAACATGTTATTTTAAACCAGCGTAGATCAAATAATATTCAGATTTCATCTATAAGTTAACATTCCAAAACGGGCAACGTTCTTATCAAGTTAGGGAATTTGAAACATCAATTTTAAGCTTGCTTATCGAACGAATTTAAAACTACTGATGATTTTCGGAAAAAGTCATATAATTTCCTATCACCACAGAACGTAGTCTGTTACTGAGTTTTTTCTCTTTTTATTGCGCAGATATCCTCGTTCCTTTGCGCAATAAAACGCCAAATCAACCAACTAGCTTTTTTTAAATCGAGAATATTTCCTGATGTGTTTAACTACTAAGTCACACACTGGTCTATGTGTCCCCCGGGCCCGGCGTGGGCTTCGTAATCCGAGGGTCGCGAGTTCGCGCCCGCGTCGTGCCAAACATGCTCGCCCTCCCAGCTGTGGGGGCGTTATAAGTGACAGTCAATCCCACTAATCGTTGGTAAAAGAGTAGCCCAAGAGTTGGCGGTGGGTGGTGATGACTAGCTGCCTTCCCTCTAGTCTTACACTACTAAATTAGGGACGGCTAGCACAGATATCCTTCGAGTAGCTTTGCGCGAAATTCAAAACAAACAAGTGTGTCCCCCCCTCGGGTGTGTTAATCACTAATTTCATTGTTGTAAGCTCTCAAACTTATCAATGAGCCTCAGGTGAGGGAGCGAGTACCTGCTGTGGGTATAAAACCCTGAATTTTAGCTTCATAAGCCACGAAACTTACTATTGTGCCAATTTGTGTGTATGGAGAGGTGAATTCTTTCCAAAGACACGCGTATCAAAGAGTTACTAACCCTTTAAATTTGCGTATAATTTCTGTATATTTTGAACTAAATGCTGTACAAAAGTATTCTACAGTTTTTATATTTCAAATTCACGGCAACGGTCCCTTATGGAACCCCTACCGAAATGTACACTTAACTAAACATTCATGTTCCTTTACCCTGAACTGATCTTCCTACTGTATCTCTTTCTAATATTTAGTCCTAGATACTTGAACATATTTAAAACAAATGGAGAACTGATATCTCACTGAACCCTGAATTTAAATGGCTAGAAATAATATAGCAGACACAAATTGTGTAATATAGGCATAATGAAATTACCACTTGTAGCATAATTATCTTATCTCTATTTTAATATTTAAACGTTCAGTTCAGAAACTAATTATATTGCTATCCATGTTACTAGATTTTAGTTTTATCTGGGATTAGATTTTTCCCTTCTTTGCAATGGTTGGCCACGTGAAATAATAGATCCAACTCGTAGGAAAGCGAAGTTGTTTATTTGACGCGAAGCCACACATTAAGCTGTCTGTAGCCTTGTCCATTAAGGACTATTGATTCCTAGATTTTAGTCGGTTACCTCTGACTCACCAGCGGACAGAAGAAGAGAACCGTTAATTTAGAAAGTGCATACTTTTCACGCATCTTTTGTCTTTGTTTTAATGTATTTCGGTCTCTAAAGTTCGAACTCGCACCTTTCTTAAAAATCAAAATGTACTCAGTTGAACTGTATCTTGCATCACTGAACCAAATTCCATATTATTCGCATTGCTCATTTAATTTCAATATAAATATCTATTCTTTTGTTTGTTTTTGAATTTCGCGTAAAGCTACACAAAGGCTATCTGCGCTAGCCGTCCTTAATTTAGCAGTAAAAGACTAGAGGGAAGGTAGCTAGTCATCACCACCCACCCCCAGCTCTTGGGCATCTCTTTTACCAACGAATAGTGGGATTGACCGTCACATTATAACCCCCCGTAACTGAAAGGGCGAGCATGTTTAGTGTGACGAGGATTCGAACCCCTGATCCTCAGTATACTAGTCGAGCCCCCTAACCTCTTGGCCATGCCGGGCCTATCTACTAATAATTGTGCATTTACATACAGTAAATATATTCTATTTGTTTGTTTGTTTTGCATTTCGCGCAAAGCTACTCGAGAGCTATCTGCGCTGAGTATGTTCTGTTTAAAAAAATTGTATTTGACCATGCTACGCTTCCTCCGTTTTACATGTTTACATGTACACAGGCGTAATCAGGAAAAATGGCTGGTTTCTTACTTCAGGCTGGAAGATTCCTGAGATCCATTAAAAAAACAACATTTTCAATTACAAGGTCGTTTGTTTCTAGTATCACCATGTCTCCCATACACCAGTATGTTGGAGTCACTGATCAGAAGCGTAGCCTGCAGTTCACAGTTATTTTCACGGGATGACAAACACTTCTTTATTATTATTCCTCTCCACAAAGCTACTATTATTCTCAGTTAGCCTAATATTAAGCGTTGTCTTGGTTCCTTGGTTACCCTTCCTTAACTTCCGCCTTCCTCTAAAGCGTCACTTCCTAGTTCCTGGTCTGAAACAACACCAGAACGTACACACCTGTGCCATTTAAGGATCTCTTATTTCCTTCTGCTAGTTTGAGTCTTATTTCAACTGTCAGCTGATCACTGAACGGAAGTTTTGTTTTAATTTCTATCCACTACATCTTTATATTTACTCACAATTTGTAGCATAAACCCGTTAAAATAACTTTATTTGAACTTTACTTCAGCTGGAACGGTAATCACGCCTTGTTCTAAGGGCTTACTTATGTATAATGTTCGAATAACAAATGTACGAAACAAAGACTTAAGCAAATTCACGAAATGTTTGCTTAGTTTGATTTACGAAATCTTTATTTAAATAACTGTAGTTTGCTTGTTTTCTTTTTCCGAGAAAGTGAATGGATAATTTTGTAGATTGTTTTGTTCGAGAATATTCGGATATTCCTATTTGATCTACGAATGTAATGGTTCTTTTTCTGAAAATGGATTATTTATTTATTTTTCGCGAATGCTTGTCTTACTTAAACATTTTCTCTTCAAAGTGTCACAAACGACTCTACAATCCCAAAGGGGAAAAAAATATCGCGTTCTAATGTTCCATAATTTTTGTAAAACAAAATGCGTTTGGCGTTTCTTTGAAGAAAAATGCGAAATTCGGAGTAATTTTTGTTTCCAACAAGTAAACCACCAGTATTTTGTATGTTTCCAACAAATAGGATTCGTTACAAATTTTGATACTTTATCGAAACATCAAAATATGATTAAAATTATTTTATTAAAAAAAATGTCTTTTTTGTTCTTCCTGTTATTTTGACTGAAAACCAAGAATAAAAGATGAACAGTTTGGTGGGTTGGTCACTTTCTGGTTTGGTGTCCGAGTGATGGTCTCTTGCCCAGATTTTAAGATTGTTGGTTAGAGAAAGAAATGAAAGTGAGTGGCAATCATCTTTTAAGATAAAACTCTATATTAGTGTTGTCTTTTAGCGCGTGTGTTTCTTTATTGTCCCTGATGAGTACATTGGCTATCCTTACGTATATATATATATATATAGAGCCTACCGACTCTGTGATAAGGTAAAAGAATACTACCATTAATCAACCTTTGTATGTTGTTCATGTATGAAATATATTTTTCGTGCATTTTTGGACAAAAATACCCTAACATGTAGATTTTAAACATTGTACTATGTTCGTGTAACCTATTTCTGATCAAAATTAACAATTTTAAGTCTCAAACGACCAAAGTATTTATATCTAAACCGTTCCTAACCAATGGAGTTCTAACACAAAAATGAAATCACTCGTTTTCTTTGTAAAACAAATAAAAGGTTATTGCAGTAATTAGCGGTACTAATTACAATGTTGTTGTTTTTTTCTGAGTAATATAACCCTATAGCCAAGAAACAAAAAGCATGAACCAACAAGGTGTGTGTGACAAATAGTTTAGGAAAACAGCAAATGTTTATAGAAAATGCATTATTCTGAGATTTCGTTTTCCCACTTCTTCACTAATCGTAAAGGATAATCAGGTGAAAAGAAACGAGTATCAAGTTTAAAGTTAATAACTCAAAAATAATTTAAAAGTAGTGATTAGAAAATAAACATTTTTGAGGCACCAATAAAAGACACGTTAGTCACCATTGGTGAATTAATAGTAATCGTAGGTTCGTATGTAAGCACAATAAGAGCCCAAATAATAGGATGTTTTAAGGAAATGTATAACTAGTTTGAATAAGTGAAACTCTAATAAAAGAAAATAACACATCTTTGATTTTGAAATTTAAAAAAATGTTTTTGAGAAATACAAAAAATGTTATTTTAACTGAGTGACCCTTTTAATGTCTGGCTTTTTATGTATGTAGGAATTAACTTATAACAGAAGACGAACAATCTGATGTAACGACTGGTTTGTTTGTTTTTCTGTTTATAATTAAGCTCAAAGCTACACAAGTGGATACTTGTGCTCTGCTTACCACGGGTATCGAAATCCGGTTTTTTGTGTTGTAAGTTTGCAGACAAACTGCTGTGTCATTGAAGGCTGATGTAACGAACTAGGACAAATCTGAGTGCAGGAATTGGTTGGATCCCTATTCAAGTCCAAACATTATTAGGACTACTCAAGAGACTAGAGTAATTTATTCTGAAAGAGAAACAAAGTTTTTTGTTTGTGTATTTGTGTTGTCTTCCTCCATCCGGTATGGCGGCGTTGAATGACTTGATCATTTTTTTTTTTAATTTCGCGCAAAGTTACTTGAGGTCTCTTCACGCAAGCTTTTACTGATTTAGAAGTTATAGAGTGGAGAAAAGGCAGTTAGCCAGCATCACTCACTGTCAACTCTTGGGCTAGTATTTTGCCAACGAAAAGTGGGATTGACCGACATTATAACGTCTCCACATCTGAAAGGGGAAGCATGTTTAGTTTGATAGGAATTCGAACCTGCGACCCTCAGATTACGAGTCGAACTCCTTAACCCACCTGGCCATGCCGACCCCTACAAAATGGAGACATCTCTCTTCCCCCCCAGAGGATCAGCGGTGACTTTATGGATTTACAACGTCAAAATCCGGGGTTTAATTCTTACGTAATTTGCGATAAAATAGGCAAACTGTTATGTTTTTCATAAGCAACTTTTTGTTATCAGGTTCTATTTCCATTTAATTACTTCATGTTCCACAAGTTAAGGAATGAACGTTTATTTTGGGTTTCTTTTGAAGTTAAGCACAAAGCTACACAATGGGTTCTCTATACTCACCCCACGAGTATTAAAACCCGGTTTCTAGCACTGAAAATTCGCAGACATGCCACTGTGCCACTCGGGGACTTGTTTTGTAAGTGATTATTTATTTCTTTAGAATTTTGCGCAAAGCTGCTCGAGGGCTATTTGTGCTAGCCGTACTTAATTTTGCAGTGGAAGGAAGGCTGCTAGTCATCACCATCCACCGCCAACTCTTGGGGTACTCTTTTACCAACGAATAGTGGGATTGACTGTCACATTATAACGCCCCCAGGGCTGAAGTGGCGTTTGGTGTGACGGGGATTCAAACCTGCGACCCTGAGATTGCGAGTCGAGTGCCATAACCACCTGGCCATGTCGAACCAAAATAAAGCACTTTAAAATTGTAAATATTACTGTGACAAACTTTAACGTAAAAAAGTTTTGTACAAACGTGTGAACCAATTCGAATGTATTGTTTGAAAACAAGTGGATTGTGTGTTATCCGTTTATTCGTGACATTTATCGCCAACAAGTCAGAGACACCTAGTGTCAGGAATCTCGGCCAATAAACAAAACATTGACTCTCATTTAGGAATTTATTTGAAAAAAAAAGAAAAATATGAGCATATTTATGAAGTTATTCTCTGTTGTTTAAACGACAATATTAACTCGAATTGTTTATATATTTATATACTTGTTCGTTAAGTTTGTGATAGTCGCTGTCATTGTCTAGGAATCCAGAGCCTCTAGGCTTGTTATAGTAGGCATGCGTACAAGAAACGGATAGTTCGGGCGCCAGTAAACGCGAGGAGACGTTGAGCAAAAGAGCTCTTTAGTTGCTATTTGATGCGTGTACTCATGGCGTACTGGTAAGAGAGCGTGTTGCCTTCTGAAATTGACTTGTTGAAGACCGATGCCGTCCTCTCGAATTGTTAAAATAAAACACAAGATTGCAGAATTGTGTTTGCTTCTTGTGAATTACTGTGTAACTTGTTAACTGTTAAGCCGCTGAGGTGTCTTCCCTTCTTTAACGCGAAACGTGTGCTGCTAACCGCTGGACAAGTTGACTTGTTTGCGCTGCTCTTTGCTTTCAACTTCCGAGTCTTCGAGATTATTAAATAAGTTTGTGAATGGAAATACATTAACGTCCGATAACAAGGGGTTTCTGAGACAAAAGGCTACGAGGAAACCAGTTTGTTTTGGGTCGTTGTTTCAGAAGCTGTGACAAATACCCTTAAGTTTTTAATAGCCTTGTTTCGGCTCAGTTTTATCAAATGAGCACTCTTTGGAAACTATTAACAATTAATCTCAGTTAATTAAACACCAACATAAGGAGCTCGCCTGTTTAACAGACTTGTAAACAGACAAGCAAGAAACACGCTACTTACAGAAGAGGTGGGTTTATCAAGAAGAGACAAAAAGGTAGAAAACGAGCAGTTTGCTGATATAGTAAAAATAAAGCCGGCTGAACCGGTATGCTAAATGTACGTGTGGTTTGGTTTCCAAGTCATGTTGTCACCTTCCTCAGCACGATCTCTTTGAATGGCCGGTCACTCACCTCAGACTCGTCTCGCCTCTGCAAAATCTACCTGTTGGCTACGCTAACCTGTGTATTTGGAGTCGCTGATTAATTTTGAACGTCAGTATTTCTTTTTCCAATTAATCTCAGTAGTCAGTCGATGATCATTTCTGGTTGACTGTAACGTCCCAATTTCTTTTTTTTTTATATTTTAATAGTGATATCAAACTGCAACAATCGAACTTAATATTTGGAAAGCATTACGAAAAATTTATCATGGCTGGTGAGTATTGTCTTGTTATTTATTACACGTTTTCTTCTAAGTGTTTCTTAAAGTTCGTTTATATGCCTAATTTGAGAGTGACGCATACCAAGTACATATGTAATAAGGAGTAACAAATTTACAATACACATACGTAAGATATATAAACATATTGGTGTATTAATATAAATGTGATTGGTTTAGACCAATGCTTTATGGAGTACCATTAGGGTAGGGAGTGAATCATGTTGACAGCTATAGTCCAGTAAAACATATCGTGTTTATGGAGAACCACTAGCCTAGGGAGTGAATCATGTTGACAGCTATAATCCAGTGAAACATATCGTGTTTATGGAGAACCACTAGCCTAGGGAGTGAATCACGTTGACAGCTATGGTCCAGTAAAACATATCGTTTTTATGGAGAACCACGAGCCTAGGGAGTGAATCATGTTGACAGCTATAGTCTAGTAAAACATATCGTTTTTATGGAGAACCACTAGCCTAGGGAGTGAATCATGTTGACAGCTATAATCTAGTGAAAGATATCGTTTTTATGGAGAACCACGAGCCTAGGGAGTGAATCATGTTGACAGCTATAGTCTAGTAAAACATATCGTTTTTATGGAGAACCACTAGCCTAGGGAGTGAATCATGTTGACAGCTATAATCCAGTGAAACATATCGTGTTTATGGAGAACCACTAGCCTAGGGAGTGAATCATGTTGACAGCTATAATCCAGTGAAACATATCGTGTTTATACGTATTTCTAAAGCAGTAACTAATGGCATTTCAAGTTGATAAAGTGAAAATGGTGTTCACTTGAATTCTATAAGAAAAAAAATCGTTATATGTTGTTTAATTGTTATAAACACAAAATATTAATGCTTTTGAATCAGAAACATTATTATGAATGTGTGAATAGCTATTAACGTATCTAATAACTCAGAGTATTTGATTTTTTTAATTGTGTATAACACGTATTCATACGGTACATTAGAAAACCTCACGCGCCAATACGTACTTGAATACACCTACCGCCAAATTACCGACGTGGTTTTATAATGTCCGTTATTGATTTAACATGTTTTACCCTGTCCCAACATTCAGTACAAATTACCGACTTGTTTTTGTACTGTCCGTTATTGATTAAACATGTTTTACCTTGTTCCAACATTCAGTGTTGTTTATTCGTCAAATTACCGACTTGTCTTTGTACTGTCCGTTATTGATTTAACATGTTTTACCCTGTTCCAAAATTCAGACTTTGTGGGAAATCATTCATTTCCCTCGTAAATTTCGTACGAATCTCCCAGCAATGATTAGTGGAATTAATCACAATATTGATTACTTTCCATTGATAACTCGAGCGTTAGGAATTCTGTAGCCAACAAAGTCGTGGATTCATATGGTTGTTTTTTGCATAAGAAACTTGGAAAACTGTGCGTTTTAAATCGATGAGGTCTATAAGTGACGCCAGTTTATGTAATTCTGGGATTAAAAATCATATCCGTGTTTCAGGAAAATATCCGACGCTTAAGCATATTGAAAGCATATAAAAACACACAGCAAAGAAAGTAAACGTCTGCCCTGTTAATAACTTAACTAAGCTTGTATCATGACTGTACGGCCCTGTTAATAACTTAACTAAGCTTGTATCATGACTGTACGGCCCTGTTAATAACTTAACTAAGCTTGTATCATGACTGTACGTCAGGTCTTAAACATTAAAGAAGCTGGTATTACCTACTAAAAGAGACAGTTTTGTTTGTTTTGAATTTCGCGCAAAGCTACTCGAGGGCTATCTGCGCTAGCCGTCCTTAATTTAGCAGTGTACTTCTAGAAGGAAGGCAGCTAGTCATCACAACCCACCGCAAACTATTAGGCTACTCTTTTACTAACGAATAGTTGGATTCACCGTCCAATTATAACGCCCCACGGCTGAAAGGGTTAGCATGCTTAGTGTGACGGGGATTCAAACCCGCGCACTTGGATTATGAGTCGAGTGCCTTAACCACCTGGCCATACTGGGCCCAAGAGAGATAGACTGGCATACCTGTGTAAGACTGAATAAACATCTGGTTGTACAAAGTACTGGTAACGTAAATTTACTCACTTGGACCAAAAGTATTTTTCGCGAATAGAACGAGTTTGTATTAAAGTTTTTGTTTGTCTTCGTGTGTTTGTTCTCACATAAACTGCTGGCCAAATGTTAAGGTCAATGAATATAAAGAAAAATAATCAACCACTTATTTGAGTAGTGTTTTGAAAGATGAAAATAAGAAAAGGGAAAATATTTTTTTTTTCAGTATTTAATAGGGAAAATGTGAAAACTATGAAATTAGCTTAAATACTAACTGGTCAAAAGCTTAATACCATACCAAAAAGAAGTCCTAAACAGGGTAGAGAATGCCCCGGAAGAGGGGTCAGTAGTGAGTTACACGGCTGTCAGTGATAATAACTTCAAACATTCGCTTTGGCATGGTTGATATAAGCGTTTGCAGAAAGCTGGCTGGAATGTTATTCCAAGTGATGGACATGGCTTCATGAAGATCATGCACTGTTTGGAATTGACTTCCCTTGCCATCCACCCCAAACATTTATGGTTCAGTTTGGGCGAACACGCTGGATGGTCCAAAGAATCACGTTATTTTTCATGAAAAAGTCCTTTTGTCCTGCGGGCATTGTGGATTGCAGCGTTGTACTGCTGAAAGATCCAGCCAGTTCAACACACTCGAGGGCCTTCAGTCAATAAGGATGCTCTCTCCAACATGCTAATGTAGCCAGCTGCTGTTTGACGCCCCTGTATAACCTGAAACTCCATTGTTTCATGGAAGGAGAAAGCATCCCAGATCATGATGGAACCTCCTCCACTGTGTCGTGTAGAACATGTCTCCGGTGGGATATCCTTATCGTGCCAGTCATTCTAGAAGCCATCTGGACCATCCAGGTTAATTTTTTTCTCATCAGAGAACAAAATCTTTGTCCACTTTTATATATCCCATGTTTGATGCTTCTCAGCAAAGTTTAACCGAGCTGTTCCGTGGTGTGAAAGGAGGCGTGTATTTTTAAGACGTTTACGAATTTTAAAGCCTTTCTCTCGTAGATGCCGTCTTATTGTTCTTAAGCTGCATTCTGCGTCTGTAAGGGCCTTAGTCTGGTTCGACGATCTGCTGGTGTTTTGCCGGACAACCCGTCGAATCCTCCTGTTGAACGCCGGCGAAATTTTCTTGAGCCGACTACTGGAAATTTTCCGTATCCCTCAGGGTCTTTTAAGAAATTTGCAACATTAGTTTTACTATGCCCAATCTCACCAGAAATGACACGTTGAGAGAGACCTTGATTTTGCAGCTCGACAATTCTGCCACGTTCACATTCTCTCAACATTTTAGTCTTTGCCATGTTTTTACCCAATGTAACACGGGAGATGTCAGTGGCAGATGTTGACAACGCTAATGCTTGAACCCAAATGACTAAATGTCGTTACGTGTTTACCGATTAACGCTTCGTTTTAGCATGGTACTAAACTTTTGACCAGCTAGCATTTAGGTCAATTTTATCGTGTTTACATCTTCTCTATTAAATGATAAAAAATGTTTATTATTTTTATTTTCCATTTTCTTATTTGCATCTTTCGAAGCTCTATTCAAATAAGTGGTTGAGTCTAACAACGCAAAATGCATATTTTTTTCTCTTTGTTCGTTTACCTTCAGATTTTGGCTAGCGGTATATATATATATATATATGTACTTTCTCGCCTAAACTTCATTTATTGTTGTTGTTTTTTGTACGCACACAAACCCTTATTTAAATTATTTTTAGATTTAAATACGTCTAAGTCTAGACAGCGAATTTTAAACCGCAACATAAAATTTGACCATCATTAGTCATGATGCTAGTTTTAAAGTCATATATGGCCTGGCATGGCCGAGTGCGTTAAGGCGTGCACTCGTAATCCGAGGGTCGCGTGTTCGCGCCCGCGTCGCACTAAACATGCTCGCCCTCCCAGCCGTGGGGGTGTATAATGTGACGGTCAATCCCACTATTCGTTGGTAAAAGAGTAGCCCAAGAGTTGGCGGTGGGTGGTGATGACTAGCTGCTTTCCCTCTAGTCTTACACTGCAAAATTAGGGACGGCTAGCACAGATAGCCCTCGAGTAGCTTTGTGCGAATTTCCAAAAAAACAACAAACATTAAAGTCATATCTTTACTTATATTTTTGTCGCTTGTACATGTAGTTGAATATGCCTTTGAAGTTTTTATATGTGTATACCGATTACCCATAACGTATTTTGTGTGAGAAACGTTGGATCACCTTGGTAGGAATATGTAATGATTTGCAGCTAGAAGTAAGTTTGATAACCCTGTACATCATACGTCATCACTCAATAATATTGATTAACCAATGAATTTGGACAGCGCTTGTGTATTTGTCTTTATATTACTTGCACTGAGGTAAATAGAAGTTTTGACTGTTGGATGTAACGCCAGAACGTGGTAAACGCACTAGTTTAAAAACTGTGAAAATTAAAACGTGCGCGTATTATTACCTGCATGTGTGCACAGTCATTTACAGTAGATGAAATCCACGTACACTTACCATTGTTTCTGGCAAGGAATGAAACTTGAAGTTTAACTTTGCGTTCAGCACGTACCTGAGGTTGCATCTGCGCAAGGGAGCTGCGCAGGAAATTAAAAAGAACAAACGAGTTGGTTAGTAAAACAGAAACAAGGACTGTTACAGTTCTCTGTGTGCTTTTTCTCTTAAAAAATATTGTTTACCTCGTATTAAAATAGTAAGTTTATCATGATATACATGACTTTAGAGACAATTGAAAGACGTTATTTTCTTTTATTTTGGCGTTTGAATACATTTACTTAAAATAATGAATCTGAGAATTAATCATATCAAATATATATAACGGCTTAAGATAGTTTCATAAATAATTCGAAAACTACATTTAAAAGTTATGAACTTGAGAAAATACGTACGTAGGTTTCTCAGTGAAAAATGGATAATAAATCAGTTCTCAGATTTTTTTTTAATTTTTAACTGAAATTGATCGTGTTCTTAAAGAATGTGATAGAAGAAACATTATGAAGAGAGTGAAAAGTTAACAAAATCGTGAATTCTTTCCTAATGAATAAAGATAAGTGCTAGCTGGGAAAATAATACTGGCGTTAGTACTATTAGCATTGTGTCTACTAATATTTTTTCGATAAGTTCTTTGGACGTGATAGTCAATAGTGGGTTTGACAGTAACGTTATAACATCCCCACCACTAAAATGGCAAACATGATTGGTGTGGTGTAGCGGGGACTCGCACCCTAAACCTTGTGCTCGTATTTGCGAATTATTTCGATGCCAAAAGACCCTGACGATAAACATTGACCAAGTTACGTATTCTAGTTACTTCAACACTTGTGAATTCGACGTGAAGACCTTCGGAAGTGGACTTTAGAATCACTGGACGGCATTCATCCGCCCGTACTCAATTTTACTTTTGCTTCTGTGATTTTTTAATTTGTTTGTTGCTTTTTAAGTATTCGGCGGTGTGATGCGTTCAACTGTGACGTCATTCTGCATAAACCATTGAGTTTCTAGTTTCAACATGCTGATCCTAAGAAAAATAATTCGCAAATACGAGCACAAGTGTTACTCTGGGCTTCAAAATTTAATGATTTATGTCAAGAGTTAGTTATTAACAGATCTGTGGGACTGTGATAATTTCACTTGAAACTTCAACATTAAAGATCCACTCAACAGTATTAATTTCACCCAAACTTGGATAAGATAGAGATGTGTAGTGAAATGTTAAGTTTCTGTATTATTCAGTATCAATTTAATATTTATCTGTATGGCCAGTTAAAGGTGGTTAAAATATCAGTTATCATCATTAATCACGTGACGACCTATTCTCGTCACCAGCGAACATAACACTTAAGATGTTACAAAGCAATATTTAGCAAGTTTGAAAGATATGATGTGTTTAATATGGTCACTCTAGCTTGCTAATGACTAGAATGTTCTAGGCCTAATTATGATTCTATACAAACGGGTTCGCATCCCCGTCACACCAAACATGCTCACCCCTTTAGCCGTAGGGGCGTTATAACGTGACGATCAATCCAACTATTCGTTGGTAAAAGAGTAGCCCAAGAGTTGGCGATGGGTGGTGATGACTAGCTACCTTTTCTCTAGTCTTACACTGCTAAATTAGGAATAGCTAGCGCAGATAGCCCTCGTGTAATTTTGCGCAAAATTCGAAAGAAACCAGTCCATGTAGTGCACATAATAATTTTTAAATTGAAATGGGCCCGACATGGTCAGGTGGATAAGGCACTCGACTCGTAATCTGATGGTGGCGGGTTCGAAACTCTGTCACACCAAACATGCCCTTTCAGCCGTGGGGGCGTTATAATCTGTCGGTCAATCCCACTATTCGTAGGTAAATGAGTAGCCCAAGAGTTGGCGGTGGGTAGTGATAATGACTAGTTGTCTTTCCTTTGGACATTCACCGCTTAATTAGGGACGGCTAGCGCAGATAGCCCTCGAGTAGCTTTGCGCGAAATTCAAAAAACAAACTTATATAAACGTGATTTAGAGGCTTTTAACAATATTCCATGTTTGACTTAATTTTAACATGCCTCTACAGTACTTTAACAGTATGAGTTATTTGCCTTCAGAGAAAAAAAATCTCGTACTGGGTGTGTGTTTTAGCGCTAATATATGTTAAATCAAGAGGTTTTATGATACTGTGCTAGATGCTCTCCAACCCGTTGTTCTTTGTGGTTTTTGGAACAATGAATTGTTTTGTACACGTACGTATAGGGCGTGAAATGTACAGTTTGAATTACAATGGAATGTGTGGCAACTCTCGTGCCTTGGTGGTTCGTTAAGAATGCAACGAATGTGTAAAGTCTTAACTTACACTCTTTGTTGCTGGCAGCTTTCAGATCTCGAATGGCAACGCCACGTAACGAACATGTTAGTTACGTGTCGTGTACTAACAAAACTGGGATTTCGAGTTCTTTCTCTGTTTTAATTGTGCCCGGATAATTGACAGCAGAGAGAAGGACCTATTATAAACATCAGAGTTAGAACTAATACTGGCAGGCCTAATAATACCGACATTATCATGTATTATCGTCGCACGTCCATCCAACTTATTCTTGTCTCTGTTTTCACATTTTGTTTTCATTATGACAGGTCCTGCATGGCCACGTGGTTAAGGCACTCGAGTCGTAATCGGAGGGTCGCGAGCTCGAATCCCCGTCGCTTCAAACATGCTCGCTCTTTCAGTCGTCGAGGCGTTATAACGTGACGGTCAATCCCATTATTCGTTGGTAAAAGAGTAGCCCAAAGTTGGCAGTGGGTGGTGATGACTAGCTGCCTTCCCTCTGGCCCCCAGTGGCTCAGCGGTAGGTCTGCGGACTTACACGCTAAAATCCGGGTTTCGATACCCGTGGTGGGCAGAGCACAGATAGCCCATTGTGTAGCTTTGTGCTTAATTCAAAACAAGAACAACAACCTTCCCTCTAGTCTTACACTGCTAAATTATGGACGGCTAGCGCAGATAGCCCTCGTGTACCTTTGCGCGAAGTCAAAACAAAACAATTCATTATGAACGAATCCATCATGAAAATTTTGAAACAGCAAAAATCACAATCAAAAAAGCAGAGTGAAACTGTAAGGTCCTAAAGTCTCGGATCGTAACTGACGAAAGACTTTAAAGCAACCAATTGTAGAGACTAACATCGTCGTCATCAGAGCTTCTTTCTTTTACCACTAGGAAGCTTTTATTCTCATTCAATTGCTTAATTACCTCTTACAAAGCATTTTTTACCTCATTATTATAAGCAGAAGCTATAATACCTCTTCTAAGAATTTTGGATCCCTTGGGGTATATGTAGTAACGGCTGGGAATGAATGTCCAACTAATTATCTAAAAACTAAGAAATATATTATTACCCTATTACAATGGACGAAAATACACCGTATGAATAAATACTGTGGTGTAACTTCAATAGGGGATACATTTAACGACGTAGATTAGGAATATGTTTGTTCCTATGATAACCACCAGGGGTCAAACTTTTAAAATGTTAACTGGTTCGGTTTCAGTCCGCCATATTACATATAGACTTTGTCTTCCCATTAATGGGAGCGTAGATTGAGGGTAATCCAGCGTAATTACGACAGCAACGCTTTTTACAAAGATTATAATTGCAGTTTTCTTCACTAACTGTTGCGTCATTCAACCAGAAACGTTCCTCATCTTTTAGAAACTATCACTCTGTCACATTGGTTATATGTATGTATATTGTAACAAAAAAATTGTCAGTCTCATCTACATTATTGGTTCTGAGACAATTTTCTCTTGTTGCTCTGGATTCCTTTACGAACCCGATGTGGTTTCACAGGTTACCCCATTTACAGACACGTCTATTGGGAAAAGCCGTTCTTCAGTGACGCACGTGTGTAAATTAATACAATTTTCAAGTAAAACGTGCTTTTCACGAACATACAGTTTATTTCTTCGAACTGTTTCTTCGTAGTCAAGGTACAAAACTAAACGAAGGGCTATTTGTGTTTCGGCCATCACGAGTACCAAAACCCGGTTTTAAGCTTTCTGAATCCGCATACGTGCCGCTGAGCCACTAGGGGGCACTTAGGTTTGATATGAAAGAACAAGGTTTATCATTCCTAGCTCCCTTGGAATGGCCAAACAATAGGTTGACAGCCTCTGACCTACACTGTTATCTTTAGAATTTTACATCAAAGTTTAAACATAATCCGAATTTTGTAGATGACGCAAACACAGCGCGTAAGAAAATTTTAGACGCTGCTTAACGCGTTCCCGAGTACACGCGATGTTACAGCCTTGAACCGTCTCTACGGAAAACAAAACAAAAAACACAACTGATTGAACAACGGGAGATAAATACCTACGTTTTGAATCAACTGTTGCGTCATGACGACCAATTCTCGTGTTAATTATGCGCAGTGCACAGTAGCACGGCCATGAAATAATGGACTGTTATCATGGCCACCAGTAATTACATTCGTCTTCGAAAATACGTACGTTACATAACACGCACATGCGTAATGTGTTCGAATTATTCGTTGTTGAAGAGTCAGAAAAACGTGCACGTATAAGGCGATAGTCTGAAGTCGTGCGTCCTGATGTTGACAGTTGTCCTTTGTGGATATTACATAAAGTAATGTTAAAGTCATAAGTTCAAACTGTGAAACATTTTTTATTTATGCCTTTTGAGATATTTTGTCAATGCACATCTTTGATTATTTTCGTATTTGTGCACGTGCAGTGCTTTAACTTTTTGTAGTGATACTCCCATCAAATTATTATTCATCACCGTAACCCTATTTTTTTTTTTTAACATTTCTGTTCATGTTTGAACATTACAGTTTGGAAATCGCACGGTTATTCTTCTGGTGGGCGGTTTTCAGTTATTGTAGGCTACGTGTTTGCCCCGTTAACTACAGTCGGTATTGGTTGGGTGTTTTAGTGGTGAGAACAAAGGGAGACTGACTTAGCGTTGTGCATCACCGTTGCGGTTGAAGAGAGCAACTTCGAAGAGACCGTATAAAATGAATAAGAATTACTTGTCAGAAACCATGGTCGTTAGTGTAATATATAGCAAGGAGCTTACCATGACCTTTGCGATGTATTCACTAAGTCTGTGATATATTGAGGGGAGATTTCGCTTTACTGTGTTGTGTGGGTATGTATATGTGTAGAACTAGTTTTTTACATGTTCAGTGGAGCATGCGTGGTAATCAAGTGCACCTTTATTTACCAGTCTGAAGGCCACGTGACGAATATTACTGAGCTACAAAAATTAGCTGTGCATTATCCACCAATCAGAGTCTTTTGTTTTTTTAAACACAGAGAGAGTAAAATTGTTATTAAATAAGCTATGAACGTTAGTCAGAAGTCCGCGAATTCTGTATTTTTGTTGATTCAATTTTGTAGTAATTTGAAATATTGAAGAAAGGCAAGTTTTATTGAATTTTATAAGAAAGGCTTATAGCGATATCCAGAATACATTATAGTTTGTAGTATCTATACTGCTACAACATAATAATATTTATCTTATTCAGAGAACCAGTGGAAATTTGATATCGTTATTTATATCACCATATTACTACGGCTTATGCTTTAAAATTGAATCAAAGATGAAATACTGTCTTAAGCCTTACAGTGCAAAAAAAACAACAAAAAAACACACGCTAAATCACAGTATGTGATGTTCTAATGTCTGTAAAACTTAAAGTTTCAGAGAAAATCAACTCCCATCAACTATCATTCGTGGCAGGAATTTAGGTTTGAAAATCGTTTCAGCCTCAGAAGATTTGGGGACATGGAAGGTGGTAAGAAACGTCTTGTCTCTCCTCAGCCTACGCGTGGAAAATACCAAATAAATTTTGATAGGGCAACAGGGTCTACTCTTAATTTTAACACATAAAGTGGATTGTTTGTTTTGTGTGTTGTTGTTTTTTTATTTCGCGCAAAGCTACGAAAGAGTTATCTGCTCTAGCCGTCCCTAATGTAGCATTGAAAGACGAAAAGGTAGGCAGCAAGTCATCACTATCTACCGTCAACTCTTGGACCACTCTTTTTACCGACGAATAGTGGGATTGACCGTCACTTATAACGACCCCACGTCTGAAAGGACGAGCATGTTTGGCGCGACGGGGATTTGAACCCGCGACTCTCAGATTACGAGTCGAACTTTTAACCCACCCGGTCATGTCGGGCCGTAAAGTGGATTAATGAGAGACACGAGGAAACGATGGCCATGATGACCCAATCGCTCCAGAATGCATAACACAAATTTTGCTCCTGGATAGTATAACAATTATTTCTTAATTGCTTATGTTGTAAAAGTACAGAATATGGCCATTATTCCCTTCAAACTTTGCTTTTGTAACCTGGATAATGAAATTTATAAATTAACCTATTTTATATGTAAAAATGGGCAAATTTGCACATTTTTATTTACGTAAGATCTGAATAAAGCAGCATGTGAATCAAGATTTACATGTATTTATACTAAAGTTATACAAAAATGTTCAGAAGTGAGTAGTTTTTCGCGATTTGCGACTGTCATGTATATCACTTTCACGTATCATCCCCCAAATCATGTTTTAGCTATACGCTATAAGCAAAGTTTAAAGAGAAAAATAGGTCTTCTCTATTCAATTTAGGCATAAGCAATTGGAATATAACACTTTCTGCCCAGGAACAAGAAAAATTAAAATTTTGTTACGTTGCGTAATCTTTGAACAAGTAAAATTCGACTCAAATTCCTGTAGGCGGCCCGGCATGGCCAGAGGGTTTAAAGCGTTCGACTCATAATTTGAGGATTGCTGGTTCGAATCCCCGTTGCACCAAACATGCTCGTTCTTTCAGCTGTGGGGGTGTTATAATGGAACGGTCAATCCCACTATTTATTGGTAAAAGAGTAATCCAAGAGTTAGCGATGGGTGGTGATGACTAGCTCCCCTCTAGTCTTTACACTACTAAATTAGGGACGGCTTGCGCAGATTGCCCTCGTGTAGCTTTGCTCTAAATTCCAAAACAAACAAACAAACAATCTTGTAAGTACAACTGAAACGCGTTAACTCAATATGTTTATATTTCTACATGATTTGGAGTTGTATTTTACACTTGGTCTTTATTTGTATGACATAAAAAAAAATCTAGAAACATATACCCTTTGGTCGCTGTGACCACTGTTATGGTTCGTTGTCAAAACAGCCAAGTAGTCCAGGAACTAATTTTCAAAACAGGAAATGTAGAAATCGTGGCTAATTAGTTCACCTCCTGGCTAAGGTTTGCCTGTTTCATGTGATTGCCTTACCTTTGGAAGTTGCCACCTAGGTGGCAGTGCAGGCGTTGAGATGTGTACGAGGTAGGAGCAGTTCCTTTTGTAACAGATGCCAGGATACTTGACTAGACCAGTGTTTTTACATATACAACACAACAAACAGAAAACTGGTATCTTCTGATCATTAACTTAACATTTCTTGGTACCTGCTGTCTCTGTCGTGGCTT
The DNA here is from genome assembly GCA_011833715.1 of Carcinoscorpius rotundicauda. NCBI lineage: Eukaryota > Metazoa > Arthropoda > Merostomata > Xiphosura > Limulidae > Carcinoscorpius > Carcinoscorpius rotundicauda. The sequence continues at coordinate 137,675,085 of CM022393.1, forward strand.
AGCCAAATGATGAGCCTTGACAGTAGGAAAAAGGCCTCGTGGGCACTAAATATACTCAGAGTTCAAATATCATTACACTTTACTTTCACTCATAAGTTCTTACGGTTTTTACTTTTGGTGCTGCTGTTGGTAGTGATGACTAAGCTGCTTTCCCTCTAGTCTTACACTGCTAAATTTTAGCCCTCGTGTAGCTTTGTACAAAATTAAAGAACAAACAAAATTATAAATTTTTGGACCTCCGTCATACCAAACATGCTCGCCCTTTCAGCCGTGGAGGCATTATAAGTTTCAGTCAATCCCACTGTTCGTTAGCAACAGAGTAGCCCAAGAGTTGGCTCTGGATGGTGATGACTAGCTGCCTTCCCTCTAGTCTTACACTGCTAAATTCGGAACGGCTAGCGCAGATAGTCCTCGTGTAGCTTTGCGCGAAATTCGAAACAAACCAAGTTTTTGCACCATAGACTGTTTATGAAATCCCTCCTAGAAGGTGCCAGTGGGATCATAAAGAAATTGTACGTGCAACTAAGGTTTACCAATATGCTATGTATAGGAATGAACTTTTTTTAGCATCATAAACGGTATAATCTATGTTCAAGGCAACATTGGAGCAACAGCATAGTACTGTAACAGCTGTGTCTGTAGAAAAAGGTATCAGATATTTGTTTCTAATGACAGGTTGGGTAAAATGTTCACAATGGATAGAGAGATTCTTCTCTTTGCTTCTTCATGATCACGTTGAAGTGATGGAACCTTCTTGTCATTTGCATGTTAAATTTTAATGGTATTTCAGCCAGAAGTACCAAGATGCATTACCTGTACTCTGAGAAAGTTGGTCGTACTAATGTTGCTTGAGGAAAAACGCTTAAGACTAGCTGTTAATAGTGCAACTCTTTCTTTTACCTTATTCGCCACAGTTTTTAACCTTTTCTCCAGCTTTCATTAACTCATTAATATCACACCTCTCAGGTAAAACATGACCTTATCTTTATGCTGATACCTAAAGGACGTTTGTTGTGAAAGTGAATCACAGAGATTACCAGATGTTACCCGCGATTCCTAGAGTGCCAACAAAAAATATGTATCTATCTGTCTTTTTCTTTTTCTGTGTTTGTAAGTGCATTCATCGACTGACATCCAATGTCAAGCTTTTCAAAAGAGACCACGCATCGTGACTTCCACCACGTACTGTTAATAAAATAAATTGATATAAAGTACTTTCTAGCTATAGATTTATCGGCGTTGTCTCCAAAGAAGATTTTGAGGAAACGTAGGGAAAAACACATGTGTTAATACTGGAGAAATTTGGGGAAGAAAACACACATCACTGATGGCACTTATAATGGAGAAGCAAAGAACATGGATTATAAGATATGTTCTAAACATTTATTCCCATATTTATTTTCATTATATTTGCCAAACAACAAGTAGTTGAAGTTAACAGATGTATGGTTTTATTTATGTGATCTCTGTGGAGTTTCAAACTTTAGGGTATTAGGGCCTGGATTGCAAGTTCGAGCCCCGTGACCGAAGTACCTCTTCCCGTCGTCGCAGGTGCTTATAATCCTACTTTTCATCTAAATGTTGGCGGTGGGTGGTGATGACTAGCTGCCTTCCCTCTATTCTGACACTCTTAAATTAATGACGTCTTTCTCAGATAGTTCTCGAGTAGCTTCGCGAGAAATTCCTCAAACGAACACTGTATTAGTCCTTTTGATGTATATATTTGGATTTATTTTCACCTAAAACATTCCTGTGGGCCCATAAATATTATCAAAGTAAAACGTTCGATTTCTCTGTGTTAAAAAGACACAAATGAAAAATTCTCTTCGTGCATTTCACGTTTTAGTGATCACGTTGAGACCCTCATTCAATATGGCACCTGTTTGTCTCGTGCCCACCTGGGAAATTGCTTTCATCTGCGCAGTAAGCCACCTTCAAACCTTCGTCAGTCGGTCACTTCTGGACTTTACTCGTACTTCACAGTCTGTACAATCAGTAACACTGGAAATTAAAACACACTTGCAAATAAAAAGCTGTTTTTTTTATTGTGTAAACACTGGTTTAAGGCTAATCGGAATATTTATGTTGGTCTTGTCACCACAGCAACCAGCCAGAACATGAAGCATTATGAGGCATGCACATGACAACTATATCGTCTATTAGTTGGTTTTAAAAAGTACCAATAATATTACAAAGAATGCTTTTGTTTGTTTATTTGATCTACTAAGATGAGTGATTGAAGAAGATGTCAGTAACAACCGATGGAAATATAGAACAATTCTAAAAAGAACTGAGAAGTTATTGTTTTTTCTATAATTTCAGTTATGCAATTTATAGAGCACCTTGTTGTTATAGAGACGTGTAGTTTCGTACGTAAGCGCGTAAGTCACTAAAGTAAAACTTTAGAATTATTGTGAAAAAAAACAACTTTTACGCACTCTGGGGATGTGGGCGCGTTATAAAAGTGACAATTAAATCCCTCTATTTGATCAAATAAGAGTATCTCAACAGCTGGCAGTGGGCGCTGTTAAGTAGCTAACTGTCTTACTTCTAACCTGTCACTTTTAAAAATACGGACGGCTTTGAAGAAGTACGTATCCATTGTGTAGTTTCACGAGATTATCGAAACAAACAAATAAGTAAAAAATAAACTATGCACTGGCATAATAGATTAATTAATGTTGTAAGTGACAAATGTCTAGATCTGTACGATCATTCGCTGAAACCTGTTAAATTTACCTCTCGCATCAGCTTGAAGTATGAAAGTAACTGGAGTATGACATTCCATCAGCTCGAAGTATGAAAGTAATTGGAGTATGACATTCGTGTTAACGCTGAAACATTGTAAGCCAGATTCAGGTTAATGTCGTCTTTGTTTTTGAACAAAAGATGGAAACCGACTCAGGTCAAGATACCCACGCCTGTAATCATTCCGTGAGATCGGTATTCTATAACAAACCGTGCGTATCCATAGCTACTACTACTGGACGTGTAATAAAGTCGTATCATAGTAACAAACTTTAAACGAGACCATCAAATCACTAGGAAACACAGCCATTATACTGCGTTGTACCCGAGTGTGAAGGGATGTAGCTTTGAATGACGTAATACACACGCATTACGTAACAAGATTGTTTCAGAATTTGGCTCGGTTCTACATAACAGCTGTCTGCGCACACCCTTCTCTGATTTTGAACTGGCAGACAAGAGAGCTCAAGAGTACCTGATGAACAGCACACTCCGCCAGCTGTTAAGCTACTCTTGTATAACTAAGTAGCAAGATTTGGTTATTTGTGGTATAGCGAATGCATGAGCCCCAATATCGAACCACGAATCCTTCAGTTCATTGTCCGGGTACACTAAACATTCTACCACATCCAGTTTTTTTTTCATATACAAGAGAAAAAAAAGCAATTTTCAAGTAAAAGAATCATTTTTTTTGTCAGTGAAATTTTATAGACTTAAACAAAAAAATTGGTGCGAGTTCCAGCAACGTACAAGTCGTTATGCGCTTAACTTACTCGTATCTGTTATCATCCTTTTGTAATTTTGTTTTGAAAGATGTTTCAGGGAAAATAGACCACGGAAAATTTAAATACTATGTTCGTTAGAAACATGACACCGCAAATTATGCATGACTGTCCTTTTTCTCTTTACGTAATAAGTTGGATTACTACCAGCACTAAGTCCTCGTGTCTACGTATGCTTTCATCGTGTCCAAGACGATAGGTTTTGCTGGCTTAACAAGAACGCGAAACATATACATTCTCTTTGAACGTAATTTACGTCCGTGAATGCGATTATCAGGCAGAATTGATTACTTTCTCAAACAAGGTTTAGAGGTTTAAAGCTAATTACCCAGTCTCAAAATAAAGTCCATCACAAGCAATGGAAGATCAAAGATGAGTGGCCTGGTCGTATCTTTTGATTATGTTGGTGTTTGTCGGCCATGTTGAAATGGGAGCATAATTAACACGAATAATTAATACTAGGAATATTACTGCTTGGTATTTTAAGCTAATGATTTTGTTAAACTTCAGAAAGGAACACCAACAACTATCTAATGTTTTGTGTCAGGAGTTTCGTTCTTGATTTCTAAGAACTCAATATACGACATATTTTTAATACTTAGTTTGGAAAATATCTCGTCCGTGCATACTACTGTTTGTCATTTGTTTGTTTGTTAAAGCACGTACCTGCGCTGTGGAATACCCGCGTTTTACCCAACTCAGACTTGTAATCCATGACACTAGTAATAAAACACTATGTGTGCTTTCATATACCATAGCCACATCGGACTACCTGCTGAATCCACCGAGGGGAATCGAACCCCTGATTTTAGCGTTGCAAATCCGAGGGACGGACGGCAATAAACACTGACAAAACAATGACTTTATAATATAGAGGGGGGGAAGAATGACGGAAATGTAAATCTGTGCTGTTAATCCCCCCTTCGGTGAGAACTACCGTAAAGCGCGGCTCACCCGACAGTAGTACGGCGCTTATGTAAACTTAAAACGTTAGAAATTGGGTTCCGATACCCATGGTGGGCAGTGCACCGATAGCCCATTCTGTAGTTTTATGTTTAGCTTCAAACAAATGAGCGTGATCATTAATTAGAGTATTCAATCTGTGAATCAAGAGGTTTATGGTTCGTGTTCCATTATCGCCAAATTGCGCACTTTGGAACCATGGCTTAGGTATAAAGATTACGGTCAAATATCATCATTCGATAATACTTAAGATTGGCCCAAGAGCTAGTTTTCTGGGGGCGCTGTTAAAGAGCTCTCACTCTCCCTAGTATATTAATTCAAAAATGTCGGATGGCTCTGCTTAAGATAGCTTTTGTGTGAGACAGTTTTTTCTAGAATTAGTTGTCCTTTACAATAGAACTTTCTATTTAAATACGTTTTATTTGGTAGTTTCACAGATTGTTAAGATTGTTAGACAGGTAACGTGAAAACTTTCCCCCATCCCATCGTGGGTGTATTTAATCCTGTTTAGATTGGTTTAGTTTGTTTTGAATTTCACGCATAGATACAAAAGAGCTATCTGCGCTAGCCATCCCTAATTTAGCAGTGTAAGACTAGTGGGAAGACAGCTAGTCGTCACCACCCACCGCCAACTCTTGGGCTACTCTTTTACCAACGAATCGCTGGATTGACCGTCACATTATAACGCCCCCACCTCTGAAAGGGCGACCATGTTTGGTGTGACAAGGAGTTGAACCCACGACCCTCAGATTGCGAGTCGAGTGTCTTAAACACCTGGCCGTGCCGGGCCTTCCTGTTTATGTATAACAGATTAAGTGTTTCTTCAATGTGGTTTATATTTAATATATTATGGTTTTGTTGCTTAATGCCCTACCACACCTATTCTATGCGTGCTTTATCACGTTTTGCCATTTCAATACGTGGTAGTTTAGTCCCCCAGTGGCTCAGCGGTATGTCTGCGGACTTACAACGCTAAAATCCGGGTTTCGATACCCATGGTGGGCAGAGCACAGATAGCCCATTGTGTAGCTTTGTGCTTAATTTAAAACAACAACAAAGTTTTAAAGAAAAGGCCGAACGTTGTCCAGGGGTTAGTGTTGCCCGACTGTAAATCCGGATGTCCTAAGTTCGTGTTCTGTTGCCGCAATAAAAAAATGTCGCACTTGGTATTTTGAAGCTGTAGGTGCGTTGTAAGAATGAAAGTCGCATCTCATTATTAGCTATCCTGTGTTTAGTTTCAGGCAAATAACAGTGATAAACAGAAACCTCAAAGATGGTCGGGTCAGAAAAGATGATTTGGTTGTAGCAATGAAAAATATTGGATAGCGACAGTTGCTGATAATGAAAAACATTCGTCTGGATAAAAATGTTTATTTACATTCAGACGTTTCGATTCTTACACTTTTATTAAGAGTTATTATCGCTGACAAGTCTGTAACTAGAAAAGATACTTGAGAAACTTTGGTGTGTTTAAACTGTTTGTTTTTTGCTTTTGAATTTCGCGCAAAGCTACACGAGAGCTAGCAGAGTTAGTCGTCCGTAATTTATGAGTGCAAAACTAGATGGAAGGCAGCTAGTCATCACCACCCACCGCCGACTCTTGGGCTACTCTTTTACCAAAGAGTAGTTGGATTGACCTTAACATTACAACACACGGCGAGCATTTTTGATGCGACGAGGATTCGAACCCGAGACTCTCAGATTACGAGTTGAACGCCTTAACCACCTGTCCATGATGAGCCAATATGTGTTTAAATAGAACTGAAAATGAAAGATTGAGAACTATTTTCATGATCAGTGAAGATGGCCCAGTAATTAGTGCGATCATTGGGTCGTTTCAGCCCTAAAGGTTTTATAATATGACAGCCAATCCAACTTTTCGTTGGTAAAAGAGTAGCTTAACAGTTGGCGGTGGGTGATGTTTACTAGCTGCCTTGTTACTAACTTAGAGATAGATGTCAACGAGAGAACTGAATAGATTTTCGCGAAATTCAACGAAACAACAAATAAATAAATATGTACAACTATCCATTAAACATTACATAAATGATACTCATTTTGACCCTATTATTGACAGCACTGCTTCTGTAGGGATTGCCACGATTTTACTTCAAGACGATATTTTTAACTTCTCTTCAATAGATCATCAGAACCCTACAATACCATACAGTGTTTCCTTTTATGATAATATCTATATAATGGCTGAGTCACAAATTCTGTTAATGATGTTTATAAATATCATAACATAAAGTTTGAATTTCTTTATCTTTCTTGTGTTTCTTTTTCATTACATGTTAACTAAAAACAACCAAAACAATAATGTCCACCATTTTAACTGAGAGGACATAATTTAAAACGGAATATCCGCTTTTATAATTGTTATTAATAACAAGTAGCAATGTAAAAAAATTGTAATTCTAGTGTAGATAACGTTATCATTACCTCTTAAAGTTGGCTTTTATACAAGAATTTGGTGTTCCTTTAAACAGTGGTATGTCTGCGGACGTAAACACCAAAAACCGTGTTTCGATATCCGTGGTGGGCAGAGCACAAATAGCCCATTGTGTAGCTTTGTGATTAATTCAAAAACAAACAAACATTTAAACAGCTTAAGTAGAGAGGTGAACAAAAATTACTAGCCGGTAATAGATAATCAATAAATATCAGAGTTGGAAGCTCACTGTATTTAGAATACGTGTTTATACCTACTAAAACAAGGCATTAAAAATGACATTTATATGGACCCTACGTAATAGCACAGGTAATTAATAGTAATATGTATTACGTTTTGTATAAAGTTTTAAATTATCCTGTTTTTGTCTGGTAACATTCTGCTACACTGTGTTGTTTTGTAGGAATGATGCAAATGCAATCCCTACTTTCTTGTTTGCATTATTTTTGAAAGATTGATATTAAACACCCATTTACTTCCTGTTTTGAAAAGGTTTTCCTACATGTATACCAATATGTATCTGTCTCTTTTTGGAACATCGCGCAAAGCTACACGAGAGCTATCTGCATTAGTCATCTCTAATTTGATAGTGTAAGGCTAAAGGGAAGGAAGCTAGTCATTAACACCCATCGCCAACTCATTGGTTACTCTTTTACCAACAAATAGTAGGATTGGCCCTAACATGCCCCCCACTGTTGAAAAGGCGGTGTACGAAAAATATATGTACATATATATGTTTTTGTGGAAGTTTCAAAAGGTAGAAAAGTTTTGGTAAGAATGTTGTGCATGGCTGGATACGGAAACGAACTTAATTTATTCGAGTTCATTTGGAATTTCATAAAGAAAATGTGAGCTTATACGAAACACGTCGGTTACACTTCAAAATAATCGTTTAGTAATGAAACACGATGATCTTCTTGACTTTTATATACCAGCTTCGCGGCTTTTCTCTTTAGAGTTAAATTACAGGGTGTTCGGAAAGTCACTTTGCAGTTTTGTAAAACAGCATTCATTAAGTCTTTTTCAAGCCAGCAACTGATAGCGGTGTTTAGAAACAAAATAAGAAGGACCCAGGCCTGTATTGATGACAACGGGGGTCACTTTCACCATTGTTTATAATTGTCATTCATATTTACCTCTTGCATTCTATATTGAAACATGTCTTAATAAATATATAAGTGCACAGTGACTTTCCGAACACCCTGTACATAATAAAACTTTTTATCTCCGCAGTGAAGACATTACCTGTACATTAAAGTGCAGTGTTAACTGTGCTTACTTCATAGTTGTATTGTCGTGTTTTTCTTAGTAATCAGATATGAATGTTGTACGATTTCAGTCTTATTGGATAATAAAGATTAACCAGAAAATTAATTTTGTAAAACGTAAATGAAAATTGCAAAGTGTTACATATATATATGTATACTCTATGTAGTTTTTACAGGACATGCTGATTTTCAAAATTAGTATTACCACAGTTGGTATTAAGTACACTTTTAGCGTACATTTATGTACAGTGAAAAACTTCAGTTGTTGTACGGGTGGATGTTGGCATATAATTATTTTAGTTGTGGAACCTGTTGTGTTGTTGATCCACAAGTAAATGCTGGTATGGTCGTAATATGAGGGTCGCGGGTTCGAATCCCCTTCGCATCACCAAACAAGTTCATACTTTCAGCCATGTGGGAGGATATAACATGACGGTCAATCCCACTGTTTGTTGGTAAGAGTAGCTCAAGAGTGGGCTGGGGGATGGTAATGACTAACTGCCTTCCCTCTAATCTTACACTGCTAAATTAGGGACGGCTAACGCAGATAGCTCTCGTGTAGCTTTGCGCGAAATTAAAAAAACAAACAAACTACATTCATAAATTACACCAGTAAAAGACATAATCAAATACTGACGTACACCTCTAGTGAAAGTCGTGTCCTTGTTGTGAGAAGGGTGATTTTATTTAGAACTGTGTTCTGTTATAAAGAAGTCGTTGTTGCATGTGCCACAGTTATTTTTTCTAGTTGTCTGAATCTTGAATATTTCCACTGTTTTCATTTATGTTGCCATTCAATAGATAGCGCAGTAGATTTGGTTACATACATAGATAGTGACTGACATGCACACTACATTCATTATAGTAAGACTGTAACAAGTGTTTTGTGATAACTTTAGAGATTACGTGATAATAGTATATTTACAAGATGGAAAAGTATTACGTATGTTGTATATCTCTCTAAAGATTTTGTTTCTTTGTTTTTGGAATCTCGCGTAAACCTACATGATGGTTATCTGCGCTAGCTGTCCCTAATTTAGCAGTGTAAGACTCGAGCGAAGGCAGCTAGTCATCACCACCCATCGCCAACTCTTCGGCTACTCTTTTACCAACAAATAGTAGGATTGATCGTTACAGTATAACAGTCCACATATAAAAGGGCGAGCATGTTTGGTGCGACGGGGATTCGAACCCGCGACCCTCAGATTACAAGTGGAGTGCCTTAAGCACTTGGCCATACCGTGCCAGATATAGAGAGAAGGCACCTAGTCAACAGCAGAAAATCGCCAATTGTTGGTCTACTCTCGTCTGACCGCATAATGATATTTGACCGTTAATCTTACAGCGTGTCTCACCTCTGGTTCCAAAGTGCGAAGGGAATTTTTTTGGGAAAGGGGACGTGAGTCAGTAATTTTCGGATATGCACTCCACGCATAATACAAGAGTTTGAGTGTTTTCTTTTAGCAAAGCCACATCGGGCTATCGGCTGTGTCCATCGAAGGGAATCGAACCATTGATTTTAACGTTGTAAGCCCCAAGACTTATCGCTGTTCCACCGAGGGACAGTATAAAGGTATAATCATCAATTTATAATACTGATGCTTATTTTGGTTAATCAACATTATTGTACTGCGACAAACTCATTGGATAGTAAAGCGGAACTTAACGCACGTGCATCAAGCTATAAATATGTTCACGTAACACGAATAAATAAGAAAAAATAATTGTAAGCTATAGAAATTACTGTTCCATTAACTCAGATGATGTGGATGGTAGTTTTGATATCTCTGAAATGGTATATGTGCTAATTGAATATGAAATTCTTCCATCGTGATGTGTCTATAATAACAAACTCTCTTGTGAACAGACAATTCACATTATTAAATAGTAAAGTTATCATAGGTGTCATAACTTTCAGTGACGAATGATACTGACATGATAACGAGAGTACATTCACGTTTTAAATGTATACATAGACGTATAAACAAAACAAATTATCTGGCTATTTGTACGTAAATTCAAATTGGGCTAGTAAAATGATTTATTCAAATTATTGTGTTTTAAATTGGACATATATAAATATATATTTTAAATCTTATAATACATTTTTCTAATAATTTGGATTCTGGTTTATGGATTTTATATTTCGATATCTTTGATATCTTCTACTGCGTTGGACGTAATTTCTTGGCTAGCGTGATTTGGATCCATGGCTCGAATCCAATCATATGACGATCGATAGTTTGAGATCATTGTCACGACTATGATAACACAAGTGTTAGAGGTGGATGATGCCACCTCTAGTCGTCAACTACAAATTATGGTAACATAAGTGTTAGAAGCAGATTATGCAACCTCTAGTCTCTCAACTCCAAATTATAATAACACAAGTGTCACGGGTGGATGATGCCACCTCTAGTCGTCAACTCCAAATTATAATAACACAAGTGTTACGGGTGGATGATGCCACCTCTAGTCGTCAACTCCAAATTATAATAACACAAGTGTTACGGGTGGATGATGCCACCTCTAGTCGTCAACTACAAATTATAATAACACAAGTGTTACGGGTGGATGATGCCACCTCTAGTCGTCAACTCCAAATTATAATAACACAAGTGTTACGGGTGGATGATGCCACCTCTAGTCGTCAACTCCAAATTATAATAACACAAGTGTTACGGGTGGATGATGCCACCTCTAGTCGTCAACTCCAAATTATAATAACACAAGTGTTACGGGTGGATGCTATCATTTCTAGTCTGTCAATTGGAAGTTACAGGCGGCTATCTTTATGTGAATATATAAAACAAAATCCAAACTAATCTTTCGGAAGTTGATCGAGAAGCAGACTCTGTGTTGAAAAACAACTAACCAGTCATGTTCATGAGTGTAATTAACCAGCCAATAAATTACAAGCTGGTTCCAGCACTGTAGGAAATTAATTTTGGTGTAGCAATCAAAAATATACACAGAGTACTTTGTTATTTTTGAATTAAGCACAAAGCTACACAATGGGCTATCTGTGCTCTGCCCACCACGGGTATCGAAACCCGGATTTTAGCGTGTAAGTCCGCAGACATACCGCTGAGCCACTGGGGGGCACACAGAGTACTAAATATAACTTAAACCAACCTATCTGTCTGTTTTTGAAATTCGCACAAAGCTTCTCGAGGGCTATCTGTGCTAGCCGTCCCTAATTTAGCAGTGTACGGCCGAGCTTGTTAAGGCGTGCGACTCGTAATCTGAGGGTCGCGCCAAACATGCTCGTCCTTTCAGCCATGGGGGCGTTATAATGTTACGGTCAATCCCACTATTCGTTGGTAAAAGAGTAGCCCAAGAGTTGGCGGTGGGTGGTGATGACTACCTGCCTTCCCTCTAGTCTTACACTGTTAAATTAGGAACGGCTAGCACAGATAGCCCTCGAGCAGCTTTGTGCGAAATTCAAAAAATAAACAAACGAAACAGTTTATATACGTGCTAACGAAGCGCCGACTACATGATCGAATATAACAAGTAATAAACATTAATTTTATTGCAAAAAAACGGCCTGATGTTGAGGTCGCCCCACTTGCAGTTCTGCGGGTTGCGAGTTTCAATCCTCATCGCGCCTGACACGGTCAATACCACCATTGTTAGTGAAAGAATAACTCAGTAGTTGGCGGTGGGTGATATTGACTAGTTGCCTTCCTCCACGTCTACCACTGCTGCATTAGCGACAGCTAACACAGATAACAAATAGCTGTAGAACAGCTTTGCGCAAAATTCAAAACAATCAACCAGCAAGAGGGAAACAAACCATTGTTGTTCATCTGTGTTTGTTTTATATTCACTTACTTTTTATTACAGTAAAAGCTTTATTCATCCACAATAGTATTATCACAATAATTTTGTAATTTTGCGCAAGGTTACACAATGGAGTGCCTGTGCATGGCCGTCTTCACTTTTAAAGTAATAGGCTAAAGGAACAGCAGTTTGTCAACGGCACACACCGTCAATTTGTGGGTCACTCTGTCTGACCAAATAGTACGATTTGTCCATCACTCTTACAAGAATTCATGACCCCAAAGGACGAAGTACGTTTTTGCGGCAACAGACCTGACGATGACTGAAGAAGGTCGAAACGTTGTTCGCTCTTCTATTTAAAGTATTTTCTAAACCCAAACGAGCCGTTTTTGCATATAAAAAAAGAATCATGGAACTCAGTGATTCTAACAATTGAGCCGCACTTTGCTCGTCATATGAATTTAACCTCTGGTAAAATGTACTAAGCAAGTTTTGTTTGTTTTGAATTTCGCACAAAGCTACTCGAGGGCGATCTGTGCTAGCCGTCCCTCATTTAGCAATGTTAGACTAGAGGGAAGGCAGCTAATCATCACCACCCACCGCCAACTCTTGGGCTACTCTTTTACCAACGAATAGTGAGATTGACCGTTACATTGTAACGCCCCCACGGCTGAAAGGGCGAGCATGCTTGGTGCGACCAGGATTCGAACCCGCGATCCTCGGATTACGAGTCGAACGCCTTAACACATTTGGCCATGCCGGGCCTCAGTGCCGCTGGAAACATCTAAGTAAATTAATGAATTCGGTATTCTATAGTGACTAATTTTAATATAGGAAATTACTTTAAATTGCTTTTGTAACTTCTCCCTTAAGAATTCCTCAATCCGCTATTCAAATTTTATTCATAGTTATATAAATCTGCCTCATCTGAAAGAATTTTGTTATATTCTATTCGACATTTTAAAGCGCACTCTCCAGATCTTTTTCAAAGCATATTATCGTCATTAATATTTCAAAACATAAAACTTTTCCAACCAAAACTGTTCGTAGAAACAATATACAATAAGTTGTTGTTAATTCATAAACCTTATCGACTGCCAAGGTACGACATCGACTTGTACATTGATGAATTTTTTTTGTATCGCACGAATATATATGTGCTGTGCAAGTATCAGGAGTTCAACCTCCAGCTCTGCTTATCGATTTCTATGAACATAAGTGAATAAGAATTGTGCGTGTTTTATGTTAACAGAAATTGACTGGTGTATATTTCGATGTGAGCACTAATAGTATAAAATTCCATGAGATTTGTTTTTCCGAAACCCTCTGAAGATATTTTTCTTCAAACGTTTGAATAAACGTCATCAGAATCAGATCGACCGAAACAAGATGGTGGCTCTGTAGTGATATCACCATGGAGATTGGTAAACACTGCTAAAACGGAAGATGTGTTGAAGAAATAGCAGTGCTACACAATTCTGGTTTGTCATGGAACACCCACTGAATGATGGTAAACTGGCTCTCGCTTTGAATTTAACAACAGTAATGATCTACAACAGGGACTCCAAGACTGAGAAACGCAGAAATGTTTCAAAATGGCTGTAAAAAAACGTATAAAAACAAACATTCAGTACCTCAGAGTTGGGTATCGATCAGGATGTGGGTTGCTTTAATGAGAGAAAATAAATGGATGGTTTCAGACTTGAAACATGGCCACTGCAGATCCTTATTGGTAATCGAATACTTTTGACATCAGCTAGAAAGTAGCTTTAGTGAAAACAAACAAAAACTTAGCTGATTTACAACAAAATTCCGAGACTGTAAGGTAATAATGAAAGAACTATTAGAATACGTTTTTTGGTCGTTGCTATTGTACAGTTAAAGGTTGAGAAAGATTTAGAAATTATTGGTTATGTTCTGAAATGAATTCTGGATGGCCAGTATTGCAACACCAAAACAAAACATTTCTTTTTCAAAATTTCACGAGCACTGTGTTGGTATACACACAGAAACTAAAAATATAAACTCGAAGCGAATAACTCAAACTCACAGAGTATATTGATTGCTGTCACTCTTGAAGGAACCGGATTATCAAAGAAGTGCTTCTTTGGAAGTTTGGTAAGTGTGTTTGTGTGTAACGAACGTCTTTCCTTTTTCTTATTTTCTCGGCACAGTATACTAAATCTAAACTCTTCTCGAAAAACAAAACCTTGATATTACGATTGGTGAAACACGTCACGTAAAAGAACAAGGAGCTGACACCTAAAATAAATTATCATATACTTTTTCAGTACAATAGAACTCCATTTATTGTCGATGTAAAATTCATTCAAAGTATTTGTCGACTTGATTATTATTGAGCCAAAACTGTTTATAATAAAAGAGTCGTGGTTCTCATACGAGCCATTTAATTTTTTGTCTAAGGATTTTGTTTTATCATCATTATTATTATCATGATACACAAACCTACACAAAAGGCTATCCGTACTCTGCCCGCCACGGGTATCGAAACCCGGATTTACTGAAGGGGGGTACTTTTCACTAAGGCCCAACTAAGAAGACTTTCAGTTTAGATATATGTTAAAATAATAAACCGGTGATTGTTTGTCATACTTTAGCTGTAAGGACTAGAAATTAGTTTTATTAAGGTTTATTTAAATCGTGTTGTTTTTTTTAAATTGTAAACTGTATTTATCCTTTACTCTGTTAAACTGTAAGGGCTACCAAAACTGAATTTCTTTTTAGTCGTGGCGTCTTCAGAGTCGTTGCACTTGCTATAGAACGCTCTCTCGAACGAGGATTTTATGTAGCAACAAACAGAAATAACTAGGACGTTCGCATGTGCTAACGACGACATACCAGTAGTTTGCCTTGAACCAGTAACATTACTTGGTGATTATTAAATAACAGTTTTTGTCGTCTTATGCATTCAGTTACAAAAGTTTCGACTTTCAATGACACGCGCCCTCAAGACCTAAATTATTTGTCAGAAACTCAGCGGAAATTCTTTGGGCTTATGACACTAAACATGAAGTTTCAATATCCGTGATGGGAACAGCATCTGAAATAGTCTGTTGTGTATTTGTGTGCTTAAAAACACACAAATAAACATCCACTGACTTGGCCCAATGTGTTCAGACTGTGAATGCAAGATTTATTGTTTTTTATTTTATTTTATTTTGGTCAGCGAAACGTTGCTTAACAAAACACACGTTTTTCACTTTGGCACTGTGATTGCATTATAAAAGTGACCGTAAAGTTCCACTATTCGTTAGCCAATAGCTACTGTTGATCAGCCGTGTTTCCTTTAGAACGTTGAGTACATTCGTCGTCAGTTGGCAGAAGCTTCGTGAATGATGTATCTTGAACCCTTACTGTCAAATTGCTTCCATCGATTATGGAAATAAATGAGTTTCGTATGCTGTTTGTTTTATATCTGTCCGATGCTCAGTGATACATACAACTTGCGAGACCAGCATAATTAATCTTGTTTTATGATTTTGATGGTTTTCAAGCACACTGAATCACTGACTGACACTGATTATTGAACTGATCATTCATTACTGATTACTAATATTCATATCCTACTCTTTTATTTCTCTAATTATTGCAGGGAGCTTCTCCTTTCTTAACGTTAACGAAATTTCTATATCTTAATGTCACGCGCCATCTAGCAAACATTGATATTAAAGCTTACAGCAGTGTGTATGCGCGTGTTAGAGCAAATGAATATTTTATTTTACTTATGAGTTGGGAATCGTCATGGAATATTCCCGCGTTTTTTTGTTGTTGGTTTCCTCTGGCTTCTTAACACATTAATCTCTCACACAGGCCTGCGAATTGAAACGTCATAGAAACTGTTTTGGTTTTATTAACTGACTTTCCATTATTCAGTTAAGAAGAATTCCAAAATATTATTCTTATTTTCAACTTTCTATCGTTTAAAGATTTTGTACGAATATGGAAGAGAGAAATTCTTACTTAGATCAAATATACAAGAAATGTAACAAAAATATAACAGAATATGTTTGGGTAATTTACACAACCTCTTGTTTCAGTGAAGAATAAATAATATTGAAAAGAGAAATATAAATGTCAAAGTTCAGCATCAACAAAAACTGTCCAGAAATGATACGCCATGCGCCTGTTAACAGTCTGTCTACTAGAGGTATGTTTCTCGTGGGCCCTAGAACGATCAATTAGACACTCACGTCGCGGTTGACTAGAGAAATCTATAGCCCGCAGTTGTCAGCATTTTAAGCATTTATTAATGTGATTCGATTTCAATGTAAACAATTTGTATGTGTTGAGAGAACTGGATATCATTTGTAGATTCAGTACATAGGATTACCATTCAAGATGCAAAAACTTTCAAGGCAATAAAACCGTTGCAGGTCTCTCTGTGTGTATAAGTATATAATTATGGAATTACAACAGTAGAAACAGGGTTTCGATACCCATCGTGGGCAGAGCACAGATAACCCTTACCTAGTTTTGTGCTTAATTACAAACAAATATATGTATATAATTAGTTTAATTTTGTAGACAATGAAAAATAACCACATGTAGAAATTAAAAGCACAGCTACTAAACAAATATCCAAAACCAGAGCCCAAAACATAGAGCAGATCGCTAAGCAATCCGCCCCCTGGTATTTTGAG
This sequence comes from Carcinoscorpius rotundicauda, assembly GCA_011833715.1. Lineage (NCBI taxonomy): Eukaryota > Metazoa > Arthropoda > Merostomata > Xiphosura > Limulidae > Carcinoscorpius > Carcinoscorpius rotundicauda. The sequence continues at coordinate 137,691,745 of CM022393.1, forward strand.
GTACCAGTGGAAGTAAAACTGTGAATGGGTTGGAGTTCACCGTCTACCCTGATATATTTACGTATCAGCCAATCACAGCTAAGCTCGGCACCTCTCGTGACACGTGTTTATGCATATATGTATAGAAAGATGACTGTAAAACCATGTAATTTGTCAGTAACTAACCCCTTCTTTTATTAACTCACAGTCTAAATTAAGTGTTTTCACGCTGCTAAATTGTCACTAAATATGTTATAATGTAATAAATTGATACGTATGACGGTACCATTTTCTTTTCTCACATGATTAAAACCCTCGAAACATTATTTTAAAATAGCTCGCTCACTTTGGGATCGAATCTTTCAATTCGTATCGAGTCTTAAGAGACAGTAGGAGAAAAGCATCCTGTTACCCGCTGGTACAACGCTAAAATCAGAGGTTCGATTCCCCTCGGTGGACTTAGCAGATATCCCGATGTGGCATTGTTATAAGAAAACACACACACAGAAAAAAAATTATAATTATACGTACAGTTTTTGTATTGTAAAATGACACAAATATAGAGCATTGAGTTTATGTTTCTTGTCGTTATTAAAATTTGTATGTTTTCTCTGATATTAAACAAACCATTGAAAGAAGTACAACTCACCTTTCTCTTCTCAGAAAGAAAAATATAATCCATAAAGTTTTATAAATTGAAAAAATCATAAGTTCAGATTTCTTTCTTTTTTTAATTCTTTTTATTTAAGCCACATAGCAATCAGAACTTACATAGTTCGTTTTTTTAGGTATCGATCTAATCACAAATAAACTGAATTTCCTGTATTTCGTATAGTCTTAACGAAATTCTTTGCGACAGATTTTAGGGTAAAAAATCATTTCGTAAACGTAATACTCTGGTTTGAGTTTGTGGGAGAGCATGCGTTACTTTGATCTGATTGGTCTTTGTGAAAGCTTAGTTGGAGTTACGTTTTAATAGTGGTCACTTACCCTTAAATGGCGGCCATCATCAATAATTGCTGCTACCTGCATCATTTCCACTGTTTAAGGGTGAAAGAGACAAAAATATCACAGGTAACTTTGCACACACTATCAGTCATTGTCTGGTGATCGGGCATTTCGACTGTCAACCTGCAATCTACAGGTTTGAATCCCATCAACAAATATGTTAACCATTTCCATTGTAGGGGTGTTGTAATGAGATGGTCAGTCCCACTAATCGACGGTAAAGATAGTATTGACTAGCTGCCTTTCTTCTAGTCTATCACTGGTAAATTAGCAAAGATAATTTTCGTGTAGCTTCGTGTGGTTGCGTACTTGTTTACTCTAGCGCTTGCTAATTGGCCTCTCAGTAGCTCAGCGGTATGTCTGCGGAATTACACGCTAAAATCCGGGTTTCGATACCCGTGGTGGGCAGAGCACAGATAGCCCATTGTGTAGCTTTGTGCTTAATTCAAAACAAAACAACAACAAGCGTGCTAATTGAAACCTCTAGTTTAGTTTTATACTGTATTTAGGTGAAAGCGTTTAAAAAGTTTGTTTCTTTGTTTGTTTTGGAATTTCGCACAAAACTACTCGAGAGCTATCTGCGCTAGCCGTCCCTAATTTAGCAGTGTAAGACTAGAGGGAAGGCAGCTAGTCATCACCACCCACCTCCAACTCTTGGGCTACTCTTTTACCAACGAATAGTGGGATTGACCGTTACATTATACACCCCCACGGCTGGGAGGGTGAGCATGTTTAGCGCGACCCTTGGATTAGGAGTCGCACGCCTTATGCGCTTGGCCATGCCAGGCCTCGTTTAAAAAGCATTTGCAGTCGTAATTCTACGGAATATTCGTGTTATATCCGAGCTTGGTATCGTTATAATACGACCCCGCATGGCATGGTGATTAGGGGGCGCTCGACTCGTAATCTAAGAATCATGTGTTTGAATCCCCGTTACACCAAATACGCTTGCCCTTTCAGCCGTGGAAGCCATTGTAAAGTGATGGCCATTCCTTTGTAAAAAAGTAGCCCAAAAGTTGGCGGAATGTAGTAATGACTAGCCAGCTGCCTTCCCTCTAGCCTTACACTGCTAAATTAAGAACGGTTAGAGCAGATAGTCCTCGCGTAGCTTTGCGCGAAATTTAAAATCTTTGTAATGCAGCTTTGCTAAAATGTGTGTGGAACGTGTCTCCACATGCTTTGCAATTTATCAAACACACCACCTCTCACAAGACAAGACCAAATCTCACTATCCAAACTAGCTGTCATCTTCATTTATGTGCGTTTAATCTTAAGACTTCATTAACTCTTTTTTTTAGTAAAGTTCTAATGCCATCTTCAACGTGCATCATGTTGCTGTTACGTTATAACGTTATCTGTGTAATGCGAAGAAAAAACTTTTCTATGGCTAAAAGTGGTTGTACAATTGAAAGCAAATTACATTTAACACCCTTTAGGTGTATAACTCGATTATCATAATAAGCTTAGAAAGCCTGGAAGAAGTTTTTAATGATAGATCTTAATTCGCATGAAATCTTCAAATATTTCTTGGAATTACTGTGAATGTCTAAGTCACTTTAACGAGACACTTTAGTTTATGGTGTTGACATTATGAACATTAAAAAAGCCGCTTTTTACATATATATCGAAGCTGGTTTACTGTGTATTGTTTGAGAGATTTGTTTCTGTATAGAATCTACTCGGTGTCCCCTGATAGTACAGCGGTATGTCTCCGGATTTATAACGCTAAAATCAGGAGTTCGATTCTCTCGGCGGGCTCAGCAGATAGCCTGATGTGTCTTCTTTGCTCTAAGAATACACATATACAGAAACTACTCGAAAATGAACACTTGAAGGCAGTTTGCTTTTATAAGGAAACCAACACTGCAAGAAGAGACATTGTGTTACTGTGTATGCTATTTTAAAATAAAAATAAAAAACAAATTAAAGGAAGACATTTGTTCGCTGCTCTTTCAGCCATTTTGGTTTTGTAAAGAACAAAATATGTTGAAAATACTTTATTGAATATATATTCGTGAACACCAACTACTGATGCACGTATGTGGCAGTTAATGTCGTATTTGACTTTTGTTACTGTGTTGGTGGCAAGGTAAGAACATTTTAACAGTGTCCTACTTTTTAATTTGTTGAATGGTAAAAAAATTGCTTTCAATAAAAAGACACAGAGGACGCTTTAATATTCACAGAATAAAAATGATTGAATCACTTGGTTCAGTTTGTTTGTTTGTTTGTTTTTTGAATTAAGCACAAAGCTACACAATGGGCTATCTGTGCTCTGCCCGCCACGGGTATCGAAACCCGGATTTTAGCGTGTAAGCCCGCAGACATACCGCTGAGCCACTGGGGGGCCACTTGGTTCAGAATATTAAAATTTAACTGGCATCTGTAATTCTGGTTTATTTCACGGCACAAAAAATACGTTGAGACTGGCTTTTACTAACTAATTTTATTTAGTTTTTGGAAAATAAATGAGCGCTTATTGTTTTCTATTGTATTTTTTTGGAAACAGAAAGTGTTCAATGATTTAGAATGTATTCTATCTATTATTTTCGTTCATTTTTATAGAAGAAAAGAACGTCACTGGAACGAGATTAATTTCATTTATATTATGAAAAAATAATGTTTTCGTGTTTGTTTTGGCTTCCATTTTTTAATGTCGTTAATTTTATTTTTATAAATGTTCCTTTGGTATAAATACGCTGGTTTTTATTTACTATACCCGATTATGTAAAACAAAGACCGCTGGTTGGTTTATATTGGTTTCTCTATGATGTTTTATTTTATTTTACGGGAGAAAAACACGATATTACTGAGCGTTAACTTATCTCTGTTTGTTGTTTTCCGCTGAGACAGTTTGTTTGTTTGTTTTGAAATTTCGCACAAAGCTACTCGAGGCCTATCTGTGCCAGCCGTCCCTAATTTAGCAGAGGGAAGGCAGCTAGTCATCACCACCCACCGCCAACTCTTGGGCTACTCTTTTACCAACGAATAGTGGGATTGACCGTCACATTATACACCCCCACGGCTGGGAGGGCGAGCATATTTGGTGCGACCGGGATTCGAACCCGCGACCCTCGGATTACGAAGCGCACGCCTTAACGGTTCGATTCCTCTCGGTGGACACAACAGATAACTAGATATGGCTTTGTTATAAGAAAAAAACACACATACGCCCTTTGTTTTTCTGATATATTTTATGGGTATTAAAGAGAACATATTTTTCTGATGAAGCTATTGCTGGATTTCGATTAGTTTTTACTTGTTATTTTTGTTTCTCTTATAGGAAAAAAATGCTACTGGATTTAGACTAGCTTCTATTTATTATTCGAGTGTATTTTATTTGGCTTCTATGCACTAATCCCATTAACAGTCTGGGAAAATTAATGTTCATTGGTTCAGAGCTGCTTTTGTTTATTTTTTTATTGTATTTGGTGGAAAGCAAAGAATGCTACTAAATGTAGACTGGCTTCTGTTTACTATTATTGTTTACCTTCTGTGAAATACCTAAGTTCTTGGATTTATAGTTTTGGTTTGGTGTTATTGTTTATTTGATGGAAGTAAAGAGTTGTTACTTGGTTTATGATACTTTCTATCTGTTGTTGCGATACATTTTGTGAAGACAAAAAGAGGCCTGGCATGGCCGAGCGCGTTAAGGCGTGTGCTCGTAATCCGAGGGTCGCGGGTTCGAGCCCGCGTCGCGCTAAACATGCTCGCC